>JAVSCE010006733.1:0-705701 GCA_032199065.1 Smutsia gigantea
CCTGTGTCTGAGAGCGGTGCAAGTGTGTGGTGCGATGGCTCATGGGAATAATTATGGGCAGACCAGCAACAGGGTGCCAGATGAATCACTGAACATCTGGTGTACAGAAAGATGGAAGATGTCATAGCACACATGCGAGATGAAAACAACGGGATTCCTATTTGTACTGCCAAAAGCTTTCTTTCCAAGACACCTAGCGTCTTTGAGCAAGGGCCAGAGAACTCTGAAGAGCGAGAACCTGGAAAGAAAATAAAATTAAACCAGATAATTTGCTTTTTGCCATCACAAATGTATTTAAATTCCTCCTTTCTACATTTTAAGGTGTTGCAGACCAAGATCTAAAATATGTCTCAGATTAATCAGTCATATTTTTTATCATTATTATCCCATTGGCCTTTGGATTTCAGGGGTATTATTAGCTATTGGAAGATTGGAAGATGTGCTTTTTTATTATAAGTTTGATCCAGTTTCAACCTGTGATCAGAAGTTAATTTTAATTCTATGAAAATTGGATAATTTTCTCTAAATGTAGCTGTTATATAAAAATCCAGACACAATAACACTCAACTGTAGTTTAGTTATTCATTTTAGAGAGAATTCCTTATTCAAAAAGATACCTACTCACATAGAAATGAAACCACGTACACATCACTTTCAAATAGCTCTTTCAGTGAAACTATAAAGGGAGTTGATTGTCATGCAAAAAATGTGTTCACATTCTGCTTTTCAGGAATATAATAATTTCACAGAACAAAACACATTTATATTCATAAATAACACCATGTTCACTTCACTTAAAATGTGACATGCTTTTGAGCTCCACTCCCCACCTTTTCTGCCTTTTTTCAAATGGACATCTAGAAGCTGAAGACCTGGAAGGAAGCTGTAGCTTGCACCTACATGTGCCAAGCACCCTTGTCTCTGGAAATGGCTTCCATTCCTGCCTCCCACCAACATGGTCATGGGTTTGCACTCTGATCCTTTTTGCCACAGTTAATTGATAAGAATGGGTTCCTTCCCCAAGCCATCAGGAAGTAGGAATTGTCCTCTGAGGTTTCACCTCAAACTGCCTGCTGCCTGCAGGAGATGGAACCCAGAAGCTGTTAAAATTTCACGACCCCCTTTGTGGATGGGAAATGGAAAAGACTATTTTTAGAAAGTATTGTCCAGAAAGGAACCACCATGAGAGAAGGAGGTAAGTGCTGACAAAACAAAAATGCATAGACACAGATGGGTGGTTGCCAGGGCAGAGGGGGCAAAATGGGTGGAGGCAGCCAGAAGGTGCACACTTGCAGTTATGAGATGAGTCCTGGCATGTGATGTACAGCCTGGTAAATGTAGCTCATAATAGTGTATTGTAAATTTGAAAGTTGCTAAGAGACTGGGTCTTAAAAGTTCTTATCACAAGGAAAATAATGTCCAACTATGTATGGGGATGGATATTAACTCGACTCCCTGGGTGATCATTTCACAATATATACAAATATTGAATCATTAGGTTGTACACCTGAATCTAGTATAATGTTGTATATCATTGTAGCTCATTTAAAAAGAAGGTGGCAATGACTTCAGCCAAAGACTGCCAGAAGCACACTTGTGATTGAGTAAGTCATTTATTCCTTCTTGCAGTGAGTGAGAAAGAACACCATCTGGTGTCTCAGTGACATGCCATTATTCTGTAGACTTTCTAAGAGTAGGCTCTAGAGAGGGGAACCTTGCTACTCATTCATCCATTCTTTCAACATCTACTGATCATCTTATATGTCAGGCACTAGACTGTTTGGGATCCAAATATGAATAACACAAGGAACTCACTGTACACAGGGGAAGACAGACAACAATTAGGAGAGGGTGGTAAAACCATTAACTAGTGTAAGGAATGATGAGGATACTAATAAACATAGAGGAGAAACTCTTTGCCTAGTAAGGTGAGCTGGGGGTCCGTAGAGCAGACTTGCTGGAGCAGTGAATGTAAACTGTACGGAGTCAGTAGGGATTAGCTAAGGAAAAAGAGATGGAGAGGGAATAGTACTAGAAAAGACATGGAAGTGAGAAACAGCAGGCATGTTGAGAACCATGAGCAACATGGGAGGCACAATTTAGCTTGTTTGTTTTCCTTGTTCTCATTTGAAACCATAGATTACTTGGATACAATAATAAAACTCTACTGCTTCTGCTAAGCAGAGGGAACACATAATTTTGTAACTCTGAAAGTGATACATGCCTCTAAGAATTCAAAGCAAGAGTGTGGGCGCTGATCAGAACCACGCTTTCCAGAGGTTGTAGTCAAAAGATGTTTCTTTCATCTTTTAAGATAAAGATAATTGTTACATCTCTTAACTCTTTTCACATAGTAGCTAATCAGTAGCTCTTGGCAATTTTTAAAAAAGAAATGGAAACAAAGCAATAAATACTGCATGTTACTGTGAGGACTTCAGAATAAAAATAAATGGAACTCTAAAAAAACTTTATTACACTGTATTTCCTACAATTTTTATAAACACCTCTCAACTGGACCTTCAATCTACCTTTCAAACTCATTTTCTACTATAGATTCCTGTGTACTTCACACCCAAGGTTTTCCATTTTCTGCTAAAATTCACGATTGTGTAGGAATCCAAGATTTACCTTTTTTCTCAGCCTGAGATGTTCTTCTTCCCTTATTCCCTCAAAATTACACAAATCTTAATATCCAAATTAGATGTTCTGTTTCCAATGGCAATTATTTACTCCAAACAGAATTCATCATTACTTACTCTAAATTACTCACACACTATTTTGACCTTACTTTTTCTATGGCATTAATTTTATACCAGCTAAGTTAATACTTGATTATTTGTATGTCTGTGGCATCTGCTACATTACCAAACCTTGGTGGGCTGTCACTGTGTTTTCTTCATTGACACACCCAGAGCACCCGTGTCAATGCAGTGGGCAGGGTAGGCAACCAATTACTGTTCCTTTACTAACAGTGGATGTTTTTACATTTCCATCCAGTCCTACTAAGGATCCATCTACTTTCCACATTAAGGTATCATTCAGTGTTTGATAGAAGAAAACTCAGGAAGTCTAAAGAAATTTCTTTGTGGGTGTAGGGAAAATGGAAGTGTCTGACCGGGATTCCAGCCGGGCCCGCTGTCTGTATATAATAAGAGCAGGTCTGCATACTCATAGGATGTTTATCAGCAGCAGAGCAGCCTGTCAGTCACGGGATTGCCCTTCCAGGGTGGGGGGGAAGGGGAAGCCCGTGTTCTCTCCACCCCTCTGTTCCTTGTATGCAATTGGTCAGACACTGCCCATCACCAGGGAACCCCACAGAGGCCTGTCCTGTGGGATAGAGTGGCTGAGCCCAAGTGGGGAGAGAGAGCTGAGCAGTTGGGGTTCAGAGTCAGGAGAGACTAACCTTTGAGAATAAACCCTTTCATTCCCAACCTCTCGCCCTGGTCTTCCTTCCATCTCACTGAATTAATAGCGAACTTACTCCTGGCAAAGACCGCCTCCTCTTGGAGCTACAGTGCAGAAAGCTAACAAAACAACCATTCTTTTATATATGACTTCATGTTTCAATAAATGATAGACTTGTCTGTGTTAAGGTATATCATTTTCTTAGTTTGTCAGTATTTAGAATAGAAAATATGATTTCCCCTTTTAGCAATGACTTTGCCTAAACAAACTAATGGTGGGATGATAAGTAGAGATCACACAGTTTGGAAATATGGTAAGATGCTCTTTAAAGGACTCAGTATTTAAATAGGGAATGGGTACTTCAGGGAGTTAAGCTTCTCTGTGCCTTTGGAGGACAGCACTGTATTTCATGGTAAATGTGCGACCTCCCACTACCTACCACCACTACCAAGGAGGAAATACTTAACTGGCTGTCCTACCAATTCAAACTCCAGTTTCATAAATATTTTTAGACTTTTAAAACATACTCTCTCTTCATCAATAAAGATTAAAAATAGAATATTTTTCCTCCTTAATGTTATTTAATATCTCTTACCATATTAATTATATAAGATAATCAAATATCAGATATTAATATAAGCAATGTCTTTTCATTCCACTTTTAGAAATTATTTTTGTAATTAGATGCTCTGACTTCCTTATATATTCTTAAGAGACACAAAGCATATATTTTGATATTCCAAATCAACAGAGAATCAAAAGGAACTCAATCAGCTGAATTATGTGGGTTCAATGGAGTTACCACTGAGGAAGGAATTTTACCCTAAGTGAACACATGCTGTCTACACTGTATCAGTCCCTTTTGAATGTTCTTTGAACATAATTGCTGCTGCATCCACTTGTTAATTACATAATAAGCCAATTTTGAAAATGAGGAGATAGACGTGGTAAGAACATATTCTGAATAAAAATTGCTTTTCCATCAGTCTAGAAATTCAAGTTGCATGAGTATCAGTCACATCCACTCCTGGCTTACTAGTGATGCAAACCTACATTATTGAAAGTTTCACTACATATACACTGTGTTTTATTTGTCTTAAAAGCATTCACTTTGCATCGCTAATCATCAGAGAAATGCAGATTAAAACCACAATGAGATATCACCTCACACCAGTGAGGATGGCCAACATCCAAAACACAAACAACAACAAATGTTGGCGAGATGTGGAGAAAAGGGAACCCTCCTACACTGCTGGTGGGAATGCAAATTAGTTCAACCATTGTGGAAAGCAGTATGGAGGTTCCTCAAAAAACTCAAAATAGAAATACCATTTGACCCAGGAATTCCACTCCTAGGAATTTACCCTAAGAATGCAGCAGCCCAATTTGAAAAGGACAGATGCACCCTATGTTTATTGCAGCACTATTTACAATAGCCAAGAAATGGAAGCAACCTAAGTGTCCATCAGTAGATGAATGGATAAAGAAGAGGTGGTACATATACACAATGGAATATTATTCAGCCATAAGAAGAAAACAAATCCTACCATTTGCAACAACATGGATGGAGCTAGAGGGTATTATGCTCAGTGAAATAAGCAAGCCGAAAAAGACAAGTATCAAATGATTTCACTCATATGTGGAGTATAAGAACAAAGAAAAAAACTGAAGGAACAAAACAGCAGCAGACTCACAGAACCCAAGAACGGACTAGTAGTTACCAAAGGGAAAGGGACTGTGGAAAATGGGCGGGAAGGGAGGGATAAGAGGGAAAAAGGGGCATTACGATTAGCAGATGTAATGTTGGGGGGGCACGGGGAGGGCAGTACAACTCAGAGAAGACAAGTAGTGATTCTCTAGCATCTCACTACGCTGATGGACAGTGACTGTAATGGGGTTGGTGGGGGGACCTGATGAAGGGTAGTTTAATAATCGTAATATTGCACATGTAATTGTAAATTAATGATAATAAAATAAATTAAATTAAAAAAAAAAAAAGCATTCACTTTGATGCCACCTTCAGAATTTGATCACAACTGAGATATTTTAATATTAATGAACAAAGCAAATTATAATAAAATAAATGACAATTATTACATTTAGTAAAGATGTTTATATATTTATAAGTAAATTATAAATAATGCATTAGACGTAACAGTTTTCTCAGTTTATTCATTAAAAAGTCATTCTTTAAAACAATTAAACAATTTTTATGCAATATTTTCTTCTGTGATGACTAATGAGGACATGAACCTACACTTTTGTCTCTGAAAGGAGTTCTAAAATCAGCTACACTGCCTGCATAATAGATATTATTATTAAAATAAATATTTTCTTAGGTGCGTCTCTAAGTTTTCTGCAGCACCTTCATCTTAAGGAAAAAACAATCCGTCGAAATCCCCTGATGCGTCTCGAGTGAAAATCCACAATGGACGCCTCAGTGGTTCCTCTGCTCCCGCCCCTGTTACTCCCCTCACGGCAGGCGTCAGCGGGAGTGCAGAGTGACTTTCACAGCTTTGATGCCATTTTCCATATATTCAGCTAAAATGAAAAACCTCTTAGATTTTTATGCGCTCTTTACGTTGTCTACATGAACAAGTCTTTCTTATGTATTTTCTGGATTGTAAACTAGGTACATTTGTTTGAACTATTTTGACATTTAAATATTATAAGATGGCTTGTATTGACCAATACTATAACCACAAGTCATTTTGGCCACATAATTTAAATTTAAATCAAGTAACATTAAATAAAAAATGGGTCCTTCCTCACACAAGCCAATTTTTAAATGCTCAGTCGCTCCACGTGGCTGATAGCTACCAAACAGACACCACAGATTATAAAGCATTTCCATCATCTGCACAGCTCTACTGAACAGACTAGACACCAGTTAAGTGAGAATGTGTAGCGTAAATCCTCTCCTTAGCATCTCTCTACATTATACTTAGGCTCAAGTTACCATCCTTTTTTGTAAAAATTAAAAAAATCCCTTCTCCCCAAAATGGGAAAAACAAAACAAATGGTAACATTAACAAGGAGCCCTCACATGCAGTGAGAATTTGCTACTTAGGGAGTCTACAGGTAAATGTGTGTACTCTCTCAGGACTAATTTTGGAACATTCTCCCAGGCTCCCAACTTGCTCCCCCGACTTTTTTGTGACTGGCCTTTGTGCACTGTTCACAATGTTCTCACTCCCACAGTCTGTGAGCACATCGTCAGTTCCTATCTGTCACCAGCTTGTTTCCACATGAAGCAAAAAGGGAAAGCCAGTCCTAACCCACTGCCCTACCCCACCAGAACACCTCAAGGTCAAGATCCAGTACAGTCAGGGTGAAAGAACAAGATGAATTGGGGATATCTTTGGAAATATTTTGATGCTTAATCCTTTCTCATCCCCACCAAGTAGTAAGGTGTGAGTTTGAAGCAATTTCTGTTCTGTTCAATATCAAGCTGTCAGCTTAACTTCTCAGTGCTGTCAGAATGCACTTAAGCACCACCCCTTCCTAAATCCTCCTATGTCGTTTGTTGCTTCTAATCTCCAATAAAATACAAAAATAACCCAATTTTTTTCAGATCTACAGTGCAAATAGAGTCAGAAGGAGAACCTATGAATTGCAGGGTTCTGTAGTTCTGTTTATGTTATTCAGATGCTTTATATACTTCCACATATCCAACTGCCTTCCAGTAGGTTTCACATGATGGGCATCTATTCTGGAGTCCAATCCAGGTTTTACAGCACATGATATCCAAACAAGTGCCTTAAAAAATATCTCCTTCAAGACAGCAGGTTTCTTAGACTTTGATCTTGTAAAAATATTACCCCAGAATCTCAAGTGCTCTCCACTATGAGAGGCATGAGTATCAGTAACAACTCCTTTATCACATAATCGGTCAATCTGATGTCACTTTCCCTTATGCTTGTGTGACCTCCACTGAAACCAAATGCTTATAAGTGAAACTGAAGTTTACAGATGTGAATGCTCAGTCTCAAGGATATGCATTGCCCAAAGCCACACACTTGAAGGAAAGGAGCTTGAGTTCTCCTATCCAAATTGTTGGTAGGTTAGGGTTTGTGTATTTTTATAATCCCAAATTTTCTCTGAATAAAATCCTGGGAGAAAAAGGAAGATGATGAGGAACTTTTGTGATGAAACAACATATTATGTAAGTGGATATTCTAGATGAATACAAAGTTTTTGTACCACCATTTGCCAATGATTTAACTCTTTTTGTTTTGGTAGAAATCCCTCCAAAGGCAGAGAGTACATTTCACATCCTTCCTTAACAGAGGACACAGCACAGAAAGTAGTTATTTTCCTGATAACTCATCATTATATATCTCCATTTTTGGTCTGTGCTAAAACACGCAGTGCATCTCTGCATATGCTGTGGAGTTTCTGCATTCCTCAGTGTCAGGCTGGCAGCTGTGACTTCTCCCTGCTGTCAGAATGCCTATAACCGGCACACCTCACCACCTCCTCCCACATCTAGGGTTGCTCCTAATTGAATTGCAATTTCTGATGTGCAGTAAACTAGAAAAATAGTTAATACAGCTTTTTAAGATTTATAGAGCAAATGGAGCTCAGAATGGTATGTAAATGGCATGCTTTTATTTCAGGGTTTCTGTAGTTCCCTTTGAGTTGTTCAGATGCCTCAAACACTTTCATGTCTTTCACTGTATTCCAGACGGCTTGGGATGATGGATCTCTAACCTGGAGTCAAATAAAGGTGATTTAAAATACTCTTCTCATGCAAGGCATCTGCAGGTATGTCACATAAGCATTTGTAAAAATATCTTGCATTTGTTGTGTTGATAGCTATAAGGCTGAACATTTCAAAGAATTTTGTATTGCATCTGCTGGTAAACTGGTTAAAAGAGCACAACTGCATTAACCTAATATCCTGCAATTTAAAATGAATAAAGCACCTCTTAGGAGCAATATACTTGCCCCATAATTTAAGTTATCTCCTAGGTGGTAATATCCTACAACATGAGTCTGCCTTTAAATGCTTATGTACTTTAAGAATGGCCTATGGATCAAGGGAAACAAAATAAAAATGAGCAAATGGGATTATATCATGCTAAAAAGCTTCTCTAAGGAAAGGACACCATCAGCAGAACAAAAACACATCCTACAGTATGGGACAATATATTTCTAAATGACATATCCAATAATGGCTTACCACCCAAAATACATAAATAACTCACATACCTCAACACCCAAATAGCAAATAAACCTATTAAAAAATGGGCAGAGGATATGAACAGACACTTCTCCAAAGGAGAAACTCAGATGGCCAACAGGCACACAAAAAGATGCTCCACATCGCTAATCATCAGGCAGATGCAAATTAAAACCACAATGAGATATCACCTCACACCAATTAGGATGGCCAACATAGAAAAGACTAGGAACAAATGCTGGTGAGAATGCAGAGAAAGGGGAACACTACCACATTGCTGGTGGGAATGTAAGGAAGTTCAATCATTGTGGAAAGCAATATAGAGGTTCCTCAAAAACTGAAAATAGAAATACAATTTGACCCAGGAATTCCACTCCTAGGAAATTACCCGAAGAAAACAAGATCCCTGATTCAAAAAGACATATGCACACTTATGTTTATCACAACACTATTTACAGTAACCAAGACATGGAAGTAACCTAAGTGTTCATCAATAGATGAAAGGATAAAGAAGATGGTAGTACACATACACAAAGGAAAATTATTCAGCCATAAAAAGAAAACAAATCTTACCATTTGCAACAACATGGATGGAGCTTGAGGGTATTATGCTCAGTGAATTAAGCCAGGCAGAGAAAGACAAGCACCAAATGATTTCACTCATCTGTGGAGTATAACAACAAAGCAAAACTGAAGGAATGAAATAGGAGACTCGCAGACTCCAAGAAGAGACTAGCTGTTACCAAAGGGCAGGGTGGATAGGGAGGGAAGGAGAAGGGGATTAAGGGACATGATTAGTACTCACAGTATATGTAGGTAGCGGGGAAGGCAGCAGAGCACGGATAAGACAAGGAGTGGCTCTGTGGCATCTTACTATGCTGATGGACAGTGACTTCAATGGGGGGGGAGTTGATAATAAGGGTGAATGTTGAAACCACAATTTTGCTCATGTGAAACTATTGGATTGTATATCAATGATATTTTAATTAAAAAAAATCAGCTACAGGCCAGAGTACCTTGTGTTTAACAAAGTCTCATGTCAGAACCCCATGGCAGAGGGTAGGCAGGAACCTAGGATTCTGGGCTTGCTGATGGCAATGCTTATACAACATTGAAAGCATGCTGGTGAACTGAAGCAGGATTCCCAGAACCCTGGCAGAGATGTGTTCATGAGACTGCTAGACCGTGATAGAGCAGAGTAAGAATTACATAGGCCTGAATGAACTAATAAGGGATGCATTCAGGTTTTGCAACATTTTTGATGCTTTAATGGTCTATTTCTGAATATAGGAACCTCTTTCTTAAACTATTATGTAAACTCATAACAATTCAGTAGAATATACTGTTGTAAATAGAAATGAAATATTTGTAAATGATATCTTTTTCTCCCTGCCTGACTGTGGGAAAACTCAGAAACTCTTTTGAGTATTTTTATTTTCATGACAATGCAGTTTGTGCATAGGTTCAATATGAATCTGTCTTCCCTGTTTGCAGGGCACATATTAACACATTAAGTATTCAGCTGTGGTCTTACTTGGCCTGTTCATTGAGAAGGATACTTACTTAATCAGATAACAACCAGACACTTTTAAGGAACTGAAGTTGACATTTTGGAGCCATGTTTATAAAGCTTGGGATAAAAACTGGCCTGACTTCTGGTTTGCAGCATGCCCAGCCTTACAGGTGCGTGTGGAAGGTTGCTTCCAGGCAGGCCCAAGAAGTCTGCAATATTTTAGGGACCTTCAGAATAGAGTTCACCTTAATTTCTAGATGCTACAGGTAAAATCTTTTGGTGAGTTCTTTGCTCAGCATCCTAGTCTTCTAAATCCAATATGAGTATTTTTTTATGAAACCTCCCAGAAAAGCAAGCATATGAAGCTCTGTATGGCAAATTGCCATTCTTGCTGCATCTATGTAAGCAACCAGGCCAAATCAGATGATACCAGCATTACTTTGTGATCAAGAATAATCTTTCTTTGGGAGTTTCTTTGGGGTGATTATAGAAGGAATATTTTTGTAACAATAGAAACTGTGCACACCCTTCCAGTTTATCAGACTGTAGACATATTTGTTGTCTGTTGGACTATTTTGTACCTTTATATAAATTGCAAATAATTATGCAACTCTGACTTTTCTGGAGAGATTTAAATGACTTCCTTCCCACCTGTGGAAAAACCAGTCTGGTATCTGGTACCTCCTTGTAAATTGGACTGGATTCTGTTACTTTGACCAAATTTTCCTACCTTCCCATTGCTTCAGTATCTGGCTATAACCCTCCAAACAAACATTTCCAATTTTTCTCCCTCTCCTTGACTAAGCATGCCTGAGAACTGAAACCTGATTTCCCGGATTCCTAGTGGGATTCTAAGTTGTCTTGCTGCTGGCGCTTTTCTCCAAGATATGAAGACTCTTGCCAGCTGAAGTTCATTTTCTTGACATGAACTGTGAAGGACTCACCAAGCAGTGGGTTGTGCAAAGGCTTGATTTATCCCAAGACAAGGCACTGTCTGGGCCACTAACAAAGCCTGGCAGAAAGCTCAGGTCATTCATTCTATATATGAGAGCTAATGAACACCGGACAACATTGCCAAGAGCACTGAAAACCTAGCTTCAAGAACTCAATCAATGGTGCTGTGTAACTGATTTTTACCCACCAACCTTTTGAATCCACTTGAATGGTATCTCAGCATGCAAACCCTATCTCTTTGCTTTAACATAATCTTTGATATTACTGTTTCTTTTAAATTTCAAGTATTTCTCCTTTAAGGAACCTGATTTTCAGGACTCCAAGCCAACTGACTATTGCCGCCACCTCTCAACAGATGGCTGAAGGGACTTGGCCAGCACAATGCCAACAAGAATTACTGAGAGACTGTTTCTTTCACCCTGATTGGCTTCACTCAGATATTTATGAGGATCACCTCTGAGTTGTTCAGGGTTGAATGACATTCATTCATCTTGAGCAAAATTAGGAGCTGGCAATGTTGAATATTACCTAATCCCTGTGCTCCTAGTAAACAGCAGCAATTAAGAAATACCACAAACTTTTTTCTCTAATATCGGTAAGTCTCCACATCCAATTTCTATTCTTTAAGACATTTTTCATTAACTGCAGTGGCCTGAATAATATAATCTCCATAACTGTCTCGTGCATATGGGCTCTGATAATGCCATTCCACTTCTTTTTCTACTTTGGTTCATTACCTAGAAATAACTGGTTAGTTCATATAACTTCTGACTGGCTTTATCTTATACTAAGACTCCATATTTAGCTTTTGGACTAAAGAATTCCTAAAATGAGCACACAGAGGTGACTTCTCCTGAACTCCAAAGTTCCCATGGAATGATCTGAACATGACTTTTTGGATGGATCTTCCCAGGAAGACAGCAGATCTCTGTTTTCTTATCAGTTTTATGTAATTTATAAAAAGAATTGGTCATATATGAAGAAAATAACGTCTTTTGGGTGTGACAATCAAATACATTTTCTGCCTAGCACTGTATACACATGTCAGCATTCATTGAGCTATATGCTAAGAGTTTCACATTTTACTCTAAATAACTCAATTTTTAAAAGGTGGGACTCAGTCAATCAATCAGGTCATAGCACTGACTATAAAAGATAGCCACACTTTGGCACGGGCTGTATTTGTCTGCAGCACTGCACAGCATTTGTTTTATCCAAAGATATTTACCTGGAAGTATGTCTCAGGTTTCCAGAGATGTTCTTAATTATTGAATTGTTTAAAGAGAAATAAATGCAGAAGGACTCATGTAATGAACTATTCAATTCCGTCACTCAGAGAAGTTAACAGACCCATCTGAAAAGTCCAAATCCAAGCTTAAAGCCAAACAATGATCAAATTGAGGCAGTGAAAAAAAATCACAAACTATGGTTTCAATATTTTTAGTTGTAAGCAGATCTACTTATCAACTTATATCTACTTAGAACTCAATGCCTGTTGTCTACCTAATAGACTACTAAAATAAAATCCTGCTCTGGTAGTAGAAAGGGCTTATTACATGCTTATCTCTGGAATATACAATTAGCTTATGATCCAAACTGCCCCACTGGGAAAATAAGGTAGTTGTGTGTGTTGGTAGCTCACCAAAACACAGTAAAAATCTCCAAATGCGCAGTGTCAGACCAAAGCCATCTGAAGGATTAAGTAGGAGATAGAAAGGAATATAATAACATAGACCCAGAAAAAGGCAATTCTGTAGTTTTTTCAATGTTCCAGGGGATGTAGTGCTGACAGAAAAACTCAGGAGAATGTGGACATGATGAAGAAAACTTACGGAACTCTGCCAGGTTATCTCCCTTTCCAGAATGTAGGAAATCTGGGGAGCTGCTCACTGAGGTAATACTCAGCTAAGGGAAAAGAGTACGTGCAGGAGAGAGAAAGAAACTCTCAAAGCTAGGTAAGAAATCATATATGTAGTACATGTATGTCTCCTGCCCTGAGGTGATTAAAAGATTTTATAAAAGAATTCGTAGAGATGATCCCTGAAGGCTCCAGTGAAACTGTGGCCTCTTTTGTTCTGTTCTTTTCCAATTTTCTGTTTTTGTCCTTGCAGTTTTCTCATTCCCATCTTGAGTCCTGGCACGGAGCTCATGGGGAATCTCTGTTATCCCGCACCGTGGTCACAGCACACTCCTTGCAGGTGGCGATGGCCCTCAGGACTAGCTGTTGGAGCACATCCTTGGATAGATGCGGGTGTTTCTCAGAGGGACGCTTGACTGCCGAGCTGTTCCATTGAGCGGAAGGGAGCAGGCAAGTCCTCCTTCAGGTTCCCTGGGATTCCCACTTCTCTCCTGTTTCCTTCCTGCCTCCACCCCCCCATCGGCACCCGTGTTCAGAGAGCAGCACCCCATGTGTGGGCTCACCCTCTCACAGGAGCTGACATGCTCATTTTTTTTGAGCAAGAAGTGAGCTGAGAAAAAGAAAACAGATTTAATTGCTGCTTGAAGAGGAAAGTGAACTGATGATCTCATAGCCTGTTTCCACCCCCTAATATCCACACTCTAATTCATATCATATGAACCAAGAGGACCTTTTGCTTTCTGGCCAGTTCATCTGCATCAGTCCAGAAGGGTTATAGAGTCAGAACTCCTTTGCACTGTGCTCCACAGTTATAATGTTTGCCCTCTGTTTCTTGAGCAGATATATTATTTGCAGATAGAAGTAAGAAATGGAACAGAATAGGAAATAAAGGAGAGTAAGTTATACATTTGCCAGGGTGTTCTTTAAAACTATTTCAATTTGATTTTTTTTTCAGGTTTGACTCCATGGCTAAATTGTGTCAAAGACAGAGACAAACTTTCAGTGGGCCTAGTGAGGACTTTAAACCCCAAAAAGGGACTTCATTCATTTAAAAAATCAAAAACAAAATCCCAAACCATCTTAACCTTTAGGGTGGAAAATAGGATCCTGGCAGCAGCCTCTTAGGAGTTGTAGAACAAATGCATCTCCTCTCAGAAAACATCATAGACAACTTCTCACTCTCACCCAAGAAGCTAGTTTGGTAATTGCATTTGTTCTCAAGCTAACCAGCTCTGGTTCTGAGACTTGATGGTGATCATTAAACTTGAGTTTGCCTGTGAATCTTGTTAAAATGCAGATACTGTACTCACCTATAGATAGTAGCTACTCCAAGGTCTACAGCTTTGGAGAACTGCTAACGATCAAACCTCCAAAATTCCTTGTTCAATCCTAAATTGGGCAAAATTCATAACCATGCCAAAATTCCTACAGTATTTAGAAAGTGCAAACCTGATCATCGCACTGGCATCCCAGTGACCAACCATCCCAGCCTGCCTGTGACAGAAAGCCCTGCATCCTGGGAAATGTTACAGTTTCCAAGAACAGTGGACTCTGAATTCAGAATCATCTGCAAAACTTATTCAAATGAGTCTTTTGGTCTCATCCTAGACTTACCAACTATAATGAGGTGTATGGGGCTAGGAATCTGCATTTTCCTCCTAAACAGGTGTTATTTATGTAACCAGAAATTTGAGAAGCACTGGCATAATGGCTCTGTCAGCCATGACCTTCAGTCTGTGAGACAGTGGGCCTCCAAAACGTGTGGCTGTTTCTCAGTCAGCAGCTCTTTATTAAGAACCAAAAGGATACATTACATCTTGTACTTCTCTTTGTCCCACTTGTAGGGCCCTGACAGTGTATTGCACTACCCAGGGAGCAAAGTACCCATGAGGAAAAACTAGTTGAATGTTATAAGTGTATTAATTAATTCTTACAACACTACTATCATGGAAAGAAAAATAAGACAATGAATGAAATAAAATCTCTCAGGGAGGTTACAAGTCAGAGAGGTGGGGCATGGCGACAGGTAGATTTGTATGAGTGAAAATTAGTATAATTGGTGTCAGGAAGCAAAAATGATTATCCAAAGCCCAGAGTTGGTCACTAATGACTCTGGGAACAAAATCCACATTTCCTCACTCTCTAACCTATTTATTTCACAGTTAATAGAGGGCAAATTCATCAACATTCTTAGGAGCTCCAGAATTTACATTCCACTGCGATCCACACTTTCTGTCATAGCTGATAGTCTAATCCTGAAGCCATTGTCCTATTCCTTTGCTGATGCCAATATTACTACAGAATCTTGTTCTATTAAGTAGGGGGAGTATAGAATGTTGAATCCCCAAACATGGATTTGATCTGACTCTACCACCATCTAAGGTTGTGAATGCGGGGAAAACTACTTCTTAGCTTTTTGGAGTCTTAGACTTCTGTACTAAAAACTGAGATAACAAACTGTTATGTGGATTGAATCTGATATACATGGAATTGTGAGAGTTGAATCTAATGATATATATTTGAAATCTGGCTTACAACTGCAGAACACTTAGCTAATGTCAGTGGGAGATCATGACTTAACAGAGATCTAACAAAAGAGCAAGAATGAAAAGGTCAGGCCCACCCCATTCTTCAGGGACTGGGGAAATGCCTAGAGGGTATTTTCCACTCCTGTGAAGAGCGGCTCCTATGCCAGTGTCTTTAAAATTAAAGTCCTATGTTAAAGTTAAAATTAAGCTCTATAAATACCTGTGATTAGGGTGCAAATGTACACAAAGGGAGCAAACTTACAAAGAGAAAGATTTTGGCAAACTTCAATCTTTCCACTAGTTCCAAACCATCCTCACCCCTTTCTCTTGCACATAAATTTCCATTATAATTCTATGTGGATTTTTGCAAGCAAAATCAATACTCCACATTTAATGCCTTCACAGGCCAACAAAACTCATGTCTACAGCAAAACTGAACAAATAAAAAAAAGATTTGGACATCTTTCAAAATTTCCCTAACAAAACACATGCATAATGAAATGCTGCTATATAAGTAGGTTCTACTGCTTTTACAGGCACTGTAGGATTTACAATTTTCTCTTGAGTTCTGGGCAATAGAATATCACCTTAACCCCTAGCATCTTGTCATAATATAGTTGCATATTTTTACTGTCTCTTCATATATGGAGATACATTATTTTATGTTTATAAATAATAAACAGTATTTATGATGTACACTCCTGATTTTTTCCAAAAGGAATTTTTGGGAGCATGCAACTTTAATGAATGGAGGGAATGGGGTGGTCCACATAGAAACACAATTTTCTAAGTCATGACATATGTCAGAGAAGCAAATATAATTTCTGTGAGTCACCAGTATGATTAGTTTGAAGTTACCTGGTCATGAAAAAAAATTGGAAATAGTGATAAATTCCATAATTTTAATATATGAAATGAAACATAGCAATTTTGAAGGAGGATCAAAGCTTTTTAGGTAAAAGCATGCAGAAGAAATTCATCATATAGATCTTTATACAACAAATCATAAATAATATTTACTAGACAGCATTTTTGAACATGACATGGAAAAGGCCCTTTTCATGTGATCTATGCTAAAGTCAGGGATAAAACAAAAATACAGCTGAGTTAAGGACTTCTTCATGGCCACACTCAGCTAAAACTGGCCCAAAATAGAATTTTTGATAATCCAACTAATATGAAAAAAAGCTATGGGTCATTTTCTCCTTCTCCTTCATGGTCTGAGAAGTCAGGTGTCATTCTCTGAGAAGCATTATCACAGGAATCTCTGTTTTGGTATCAATTTTATACATCCTCTTCTATCCATAAAATTTCCAGGTTCAGTTTTGAAGAATCTGTCTTACTTTTAAGCTCGGTGCTCAGATTTTGGTTTCATAAAATATAATCACAGTATCTATAAGGTACAGAACAATTAAAGCAAAAGAAAACGATTTATCCTGGCATTTCTGTTGAGCTGCGAAGGTACCTGTAGGGTCTCACGAACCCTCCTGGAACCATCTATTCTTTGGCCATGGTAGCAACTTGAATAATTTAAATGATCAAGTTTTTGAAAAGTAATTCTTACTGTAAATACTCTATTACACACACAAAATTATATTCAAGGTAGAATAATCAGAGTGTTTGGCAGAGCAATGTGAACTAAAGAAATAATACTACTTCCAATGATTATCAACACCCCTGAATGTATAGCATTAAATGTTCCTTTCAATGTATATATGCAAAACATTTTTTTCTTTATGAAGTAGAATCAAAAGATGTCCTTTCATTTCTACCACTTAACAAAATACATGTATTTCCTTCAAGTAATAGTGTTCTATAAAATCCGTAAATTTATACCAAGGTTTGTGACTGAGCCCTAAGATGCAACACATTAAACTTTGATAACCCCAATGCTTTTAAAAATGTTTTCTCCCCCAAATTAGTCTCCTCTTCCAACTTTCCTATTTTGTTTCACAGACCTCATCTTTCCCCACTTTCCCAGGCAAGAAATGACAGAGTCCTGCTCTATTTCTGCCTTCCCTTTGCCTCTATGTTCCATTTGTCAAAACTCCTGTGACTTACATCTGTGACATGCAGTTCATTAAAACTTGTTTCCTCGTTCTCTGCTTCAGGGACATGAATCCGGGCCCTTCTGTCCCCACTTTGGATAGCATCCTACCATTGTTGGTTCCTGCATTTGATTCATTGATTTTTCCTGCTCAAAATATTTTAGTAATTCTCTACACCTCTCAGGATTAATTTCCCTGAGTGCCACACTCTCTAATCTCTCCTTCCCAGTGGGCACCCTCTTTCCCATCACCTCAGGGCTGTAGATCCAGGGGCAGCTGCCTAAGAGGGGTAGAGAAGGAAGCAGAAAAAGACAGTACTTTTTCTGTTGTAATCCTCACGACAGTAGGCCATACTCCATGACATGAGAAATTTGTGTTTAACCATGTCTCTTTCAGCAGTTTCCTTTCTGTTATCCTCTGGGAGCCAGGGGCTAACCCAAAGCCCGGCATCAGCACTCCTTGGGAGAATCCGGGAAAGGGGGCCCTTCCCTCTCTGTATGCTCCATTTCCCAGGGAAAGCTCTCGGGGCTGCTGGTTTCAGCTCATGTGGGAAGGAAAAGAATCTGACTTAAATTCTCACTAAGGCACCACCAGAAGCCATGTAGAGTTTCCTTATTAACAATCATGCTTTTCTACCAGGTGTACTTCTGATGGTAAAAGGCAAGGTGTAAATCCTTTCAGGCAGTGGGTTTCAGTTGGGGAATGTATAGAGACAGGCTGGCAATCTTTGTCTTGAAGACTATACTGAGCAGGGCGGCTACTTCTAAGTATGAATGTCTGTAAGAGGAGGGCTGCCCTCCAACTCCACTCTTCAGGAACTCTGTGTGTTCCTTCAAGGAGAAGAAAACCCCTGTCTACAGAATCCTAAATTGCATCAAACCTAAAACTGATCACAGCAGGAATTAGATGGCTAAAGTCATGGCAACAGTTTCCTCATTGACTCTGGGTTTCCCCTCATTGTCCAAGGTCAGACGGTACCTTACAGATTTTAAGGTCACAAGAAAAGAAATTTTAGAACCTGTTAGAGGGTGATATGACAGCCAGAGCTTTGTCTCGCTGTGTGCCTGAGGAAACCCAGAAATGGCTTGAAACCACTGGCCTCCCCCGCATTGTCCCCCTGCTTAAGCTAAAGCAGGAGTGAGTGAGCTTCCCACCCAGGCAGGCCCCTCCTGGTACGGCTGTTTTCTTGTGCATCTTGCCCCGATCGGGAGCACCTTGGTCATCAGGACCCGCACACACCCAAAAGCTGTCCATTTGAAAATGCTCCTGGTAAATAAGTATTTACATTTGCAGAAGAGACACAGAATCTTGCATTCTTTGCTACATCCTGCCATTGGTCTTTCCTTGGGATGCACAATTTCTCCACCTTGCATGATTTTTGGGCCATGGCACATGATGGTAAGTGGCTTAGGGATGCAAAGCATACTGCATATATCCTAGTGAAGATAATCTGGTCTTAGGGAAGGACTTCTCCCACCAAGTTGGCACAAGCCACCTTTGAAATTTCTTGTGTTTCCTGGGGCAGAAAGAGCTAGGAAACTTTCTAAAGTCTGAGTTGGTCATTTGAATTATTTACCTACATTTCTTTGTAGTATTTGGCTGGAAACTCTCTATACTTTCACAAATAGGAGATTTAAAGAAAGTTTGTGGGGTAAGAGGGAATTGAACTTGGTGGAGAATATGTATACACACACATACCTCATATACATAAAATATGATGTATCTGCCCCCATATATGTATTTATATATGTCTCAATTGTGGGAGTCTTTAATATCTTTCATTTGGATCTAATAAAATTTACATCCATGATCTTTAATATAAAGTAGGGCATAATATTCTTGGTTTGCATCAAACACAGTGATTGACAGAAAGTGGGCTAATGAGGAAAGTCAAATGAACTGACATGCTATACAATGTAGGAAAAACACTTGTCCTATGACCCATTAACATGTGAAAAGTGAAGAGAAAGAAACTTAAAAAATCTAAATGAATAGAACTGATACCACTATAAGACCGAAAGTACAATCATATCACAACTGAGTATATTTTTTTACACAGAAATAAACCAGATAGGAGGCTAATATTGGAAATTAGAACCCCCCCAAAAAAACAACTATTAATACTTCAGAAGTTACCAAATTTATAGAATGGCCACTATTCAAAAGACAAGAAATAACAAGTGCTGGTGAGGATGTGGAGAAGAGGGAACCCTCCTACACTGTTGGTGGGCATGTAAATTGGTGCAGCCACTGTAGAAAGCAGTATGGAGGTTCATCAAAAAAGTAACAACAGACATACCATATGGCCCAGTAATTCTACATCTAGGAATTTACCAGAAGAAAGCAAAACCGCTGACTCAAAAGATATATGCACCCCTATGTTTACTGCCTCATTGTTTACAATAGCTAAGTTATGAAAGCGGCCAAAGTTTCCATCAACTGAGGAACAAATAAAGAAGATGTGGTACATATACATAATGAAATGTTATTCAGCTATAAAAATGAAAGAAATCCTGCCATTTGCAGCATCATGGATGGACCTAGAGGGTATTATACTCAGTGAAATAAGCCAAGTGAGAAAGACAAATACCATGTGATTTCTCTCATTTGTGGAATAGAAAATCAAAGCAAAACAAAATGAAGAAAACAGCAGTAGAGGCATAGACACTGAAAAGTGACTGGTGGTTACCACAGGGGAGAAGTTGGGATGCGTAGGTGGGGAGGGTGAGGAGGATAAAGGGCACAAAAATTCTCAATCATAATATAAGTTGTTCACAGAGATGGTGTTACAGCATGAAGAATATAGTCAGTGATTCTGTAACATCTTTCTATGTTGACAATAGCTGCACTAGTGGGGGTGAGCTTTCAATAAGGTGGGTAAATGTTGAACCACTGTGTTGTATGCTTGAAACCAATAGAAGATTGTAAATAAATGATACTTCAATAAGTGAAGTTACCAACTTCAATCCTACTTCAATGGGGCTATATACTAATAATTACATGGAAATGTGAAATGTGAACTTTACTTGAATACTATTTTTGCTTAATAAGAATAGATGTCTGAATGTCCATTTACACTGATGTAAGTTAAGCCCATGTCATTCCACTCTATTCCTTACCAAGATTTCAGCAGAAATTAGTAAATAGGAGTATTGTTTAAAATCAAGAAGCTATAGTATAAGCACCACTAATCATAATGCAAAAATTAGAGGATGACTTCACTGCTACACTTTTTAGAAGACTGTACTAGAAAAACAAAACACGGGGGCTAAAAGCAAGACATAACTTTTAATATCTGAGAAAGACCAGAATAAAGATACATGGGAACTGCCTTTCTGAATGATGCTAACATCTTGTATATCCGTGTCACCACTGTGCTTGTTAACTTACAAGAATTTCTTACCTCTGCTTTTTGTGATAAAATCAATGGCATAACCTCTTCTGGTTCATTGCCACTCACTTTTCCTTTCTGTCACCTGGAGGTGGTGGTCAGGAGTGTTGTGGGGGCTTGAGCACATTCCTAAGAAGTACAGGGTGGAAACAAGGATGGAGTCTTGGTCCTGTGTTCTATTGACAGATCTGAGCTTGGTCACTTTCTGGGGAATGGTGTGTTACTGATTCAGGGTGCTTGTCCAGTCTAACCTTTACTCCTATGAAAAACAAAAAACAAGACTGGTATTGCCTGCTCACCACCTTCCCAAGAGAAATTCAGAAAGGAACAGAGCAACAGTGAAATGTTTGACTTCACTCAACATGACTCCAAATGCTAGTTCTCAAAGATTTTTAATAGCTTTCTTCTAGCTCCCCTCTGCAGTTTGATACTGAACTGCCCAAAGATAGGTAGTCAGTTTTCCTTAAAATAATCCCTGAGATAGTGCAATTTTTCAAGTGTTATACCCCTTAGAGTATTTGACCTTAATTGCAGGAATAATTGGTGTTATGGCTTTTGAAGTAATATTAATGCATTCATAAAGTAAAAATGCTTAAAATGCAATTTGTTGTCCTAAATGTGTTGCTCTTGGACTATTGAATGAATTAACCACTTTTGAATGGCTTGGAACATACTACAAGTCTCATGAGCATGAGGCAAAAACTCTTACAGTTGGAATTCATGAAATGTATGTTTTTTGTCCTAACAGCTCAGTCTAAGAGTACCCCATCAGAAAAGGAGAAAGGACATAATGATACTGGACAGAAATCCCCACAAGCACTAATGGCAACATGATGCAAATTCCAGAATATTTATCCAGAATCCTATTTTCTGAAACATTTTTTTAGAAAGTTGTGCCAGGTAACTCTGAGTTGCAGCACAGATATTTGTAGGATGCATTACATTTCTCTGCTGTGATATAAGGATGGAATAAACGGAACTCAGCACTCTAGTTTCTGGTTATTGCTCTACATTTATGAACTCCCCTATGCAGTGTGAAGTCAAAACAACTCAGTGTTTTGACAGGGAAAATTTATTTCCCATAGAATGCAGCCAAATTCGAGAAAATTGCATGTAAAGTCATTTCCTCAGTTTTCATGTCTGCTGTTCTATGATACTTCTATCAGAAATTCTTTACAATCAAATGGCATATCCCATGACAATAGGGATGAGCCCCACATGGAAAGCACTTTTTATCATTAACCCAAGAAAAGGCAAACTTCAACATGTTATCCTTAACACTTTTGTGTAATGAGTTGGGGCTTTTTTTTTTTTTGAATAAGTGACAGAACCTGTTCCAAACATTACCCACCAGGTTAAATTCAAATGTTAGGAATATAGAAGTCCATTTAAGCAATACATTTGCTAATGAAATTTCATCTTGAAACATGTATTGAAATAAAGTACACAGACTGAGATGAATAGTTCCCCCAAAAGTTTGCCAGCCAGAACACTCATACATAGCAGAATCTCCAGAATATGGCTAATGAATTGAAGGCATATTTTTATGCCAAATTTGAGTGATAGATGTTCTAGGTTTAAAATACTAATGTGCTGCCTGAAGGGGAAAAACAAATTAGCGCTCACTTGTTTCTGATCCAGAGCCTGAAACACTGATAGGAAAAGTTGACCAAGTCAAGTCCAATGTTCAGCAGGTCTTTATGGGAAAGGCTTGGGAGGTCAGATCCTCTGTGGTTAATTTCCCTTTAGTGAATTTTCAGATTTCCATCTGAACCAGGAAGGAGATGAGAGCCCTGTTTCAGTCTTCAGTACAAGGCTCCTGGTCAGGCTCACAACAAAATTTCTTTTATTTATAAAGAGAAATAAAATTTACCGAATCTGGAAGCTAAGGAGAAAGTCAAACTACCTGAGAAAAATAATCACAAACCAGGAAAGCAGGCAAGAAAGAAAAAAGGCGAGGAGACTGACAGGTGGGAAATATCTAAAAGGAAACATACCAGTTATCAAACTTATCTGCAAACCCACAAAATCCTGAGAAACCCACTTGAATAACACTATCAACCCTTTCCCCATCTTCAGTTTTTAGACACCGTGTGGTTCTAGAATGAACTCATCTGGGGTTAAATTCAGCCTCTGGCACTTTCTAGCTTCTCTGTATTAGGGGAGATACCTTACTACCCATGTTTATCTTCATCTGTTTCATGGCCTATTTTAACAGATGCTGCTGCAAGCATTGGGGGAGCTAATTCATATGTGTGAAACACAGTGCTCAGGACCTGCCACCCCCATGAGCTCTGTGACACTTACATCTCCAGATTCCGCTTCTCATTAGTAACCACCTGGCCTTTCCCAAGGGTGTGGAGAGAAGCCTGAGACCAGGTGTCCTACCCGCCATGTGGTTGCCCCATGAAGAAGTTTTAGAATACCTGGGCAGAGCAGGGCTGCACAAGGAGACGCCAGGTAGATGGGACATGACATTGAGATGGAAGGACCAATTCCCTTACTTTCTGAGCCAGAGTTATTAGGATGGGAGACATCCAGCTGTGAGTAAGCTATAAAGAACTGAAGGCTACATAGTCCCTGCTTTCCCCACTTGCTAATGGAGAGCCCTCCCAGAGAGCTGACGGTTCTGTGCTCCCTGGAATAAACTGCCTGTTGGATGATGCCACCAGTCACAGGCTCTCATGGTGAAGCTCAATTTTTAATGCTGCTCTTTGGGTTGGAAAGCTTATTTTCTTTCCATATTGCTTTAGCAATGTACAATATGGTGTATAGCACCTATAGCTTTGAGATACACCTGTTGGATCTTTACCGTGACTCTTAGAAATACCAGGGTTTGTCCACCACACTGCAATCTGGAGTTGAACCCAGTACCCGGCACACTGTGAATATTCAATAAATATGAATAAACGAATTCCCGTTTCACAAATGGGGATACTGAGGCTTAGATAAGTTTAGAATACTTCAGAAGATCAGATAATTAGCAAATGTCAATGTCAGTATTGAAACCCACCCCTCTGAGACCAACATAGTACTCCGTCCATTGAACCACATCATCCTGTCTTTTAGTACGATTATTGCAAATACTCGTCCATGAATGATCACGTGTCTAGAGAAGTCCTTGACAGCACTCCATTTATTTGCACCATCATTATTCGAATTACAGTTGTTGTGGACTTTGATTACTTTGCTATAATACCTATTGGTTTAGGGAAATCACCACCCAGGCCGACTGTATATGGGTGGTACCATCTATAATGTGGAGTGGGAAGCTGGGCTGCAGTGTGGTCACGTAATTCTCAGAAAGTTCTAAGAGGGACTAATTTCCAAAAGGTTAAGGAACGCTTTGGTAATCAGTCAATTAGAAATTGGACAAGGTATTCCATCTCAGGGGGTGTGATGTCACATAGGCTCAGTTCTCAAGAAGGAGGTAGGTACACTGCAGGACACACTCTGTTCACTAACGTCATACACATTTATTTGCAAAATTCAGCCTCTTGATTATTACTAAGATCCTGAAATACTGAATTGACTTCAGACACATCACAAAGACAACTCTGCAAAATTTTCAGGCAGATCTTTCATTGAGTCTCTTTCATGTCTGTTACTGTCCTGCTTTTCTCTCATCCTCTTATGTGTCCTCAAAGAACTTTAGCCTGGCTAAGCACTTTTGTGTACCTTTATTGAATGATCTCATTGCCCAGTTACAGGACTGGTTAGGAGGCCAGAGCGGGTAAGGTCCTCTGCTGGTCAGTGACCAAGCTGGGCCTAGAGACCAGCTCTCCTGCCCCCCTGGCCTCGGAGGCACAGTCATCTCTGTCTCATTTTTCTCTACATTCTATTTCTTTTCTTTTCTCCCACCTTGTGCTTTGGGTCTTCTTACTCAATAAGCTGGTGCTTATTTTTCTGAGATTGTGTTTGTTTTATATCCCTAATTTTCTACCACCTTCATCCCTATCTTTGCCTTCCTTCCTTTAAATCCATTTAAAACCATTCTCTTCTTTTTTTCCTTTCAAGTCTCCCTTGGGGCCTCTATGAACTGCAGGCACTAGAGGGCAACATGATCGCATAGAGCTGACAAGGACAAGGACAGCCTCTTATGCTGGAGAGCCACATAGATGTGCAAAATTAGGCCAACAGGGAATCATATTGGTGCTTCACTACGTGTGAAAGCACGTTCACCTGTATCGGCCTTTTTAACCTTAAAAAAGTTTGGAGAGACAACGTCAAGTATCACTGTCTGTATTTTAAACAAAAGAAGGAAGCTGGGTTTCAAAGAAGGTAAGTGTCTTGGCCAAGGTCATAGAAAGAGCAAAATGTATCTGTTCATTAAATGGTACACCCTGGAATAGTCTAGCATAAAACTTGAAAATGCATTTCTATTTTCCCAAGGTTTAAGAATAACTGTGGTAAAGTATTATGTCTTTGTAACACAATCAAACAGAACCATGAAATTTTTCCCATTATTAAAATACAAAGCATCAGCTACACAGTCATTGCCAGTTAGAGGGAAGTTATCTATCATTTCAAGGCATGGATTTAGCTAAGTATTTTCTAGATGCCCTTTGTTACTATTTTGTCCAGTAATTGGAAATTTGGTTACTTTTTATCTGGATTTGTCAGGTGTTTTCTAGTTATGCTTTTTTCTTTAATATGACTTTTTTTGGGCAAAACAGATGTATGCTATTTTGTACCATTTTTTCCTGTCTGGTATTTGAAGTAAGAAAAACAGATAACAATACAGTTTCCCCTTATAAAATATCTGCTCTTAAAGAGCATGCCATTGTTTCTCTTCTCTCTGTGATTCATTGAACACCTTGAAAGAAAGCTGTTCTCAGATTACCAACATTGCTTATTTGCTTGGTATTGTCAGCAGCAAAATAGAAATAGAGTCTATTTATAAAAAGTCTGCAAAGCCTTGTTTTGTCTGACTACTTTCTCCAGACATTTTGAGCTTTGTATCTTTGAATTTTTGAGAGGACAGGCCCTTCCAGGCAGTAGCACCTGGTGCCTGGTAATGGTAGATGAGGATCCTGTTCCCAGGGATCAGGGGATTCCAGAGGTAAACGTGATGGTTGGAGAGAGGGGGTAGAAGAAGAGAGAAGGAAATAAACCAGGTGGGCAGTGGAGATGAGCAAAGGTTTCCATAGCTAAGAGGGAAAAGGCATAATTAAAAATGAGAAAGAAGACAAAAGCTGTGAGCTGCCTGAATGGCTCTGAAGAAGATGCCTTTGCCCTGATATGGGGACGTGTGCAGGGGAGACTGCAGAGAGAAGAGGATTTATCATGGGTCAACATTTATTTATCCTTTCTGCTTCAAGGGATTCATGTTTGAAAGAATAATTTCACAAATGAAACCTTGCAGAAAATGAAAATTTTAACTAGCACTTATGTAGAATCTTAAAAATTCCAATTGCTTTCCAGTAACTCTCACATCATTCCTAAGCAGGAAAGGAAGGAGTTAAGAAACCAAGGAATTATGTTCAAAACAGCTCGGTAAGAGCTCCTGTTTCCATCTTCATTTTTATCATTTTTTAAACATCTGTTTTTACGTAGAGCTAGCATTTTACAATAATGTGAAGTCAAGTATTATGAGCCAGATATTTTTAGAAAAATCTTAATTTGGAAAGTCTTCTGTATAAATGATGCCGGATTCTTGTTCACGAAGCTGAAGAAAGAGCTTATCAAACACCCAAGGTAGGAGAACAAGGTACAGGCTTTTACTTAGAAATAAAGAGAGAGGAAAGAGCTCCTGGCTCATGCCTGGAGGGGACAAGAGAGCCCGGGGTGGTGCGTTGTCTAGGGGCTTTTATAGGCAAATGAAGATTTTATGAGAACATGAAAAAAATTTCTTAGGGGTGTGGACTTGTGCCACCTTCCCTCCCATCAAGGTGGGCTGGGTTATTCTCTGCTTGCTAGGACTATTTACAGTGAAGTCAGGGGTTATACTGGGATACCCTTCTTTATTTGTGAAACACTCAAGAATTCTAGGCTAAGTTGCTCCTGGTGTTTTGACCTTTAACTGATCTCCCTGAAGATGTCTATATTCTTAGTCTAGTATCTTGATCTTAGAGAATTAATGAGTGTGACCATGATTTTGCATAATGCTTAACAGAGTTTCAATAGGGACTTCTTTGCCCATTGTTATTTTGCTCTGACTGTAAATATAGCACCCTGCTTTTTCCTGAGGCCCTCACCCTACTCTGACTACACCCAGGGTCCCTGTCTCATAAATACGAACTTAAAAGACATGCACATGTATGCCTATCTTCTTATTTGTGGCCTTAAAGAACAGTGTGTGTGTGTTGTGTGTGTGTGTGGGTGTGTGTGTGTTTCCTGTAGACACATTAGCTTAACTGTGAAAATGTGAAAAGAAAGCTTACTGAATGGGGAATAAAGGCCATTGTGTTCAGATAACAAATATTTGAATGACAGAAAGGTAAAGAACTGTAAATGTGAGAGTTTGAGCCATCTAAATGCAAATGACATATTAGTCACTGTAGAGAACAAAAAACAGAAATGTATATGGTCATTTTTCCACTGTTCGACCAATTTCTTTGAAAAATATGACTCTTTTCTAGCAACGCCAACAAAATAGAGATTCGTGGATTCAACCTGTAGTGTACAACAAAACGTACCGACAAGTTTCAGGATAAATAGGACCCAGTAAATATATGCTGTCATCACACCTACATTTTATTCAAAGAAAACCAACAAAAAGATACAAATTTTCCCTAAAAATTACTATTTTTACTGTGCTTTACTGCCTAGAAGCCATATGACAATAAAGCTGTAATTAGCTTCAATTCTAGAATAAGAGAGAGGACCTCCAAGGATATCTGTTTCTACTTGCATGCTTACCCCAACATTACTAACCGTTGTTTTATTTTACAATTTGTTAGGTTTTGTTTTTTTGCTATGATGCTGAACATATGAGTTAAATACATTCAGAAGAGGTGACACAATCATTCAAAGAGAGCTTTGACCTTATGTTTAATCCTACACCCAGGCTAACCCTCTCTCTAGGGGGCAAAAGGAAGAAGGTGCCATTTCTGCCCTGTGCGCCAAGCGGGAGAGCATTATTTCATCTACAATCCATTTAATGACAGAATGCATGCCAGTTGTACATTGTAGGGCTCTAGGTCTCCATGGAGCCACAGCTCACTGAGATTTGTTTCTTAATTTTCTGCAGAAGCAAGAATACAATGAGCAATATGTAGATAAGAAATATCCATTACCTTAATTTTTAAAGTGGTTAAAATCATCGTTTCTCTTTTTTCATGCATCCATCGAGGGTAGGCTAAACTATGTAGAAGTACAGGCCACTGCATTGCCACCGGCGGCTAGCAGTCTTTCACAGATAAATCTCACTTTTTAAAAAAATCTAAATTAGGAATAGAATCTATTAGGAACAGTGCTTTGTCGAATGTGATGCACTGCGTAATGCCTTTGGAATTCTTTCTGGTTAAAGCCCCAGGCTTCCAGCATCCAGAGCCAACCATGACAGGATCCATCAGAGCAACGCGTAGCTGGACTCCCTCTCAGCCAGCTGCGGTGGCATGATGGGCTCCTCTGCAGTGCAGGGCGGGGCTGGACGGGGCTGGACGGGGCTGGACGGGGCTGAGGGGGGCTGGGAGTTTCCTGCGAAACTCGGCAGCAGTTGGCTTGCCCGCCCCCCACAAACCACCCCACCGCCAGCGGCACGACAGTGGGTGGGGAGGCTACTTTTGGAAAATCGCTGCTCCCTCGGGTCTTCCCCGCCCCCCCATTAACACTTTTATTTCTCCGCAACTTCTTTTATTACTGGAAATGAATTTTCTGTTTTTATTGCAGGGACATTATCTAAAGGATCTCAAGCCATTACCAGTGTTAAATACTACGTGTGCCCACTTTCTAATCACCACCACCACTCATGTCCATCCCCCGCCCTGCACCGACACACACACTATACCAGTCACATTATTCAGGATGTCAAGGTGGCCTATGGAATACAAGGGCAAGTGTTGCTGAGGTAACAGGATTGTAACATGTCTGCAGGAGTAGATGCTTTATAACCACGGGTTTCCCTCATTTGCATTTAAAGGCTCCTGAGAAATAGCCTCAAAGCAAGCCAAGTCCTTGGAGCTAAAATAAGAGAGAATTTTGTTTTAATGTCTGCTGTTAAGTCATTGAACATCTTATGCCACTGCAGGGTTGCAGAAACGCAGGAAAAATATCAGGTGCTAATAATTTTCATTGTACTGGTTGCAGAGCTGATGGATTTAAGAGCACCCTACCTACCTTCACTTTCTCATTTTAAACACTGGGAAGAAACAGAAGTTTTCCCTCTTCTTTTTGCTTCTGATTGCCCTTCACAGCATTCACAAAGGTTGAACTTCTGAAAACCTGGTGTGTGTCTGTCCTATTTATTGGTGATCTAAGACCACCTCATTGCACATTCACAAGAGAGGCGATCAAGAGTGGTCCATGGCAAAGCTCAGATGTGAGGTAGAAAATTCCCTTTGGTGAAGTGAAATTCAGGAATTTTGTTATGACTCAAGAGCTAGGAAACATATCAAATATGCCTGAAGACTAACATAAATATCTTTCTAGGATCTGATCACAGCCTTCAACACCACCCGGATGAAATTCCAAGAATGAGCTATAGAGACCAAGCAGCAGGAACTAAACTTTGCTGACTTATAAGGATGGTGAATTCTTCCAAAAGGAACATATTGGGGATTTGCCTGTGATTCGGCTCCATCTTAAAAGGCTCCTGAATTTGTATGTCCAGAGCAGAGACATAATTGCTTGTAACCTATAGAAAAAGGCAGATTCATAAAGGGTTTTAAAAATCACTGAACCAATGAGGAAAACAATTCCATTCACATTTTCATCAAGAAAAAATAAAACACCTAGGAATAAACCTAATGAAGGAAGTGAAAGAGGTATACCCTGAAAAATACAAGACACTCCTAAGAGAAATTAAAAAGGACACTAAGAAATGGAAATTCACCCATGCTCTTGGCTAGGAAGAATAAATATTGTCAAAATGGCTATACTACCTAAAGAAATATACAGAGTCAGTGCAATCCCTATCAAACTACCAACAGCTTTCCTCAATGAACTGGAACAAATAATTCAGAAATTCACATGGAACCACAAAAGACACCGAATAGCCAAAGCAATCCTGAGAAGGAGTAATAAAACAGGGGGAATTATGCTCCCTGACTTCAAGCTCTACTACAAAGCCACAGTAATCAAGACAGTTTGGTACTGGCACAAAAACAGACCCACAGACCAGTGGAACAGAATAGAAAATCCAAACATTAACCCAAACATATACAGTCAATTAATATTTGATAAAGGAGCGTTGGATATAGAATGGGGAGATGACAGCCTCTTCAGCAGCTGATGTTGGAAAAACTGGACAGCCACATGTAAGAGAATGAAACTGGACGACAGTCTAGCCCCATACACAAAGGTAAACTCAAGGTGGATCAAAGACTTGAATGTAAGTCATGAAACTATAAACCTCTTAGAAAAAAACTTAGGCAAAAATCTCTTGGACATAAACATTAGCGACTTCTTCATGAATATATCTCCCCGGGAAAGGGAAACAAAAGCAAAAATGAACAAGTGGGACTATATCAAGCAGAAAAGCTTCTATACAGCAAAGGACACCATCAGTAGAACAAAAAGACATCCTACAGTATGGGAGAATATATTCATAAATGAAGTGTCCGATAAGGGGTTGACGTCCAAAATATATAAAGAACTCACGCACCTCCATAAACATGAAGTAAATAATCCAATTAAGAAATGGGCAGAGGACATGAATAGACACTTCTCTAAAGAAGAAATTCAGATGCCCAACAGGAACATGACAAGATGCTCCACATCACTAATCATCAGAGAAATGCAAATTAAAACCACAATGAGATATCACCTCACACCAGTGAGGATGGCCAACATCCAAAACACAAACAGCAACAAACGTTGGCGAGAATGTGGAGAAAAGGGAACCCTCCTACACTGCTGGTGGGACTGCAAATTAGTTCAATCATTGTGGAAAGCAATATGGAGGTTCCTCAAAAAACTCAAAATAGAAATACCATTTGACCCAGGAATCCCACTCCCAGAAATTTACCCTAGGAATACAGCACCACAGTTTCAAAGACAGATGCACCCCTATGTTTATCGCAGCACTATTTACAATAGCCAAGAAATGGAAGCAACCTAAGTGTCCATCAGTAGATGAATGGATACGGAAGAGGTTGTGCATATACAGAATGGAGTATTATTCAGCCATGAAAGAAAACAAATACTACCATTTGCCACACATTGATGGCGCTAGAGGGTATTATGCTCAGTGAAATAAGCCACGCAGAAAAAGACAAATATCAAATGATCAACTAATCTCATTCATGTGTGGAATATAAGAACAAAGAAAAAAACTGAACGAACAAAACAGCAGCAAACTTACAGAACCCAAGATGGACTAATAGTTACCAAGGGGAAAGGGACTGAGGAGGATGCGTGAGAAGGGGTGGACAAGGGGGAAGAAGTTGCATTATGATTAGCAGATGTAATGTTGGGGGGGCACAGGAAGGGCTGTACAACTCAGAGAAGACAAGTAATGATTCTATAGCATCTCACTATGCTGATGGACAGTGACTGTAATGGGTTTGGTGGGGAGGACCTGATAAAGGTGGTAGTTAATAATCATAATATTGCACATGTAATTGTAGATTAATCATACCAAAATAAATTATTTAAAAAATCACTGAACCACACAAAAGGGTGATGTGATTGTGAAAAGAGAAATGTATGAGCAAGAAAAGAGTGTTTTTGGTGACTCATCATCCATTCTTGGTGGAACGTCTTGGTAGGGTTTGAAAAGGTCTTGTCAATAAGCATCTCCACTCTTCAAACCTGGATGCACATTTTTTCTTTTTCTGTCAAAGTGCAATAAAACCCAGTCGTATAAAGGTGAAAAGGGAGTTTTAGGGGACGGGGATGGTGTTCATTCGCACATGGGTAACATCTTCTGACCTCCACTTGTGATGGCAGAAGGAAGAATAAGCATCATGTGACTCGCTTAGATATAATTGCCTTAAATCATAACAAGCACATATGGAAACACAGTTAGAAATCATGACTTCTATGGAATCAACCAAATTTTAATAGACTTGGAATATATTCCTGAATCACTTAAAAGTAGCAAAAGCTGCCTCCTTATTTATCCATGCTACCAAATTTTTACAAAATGATATTCTAATATGACCTGGAAGAGGACCTGGCAGAAAATATACACTCAATAAATGTCTCCCGGTGCAGAATCTGTTGTTCCCAGGGGTGCTGACATGCATTCCCATTATGAGTAAGACACTGGGCACCAAGGGAAACCTGCCCTTCTTCCCAGAATAAATGAGGTGGGGGTGGGGGTTAGTGACTATGGGCTGAACCAGGTTCATTCTGCATCCTTTAACCTCTACATGCTGCAAAAGGCAGGCTGCAAATACTGTGCTTTTTGACACATGCAATGGAGTGGCTCACAGAAAGAATGCATTTGCATGGACCACAGCGATCATCTGATTCAACACCTTCATTTGATAGTTGAGGACAATACAGGCCACAGCAAGAAAGCACCTGCTCCTCCAGAGGCCAGGGAAGGAAACCTGTTCCTAAATGACATTCTCGTGGACAGCACAGAGGCAAGGAGCTGCCCCATGCTACATGCTTTGTGACTCTTGATAGCCTCCCACCTGTGCTGTGACTTGGAGTGGTGACCAAAGTCACCTTCAACATGTGGAGTTCACCTTGAGGCAGCTTCCTAATTAGCCTGGACCTAAAAATGAGGGTGGTGGATACATCCTTGGAGCTTCTCAGTCCCGGCCTTCAACACCTTTGGGTGTCCAGTGTTCACCCCTCCATTGAATGCCATAGCCCCCATCTCTTCTGGTTGTGTCCCTACTGATGCACTTCAGGTTTTAAACTCCTGCATGGTCCCTGCACATTTGGGTTTCCCAAAACTGAACTAGAATTAGATTTCTCAAACATCTGAATAACACCCCTCTTTTGCTCAACAACTTACATTTACTTTTTACGTTAAAGAGAACTGCCATAATTTATCACATGTGGTAATAAGAAGGTGGCAAGGTATACAGGGAAGATGGGAGTCCTTCAACACCTACAGATTTAACTTAGTCAAGTCACTATTTCATCATCCATAAAAGGCTCTCATAGTAGAAATGCTGATTTTGAAGGGCTGAAAGGAGAGTGTTGTATGTGACATTATCTGGCTAGGACGTACTTTAGAACTTGACATATGCCACAGGTAACCCGAATGTAAAATCCATTAGGGCAGGATGGATGCCTCTCATGTCCAGTGATGTATCACAGATGTCTAGAACACTGCCGGACACAGTCTAGGTGCTCCATAAACATTTCTAGAATTGTATGTTGAATTAAAAAGTGAATATGTATATTTAATAAATGAATATGGTGACATTTTCAGCACAAAGGTGTTCTGAATTATTGATGATTCCTCCTCTTTCCCACCTGGTTTCCTCTTACTAATGATTCTAAAACACCTGTGCTTTTTAATATTTTTTAAATAGGAGTATTATAATGACAGCATCCTATTAAAAAGATGATGGAAATTACAAGATCAAGTGAATCTGCACAGTACAAAATGTGAAACAAATGGCTTCTCTCAGGGGAGCTTAGAAACTCTATACCCAGCTCTGGGCCTGGAAAATTTGGCTGGCATTCTGTTGGCTTTTTAACAAGTGGTGACACTCTGTTAGGTGGTGGGCAGGGTACCTAATACTTCTGTGACTTTCATCTTTGGCTGTGCTTTGGAGACCCCAGGGAATTTTGCCTCTGCTCTTCCGCAGACCAATCTAACCAAAATTCCTAGGGTGGTCCAGGCTTCAACAGGTGCTGCAATGTTCAACCTGAGCAAACAAGGCTAACGACTGCCTTCAAGACACGTGATGATGTGAACTTGGTGTTGGGTCACAGTTGTTTTCATTAGGCTGATTTCAGTGAATAGACTTTGGGTCCCAAATTGGCTCACGTGGTTAGGGAAGCAGGCCAAGCCTAAAATTTGGCGAACCGTTGGCCCAGCTTGAGACCAGGGATGAAAGTGGCTGAGAACCAGGAAGAGCCGAGATGCTACAGTTCAGTTGCCCACAGGCAAGAGAATTATCCCTTACTCTGGGGAATGTTGGCCTTTTGTTCTATTTGGACTTACAACTGACGCATGAGGTGCACTCAAGTTATAGAGGGTAACCTGCTTTGCTCAGTCTACTGATTTGAATTTAATTTCATTCAAGAACACCCACAGAAATGTCAAGAAATTGTTAGGCCAAATATATGGGCACCCCATGACCCAGTCAAGTTGACACCTAAAATTAACCATCACCCAGAATGTTATCTTGGCTAATAAATCTTTATTCATAGAAAAAAAAATCCAATTTTAATTTAATAAGATAATCATCAAAAACCAAATAGGACATTAAATACCTACCTATGTAGAATAAGTGTTGGGCAAAGAGAGTCTTTTAAACAACTGGAAGTGGTAAGTTTATTTTTATTAGTCACTTGGTAATTATTTTACATCACATACCATCAAACCATTCTATATAAATTGCAAAGGGAAATCAATGAATTTCCAACTGTTTTTAGGGTTTTTTTGAAGTGATTTTTGTTTTCCAGATCAAATGCATTTAATAATTTGACTGGAAAATGTTTTTAAGCTCTATGCAATGTTTCCTTGGTGAATGCTATAACTACACCTGTCTCCCATCACACCCATTTACAGGATTTTTCAATTAAGGAGTTATGACTGTGGGCAAGGTGACTAGTCTCCCTGAATTTTAGCTTCTCTCATCTTCTCCATGCCTGCCAATTCAGAAAACTAAGATATTTTGGAGAATTTAGCCCCAAAGCCTTGATACACTCAAGATTCTAACTCTGATTAGTGATATAGGCAATACATAAATCCAGAGAGTTATTTTTAATACATCTCAATTCACCAATATAACCATTTGCATTAAGAACAATTGGCTGGCTGCAGCATATAGGGTATCTAAAAACTCAGAAGACAGTCATGGTTGATCCCATACTTTACCAGTTACATAGTAAACAAGAAAAATTCCACAGAACTAAGAGCCTAGACATTACCTTGTTTGAGCCATGGCTAGATTGTGTGGAAATTTTTGAAGAGATCATTTTATGGTGAAAGGTGGTTCCATATAAAGCTATTGTTATAAGACTTTCTGTTATTAAAATGGAGACAATGAAGAGTTTGGAAAGAATAAAGAACAAAAATGTTGAGAAAAATTCATAAATCTTTAATCAGTTTAAAAATGTACTTTTCTGTGGATTTCTGAAACCAAACCCTGAAACTGGAAATAATTTAAATTTTAAAAATACAGGTACTCAAATATAAGATGCATATAAAAGTTTTTAGTACCATAAAATACTCTATGAGGATTTTCTGTGATACCATCTGGGAAATGGCCACTTAAAAAAAGTCAAAGGTTTCTTTAAGATGCCTTAGAGCCTCTGATGGACTAATGAACTGAGTAAATCTCTGCTGATTAAGTGTGTGATCATGGTAGACTTGGGCACTGTCACTTAATCCTGTGTGACTTTGGGCAAGTTGCTTAACCTCTCTGAGCCACAGTTTTGCACATGTAAAACCTCCTCATGGGTGTGTGGGGTTTCAAAGAGGGATGTAAAGCACTACGGGGTTTCACCCAACAGATGCTCAGAGGTGTAAACTACAGTGTGTGGAGCTCCAGACCACTCTCAGTGTGGCCACAGAGGTGTTAATGGCCAGAATCCCTTCCGTCTGCTCCGTGTCCAGGCCACACAGATAATTGAAACAAGCGAGTGTCCCTCCCAGTCACAGTTGTGCAGAAGAGGAGCTACAGTACGCAGTGATTTACTGCCTCTCACAACCACATAGCTGTTTTTGCTGAATTCTTTAGAACTGACACTCTAGAGAAGGGATTTGGGACATCCTGCCTCACACAAATATGAGATGTTATTTTCCTAAGGTAAGGATGCCTGATTCAGCTCAGAAAATATGAATCTCAGTTAAACAACATATGTTTTCAGTATAAATAAGCATGGGCCATAATTATCTTAAGAAGTTATTCACTGTTTATCTTAAATTCTATTTTGTCTGAGTGTCCTATATTTTATCCAGCAACTCTACCCTAAGAGAAAACTTCAAGTTCATTTAAAATACCTACTAGGAAGATCCAGAGGTAGAGAAAGGGAGGGGCAGTTTGGCCAAGGCAAAATGCCCCAGAAAATATAATTTCCATAGTATCCCATTCTGTCTTTTCTTATGTGGAACATTTTAGCTGTTTCCTTCATTAAGTTATGAGTTACATAAATGGTGGGGCTGAATCATTTAATTTCCTACATAGTGCTTGGTTTATTTTGTTTAACTGATTTAAACTCAACCATTGCTTTTCTGACTTTTTTTTAAAGAAACAAACATGTACTTTTAGAAAATTTGAAAAAAGCAGACATAGAAGGAAAAAGAATTCATTCTAAAGCTAACATAAAAAAGCAATATTATTGTGATTTAAAATAAGAAATATATATTTGGTCTGTTCCAGTTCCTGGCATAGCTCCTAAAAGCCTTGGGATTTCCTGTAATGAGAGCAATAAAGGTGACTTTTATTATGTTAATAAGGTGACTTTTGCAAAACACCTAAGGATAGAGGCTGGTTGCCAGGAGAACCAACCCTTTGCCCTGGGGGTTGGAACTTTCAGTCACCCACCCCCACTCCTCCACCATACACACACCTACTAGGAAGAGAGAGGGGCTGGAAATTAAATCAATCACCAGGGTCCAAGGGTTTAATGTGTCATGCCTATGTAAAGAAGCCTCCATAAAAACTCAAAAGGACTGGTTAAGAGAGCTTGAGGGTGAAAGGTGGAAGTGCTGGGAGAGGGGTGCACCTGGAGATTCATGTAAGCTCTGCACCCCTTTCCCATACCTTTCCCTGGGTATCTCTTCCATCTGGCCATTGCTGAGCTATATCCTTTTATAATAAACTGGCAATCTACTAAGAAAAAAAAAGCAATATTAATATTTGTAAAATCTACCAGTCATATGAGAATTACAGTTTTTCTACAGCATGATTTTAATGGCTATATAGTATCTATTAGCCAGCTCTCATGGTTGTTTCCAATTTTTCTCTACTGAAAATGGTGGGATAAACATGCTTAAAGATAAATCTTTCTGTAAGTCTCAAACTCACTATTTCAAGTCCTTACATCAAGACCATCACTGAGTGTAGATATTGCTACCTGCTATGGGCTGTCTGTCTCCCCAGAATTCACATACTGAAGCCTAAAGTGATGGTATTGGGAATGGGGACTTTGGGAGGTAATGATGCATGAGGGCTGGAGCCCCCATGCTGGGATTAGTGTTCTTATAAGAAGAGGAAGAGAGCTGGTTCTTTCTCTTTCCACCCTGTGAGGCTACAAGAAGACAGGCCTCTGCAAAGCAGGAATAAGGCTCTCAGCAAACACTGGATCAGCCAGTGTCTTGACCTCAGATCTCACAGCCACAAAAATAATGCAAAATAAATGTTTGCTGTTTCAGCTCCCCAGTCTGTGGTAATTTGTTCTGAGAGCCCAAGCTGAGACACGACCCCAGGACAGATTTTCTTTGGAGCTTCAGTAACTTCAAAACTGCATGAAAAATAGATAGAAAATCTGAGTAGAAAATCACCATAGAAGAAATAATTAATGTAAAGATCTAGTCCCTTACCGCACCCACCCCGAGGTACCAAGCCCCAGGTGGGTTTTTTTTTTTTTTTTTACCAATTCTCCTAAACTCTCAAGAACTGATAATAACTCCAGCATTCAATCTGTTTCAGAGTTTAGACAATGAAATGTCCCAATTCATTTCCCCAAGTCAGCAAACCCTGATACCACTGGTACAAAACAAATCTAAAATAATCTCAAATGTGAATGCAGGAGAGCACTAAATAACATTTAAAAATCAAATTTCAACACTCGGTCAAAGAACAAAATAAGAACCAATACAGTTTACTTAAGAATAAATAGACTCCAAACAGGAACTAGATCTATCACTCCTAGGAGTTCACAACTCAGAAAGATTAAAGAGAAGAATGACATGTTTCTCTTGATAACGAAGGAAAATCATCTGATAAAATTCAAAATTCAGTCCTCATAATAATCCTTAGTGAGGAATTGATGAAAACTTGTTTCATAAAATAAACTGTAGCCAGTGGAAGCCTTTGACTGGCACTGTATTGACATTTTCTGATATGGCAGCTAAGAGCCATACGTGGCTATTTAATTTTAAATTAAAATTAAATAAGTAAAATAAAAATGTCCATTCTTAATTCATTCTAGCCACACCTTATGTGCTCTAACAACTGACATATGTGGCTAATAATGACCACACTGGAAAGTGCAGGTATGAAGCATTTCTATACACACCCTGTGTTGTATTTGATGATGGTGCCATAGACAGCCAGAGCAGATCCTTGGTACACATATACACATGCAGTTGTAAATATCTAATAAGAGTTAAATTTACTGAATTCTCCTAAAGAACCTGGCATTATCTTAAGTGTTTTTATATATATTAGCTTATTTAATCCTCATATGGTATATATATTAATAATTTTTACAAATTTCCCCAATTTATAGCCATGAAATGAGTGGGGAAGGAAAGAAGTTAAATAAATCAAAGTTTACATAATTTCAAAGTGCAGATCTGGGCTCCAATCCAACACTCTGACTCTGGGAGCACATAGTGAATCTCCCTGGACTTCCTGTGTTAAAGGTGGCAACTCAACTGAATCAGGGAAAGGATAAAATACTCAACTGAGTTACATAATGGCAAGTAGCTCTCTACTGGGAAAATTCACTTAAATGTGCACTTTACATTATTTAAAAGACATAGCCATAAATATATAAAATGGATAAAAAATATAACTGCAAAACACTGAAGTCATAAAGGGTCTAGGAGAAAGCACAGTACTTCTACACTCCTGGGGATAGTGGAGGGAGGAGGCAGTTCCTAAGGAAAGGAAACACTCGGGAAATTTAAATAAAGAGACTGACAAATTTAAGTAGATAATAGTTAAAAGCTACTGTGTGATGAAAGTATAATTGAGGTTAAAAGACATCAAAGAGCAGTGCAAAATACTTGAAACAAAAATAAAGGCTTAATTCTTAAAAGGTTTAAATTTGTTAGAAGCAAAATGGCCTCATCAAAAAAAAGAGAAGAAAAACAGCCAAGAATATGGGTTACATACCTCTCTGCAGAAGACATACAAAGGATGAATAAAAATATGAAAAGATGTTCACATTCCATGAGAACAAAATGCAAAATGAGCCAAGACACTATCCTTTACCCATGAGATGAGACAATTTGCAAAGGGCAATGGTACATGGTCGGCAGTGTTACAGTGTGGGGCATGGGGCTCCTCCTAACTGCTGGCAGCCTTGGAAGCTGGTGGCGCTCTAGGGGGTAACGGCATCACACTGTAAAGCACCGGTATTGTTCCAGCAGTTCAACTTTGGGGATTCTGACACATGTCATGAAGATTTAGGCACAAGGGATATTCTTTCCATGGCAATGTTGCCAATAAAATGGAAAAACTGAAAACAACCTGAATACCCATCAATCAGGAAAAGAGTGAATAAACTCATCCATGTTACTGCATAAGGTGCATTCCTAGAAAAGAATGCAATGCATGTACTTGACATTTGGAACTATCTCTAAGCTATATTGTTTGTGTGGGAAGTCAAAAGAAGCAACCCTCTACCCCCAGCCTTCCAATTTATTTATGCTTATAACTTGGCAGCAAAGAGGGTCCGAAGAACACACACAACAATGCCAACACGATTATCTCTGAGGAATGTGATTTGGAAGAGGGTCATGGCAGGGTGGGTGGGCACTTGGGTTCCCATTTCATTCATTATAGTTAGTATTATTTCTGTGTTTTATAAATAGGGCATCATAATATTGTGATCTGCCAAGTAAAAAAAGAAAAAAATCCCACAATGAATATACTTAATAAAGGTGCCTACTAGGTACCATCTTTCCTCATTCAAGTCCTCTTTCCCCTCTCTTTGGGCAGATAGTCTGAATAAAGAGGAGAGAAAGAACATCACATGAATGATTAGCCCTGGGGGGCTGCTAGAGATAGATATAAAGCTGAATTCAACAGGGAATTGGTGACTGTGAGACCTTCTTTCTGCAAACAGATCTCTTTACCATTCTTACCAAATCTTAGAAGCTGACACTACCTCAGTAGCTAAATGAGGTGGTCTGTGGATTTGGAAGAAGAAAATTCAGTTGGTGTATGCTTTTAACCCCTGTGGCTTTTTAGTGATGAAGTTGTTTTTCTTATCTTAAAAGTCTCAGAGCTGACTGTAGTGGGGACTTAATCCCAGATTCCAAAGGGAGATTTGCAAGGTAGAGGGCCAGGGGAAAAGATGTCTTACATCAGCGGTTCTCTAAGTGTGGTGCAGGGGTTCCTCGGGGATCCTTTCCGGGTGCTGTGAGGTCAATACTATTTTCATAACAATATTAAAATTTTACTTACCTATTCCATTTTCATTCTTTAACAAATGTACAGTGGGGTTTTCCAGGGGCTACATGACATGTGATGATGGCATTGTTCTGTTGACTAATGGAAATGTGTCCTTGGTATTCTGTTTTAAACCTTTCTGAGTTTTGATTGCTAACATGAAATAAATTGATAAATATAATCTATACTGAAAAAAAACCAGAACTCTTTGGGGTCAAAATGTGGAGCTGTTCTAAAATCAAAAAGCTTAAGTATTCCAGTTTTATACATCCTTAGGATACATTCTGGCTTTATTTGTAGTTCCTTTAGCAGCTAATCCTTAAGAAACACTTCCTAATCACTTTTATTCATCATAATGGGTAAGAGCCAAATGAAAAAGTTTATTTACAGAAGAAAAATTTGAAGAACCAAAAAGTCATAAACTCTAATGGAGAGGATTCACTCCCTCCATAAACGGGCCTGTCCAGGTCCCCTTCCTGCCCCAGGTCACAGACCCAAGACCCAGAACATGAAGGAGGCTTTCTTCCCTGACCACCACATGCTTCTTCATGCCTATGAAACTTATGAAACTTCCACCCAAATGGATGAAACTTATCATGAAGACTCTTCCCTTTCCCTTGGCACCAAAAGAGAAAGAAATGCATGTGGTGATCTCTAAGTAGGAGAGGGTTTGCTCATTTAATAAAAGCAAATACATTTTACTTCTCAAAATAACCTTCTTTCAATAGAAAAATCGAACTATATACTTTAAAGAGGTGAATTTTTATGGAATTGGAATGACATCAATAAAACTGCTAAAACAAAGTTGAAATGAACTTTAGTTTACCCTTTTATTTACTTATCCATCTTTTAAATTTAATGTTAGCATTTCTGTTTTATTGAAAAGGAAAAATGTACAAGGACAGCAATTTACAAGGACAGCAGTCTAGCCCAGGGGGCTCCCCTCTGTCTCCCCTTCCTCAACACAAACAACAAAACCACTCCCTTCATTTCCCACTCTGCCAAGCCCCGTTCCCAAGGCTCACTCCCTAAACTCACTCGCCCTTGCCAGCTTCCTGCTGCGCACAAAGGAATGTTATAGGTATAGAAGCAGAGTGATATGTATCACTCCCTTTGCCTTTGTTCGGGGCGCAGACTTTTGGGAGAAAACTCCCCTCTGAGCCCGCCAGTGTGAAATAAAGCCTCAACACTCCAAGACCTCTGAGTGCCCCTTAGTTCTTCAGTCAGTGATCCAGTCCAGGTTTTTCAGTACTTTCCTTAACATTATAACAAGAAATATCATACTTATGATGATTTATGGAACATATGCTTTATGTTTGGCATTCATGGTTAAAGTGGTCTATGTAGAGGAACTCATTTACCACAAAGTCTTAAGTCTTGAGTTATGCAAGTCTTAAGACATGGAAACCATATTTAAAATAAAAGCATCCTGTTATTTCAGATGAGGAAACTGAAGAGTAGAGAAGTTAAGTAATTCGCTGAAATTATGTCACTAGTAAATGATAGAGATAGGATTCAAACCCAGACCTTTATTGCAAAGCTCATGATCTTAGCCTCTGTGTTTATTTTGTACCATTTTATAGGATAAAGTATGCTTTAAATGTTTGTTTTTTTATATTTATTAATTTTTTATTAAGGTATTATTTGTATATACTTTTATGGAGGTTTCACATGAAAAAACAATGTGGTTACCACATTTACCCATATTATCAAGTCCCCACCCATACCCCAAAGCAGTCACTGTCCATCAGTGTAGTAAGATGCCACAGATTCACTATTTGCCTTCTCTGTGCTACACTGTTTTCCCCGTGACCCCCAACACCATGTGTACTAAACATAATACCCCTCAATCCCCTTTTCCCTCCCTCCCCACCTTCCCCCCACACCCCTCCCTCCCCCCACACCCCTCCCCTTTGGTAACCACTAGTTCCTTCTTGGAATCTCTGAGTCTGCTGCTATTTTGTTCCTTCAGTTTTGCTTCATTGTTGTACTCCACAAATGAGGGAAATCATTTGGCACTTGTCTTTCTCTGCCTGGCTTATTTCACTGAGCATAATATCCTCCAGGTCCATCCATGTTGTTGCAAATGGTAGGATTTGTTTCTTTCTTATGGCTGAATAATATTCCATTGTGTATATGTACCACATCTTTATCCATTCATCTACTGATGGACACTTAGGTTGCTTCCATATCTTGGCTATTGTGCTTTACATGCTTGTTATGGAGAATCCAGATGATATTAAAGGTATTTATGAGAATAAAAATGATCCAAAATACTGAGACAGGGAACATGGGTGTACTCAGAGTAGGGTGAGGGCCTCCAGAAAAAGCAAGGCAGGATAGCCTCAGTCAGAACAATTTAACTACATGCAAGGAACCCCTCTACTAAAACTCTGTTAAATATTGAGCTCTAGAGTCATTATTCCATGAGATCAGTTAATATTCCCCAGAAAAAGAAGAGTAGAATCTGTTTATATTATGCTAGTGTCTTGTAAATGAGTTTCAGCTCCAGGCAAGTTCTCTATAGATTCACTGTGACCAAAGAAATTTACAGCGAAGGGTTCTTGGGGTGAAAAGCTTATACCCAACTTTATTTCCAGGTGACAGGTCAGTCACTAAAATCCCATTCACTCAGAGCGATTCTGTGTTATCACTGCTGCTTCAGATGCAGCAAGCTGGTCTCTATCTCTGGGCCTCTCTGCACAGCTGTCCTGCACAGCCATCCTCTGGGCTTCTCTGCACAATCTTCCTGCACAGTCATCCTCTGGGCCTCTGTCCTAGGCATTGCCACAACTCCAGCCTCTGCTCAGCTCTCCTCCAGCCTTCCAGCCCTGCCACCCGATCTCATACAGAGCACTGGGCGGAACTCTATATTAACACAATAATGGCTTATTACCTAAAGATGTGGAAGCGGTAGCATAGCAACAGACCAGTTACATTTAAGTTCAGTGAGGATCCTGGCCATAGGAACCCCACTTTATCCACAGCTAGCCATTTATAATCATGTGTAAGATTCACCTTTGCATGCTAAAAGACCCAGGCCAATGTGCTGTCTTTCCTCCTTCAGATCTGATGAGGTGATTTTGCAAACTGAGCGATTAGTTTAGCATGCAAGACCAGCCATAACACAGTAAAAGGCAAGAAGGATTCCATCTTAAAGATAAGATTGCACTTAATGAACTCTTTAGCAAACAATACCTCAGCCCACCTTGGGGGCTGAGCTGGTGGCCTTGTTTCATATGCCCCCAGACCAAGATGCTGGTACTTTGGGGACAAATCAACAGAGCAAGAAGTTACCTGCACCAAGTTACTTGTAAATATCTTAGGACCACTTAATAAGTCCACACCCCTTAGCTCTTCTTCAGGTTCTTGAAAAATCCTCATCTGTGTATAAAACCCCTAGACAACGCACCACCCTGGACTCTCTTGTCCTCTCCTGGTGTGAGCTGGAAGCTCTATCCCTTCACTTTATCTCTAAGTAAAAGCCTGTACTTTGCTCTCCTACTTTAAGTGTTTGTGAAGCTCATTCTTTGGCTTCGTGAACAAGAACCGTGGCATCAGCCATGTGCTGTCTTTGCTGTGAGTGAAGGGAACTTGTCAGAGCAGCAGAAGTCATGAGTGGAGCACAGTGCTTTCCGGTCACTCCCTGCCTTGTTCTGCACTGGAGCCAAAGGCTTTGCCTCAGCTGCTAAGAAACACATTCAGAAGTGTGTGTGGCTGGGTGGACCTTCCCCAGCTTACAGGAATTTTAATAGTAACTGTCTTTCCTTCCTTTTCCACAAGCTCAGAAAACTGAATCTGTAGGTAACAAGGGAGAATGGATGTCATGGAAAATGGGGGTTGATTTTATATACCACTTGGGACAACTTTAAAAGCTACTTCTAACAAGTATTTTAAAATGCTAGTTTTTCAGAACTCTACTTGATATATAAAAATACATAATGAAGGACATTTTACCTTCTTGTAGTCATGCTTTTTGAAATTTTGATCATCCTTAAGTAAAAAATACCAACTTAATATTGGAAGCTGAATGTAAAATTGATGTAGCATTCCATTGCATTTCCTTTAGAAACTCAGTCCTGTGCACATGGGCATTTTCCCTGAGCATGTTTGTGTCCTTTATGCAGTTTTCCTAGAGTGATAATCAGTGCTTTTGTGACTGGGTTTCTTTAATGAAACATGGAGAGTTATGGCCACCTGCTGACTGTGGTTTAAAATAAAATGTTTCCTTTCCTGCAAAAAAAAATACTATTTTGTAAAGATCATTAGTAATTTTGAGTGGCATTTATATTTCTCCAAGTACTTACAGTAAATTCAATTTTCCTCCAATTAAGAGTGCATGTATTTTCACTTAACCCTGTATCTCGTAGCTCTCATGTCATTGTCATTCTCTTTTCTTGCACAGTTAGGCTGTTTCCAGTTTTTCTGTATTACAAAGGCTACTGCAGTGAGAAACTCTAAACACAACCTTTTACTATACCTCTGATTCTATTACTTAGGCCAGATCATTTTATGGAATAACTATTTTCACAGTCAAGTAGTTCAAAAAATTTAAACCACTTTACAGTTGCACTTGCAAAGTTTGAGAGCACCTAATTCCTTACAACTTGCATTACACTGAATAATTTCATTACATCTGCCAGTATGACAGATGAAAAAGAATTTCTTAATCATCTCATCTCTTTCTAATGTAGTTAAGAAATCAAACCAAATAAGGTCATTTAAGAATTATTCAATGAGCACATGAAGGCATCAGGCAGACCTGGGATTGTCTTTCTCATGCATTTACCATTGTGTGAAAAACCTTGTCTCACTTTCTAAACCATCTCTATGTCTATTAGGTCAACCCCGTCCCTTAACTAAACAGGAGGATGGTCTTATGTGAAGCAACGTGATCTTCCTTCCCATAAAGGGAGTGACAAAGTCTGCCATTTAACATGCTGTAATTCAGTAGGCATCTTTAGAAGGAGGAGTGAGTAAAAAATTATTCTACTAATAGGTTAGAGAAACAAGTTTCTCACCACAGAGATCCTAGTCACCATGAATGACTGGCTTATAAACCAGTCCCCACTGTGCTGAGTCATTCAGATATTTTTAACTTGGGCTTCTTTTTCAAACCAATTGCATTAAAAAAATCTGTTATTAGACAGAAATAGCAAACTGGCACTACAGGACAGCTCCCCATATGTTGCCAAGATGTTTCTATAGTTTTGGTAGATGTAATCACATTTCATTCCTAGAGTGTAGGTACAATTGCAGAAGGAAATAGACTGTTCCTGGCAAGGAGAGAAGAGTCGCTTCTGACTGGAGCAGGGATGTTTGGCAGGGCAGACGGGGACTCTGCTTTGCCACAACAACAGTAACCAGAATTCCGAGAAGAAAAAAAGAAAAGCATCAAGCAGTGGCATGCAAATGTCTTCCAAAATCTGGAGGTAGGGTTTTGCTGCTTCTGTCAATCATCATCATGTGGCACTTTTGTTGTAAAACACGGGAAAGCATTAGTTCTAAAGAAAACATTGAAAATTACTTGTAATATCACCCAGAGAAAATCATGTGTTGGTGGCTCACCATCCTGTTTGAAGGTTGTTTTCCATAATCAGAAATCTCTCATGAAATTACTCTTCTCTTTGCTACCTGGTAGTTGCATATGGTCAGAGAAGCACTGAGAAGAGAAAATGAGCCCTGAGCTCTTGTGTGTAGTTACTGGGTGAGGCTCTTGACACCTTTGTCCTCTTTCTTACCTTCTCTGCAGTCCATTAAGATTTATTAAGTTACCTGTAAAGGCCATTTTTGATTATGTAGGTAATATAGAATCAATGGAGGCATATTTATAAAAGAAAGATTTTCTTTTTAATTTATTTTGGTATCATTAATGTACAATTAAAAGAAAGATTTTCAATTGCACCAGAGATGCCATTCTTATTAAAAATTTAATGTATTTCTTTCCAGTATATTTCTAGGCATCCAAGCTATTAATATATATTTGTTTAGTTAACAACATAATATGTGTACTTTCTTAAGTGATGGTTTGTTCTACAAAATGATGCTTACAGATTGCATAATATATTTCATTTATTTGTGCACCACCAATTATTTCATTCATCCATTCAATTTTGTTTCTACTTATTATCCATAATAAAACCACGCTTTGGTGATTATCATTACAGGTGTAATTTTGAATACATTTACAATTAAGAAAGACATTTCGGGCAATGGCGTCCGTGGGGTGGCCCAGCACCCCTGCCCCCCCCCACTTCCCCAGTGGTCACCAGTGCGGCATGCGCAGGTGGTAGCAGTCCAAATGGGGTGCGGGAGGATAGGGCGTGGGGCAGTGTCCCGCGACACCGCTGCTGACTAGGAGCTTCCACTGCCCGGTTGATGCAGGTGCAGCCACTGCACGCGCCGGCGCTCCCGCGCAGATGCGGCTGGTCTCTTGGGATGAGGTGTGGTTTGCAGGTGCTAATAGGATAGGTGAAAATAAGAATACCCACATATTATGAGTCTGAAGGCTTGAACTTGATGAATGCATAGGCTGGAATATCTAAGATAAGAACTAAAAGAACCAGATAGGGAAGCATTTATATTTCAAGACCTCTAAGAAGAGGTAGCAATATTTAATATCGAACAAAAAGCCTCTGAATCAAATAATAACGATCTTTTAACAGGTAGTGGCATCACATCCAATGGAGGTTCTTCAAGTCTGTTTTTTATGTCATCTATTCATGGTACAATAATTGAAAACACTTCTACAGCTGGGACTTTGACACAATTTCCTTTTTCCCCTAACTATGAAGTGGAGATTGATGTTCATAGACAACTCACCCCTTACAACACATTGGACCGGTTTTGGAAGACTATTCATATCAGGTCATAGATTTGCAGAGAAGACTAAATGAAAGCAATGAATTGTATGAGAAACAAAAGTTGTACTTAAGGCAGTCTGTCATTGATTTGCAAACAAAACTTCAAGAGATGCAAATGGAGAGAGATGCCATGGGTGACATCAGATGAAGGGAGAGTCAGTCACAGGAGGATTCATGAAATCCGCTTCAAAATACAGTGCATGAGCTTGAAGCTGCCAAATGCCTTAAGGAGCATAAGCTGAAAGATAGCAGTGCACAGAGAGACCAGCTAAGAAAGATGATGCTTAGTCATGAGGGAGTGATTCAAGCAATCTGATCAATCCTAGCTGAATTTGAAGAAGCCTCAGGCAAGAAAATATATGAACACGACAGCATGTCTACTATGCACTTCTGCAACATGGGCTCAGCTATTAGTAAAATCCTAAGAGAATTAGACACAGAGATTTCTTATCTTAAAGGGAGGATATATCCAGTAGAGGATCTGCTTGAAGCACTGAAATCTGAATTACAGAACAAAGTAGAACTTCTTCTTCAACAACATCAAGATAGGATTGAGCAGTTAATAAATGAACATGATATTGAAATAACAGGACTTCCTGAGAAAGCTGGCCATGCTTGAAGCCAGGCCAATTGTATCCAGAGTCAACTGGAAATCATGCAAGAACAGGCAACAAAACAAAATTCAATGTATATATGTCAACTCAGTGATCTGGAACCTACTGTTTCTCAGCTCCGTTCAGAATTAACGGAAGCCAAAAGGATGTATGAGGACAAGACAGAAGAGCTAGAGAAGCAGCTGGTCCTTGCCAACTCAGAGCTATCTGAAGCATGGGCAGAATGTGATCAGTTCAGTCAGAAATCCAGAAATCTGGATGATCAGCTTCAAAAGCTGCTGGCTGACTTGCAGAAGAGAGAAGGAGCTGAGTCTGGAGAAGGAGCAGAACAAGCGTCTGTGGGACCGGGTCACCAGGAACAGCATCACCATTGATCACCTGCTGCAGGTGCTGGACGACAGGAACCTGGAGGTGCAGCACCTGGAAGCTCTCCTCAATTCTGTGAAGAACGAGTGTCAGGGCCAGATGGAATGGCAGATGCAGCAATTCAGGGAAGGAACAAAAGTCTAGAAAAATTGTCCTCCTTGACTGCTCAGCTTGAATCCACCAGAGATGCTCTGCAAAGTAGTAAAAGCATTAACAGCCAAGGAGATGACCCTGGAGAGCTCAGAGAGGACTGTGTCAGATGTGACAGCTTCCCTCCAGGAAAAAGAGAGAGCCATAAAGGCTACCAGTGTGGAGATCACGAAGCCCCGCTCCAGGGTAGACTTGAAACTGCAGGAGCCGCAGCACTTGAAGAACTATGGGGATCATTCAGAAACACGTGGACAGGGCATGAGGCCTTAAGCTGCAGATGGCAGAAAAGGACAAGGTGATCGAGATTTTGCGATCGCAGACTGGAAACATGATGCAGTTGGTTGGCAAGCATTGCCAAATCACAAGTGCTCTGCAAGTAGAGAAAGCTTAGCTTGAGAAAGAGATTAACAACAGGAGGCTAGAACTGCAGGAACTGAGGATTTTAAAAGATAAAATGGATGCAAAGATACAGGAGCTAGGCCTGAGGGTGTGACCTGGAGCTGGGAAAGGTGAAGCTGGTGAATGCCAACTCTGAACAGTTCCAGGCAGAGAAGGACATAAAAGAGAGAGATCAATTATTATTATTTTTTAATATAATTTATTTTATTATCATTTATTTACAATTACATGTGCAATATTACCATTATTAAACTATCCCTTCATCAGGTCCCCCCCACCAACCCCATTACAGTCACTGTCCATCAGCGTAGTGAGATGCTATAGAATCACTACTTGTCTTCTCTGAGTTGTACTGCCCTCCCCGTGCCCCCCCAACATTACATCTGCTAATCGTAATGCCCCTTTTTCCCTCTTATCCCTCCCTTCCCGCCCATTTTCCCCAGTCCCTTCCCTTTGGTAACTATTAGTCCGTTCTTGGGTTCTGTGAGTCTGCTGCTGTTTTGTTCCTTCAGTTTTTTTCTTTGTTCTTATAGTCCACATATGAGTGAAATCATTTGATACTTGTCTTTTTCGGCTTGGCTTATTTCACTGAGCATAATACCCTCTAGCTCCATCCATGTTGTTGCAAATGGTAGGATTTGTTTTCTTCTTATGGCTGAATAATATTCCATTGTGTATATGTACCACATCTTCTTTATCCATTCATCTACTGATGGACACTTAGGTTGCTTCCATTTCTTGGCTATTGTAAATAGTGCTGCAATAAACATAGGGGTGCATCTGTCTTTTTCAAACTGGGCTGCTGCATTCTTAGGGTAAATTCCTAGGAGTGGAATTCCTGGGTCAAATGGTATTTCTATTTTGAGTTTTTTGAGGAACCTCCATACTGCTTTCCACAATGGTTGAACTAATTTGCATTCCCACCAGCAGTGTAGGAGGGTTCCCTTTTCTCCACATCCTCGCCAACATTTGTTGTTGTTTGTGTTTTGGATGTTGGCCATCCTCACTGGTGTGAGGTGATATCTCATTGTGGTTTTAATCTGCATTTCTCTGATGATTAGCGATGTGGAGCATCTTTTCATGTGCCTGTTGGCCATCTGAATTTCTTCTTTGGAGAAGTGTCTATTCATGTCCTCTGCCCATTTCTTAATTGGATTATTTGCTTTCTGTTTGTTAAGGTGCATGAGTTCTTTATATATTTTGGATGTCAACCCTTTATCAGATACGTTTTTTATGAATATATTCTCCAATACTGTAGGATGTCTTTTTGTTCTACTGATGGTGTCCTTTGCTGTTCAGAAGCTTTTCAGCTTGATATAGTCCCACTTGTTCATTTTTGCTTTTGTTTCCCTTGCCCAGGGAGATATATTCATGAAGAAGTTGCTCATGTTTATGTCCAAGAGATTTTTGCCTATGTTTTTTTCTAAGAGTTTTATGGTTTCATGACTTACATTCAAGTCTTTGATCCACCTTGAGTTTACCTTTGTGTATGGGGCTAGACAGTAGTCCAGAGAGATCAATTATTAAATGAGGAAAAATCTAGTAGGAATGATTTAAACAGTCTTACAGAGGACTATGGAGTCTTAAAAAGGAATTTTTGAAATGAAATGGAAGAAATGCAAACAACTACAAATAAACAGAAAATGCGATGAAAATATGCACAGTCTGAACTAGAACAAACCAGAAATACATTAAAGTCAATGGAAGGGTCTGATGGCCATGCTGTGAAAGCAGTAATGGGCATGCAGAAGCAAACCCCAGAGAAGCAAGGTCAGGTTGATGCCCTTCAGAGCAAGATACCTTTTTTTGGAAGAAGCAATGACAAATGCAAATAAGGACAGGCATTTTCTAAAGGAAGAGTCAGTTAAGCCAGGAATTGAGTACTGTTTCAACAGAAAAAAAATGAGATGACTGGAGAACCAGAAGTCCTGAAATCTCAGAAATGCCATTTAAAAGAGAAGGTTGCAATATAGCTTTCCGGGAAGATAGCCGCGTGAGCAGGGTGGAGGAAATCTCCTCCCCAAAACATATATATCTATGAAAATACAGCAAATACAACTATTCCTAAAAGAGAGACCAGAATACACAGGACAGCTCACAGCCTGCGTCTGCAGCTGAGAGGACTTGGCACCCTATGAGGCGGGTAAGATATGGAGCCGCGTCCCGAAGGGACCCGAGCACTCGCCCACCAAAGCGCACTGGTGGGAAGAGAGGATTCAGAGCTGGGTGGGAGTGGAATTACAGGACTGAGAAACAACCAGCCCTGGTGATCTGTGCTGAGAGCGCTGACACACATTGCATGGTGTAGTGGATACTGGAGAGGCAGAGGGTGCAGGTTTTGAGCAGGGAATGCGCCAGAGTCCTTGCAGCTGGCTCCAGGTACAAAAGAAAAGCGTGCACTTTACTCAGCGGTCTTACAATCTTCCCAGCACCCTCAGCCCAGCAGGACGCCTTGACAGGCGACAGGTAAAAAGTAGCCACACTGAAACTTCACCCAGAGAACAATAGCCTCCCATTAGTTCCCGCCCGGCCAGAGCTGCAAAACGTCCAAGGGAGTGGTGTGGCCGCAGCTGCTGAATAGTGGAGCAACAGCACCACCTACAGCATCCTTACAGAATCTACTCCTGGTGGGCTTTTTCTTTATCTTTTTCTTTTTTTTTCTTCTTTTCTTTTCTTATATTCTTTTTTTACTCCTTCCTTTCTCTTCCTTATTTTTTTCTCTTTCCTGTCTCTTCCTTCTTTCTTTTTTTTGAAAAAGTCTTAAAGAGCCCAGCTGAGATATGTGGCACCTGCCAGAGACCACTTCTATTGCCATGAAAAGACAGAGGAAAATGGTACACACAAAGCTCACCCAGACAAAATCAGAGAGGGAGCATGAAGGGATGGAAATGCACAATCATCCTGAAAAATAATTCAGAAAAAAAGTCATAACCATGCTGATGGATGTACAGAGAAATATGCAAGAGCTGAGAGAGGAAGTGAAGGAAGTCAGGAAAGAAAATGCAGCAATGAGAAAAGCCATCGACGGGCTTAGCAGGAGACTGGACAAGATGCAAGAGACTGTTAATGCAATAGAAATCAGACAAAAGAAATACAGAGCAGCTGAGGCAGATAGAGAAAAAGGATCTCTACGAATGAAAGAATATTAAGAGAACTGTGACCAATCCCACAAGAGGATACAACCATTATAAAAATATATGCACGCAACACGGGAGCGCTGGCATATGTGAAACAAATACTAACAGAATTAAAGGAGGAAATAGAAAGCAATGCATTCATTTTATGTGACTTCAACACACCACTCACTCCAAAGGACAGATCAACCAGACAGAAAATAAGTAAAGACACAGAAGCACTGAACAACACACTAGAACACATGGACCTAACAGACATCTACAGAACTCTACACCCAAAAACAAGATACACATTCTTCTCAAGTGCACATGGAACATTTCCCAGAATAGACCACATACTAGGCCACAAAAAGAAACTCAGTAAAGTCAAAATATTGAAATTCTACCAACCAATTTCTCAGATCACAAAGGTATAAAACTAGAAATAAATTTTAGAAAGAAATCAAAAAGGCTCACAAATACATGGAGACTTAACAACATTCTCCTAATTAATCAATGGGTTAATGACCAAACCAAAACAGAAATCAAAGAATATATGGACACTAATGACAGCAACAACACAAAGCCACAACTTCTGTGGGACGCAGCAAAGGAGGTTCTAAGAGGAAAGTATATTTCAGTCCAGGCATATTTAAAAATGGAAGAACATTCCCAAATGAATAGTCTAAAGACACAATTACTGAAATTGGAAAAAGAAGAACAAATGAGGCCCAATGTCACCAGATAGAGGGACATCATAAAGATCAGAGAAGAAATAAATAAAATTAAGAAGAATAAAACAATAGAAAAAATCAATGACACCAGTAGCTGGTTCTTTGAAAAAATAAACAAAATAGATAAACCCCTATACAGACACATTAAGAGAAAAAGAGAATCTACACACATAAACAAAATCAGAAATAAGAAAAGAAAAATCACGACGGACCCCACAGGAATAGAAGGAATTATAAGAGAATATTATTATGAGAATCTATATGCTAACAAGCTGGAAAACCTACAAGAAATGGACAACTTCTTAGAAAAATACAACCTTCCAAAACTGACCAAACAAGATAGAGAAAAACTAAACAGACCAATAACCAGCAATGAAATTGAAATGGTAATCAAAAAACTACCCAAGAACAAAACCACCAGACCTGATGGATTCAACTCTGAGTTCTACCAGGCATATAGAGAAGAAATAACACACATTCTCCTTAAAGTTTTCCAAAAAATAGAACACTAGGGAATACTTCCAAACTCATTCTATGAAGCCAGCATCACTCTAATACCAAAACGTGGCAAAGATCTCAACAAAAAAGAAAACTACAGACCAGTATCCCTGATGAACATAGATGCAAAAATACTCAACAAAATATTAGCAAACCGAATTCAAAAATACACCAAGTGGATCATATACCATGATCAAGTGGGAGTCATCCCAGGTATGCAAGGATGGTACAACATTTGAAAATCCATGAACATCATTCACCACATGAACAAAAAGAAGAACAAAAACCCCATGATCGTCTCCAAAGGTGCTGAGAAAACATTTGACAAAAATAATCATCCATTCCTGATTAAAACTCTCAACAAAATGTATATAGATGGCAAGTACCTCAACATGATAAAGGCCATATATAACAAATGCACAGCTAACCACTTGTTTAACAGTGAGAAGCTGAAAGCTTTTCATTTAAGATCAGAAACAAGACAGGGATACCCACTCTCTCCACTGTTATTCAACATCGTACTGGAGATCCTAGCCATGGCAATCAGAAAAAACAAAGACATACAAGGCATCCAGATTGGTAAAGAAGAAGCCAAATTGTCACTAGTTGCAGATGACATGATATTGTACATAAAAAACCCTAAAGAATCCATTCCAAAACTAGAACTAATATCTGAATTCAGAAAACTTGCAAGATACAAAATTAACACACAGAAATCTGTTGCTTTCCTATACACTAATGATGAACTAACAGAAAGAGAAATCAGAAAAACAATTCCATTCACAATTGCATCAACAAGAATAAAATACCTAGCAATAAACCTAATGAAGGAAGTGAAAGACCTGTACTCTGAAAATTACAAGACACTCCTAAGAGAAATTAAAGAGGAGACTAAGAAATGGAAATTCATCCCATGCTCTTGGCTAGGTAGAATAAATGTTATCAAAATGGCTATAATACCTATAGCACTCTACAGATTCAATGCAATCCCTATCAAAATACCAACAGCTTTCTTCAATGAACTGAAAAAAATAATTCTAAAATTCATATGGAATCAAAAAAGACCCCGAATAGCCAAAGCAATCCTGAGAAGGAGGAAAAAAACAGGGGGAATTACACTCCCTGACTTCAAGCTCTACTACAAAGCCACAGTAATCAAGACAATTTGGTATTCACACAATAACAGACCCACAGACCAGTGGAAGAGAATAGAAAACCCAAACATTAACCCAAACATATACAGTCAATTAATATTTGATAAAGGAGACTTGGATATACAATGGGGAGATGACAGCCTCTTCAGCAGCTGGTGTTGGAAAAACTGGACAGCTATGTGTAGGAGAATGAAACTGGACTATAGTCTAACCCCATACACAAAGGTAAATGTAAGGGGGATCAAAGACCTAAATGTAAGTCATGAAACCATAAACCTCTTAGAAAAAAAACATAGGCAAAAATCTCTTGGACATAAACATGAGTGGCTTCTTCATGAACATATTTCCCGGGCAAGGGAAACAAAAGCAAAAATGAACAAGTGGGACTATATGAAGCTGAAAAGTTTCTGTACAGCAAAGGACACCATCAGTAGAATAAAAAGACGTCCTACAGTATGGGAGAATGTATTCATAAATGACGTGTCCGATAAGGGGATGACATCCAAAATATATAAAGAACTCATGCACCTCAACAAACATAAAGTAAATTATCCAATTCAAAAATGGACAGAGGACATGAATAGACACTTCTCTAAAGAAGAAATTCAGATGGCCAATAGGCACATGAAAAGATGCTCCACATCAATAATCATCAGAGAAATGCAGATTAAAACCACAATGAGATATCACCTCACACCAGTGAGGATGGCCAACATGCAAAACACAAACAACAACAAATGTTGGCGAGGATGTGGAGAAAAGGGAACAATCCTACACTGCTGGTGGGACTGCAAATTAGTTCAACCATTGTGGAAAGCAGTATGGAGGGTCCTCAAAAAACTCAAAATAGAAATACCATTTGACCCAGGAATTCCACTCCTAGGAATTTATCCTAAGAATGCAGCAGCCCAGTTTGAAAAAGACATATGCACCCCTATGTTTATCGCAGCACTATTTACAATAGCCAAGAAATGGAAGCAACCTAAGTGTCCATCAGTAGATGAATGGATAAAGAAGATGTGGTACATATACACAATGGAATATTATTCAGCCATAAGAAGAAAACAAATCCTACCATTTGCAACAACATGGATGGAGCTAGAGGGTATTATGCTCAGTGAAATAAGCCAAGCCGAAAAAGGCAAGTACCAAATGTTTTCACTCATATGTGGAGTATAAGAACAAAGAAAAAAACTGAAGGAACATAACAGCAGCAGACTCACAGAACCCACGAATGGACTAATAGTTACCAAATGGAAAGGGACTGGGAAGGATGGGTGGGATGGGTGAGATAAGGGGGAAAAAGGGGCATTACGAATAGCAGATGTAATGTTGGGGGGGCACGGGGAGGGCAGTACAACTCAGTGAAGACAAGTAGTGACTCTATAGCATCTCACTATGCTGATGGGCAGTGACTGTAATTGCGTTGGTGGAGGCGACATGATGAAGGGGGTAGTTTAATCACCATAATATTGCACATGTAATTTTAGATTAATGATACCAAAATAAATTATTTAAAATATTTTAATAAAAAAAAGAAAAGAGAAATTTGCTAATATATAAGTTGCTCTTGATAAGGCATCTTTGCAGTTTGCAGAATGTAAAGATCCGATACAATGTCAGGAACAAGACTCTGTGCACCTAAAACTTCAACATACCTTGGAAGTAAAAGAATTGCAGGGCCCTGGATACACCTCAAATTCTTCTTTGAAACCCCGTGTTCTGTACTCCTCTGCTGCCCATTCTCATTCTAATATACCATCTTCACAGGCTACAGCCAGCTTCGCATCTCATCATTCTATGAAATCTAACACAGTGAGGGAAAACCCAACAAGGGACCTGAAACAGCTTCTCCAAGAGCTGAGCAGTGTGGTCAATGAGGAGCCCCCTGTGCCTCCTGGCAAGACTGAGGAAGATGAGAGAACACCGTCCCTGGGAGTCTCTCATGTGGCTGTAAGCAACAGCTCATTAAGGGACTCCACTCACAGCAGCAAATCCAGTGAAACACTTAGCAGGACCTTGTCACATTCCATGCTGGGGCCTAGAAGATCCACCTAGTTGCTTCACATTAGTATCTGCAGCAAGTCCATGTGTGAAAAATACAGCTTCTCATTCATTCTGTTCTTCTCCTAAGAAGTGTCGAGGTCACTCACTCCTAAATAGTTTGGTTGAAGATTCAGTAGGTTCCACATCACAGTATAGACCCACCAAACCTGTTCATTCACCTGATTCTGTTAACTTCACAGTCTCAGCCAATAGAAACAGGAAAAACATGCAGGAAGCTTCAGAACAGAGTGGAAAGCTTGCAAACTCTGGGAGAAGATTTAAAGATGAAGAACCAAGCAATGTCTTCTCAGAAATCAAGAAAAGAGGATACAGAAAGTGAAAGACTAGGAAAAAATTTTACTTAAGTGATACATTGCTTGCCTGTTCTTTACAGAGAGATGATGCCCAATTAATTGTGGTGTTTCTTATCATTAGTGCCCTGTGTACTTTTTTCTTATAATGTGAAAATTTAATAAAAGATACCCTGTCCTGTAAAAAAAAAAAAGGATTTAGAAAAAAAAGTGTGCTGCCTGGTATGAAATATTTCAGTTTCCAAATGAGGGAATTCAGATGATGTGCAACATTTTCATGAGATAGAACACACAAGAAAGAATATATTCAAAATGATTAATATTTGATTAACATCCAAAATAATTTGTTTTTGTGGCAATCAGAACTAAGAGCCACTCTGGTTGGTATATGGCTGACATGAGCTTTTTGCACCTGTCGCTGACATGAGAAAATCATGTTTTAGTGGCTCACCTTCCTGTACCTGTGGCTGACATGAGCTTTCTCTATGATGATATGTGTAATTTGCACCTGTCACACCAGTGGCTCTGTTGTGTTTTTCATTGACCCACAGACTAGGGAAAATGATACATTCATGTAAAACCATCCTGTTAAAGAGCAATCTAGTTAAAACATGAGTCTGATTTTTGTGCCATTCATTTGCATAAAAATCTTCAATGGGCCTGCTATCTTGTACCAAGAGTGAAGTCAACGCAAACAACACAGGCCAACTTAATCCGTACCCACCCTCCTTGCCACCTCCCTTGGTGGGCTCAGCCCTACCAACCGCTTGCTCTTCCTCAAACATGTCACATCCATTCCTGCCTCTGCACTTGCTGGTGCTCCTCCCAGCATGGCCATCTTCCACATGTCTATATTAATTACACACTTAACTCCTTCAAATCATTTCTAAAAATACTGTGCCCTGCATGACCTGATCACACAGTTTAAAATCTCAACACTCCTTATACCCTGAGATACCCATTCCCCTCACCTTCTCTATTTTCTCAGTGGCCACAACACAAGATACTCAGTGGGTATTACTGGATATGTGCCTGTTATCTCTTCTTAGTCCTTGCTTCAGATTAGGATTCAGGTATCCAAATGTAGTTCCATGAGAAGAGAGATGATTGTTTCATGCCCTGCTATATTCCTGTCTCATAGAAACATGCTTGGCCCATAGTAGGAACACAATAAATATGTGCTGAATGAATGAATGAAATAGGAAAGAAGTAAAAGGAATACTGAAACAGTATTAATGTTATTGAAATTTACACCTAAAAACCTCAATATTCCCTATATCCCTTTCTTTCTCTCTATTTCTGTTTGCCTGTTGTATTGTCTCACACCTCCCCTCCCCTCTACCTAGTTCTTTAAAAATAACAGGCTTGCTCATAGTTTTCCAAGAGTACCAACACCGGTGACACTAGGGTTGTACTCAGGACCACAGAGCAGGTGACAGAGCCTGTGAGAGAAGCCAATTTCCAGTATCTGATACACTGAACCACACTGTCACTTGACACTCAAGAGTCACTTAGGGTTTTAAAAAGATCAACCGTCTCAGTGGCCATCATAGAATATTTTTGGTTTACTAATGAAAACAAATTTAAAATCACCTTGATAAAAAGAGCCAAATAATCCAATTAAAAAATGGTTAGGGGACCCTGAATAGACACTTGTCGAAAGAAGACATACAGAAAGTCAACAGGTACATGCACAGGTGCTCAGCATCACCAATCATCAAAGAAATGCAAGCCAAAACCACAATGAGATCTCACCTCAGACCTTGTTAGAATGACTAGCATCAAAAAGATAAGAACTAACAAGGGTTGGCAAGGATATGGAGAGAAGGGAAGCCTTGTGCACTGTTGGTGGAAATGTAAATTGGTATAACCACTATGGAAGGCAGTGTGGCACTTCCCCCCAAAATTAAAAATAAAACTACCATCCATTCCAACAATTTTACTTCTGGGCACTGATCTGAAGAAATTTGTAAAGATAGATATGCGCACTCCTATGTTCACTGTAACATCATTACATTAAGACCATGGAAGGAATGAAAGTGGCCATTAATGGGAGAATGGAAAAAGGAAATGTAGTGCACACACCCAGTGGGATTATCAGGCAATAGAAAAGAAGGAAATCTTGCCATTTGTGACAACATGGATGGACCTACAGGGTATTCTGCTCAGTGATGTAAGTCAGGGAAATTAAAAAAAATGACTTCCCTTAAATTAAGACAAAACACAGTAGACAAAAACATTTTATAAAGAAGGTTTAGAAATAGACAAAACATTTTCTAAAAAGCAAATAGAAAAATGACAAGCTTATAGGTACAGACAACAGATTGGTATGTGTCAGAAGCAGGGGTTGAGGGGAAGGGAAACGGGTGAAGGATGCAAAAAGTAATAAACTTTCATATATGTAAGTTCTGGGGTGGCAATGTGCAGCATGTTGACTATAGTTAATACTGTTCTGCATGATTGAAAGTTGCTGAGTAGAATTTGGAAGTTTGCACCACAAGAAAAAATCTTGTAATTATATACAATTCATTTCACAATGAATATAAATATAGAATCATTATGTTGTACACCTGAAACTGATACGATGTTATATGTCAATTATTCCTCAATAACAAAAATAAAACGAAAGCCAAAGGCACTTCTCAAAGAACCCTCAATCATTCTTTTTATTACAAAGTGGAAAGATGGACAAAGATCCATATACCCTGGTGTTCCATATTATAAATAAAAAACAAAATTATCCGATAGGGGCTTTCTCCTTTGCTTTCATTGTAGCTGATTGCCTTTTTCTCATGTATACCACAGCCATGAGAATTTAATACTCAGTAAGCTAATATGTAGCAAATAAAGCCTCTTTCAAATGTGAGGTTTTCCTATGAGAAATGTCTCTGAAAATATTCTGTAAATATTTCTTGTTAAATAAACAGAACTTTCAGAAAAACTGAGGCAATCAGACTTCTTACTCGGAATCCAAGTTGACTTACTCAAGTCCCTTCAACTGATACCATAGGGTTCTGTTGGAACTACTTTGATGAAAAATATACCAATGATGTATATAACTAGTTGAATTTGATAAATTCAGACATCATAAGTCTCTATGTTCTATTTAAATTAGGAGAAATTGGAATCCCCACCTCCACTGTGTATAGTCATTTATAGTCATTGCTGTTATAGCCATTGACTTATTTAGTTATTGTTATTCACAGGACTCAGATTTTAGGGGCTAACAGGGATACTCAGAAGCACTAACTCTGACAACAGAACCTGAAAACATAATGGACCATTTCATGTGAAAGTAAATTCCTTTTTATTGAAGAGATCCAATTCAAGATTGTAAAATCACCCACTAGTGATGTAATTTTGGCACCCAGGGGAAGTCTAGAATAAACAATTGCCAAGTTCTTTTGACTCAGATTCCAGAAAATTGTAAAGGAAAGGTAACTGCTATAAATTGCATTGTATTTTTCATTTAAAATGAGTAATTTTTCTGTTTAGGGCTAAAACTGTAGAACCCAGGAGCTGTTGGGGGATAATTACGATTCAGGCTGGATGGTGGCTGCATATGATACACTGACCACACACTGCTAATAACCCCCCCTCCTGAAATACCACTAAAATTACAATAAAAAATTTAAATGATTATAAACCCACAAGACCCAAGTTAACAAAAGGAAACTTACCCATAGATAAGAATTTTAACTTTCTCATGGAAAAAAAAAGTAAAAGGCATCTTAGTGGCAGCTGATTAATTAAAATGTAGGAAGCCTTAACTTGGGTGCCAGCAGACAGGTAATATGGATAAGATCCTAGCAAGTTTGCCTGAAAAATATCCAGGAAAGGCACAGAACTCAAAGGCAGCAGTTTTCACAGAAGGAATAGGATAAGTTGTGTGAAGAAAACAAGAGAATTAGTTGAAAGCTAGTTGCTGCCTGTTGCTTCACAGCCAGGTGACTTTTCCCTAACAGGCTGGGAGCTTGTGCCTCTGAGGGAATTGAGTCAGTGAGGTATCATGCTTCCCAAAAAAGGTGTAGCGAATGCAAAGGGTGCCAGGGAAGGTTAGGGGGAATGCAAGCAGGGGATTAAGAAGACTCTGCATGCTGAAAGGGAGACTGCCAGCTCCCTGGTTCTAGAATGTCTGAACCCAGATTTACAATTCTCAGGTAGGAAACTGGGAAATTGGCCACAGAGAAATATAGCAGATGCTGAAGTGGGGCAGGGCCATGGGAGCCGCATCATAATGAACTTTTCCTGCCTAGGATGAAAAATGCTGAGATATAAACAGTATAGTAAGAACATGAGGAACTCCATTTGAAGGCTAAGATTTCATTTTAAAAACTGGGAGTTAGGAGGTGAGGTTCCTAATATATTCTTTGGTTATCAGACATTAATCCACCCTATCTTAAGACAGGGTAAGCAGTCCTAACTGGTATGTTCCTAGTGCTTGAGGGGAACCACTATATTTGAGAGAAACTGGATCAATAAATTCCTTGTGTTAAGTTTATTTTACAGAATTATCTAGAGGACTGATTGTGGATACTGACCATATCTCCCACCAGAAAGAAACATCATGAGACCACAAACAAGCCTACACCTGGCAATCCCCACCCCAACCCTGTGCCCCATTCTTAAAAGCCTTAAAAGACAGAATCCAAACCCCTTAAGAGCACCTCCTCTCCGAGGCCGCCCACACTCCTCTTTCTTCAGGTGTGTAGTTTTTGCCTTAAATAGAAAATTCTCACTGCTCAACTTACTGTGTTTTATCTCTGAGCTCTTCCAGTGGTAAGCATCTTTGGTACTTCATTATTTCATTCTATTTTCTAGAATTTAGCACAAGTCTTCACTCTCTCTGCCCTACTTCAGTTTCCTTGCTTTCCATTGCTTGCAAGGCAGAATCCATTCCCTGCTACTATCACTTTACTGAATTCCTTCCTTACCTACGCTCATCTGATCTGCTTGAGAATTCTTTCTCCTTCAGAGGTGAGAACCCTCCTCCAGCCAGGTTGAGGTTTCACCTGGTGCACAGGGAGAGACTTCCCCAAATGCAGCTGCCCAGCAATAATACTAACATTGGCATGTCTCTTGTGGAAACTGAAGCCTTCTGCGTGATCTTGCGATAAACCCCACTCATTGACAAGCCCTGTTCACATGCACAGAGGTTTCCAACATGCTTTACAATGCCACATTCTTATACGTAAATAGACTGCCGAGATCACCAGTGAATGAGACAAGGCTTCAGCATGAAAGGAAGAGACACATAAAATAGGTAGAAAAAGCAAATCAAAGTAAATAAAAGCAATATGAAGAGTAGAAAAACATCTAAAAAATCCTCAGAGTTAGAAAAGTATTGCCACTTAAACAAGAACAGTGTTGCTTTATGAAATGAACAATCAGAGCACATCCACTAAAAGCACTCTTGGAAATAAAATAGGACACTTACAATAGGAATCCCAGAGGAAGCAATGAAAGAAAACTGAGACAATTTCTGAGAAGTGAATCCCTAATTAGAAAACATCTAAGTGAAATTAAAGCAGCAGTTGGAGGTCTCCTACAGAGTTGAGAGCAAGAGCCATTGCCGTGAAAAACAAAATGGTATCGATATCGGTTACCTTATGCATAGGCATAGGACGAATGAATTGGAGTAAATAGGAAAAAGCCAATAGGTTTATAGAAAACCAGACAAATGACAATCTAAGGCAATCATTAACTCCAGAAAAAAAGGATTATTCAAAGAAAGAGGCAAACATTTTTGTAGGCATTACAATATACATACTAAATACAAGTTTTGGCATAATGTTGAAGGGTTTGAGGGGGGGAAGCTGGATTGTTAGAGGAATTAAATAAGATTGTATATGGAAACTTCCAGAACAATGATCAAATGACCATCCTTTTCCTTGTTTTTCAGTTTGTAATCTCTTTTTAGGAAAGGAACATGGTTCAGGAGAAAGAACACAGGCTTTTCCCCCTCTTTTCACAGGGAAAGTATAAGAGTTCTGTCATGAACACAGTTCAACTTGCTTAGCTAATTATAGCACCGGTTTCCTTGCCCGTCAGACGGATATAATACTGACCTCAGAGAATTTGTGTACAAATGAAATGACACATAAAATCAGAAAATAGATGTACAGTAAATGTTTCTTCTCATTCCTTTTTTCAGCTTTACCTAAATTTCTAGATGCTGGAGAAATATCCATTAGGAAAACATACATTTTCAGGCAATTGCAGTGTTAAATATCACCCCAAGGGTAGTTAAATTATCTTGATTAGAAAACAATGCCCTTTACCAAGAACAGGACGATCAAGCCATGGTCTTGCCCAAAGAGCATAAAATATGAACATTGTTCAACCTGCAAAAATACTGCCCAAATCCTCATGTAATATTGGCCCAGAAATATTCATTCTCAGGAGCCTCCTGCATGGTATGTGTGTGTGTGTGTGAGTGCATGCATGTGCACACATGTGCACAGTAATTTCGAAGTACACAGGATATGTTCTAGGATGTAGCAAGCTGAGGATCTTTTCCTGGGGCACAGCCAAGCATCAAACAAGCATTTGCAACCTTATGCACAAAATGTCAGAGGGTTCTGAAAGTTTAAAAATGCAGAGGAGGGGAGGAATTGAGGGAAACAGACATATGATTTAATTTCAGAAATATGAAATACTAGGAACGATGTCTTCTAAGACTTGATTCTGGGCCAGGACCCATTTTTCAGTTTGTTTACCTGCGATGACTGGCCCATATTTAGACAATAAGCCAACAATATACATAAGCCAGATGTTTATGGTTGTGTGACTTTTGGCAAATCACTTAAATTCAGACACTTCTGAAAGGCCCAACCTGGAAGGCACCTTAGAGATGTTCGAATCCAAGCTCTCACTTGCAGAGTAAAGAAAGTGAGGCTTCAGAAGTGTAAAACCATACCCTGGGCAAAAAGCTGGGCAAATTCTGAGGCACAGCATGTTCATGCTAGCTCCAGGGGGATGCAGGCAGCATGATTCATTCAGGTACTGAGTCACCCTTTAACGGAGACTGTACAAAGCCTAGGAAGCCTACCAGGGTGAAGATAAAAGAGAGGAGGCTGAGAGCAGCTCCCTTTGCCCATGTGTGAGCAAGGGCGTTTGCAGAGGGCTGGGGTGTTTTATTTCCCTCCTAGTAAGAATGTTCTGATAACACACCTGGTACAAAAACAGTTAAAAAAACAGAATCTGAAGATCTCATTCCAAAAAAACTCAGGGGAACAAGCATATGGACAAGGATGAAGTAGAATAATAAGCTCGAGAGGAAGAGGAAGACTACAAATAGGCTTTTGGTTCACAGACCTTGAATCTATTTATTGAGACATACTGTTGAACACCCTTGGCTTCATTAGGGTGCCCTTTGAAAAGCCATCAATACACAATGGGATGAAACGTGAACATTTCTCTTGGAATTTTAAACCATTTCCTTGTTGGCATCCATCAAGGATGAGTAGCATCCTTTGTGTATCCATTCTTAGGGCTGAGTAGCATTCCATTGTGTATATGTACCATTCACAAACGACAACTTTAATGAAAACCGCCTCCTCGGTTCCCAGGTCTCTTCACTGGGTGGGTTTCTGCTTTTGCTGTCTCCAGCGTACTCAGGGAATGGATTAATCGTGTGAGCTGCGGGATCCACCTTTCTCACCCTACCTCTTTAAGTCTTTTCTACTCACCAAGCCACCTCCATGCGGCCAATCAGCGGCTGCGGCGGGCGCATGTGCAGAGCGCGGGCGCACCTTCTCCACAGCGGCAGCTGGACTCAGCGAGAGAGGAGGAGAGCCCTGGGTGCTCTGAACGCGGGGCACCTGAAGACGGTCTGACGGGAATTTCCCTGCCTATGACTTCGCCGCCGCCGCTCCCCTTGAGGCCCGCCGCCGCCCCCGTTAACGGAAATCCCCGCGAGCGCATGAGGGCCCCAGGCCCGGGGCGGGCGGCGGCGGCCCCTCAGTATGGCCGGCCAGGACGTGCGGAGTCGCGGCGGGCGGCCGACTCCAACGCTGAGCGCAGGGCGGCGGCGCGAGTGGTGGAGGCTCCTGATGCTCCAGCTGAACCAGCTCCAGGCACTGGGTCAAGGTAGGAGGGGTGCGGGCGCGGGGTCCCCTTGAGCGGGGCGCTGGTGCGCGGGGCCCACTGAGGAGCAGGACGGTGGTGTGCGGGCCTGGGGTGCCGCTGAGGAGCGGGGCCCCTCTGAGGCGCGCGGCGGTGGGAGCGGGGCCCCTGAAGAGCCCGCAGGTGGGACCGCGGTGTTCCTGGGACGTGGCCGCCAGGCGGCGGTTTCTGTGAGTGTGCTGCTGTTTGGTTCCTTTTAGTTTTCCTTGGTTGTTATACTCCAGAAGTGAGGGAAAGCAGTTGGTACTTGTCTTTCTCTGCCTGGCTTATTTCACTGAGCATAATATCCTTTAGTTCCATCCGTGTTGTTGCAGATGGTCGGGGGTTCTTTCTTAGGGCTGAGTAGCATTCCATTGTGTATATGTACCATTGTAAGACCCAGAAAACAGGCCCTGCTCAGCCCCGGGATGGACGGCGACCCAAATACTCACAAGAGACCGGTCTTGATGCAAACAGCAAGAGGTTTATTGATTCCACCAGCGCGCTGGGGTCAAGACTCATGACTCACGCAGGAGCAGAGTCCGACCCCGAGCAGAAATCACAGGAGGTTTTAAAGGAAAAGGGACCACAACCAGGGGGAGGCGAGGGGGAGGTCTGCTGATGATTCGGTAGCAAAAATATTTCAATTAGGGTCTCACAGGGCTTTATCTTCACAATCTATCAGTTTTGGGGAGGATTACCTAGGCACGGGTTTGCAAGCTATTGTGTCATTGTGTTCAGGCCGGTTTTTATGACTCAGGCCAAGGGTCAGAGCCTACTTAAAATTTTCCTATTCTTTCAGGTGGTTTCGGGGAAACTGAAACTCAGGCCCTCTGATTTCTGAGGCTTTCTGAGGCCTGTCATGGCGTTAGTTTGGTCCTTTCACCATCTCTTCTCTATCCAGTCATCTACTGACAGACACTAAGGTTGCTTCCATATCTTGGCTCTTGTAAATTGTGCTGCAATACACATAATAGTGCATACCTCTTTTTGAATCTGAAAATTTGTTTTCTTTGGGTAAATTCCAGGAGTGGAATTCCCGGGTAAAAATGGTATTTCTATTTTTAGTGTTATGAGGAACCACCATATTGCTTTCCACAACGCTTGAACTACTTTACATTCCCACCAGCAGTGGAGGAGGGTTCGCCCGCATTTGTAGTTCCTAGTCTTTTGAATGTTGACCATCCTACCTGGTGTGAGGTGATACTTCATTGTGGTTTTAATGTGCTTTTCCCTAATAATTGGCGACATCCTTACATGTGCCTGTTGACCATCTGAATTTCCTCTTTGGAGAAGTGCCTGTTCACATCCTCTGACCATTTTAATTTTAATTTTTTATATTTCATGGCAGCATGTTTATTTGCATAAGTTCAATAAGAATCTGCTTTCCTAGTAAGAAGACCAATTAAAAACACTGGTTATACATGGAGAAAACAGTGCAGCACAGAGAAGGCAAACAGTGAATCCACGTCATCCCATCACACTCATGGACAGCGACTGAACCGGAGTATGAGTGGGGACCCGATAATATGGATAAATGCAGTACCCACATTTTTTCCCCATGTGAAACCTTCATAAGAGTGTATATCAATAATACCTTAATTTTTAAAAAATGGCAAAAAAAAACCCCACTGGTTATATTACCAAGGTGTAGACTGGAATGCCATACCTGAGACATGTGCATAAACTCTGATATGAACAGCTTTAAGGAACTAAGGCTGACCTTATAGAGCCAACAAAGCCCCTTGGAAGAACTGGCCTGGTACCATACTTACAGAGTTCCCAGCAGCCTTACCAGGTGAGTAAGGAAGGTCAATTTCTGGCAGGTACAGGAACCTCAGAATGTCTTGGGGACCTCAAGAAGAGGGAATTCACCCAAATCTATATAGGTACTGCAGGTAAAACCTGATGGAAAGTCTGGCTTGACTTTCTGGCCTTGAGAGGCCTTTAAAAGTCCAATCTGAAGTTCCTTATAAAAAGTTCCAGTAAAGCACATTTAAAAGAGCCTATGTAATCAATTCCTCTTCTTGTTTTACTTACTCAAATAATCAAGCCAAGTGTTAATTTTCTTTTTTTAATATATAATTTATTTTGGGATCATTAATCTACAGTTACATGTGCAATATTATGGTTATTAAACTACCCCTTCATTAGGTCCCCCCCACCAACCCCATTACAGTCACTGTCCATCAGCGTGGCGAGACGCCACAGAATCACTACCTGTCCTCTCTGAGCTGCACAGCCCTCCCCGTGCCGCCCCAACATTACGTCTGCCAATCGTAATGCCCCTTTTTCCCTCTTATCCCTCCCTTCCCACCCATCTTCCCCAGTCCCTTTCCCTTTGGTAACTATTAGTCTGTTCTTGGGTTCTGTGAGTCTGCTGCTGTTTTGTCCTTCAGTATTTTTTCTTTGTTCTTATACTCCACATATGAGTGAAATCATTTGATACTTGTCTTTTTCGGCTTGGCTTATTTCACTGAGCATAATACCCTCTAGCTCCATCCATGTTGTTGCAAATGGTAGGATTTGTTTTCTTCTTATGGCTGAATAATATTCCATTGTGTATATGTACCACATCTTCTTTATCCATTCATCTACTGATGGACACTTAGGTTGCTTCCATTTCTTGGCTATTGTAAATAGTGCTTCAATAAACATAGGGGTGCATCTGTCTTTTTAAAACTGGGCTGCTGCATTCTTAGGGTAAATTCCAAGGAGTGGAATTCCTGGGTCAAATGGTATTTCTATTTGGAGTTTTTTGAGGACCGTCCATACTGCTTTCCACAATGGTTGAACTAATTTGCATTCCCACCAGCAGTGTAGGAGGGTTCCCTTTTTTCCACATCCTCGCCAACATTTGTTGTTGTTTGTGTTTTGCATGTTGGCCATCCTCACTGGTGTGGGTGGTATCTCATTGTGGTTTTAATCTGCATTTCTCTGATGATTAGTGATGTGGAGCATCTTTTCATGTGCCTGTTGGGGATCTGAATTTCTTCTTTGGAGAAGTGTCTATTCATGTCCTCTGCCCATTTCTTAATTGATTATTTGCTTTTTGTTTGTTAAGGTGCGTGAGTTCTTTATATATTTTGGATGTCAACCCTTTATCAGATACGTCATTTATGAATATATTCTCCCATACTGTAGCATGTCTTTTTGTTCTACTGATGGTGTCCTTTGCTGTACAGAAGTTTTTCAGCTTCATATAGTCCCAGTTGTTCATTTTTGCTTTTGTTTCCCTTGCCCGGGGAGATATGTTCATGAAGAAGTCGCTCATGTTTATGTCCAAGAGATTTTTGCCTATATTTTTTTCTAAGAGTTTTATGGTTTCATGACTTACATTCAGGTCTTTGATTCACCTTGAGTGTACCTTTGTGTATGGGGTTAGACAGTAGTCCAGATTCATTCTCTTACATGTAGCTGTCCAGTTTTTCCAACACCAGTTGCTGAAGAGGCCGTCATCTCCCCAATGTATATCCAAGGCTCCCTTATCAAATATTAATTGGCTGTATGTGTTTGGGTTGATGTCTGGATTATCTATTCTATTCCACTGATCTGTGGGTCTGTTTTTGTGCCAATACCAAATTGTCTTGATTACTGTGGCTTTGTAGTAGAGCTTGAAGTCAGGGTGTGTAATTCCCAGTGTTTTATTCCTCCTTCTCATGATTGCTGTGGCTATTTGGGGTCTTTTGTGGTTCCATGTGAATTTTAGAATTATTTGTTCCAGTTCATTGAAGAAAGCTGTTGGTATTTTGATAGGGATTGCATTGTATCTGTATATTGCTTTAGGTAGTATAGCCATTTTCACAATATTTATTCTTCCATTTGTTAGTGTCCTCTTTAATTTCTCTTAGGAGTGTCTTGTAGTTTTCAGAGTACAGGTCTTTCACTTCCTTCATTAGGTTTATTCCTAGGTATTTTACTCTTTTTGATGCAATTGTGAATGGAATTGTTTTCCTGATTTCTCTTTCTGTTAGTTCACCATTTGTGTATAGGAAAGCAACAGATTTCTCTGTTTTAATTTTGTATCCTGCAAATTTGCTGAATTCATATATTAGTTCTAGAGTTTTGGAGTGGAGTCTTTAGGGTTTTTTATGTACAGTATCATGTCATCTGCAAATAGTGACAATTTGACTTCCTCTTTACCAGTCTGGATGCCTTGTATGTCTTTGTTTCGTCTGATTGCTGTGGCTAGGACCTCCAGTACTATGTTGAATAACAGCGGAGAGAGTGGGCATCCCTGTCTTGTTTCCGATCTTAGATGAAAAGCTTTCAGCTTCTCGCCGTTAAGTATGATGTTAGCTGTGAGTTTGTCATATATGGCCTTTATGATGTTGAGGTACTTGCCGTCTATACCCATTTTGTTGAGAGTTTTAATCAGGAATGGATGCTGAATTTTGTCAAATGCTTTTTCAGCATCTATGGAGATGATCATGGGGTTTTTGTTCTTTTTTTGACGTGGTGGTTGATGATGGATTTTTGAATGTTGTATCATCCTTGCATCCCTGGGATTAATCCCACTCCATCACAGTGTATGATCCTCTTGGTGTATTTTTCAGTTTGGTTTGCTAATATTTTGTTGAGTATTTTTGCATCTACGTTCATCAGGGATATTGGTCTGTAATTTTCTTTTTTGGTGAGGTCTTTGTCAGGTTTTGGTATTAGAATGATGCTGGCCTCATACAATGAGTTTGGAAGTATTCCCTCCTCTTCTATTTTTTTGAAAAACTTTAAAGAAAATTGGTGTTATTTCTTCTCTATATGCCTGGTAGAATTCAGAGGTGAATCCATCAGGTCTGGGGGTTATGTTCTTTGGTAGTTTTTTGATTACCGATTCAGTATCGTTGGTGGTGATTAGTCTGTTTGGTTTTTCTGTTTCTTGTTTCGTCAGTCTTGGGAGGTTATATTTTTCTAAGAAGTTGTCCATTTCTTCTATGTTTTACAACTTGTTAGCATATGGATTCTCATAATATTCTCTTATAATTCTTTGTATTTCTGTGGGGTCCGTTGTAATTTTTCCTTCCTCATTTCTGGTTCTGTTTATGTGTGTAGATTCTCTTTTTCTCTTAATGAGTCTGGCTAGGGGTTTATCTATTTTGTTTATTTTTTGAAAGAAGCAGCTCTTGGTTTCATTGATTTTTTTTCTATTGTTTTATTCTTCTCAATTTTATTTATTTCTTCTCTGATCTTTATTATGTCCCTCCTTCTGGTGACTTGGGCCTCATTTGTTCTTCTTTTTCCATTTTCAGTAATTATGTCTTTAGACTATTCATTTGGGGTTCTTCTTCCTTCTTTAGATAGGCCTGGATTGCAATATACTTTCCTCTTAGAACTGCCTTTGCTGTGTCTCACAGAAGTTGTGGCTTTGTGTTGTTGTTGTCATTGGTCTCCATATATTCTTTAATTTCTGTTTTGATTTGGTCATTAACCCATTGATTAATTAGGAGAATGTTGTTAAATCTCCATGTATTTGTGAGCCTTTTTGTTTTCTTTCTAAAATTTATTTCTAGTTTTATACCTTTGTGATCTGAGAAGTTGTTTTGGTAGGATTTCAATATTTTTGAATTTACTGAGGTTCTTTTTGTGGCCTAGTATGTGGTCTATTTTGGAAAATGTTCCATGTGCACTTGAGAAGAATGTGTATCCTGTTTTGGGTGCAGAGTTCTGTAGATGTCTGTGAGGTCCATCTGTTCTAGTGTGTTGTTCAGTGCCTCTGTGTCTTTACTTATTTTCTCTCTGGTTGATCTGTCCTTTGGAGTGAGTGGTGTGTTGAAGTCTCCTAAAATGAATGCATTGCTGTCTGTTTCCTCCTTTAATTCTGTTAGTATTTGTTTCACATATGCTGGCACTCCTGTGTTGGTTCATATATATTTGTAATGGTTATATCTTCTTGTTGGACAGACCCCTTTATCATTATGTAATGTCCTTCTTTATTTCTTGCTACTTTCTACGTTTTGAAGTCTATTTTGTCTGGGACAAGTACTGCAACACCTGCTTTTTTCTCTTTCTTGTTTGCATGAAATATCTTTTTCCATCCCTTCACTTTTAGTCTGTGTATATCTTTGGGTTTGAGGTGAGTCTCTTGTAAGCAGCATATAGATGGGTCTTGCTTTTTTATCCATTCTGTTACTCTGTGTCTTTTGATTGGTGCATTCAGTTCATTTACATTTACTGTGATTATTGATAGATATGTACTTATTGCCATTGCTGGATTTAGATTCGTGGTTACCAAAGGTTCAAGGGTTGCTTCTTTACTATCTAACAATCTAACTTAACTTTCTTGATAAGTTATTGTAAACACCGTCTGATGTTTCTTTATTTCGCTCCCTTCTTATTCTTCCTCCTCCATTCTTTATATACTCGGTGTTTTATTCTTTGCCTTTAGTTAGTATTTGGATGGTCTGCTTTCTTTGCTATGATTTTATTTTCTCTGGTGACATCTTTTTAGCCTTAGTTGTGCTTCCCTCTAGAGCAGTCTGTTTAAGATATCCTGTAGTGGTGGTTTATGAGAGGCAAACTCTCTCAACTTTCGTTTGTCTGGAAATTGTTTTTAATCCCTCCTATCATATTTAAATGATAATTGTGCTGGATACAATATTCTTCGTTCGAGGCCCTTCTGTTTCATAACATTAAATATATCATGCCATTCTCTTCTGGCCTGTAAGGTTTCTGTTGAGAAGTCTGATGATAGTCTGATGGGTTTTCCTTTGTAGGTTGTCTTTTTTCTCTCTCTAGCTGCTTTTAATACTCTGTCTTTATCTTTGATCTTTGCCATCTTAATTATTATGTGTCTTGGTGTTGTCTTCCTTGGGTCCTTTGTGTTGGGAGATCTATGGGCTTCCGTGGACTGTGAGACTATTTCCTTCGCCAGCGAGGGAAACTTTTCAGCAATTATTACTTCAAAGACACTTTCTATCCCTTTTTCTCTCTCTTCTTCCTCTGGTAGTCATATAATGTGAATATTTTCCGTTTGGATTGGTCACAGAGTTCTCTTAATATTCTTTCATTCCTAGAAATCCTTTTATCTCTCTCTGCCTCAGCTTCTCTGTATTCCTGTTCTCTGATTTCTATTCCATTAACAGTCTCTTGCATCTCATCCAGTCTGCTGTTAAGCCTGTCGGTTGCTTTTCTGATTTCTGCATTGTCTTTCCTCACTTCCCTCACTTCCTCCCTCAGCTCTTGCACATTTCTCTGTAGATCCATCAGCATGGTTATGACTTTTATTCTGAATTCTTTTTCAGGAAGACTGTGCATTTCCATCCTTTCCGGCTTCCTCTCTGGGGTGGTCTGGTTGAGTTTAGTCTGAACCATATTCCTCTGTCTTTTCATGGTTTTAGATGTGGTCACTGGTAGTTGCCATGTATGTCAGCTGGGCTCTTTAAGACCGCTTCTTGGGGTGCCGAGTCCTCTCGGGTGTAGCTGGACGCTGTTCGCTTTCCTCTGTATTCTGGTCTCTCTTTTAGGAATAGTTGTATTTGCTGTATTTTCATAGATAAATATAGTGTTGTGAGGAGATTTCTGCCACCTTGCTCACGCCGCCATCTTCCTGGAAGTCCCAAGTGTTAATTTTCTTAATCTGGTTACTTCTGGCCCGGCCTGTGGCTTCACAGACCCTCATACACTGAAGACTTTCAAGCTCATGTCTCTAGTCCTAAAACTCTCACCTGAGCTCCAGATTTGTATATTTAACTATCTATTCAACATATTCACTAGGATGTTTAATAAGCATCTCAAATTTAACATGGCCAAAACAAAGCCATTGATATCTATTCTACCTCAAGTCTACTTGCTTCAGGCTTCCTGATCCTAGTAAATAATACAAATATACACTAAGTTGGTCAATACACATACTAGAAGCCATGGCTCTTCTCTTTTCCTCACATAGCATATTTAGTCCATCAATAAGTACCGACTCCAAATTCATCAATAGGTCCTATTGGTTCCAACTTTCAAAATACATCCTGAAGCCCAACCACTTCTCTCCATCTCCACTCCTCTCACCTAAGTCTGTCACTGGTCTCCCTGCTGCACCCTTGATCACTCATTGATCCTCCATCGACATAGCAGCCAGAGTAATCTCTATAAGGTGTAAATCAAATTACATAATTTCTCTGCTTAAAAATGCTCTGAAGACTTTACTTTGCAATCAGGACAACCTACAAACTTCTCACCAGGGTCTGTGAAGCCTTGTAAACCTTGCTCCATCTGCCTTTGCTCTCGTCTTCACTCTTCCCTTTGTTCACTGAACTCCAGCCACTTGGTCTTTTTGTCCCATGAACACACAAAGCTTGTTCCTGTCCCAGGCCATCCCACCTATTGCTCGTTATGCTTAGAGAGCTCTTCCGGATCTTCATGTGGTTCCTCCTTTTTATCATTCAGGTGATAAAAAATGACTCAAATGTGACTTTCTCTAAGAGGCCTTAAAGTAATACCACACCACCTCCATTCACCTTCATCTCATCTCAGCATCCTCTTACAGCTTCTCCATAGCATTTATGATTACCTGAGGTTCTTTATATATATATATATATATATTTATATTTATTTATTTATTTATTTATTTATTTATTACTCATCCCCCTCACTAGAAACATAAATAGGGGGCACTATTACTGTCTATTCACAGCTGATTTTCCAATACTTGGAACAATATAGGCCATGAAATAGATACACAGTAAGTGTTCATTTAAAGTGGTTATTTCTTTATTCTACAACTAGGTTGAAAGTGAGAAGAAGGAAAACTCTTTTCTTTGTGTTTGGTTGATAGAAATAGAAAGGGCAGGGATTTCAGAAAGGCAATGAATCATTATAGACTCTTCTTTCATTGTTCAAAGTTGTTTGTTTTTTTAAATCAGTAGTTGCAAGTTTTGTTGTTTCAATTCTAGTATTTCTTAAAAAGTAAATTTGTGGAAGAATTTGATTTTTACACTTTAAAATAACATTGGCTTTCAAACGCACCAGTCTCACATCTTTTAAAATTCTGGCCTAGAATTTATTTCCCTTAATCCATTTTTCTTGTTTTTGTTTTCCTCCCTCCTGTTAAAGGATCTGCTGTATCTGGCTGTGACAACACGGACCAAACTCTGGAAAAGACAAATGGCAATGCTTTTTTTCCTTATGGCATTTCATATATAGCCTTCAGTGAGTCCGTTCATGTGCCCACATCCACACTTCTGTCTCTGCTTCCCACCAATAAAGTCTAGACATTTTGAAAGAATTAAATTCATGCTTTAATATCCATGCTTCTATCTCTCTCCCCCATCATCAGTAAATGTCTTTTGCAAGAATTAAATAGGCATATTTTTCTTACATGTGTTTGTCATTTTCTACATTTGAACAAAAAGTTCTCTTCAAGGTACATCTGGGCTGCAGGGTTTATTTTCTTACTCAACTTTTTGTTGTTGTTATTTTTAATGTACAATTACATGAGCAATATTATGGTTGCTAGACTCCCCCTATTAAGTCCCCACCACATAACCCCGACTTACTCAACTTTTAAATGATGCTTTCTTAAAATGACTTTTATAACACTTTTTCAGTAGCCAATTTTTATTGGTTCACATATGCCACTCTAGGCTGTTGCTATGAACTAGATGTGAACTTATTAAGCTGAAGAAAACAGTAATAAACAAAGAAATACTTCTGATAGATGAAAGCACTATTCATTATTTTTCTTAGAGAAATGCACATATATATATACATAAATATATATATATAAGTATATATATATATACACATATACACACACACACACATATATATATATATCAATGCAGCATTTGGTAGCCAGATCAACCTGCTAGACATGTTGAACCAGTTCTAGTCTATTCCAAAAATGGAAAGCAACATGTATGATTCATTTCTGAGATATTTCAGAAAGCCAAAAGTGTTTCCATGTGATATCAAATGTCAATAACTTTATGCAGGCTTTTGTCCTCCTTTTTGCAGAAATCTGTTGTTCACAAGTGTAGCTAAAGAACCAGAATGGACTGGTCAGCAGCCAGGTAAACTCCTGTTTGCCCCTACCCCGAACAAGGGCTTTTAAGAAAGCCTTGACTCATGTTTGTGTCTACAGAGCAAGAGTGCTAAGAAATTAAATGTTACTCAAACCTCTTAGCTTGTGCCTGATCTGGAAGCCTGCTTAGAGGCGAATGTCCTTCGCATTCAGACAGCCGCCTCTGGGGGAGGAAAGAACACATGGAACGCCTGTCCGTGTCCTCTCTTGTTGCGCAGCAGCTGGGGCCGGGGAGTCCCCTGATCTCTTTCTGTACCTCCAAGCCCATCTGGATGTAAACTATTCCTAAACTAAATATTGGTTTAATTAATTCTTGTGACTCTCCAAAGAAGATTCCACATCTTGCTTTAGGATGCAGCAATTCTTACTCCGACCCAACAAATAACCCTTCATTCTCCCAGGCCGTTCTTGGGGGCTTTTGAGTACATGGATGACAAGATCAGTGGTATCTGGCTCTAAGTTCCCACTCTGGTTTCCTTACAAGGACATGAACTTCCTAAATCTCTCTCATTTTCTTGGGATCCAAGTGGTCTCATGGACCCTGGGGGCTTTTTCCTTGCTACTTCAGCACCAGCCCGCTGCCAGGGCCCCAGCCACAACTTTGTGCCGCCTTTCCCTGTTCCTGCTGCCTCCGCTCAGAATTAGTGAGGGAGGGGGTGGGATTCCCATCCTCTTCCTTCTGCTGAGGAACACAGCTCTTCCAGCTCACAAGGAGCCTCAGATCGCATAACTGGAGCCTCCAAGAGGCTGCCTTTCTTTTTTAACTTCACTGTTGTTTTTGCTAAAGGACTTAAATACCTAAAACAAGTTTCCTGAGACTAGGCCAGAGCGGCATTAATCTGTGTCACAATAAGCAATTCCTCAGAGGCAAACAGCCACCTCTCAGTTTTCTGCTATGTTAAGTTGAATTTCCTGCCCTCCCAGGCAGCCGCATCCTTCACCCCCCAAAATTAGTAGAACAAAGTCTCTTCTTTCTTCGTTTAGAAAATATACTCATGTTATTCTAAGGGATTGACAATCAGACCCAAATTCTTATATCATTTCCTCCAAGATACCTTGAAGCTTTGAGATCTGCATGCAAATAATATTCTTTTACTCTGATACCTTAGACTTTTCCTAAGTGGACTCGTAGATTATATGTCTTTCTTTTCCCCTTTTTGACCAAGGTGAACCTCTAAATGGCATCTCCAGTATTTTCCCCAGGAATTCCCAGGATGCTACAGTATGTGCCTCTGTCGTATTCTGCACAACAACGTGGCTTTAGCCTGTTCATTCCACTAGCCTCAACTTACTTCAGTCATTCTACCCTCCACCCAACTCCTATACATCCACAATTACAAAGCTCTGGGACATTAAAATCAGCTGCCGCTACCATCCTGTGCACAAACACACCACACACACACACACACACACACACACACACACACACAGGTTTAGGGCTCTTGGATTTAATTTATTTAGCAAAGATGGGAAAATGTTCGTGTTAGAGGCAAAATAGGTAACACTTTCGAGTCAATGTTCAGACCTTCTTCCTTATTGTCTATGAATTGCAAACCAAACAGGATTTAAGAGTTTGCTACCATCATAATCCAAGCCCCTATTATCTCTTGCTTGGACTCCTAAAACAATTTCCCGACTTCCACTCTTCCCCATCTCAAACATGTTCCCTACACAACAGCCAGTGTTCTTTTAAAATCATGTCATGTCGCTTCCTTGTTTGAATCCTTTTGATGGCTGCCCATTTGACATAGACTAGAACCCAAACTCCATGCTCTGGCCTCCAAGGCCCCTGTCTGCTGCCCTCTCCAAATGGATCTCATACACCCGCCCCTGGCTGACTCTGCTCTAGTCAGAACTTACCTCTGCCAGTTGCTAGGAACCTGACAAGCTCTTTCCTGAATTAGGACCTTTGTACTTGCTATTCTGCTGCCTGTTGTAACTGGCTCCTTCTCATTCTTCAGGTTTCATATTAAATGTCAGATGGGCCTTCTTTGGACATCCTGTCATAACAGTGATAATTATAGCCCTACTGCTTCTACAGTACTAGTAATAGTAGTTAAATAATAATAACAAACAGGAAGAACAGTAAAGTCATCCCTATAGTTCTCTGTCATTCAGCTTTGTTACTTCCTTCAAAACTTAGCTGTCTTCTGCTGGCGTGTTGTTTCCTCAGCTTGGATGTAGCCTCTCGACAGCATCAGTGTGGTCAGCCTTGTTATTGTTGGGTCCCTATGTCTTGCTATAATGCCTGGCATATATATTAGGCAATTAGCAAACACTTGCTGTAGGAATGCAGTTTTAGGATTAAAAAGTAACCGAGCAGTCACCTCATCCATCCACTCCCTTACCCCCGTCTGGGCTTTATTCCCAGCCCTCTGTAATGCACAGGTCACCTGCTCTTTGTGCTGCTGGAGAACAAAAAGGATACGGTAGAGCTGTTTCCCTCCCCTGACTGATTTTACTTTATTTGTTCTGACATCAGCTTTGCTTTTTATCACATAAACAAACAGTCATACAAGACTTTTGTCTGTTAACATCTCTCATTAGACCTTAATAAAGTATTTTCCAAACCATGGGTTTAGACTCATTAGTGAGTAATGAAATCTATTTATTATATCACAACCAGCATGTGAAAAATAGATTAGAAAGTAGAGAGTGCACTGCATATTGTAAAGATGAGTACCACCTAGGAAACTTTTGTTTCAGGCATATGTATGACTGTGTATATGTGCGTGTGCTGTGTCTTGATGTAGAATACTTATCTTATTGTGGGAAATACACAACAACAAAAAGTCTGAAAGCCACTGCCTAAACAAGCACTCGGTGTCTCGGAGTGGAGAGGAAGGAGCCGGAGGCCCAGGAGGGCATCCGGGCTCATCTCCTGGGCCCTCTCCAGCCAGCGCTCGGAGGCGGGCCAGGACTGAGGTGAGAGAGGACCGTAATTCTGCCATACTATCTACTCTATAGCCTAGAAATGCTGTTATAAAAATCCTTTAGAAGCCTAGGGACCACATTAGCTATTTAAAATGAATCATGAATACAACAAATATGTCACTATTTTCATTATTAGTTCTTTATTACTTTTCTTCTCCATTCATTTATCAGAATAACTTTGACCTAGCAAATTAGGGTGAAAATGGCCAAGAGACTGATAAGATTTGGTTTGGAGGAAAAATGAGTGAAGAGGTGCAGGAATTAGGTTCAGAAAGAACATTGGTGGTTCTTATTTTTGTGATTTTCTTCTCATAGCTTCTCCTTTTACAGAGAATAGGAAAAAAGACCAATAACTAAGAATGAGGATTGGGAGGAGGTGTTGGAGTTGTGAAGAGAGGAGAAAGAACGAAGTAGTCGGAGAGTGACCAAGGGAGTAAGGATGGCTGTGGGCAGCACTAAGGGACATGCATTTGCAGTGGGTCCAGTGAGCACGGCTCTTAGGCAGCTGGGGGATGTAGGCATGTGGTACAGAGTTTAGATTTAACAGATCAAAGGGAAGTTCTATTTAGGGAAAGCAACCAGCATAAACAATGGTTGAAGGCCTAGAATTATTATTATTATTATTATTTTAATATTTGCCATGTTGATATGTTTTATTATCTCCTAGTACACACTAGTTTTTTTTATAATTTATTCTGGTATCATTAATCTACAATTACATGTGCAATATTATGGTTATTAAACTACTCCCTTCATCAGGTCCCCCCCACCAACGCCATTACAGTCACTGTCCATCAGCGTAGTGAGATGCTATAGAATCACTACTTGTCTTCTCTGAGTTGTACAGCCCTCCCCATGCCCCCCAACATTATGTCTGCTAATCGTAATGCCCCTTTTTCCCCCTTGTCCCTCCCTTCCCACCCATCCTCCCCAGTCCCTTTCCCTTTGGTAACTATTAGTCCGTTCTTGGGTTCTGTGAGTCTGCTGCAGTTTTGTTCCTTCAGTTTTTTTCTTTGTTCTTATACTCCACATATGAGTGAAATCATTTGATACTTGTCTTTTTCGGCTTGGCTTATTTCACTGAGCATAATACCCTCTAGCTCCATCCATGTTGTTGCAAATGGTAGGATTTGTTTTCTTCTTATGGCTGAATAATATTCCATTGTGTATATGTACCACCTCTTCTTAATCCATTCATCTACTGATGGACACTTAGGTTGCTTCCATTTCTTGGCTATTGTAAATAGTGCTGTGATAAACATAGGTGTACATCTGTCTTTTTCAAATTGGCTGCTGCATTCTTAGGGTAAATTCCTAGGAGTGAGATTCCTGGGTCAAATGGTATTTCTATTTTGAGTCTTATGAGGACCCTCCATACTGCTTTCCACAATGGTTGAACTAAGTTGCATTCCCACCAGCAGTGTAGGAGGGTTCCCTTTTCTCCACATCCTCGCCAACATTTGTTGTTGTTTGTGTTTTGGATGTTGGCCATCCTCACTGGTGTGAGGTGATATCTCATTGTGGTTTTAATCTGCATTTCTCTGATGATTAGCGATGGGAGCATCTTTTCATGTGCCTGTTGGCCATCTGAATTTCTTCTTTGGAGAAGTGTCTATTCATGTCCTCTGCCCATTTCTTAATTGGATTATTTGCTTTTTGTTTGTTGAAGTGCGTGAGTTCTTTACATATTTTGGATGTCAACCCCTTATCAGATACGTCATTTATGAATATATTCTCCCACACTGTAGGATGTCTTTTTGTTCTACTGATGATGTCCTTTGCTGTACAGAAGGTTTTCAGCTTGATATACTCCCACTTGTTCATTTTTGCTTTTGTTTCCCTTGCATGGGGAGATATGTTCATGAAGAAGTCACTCATGTTTATGTCCAAGAGATTTTTGCCTATATTTTTTTCTAAGAGTTTTATGGTTTCATGACTTACATTCAGGTCTTTGATCCACCTTGAGTTTACCTTTGTGTATGGGGCTAGACAGTAGTCCAGTTTCATTCTCTTACATGTAGCTGTCCAGTTTTTCCAACACCAGCTGCTGAAGAGGCTGTCATCTCCCCATTGTATATCCAAGGCTCCTTTATCAAATATTAATTGACTGTATATGTTTGGGTTAATGTTTGGATTTCTATTCTGTTCCACTGGTCTATGGGTCTGTTTTTGTGCCAATATCAAATTGTCTTGCTTACTGTGGCTTTGTAGTAGAGCTTGAAGTCTTGGAGCGTAAATCCCCCTGTTTTATTCCTCCTTTTCAGAATTGCCTTGGCTCTTCGGGGTCTTTTGTGGTTCCATATGAATTTTAGAATTATTTGTTCCAGTTCATTGAAGAAAGCTGTTGGTAGTTTGATAGGGATTGCATTGAATCTGTAGATTGCTTTAGGTAGTATAGCCATTTTGACAATATTAATTCTACCTAGCCAAGAGCATGGGATGAATTTCCATTTGTTAGTGTCCTCTTTAATTTCTCTTAGGAGTGTCTTGTAGTTTTCAGAGCACAGGTCTTTCACTTCCTTCGTTAGGTTTATTCCTAGGTATTTTATTCTTTTTGATGCAATTGTGAATGGAATTGTTTTTCTGATTTCTCTTTCTGTTAGTTCATCATTAGTGTATAGGAAAGCAACAGGTTTCTGTGTGTTGATTTTGTATCCTGCAACTTTGCTGAATTCAGATATTAGTGCTACTAGTTTTGGAGTGGAGTCTTCAGGGTTTTTTATGTACAATATCATGTTATCTGCAAGTAGTGACAATTTGACTTCTTGACAAGCAATCTGGATGACTTGTATTTCTTTGTTTTGTCTGATTGCCATGGCTAGGACCTCCAGTACTATGTTGAATAACAGTGGAGAGAGTGGGCATCCCTGTCTTGTTCCTGATCTTGGATGAAAAGCTTTCAGCTTCTTGCTGTTAAGTATGATGTTAGCTGTGGGTTTGTCATATATGGCCTTTACGATGTTGAGGTACTTGCTGTCTATACCCATTTTGTTGAGTTTTAATCATGAATGGATGTTGAATTTTGTCAAATGCTTTTTCAGCAGCTATGGAGATGATCATGTGGTTTTTGTTCTTGTTTTTTTTTATGGTGGATGATGTTGATGGATTTTCAAATGTTGTACCATCCTTGCATCCCTGGGATGAATCCCACTTCATCATGGTGTATGATCCTCTTGATGTATTTTTGAATTCGGTTTGCTAATATTCTGTTGAGTATTTTTGCATCTATGTTCATCAGGGATATTGGAAATTTTGTTTTTTGGTGAGGTCTTTGCCAGGTTTTGGTATTAGAGTGATGCTGGCTTCATAGAATGAGTTTGGAAGTATTCCCTCCTCTTCTATTTTCTGGAAAACTTTAAGGAGAATGAGTGTTATTTCTTCTCTATATGTCTGATAGAATTCAGAGGTGAATCCATCTGGTCCGGGGTTTTGTTCTTGGGTAGTTTTTTGATTACCGATTCAATTTCATTGCTGGTGATTGGTCTGTTTAGGTTTTCTGTTTCTTGCTTGGTCATTCTTGGAAGGTTGCATTTTTCTATGAAGTTGGCCATTTCTGCTAGGTTTTCCAGCTTCTTAGCATATAGATTCTTATAATATTCTCTTATAATTCTTTGTATTTCTATGGGTCTGTCATTATTTTTCCTTTCTGATTTCTTATTCTGTTTATGTGTGTAGATTCTCTTTTTCTCTTAATAAGTCTGGCTATGGGTTTATCTATTTTGTTTGTTTTTCCAAAGAACCAGCTCTTGGTTTCATAGATTTTTCTATTGTTTTATTCTTCTCAAGTTTTCTTATTTCTTCTCTGATCTTCATTATGTCCCTCCTTCTGGTGACTTTGGGCCTCATTTCTTCTTTTTTTTCCAATTTCAGTAATTGTGTCTTTAGACTATCCATTTGGGAATGTTCTTCCTTCTTTAAATAGGCCTGGATTGCAATATACTTTCCTCTTAGAACTGCATTTGCTGCGTCCCACAGAAGTTGTGGCTTTGTGTTGTTGTTGTCATTAGTCTCCATATATTGTTTGATTTCTGTTTTGATTTGGTCGTTAACCCATTGATTAATTAGGAGAATGTTGTTAAGTCTCCATGTATTTGTGAGCCTTTTTGATTTCTTTCTAAAATTTATTTCTAGTTTTATACCTTTGTGATCTGAGAGGTTGGTTGGTAGAATTTCAGTATTTTTGACTTTACTGAGGTTCTTTTTGTGGCCTAGTATGTGGTCTATTCTGGAAAATGTCCCATGTGCACTTGAGAAGAATGTGTATCCTGCTGCTTTTGGGTGTAGAGTTCTGTAGATGTCTGTTAGGTCCATCTGTTCTATTGTGTTTTTCAGTGCCTCTGCATCTTTACTTATTTTCTGTGTGGTTGATCTGTCCTTTGGAGTGAGTGGTGTGTTGAAGTCTCCTAAAATGAATGCATTGCTTTCTATTTCCTCCTTTAATTCTGTTAGTATTTGTCTCACCTATGCTGGCGCTCCTGTGTTGGGTGCATATATATTTATAATGGTTATATCCTCTTGTTGGACTGACCCCTTTATCATTATGTAATGTCCTTCTTTATCTATTGCTACTTTATTCATTTTGAAGTCTATTTTGTCTGATACAAGTATTGCAACACCTGCTTTTTTCTCCTTGTCGTTTGCATGAAATATCTTTTTCCATCCCTTCATGTAGGGCCTTCTAATCTAAGAAGTAGCCTTTAAATGCATTGCCAAGATGGCGCTCGCTGGATGAGCATGGGGTGGTGCCCAGGCATTTTGGCGGGCTATGACGTTAGTCTACCTGTGTTCCGGGTTTCTCCCTATTGGTGGCGTGAGTCTTCCGCGAACGTGATCAGCTCGTGGACACCGTTTGCTTGCATTATGTGCCTTCCTGTGTGAAGAGCTTATGACTACTTGACCTTTATGCTGATTGGCCCATGAATGTTATATATACTCTGCTGTTTCCACAATAAACAAGTTACTGCTTTGACTGAGCTCCCTGTCATGTCTGTTTGTCTCCGGTTCAGGCCTAGGGGCCGGAGGCTGGTGATTGGGCGGACAGTCGGCACTCACCTTTCCCGGTCCTGCCTTGCTGGGGCGTGTCTCCCCCTTCCCGTTCTCTCCACAGGTTTGCTTGTCTCATTTCTACATTGTCTTTCCTCACTTCCCTCACTTCCTCCCTCAGCTCTTGCATATTTCTCTGTAGATCCATCAGTATGGTTATGACTTTTATTCTGAATTCTTTTTCAGGAATTGTGCATTTCCATCCCTTCCGACTCCCTCTCTGGTGTCTGGGTCTGGATAAGCTTTGTACCATATTCCTCTGTCTTTTCATGGCGATAGAAGTGGTCGCTGATAGGTGCCACGTATATCAGCTGCACTCTTTAAGACTTTAAAAAAAGAAAGAAAGAAGAGAAGGAAAAGAGAAAGAAAAGAAAGGAAGAATAGAAAAGAAAAGAAAAGAGAAAAAAAAGAAAAAACACCAACAAAAATAACCAAAAAACAAAAAATGCCCACTGGGTGTAGATTCTGTGAGGATGCTGTAAGTGGTGCAGCTGCACCAATCCACAGGGCCTTTTGTAGCTCCGGCCAGGGCGGGAACGAATGGGAGGCTACTGATCTCTGTGGGTGTGGGAAGTCTCAGTGCGGCTACTTGTTCCCAGTTGCCAGCCAAAGGTTCTGAAATTCCCCAGGACTCCTGGCCTGCTGGGCTGAGTGTGCTGGGACGATCCTGCTCCTCTGTTGGGCCCCTGTCTCTTTAAGACCGCTAAAAAAAGCATGCACTTTTCTTTTGTCCCGGGGGGCTGGCTGCGAGGACCTGGGTGCGTTCCCCAGCTCAGATCCTGCCCCCTCTGTCTCTCCAATCTCCAATACACCATGTGAAGTGTGTCAGTGCTCCCGGCACAGATCACCAGGGCTGGTTATTTTGCGGGCCTGTAGTTCCACTTCCTCCCCACTCTGAATCCTCTCTTGCCGCTGGTGCGCTGGGGTGGGGGAGTGCTCGGGTCCCGCCGTGTCGCGGCTCTCTATCTTACCCACCTCGCAAGGTGCCGAGTCCTCTCAGGTGTAGATGCAAGCTAGGTGCTGTGCTGTATCTTCTGGTCTCTCTTTTAGGAATAGTTGTATTTGTTGTATTTTCATAAATATATATGGTTTTGGGAGGAGATTTCTGCCGCCCTGCTCACGCTGCCGTCTTCCCGGAACTCCCTGAATGCCGAGAATTATATGATGTATAAAATATACTAAAGAAATCTTTTAGGCATCCAAAGCAATTCATTTAACTCCAACATCCGCCCAGAAAGCTGAGCAAGAGCCTGGCACTTTCTACCCGCCAGTGAAATGTGTGGTATCGCACACTGACATAGAGAGGGTTGATGGAGGCAGTTCCCCAGGTCTTTTGATTCTGGGCTTGAGAATTCTGACTACAAGAGTCATTTAGGTGTGTCTGATCCAGCCAGCTCCATTCATGTATCACGATAGCAGGCGCACACAATGACAGGAAATAGCTGAAAAGGGCTGAGTCCCCACCATGTAGTGACAACTGTAAACAGTTTGCTAGACAGTTAATTTTGGCAAAATCCCAGAATGTAACCACAAACTATAATTAATATTTAGTTGGCAGGGGAGAGTCTATATTTCTCCTCAGTGAGAAGCGGTAAAGCTAGAGACTTGAATCTCTAGTCTAATATAATATTTTCTTCCTTGCATTGATCAAATCCAGATTTAATTAATCCCCTTCTTTGTAATCCACTGTTTTTATCTCAAGGTGTTCTCCCTTATGATGTGAACCTTGTTGAGTCTGGTTCTTTAAAACCATATACAAAAAATACTCTCTACTTTGTATTCATTTGCAATAACTTTTTTCTTTCATTTGACAGATCTTTATCAAATGTCTATTATATGACCAGCACCTTGCCTAGCCCTAGAAATGCTACTAAACCAGGTAAATTAGCCTTTACAGAACTTAATCTCTTAAGTAGGCAGTCACAAGGGGTCATGGTAGGTACTTAAAAAAGAAAAGATAAAATATAGGTGAAGTTGTCAGGTAAAATACAGGAAGCTCAGTTAAACTTGAGGTTCAGGTAAATAATAATGTGTTAGTATAAGTATGTCCCAGGAAATCTGCAGCTCTGTGGAAGTTCAGAGCAGGACCTTTTAACCTAGTCTACAGAGATAAGAAAAGGCTTCCTGAAAGAAGGGACATTTCAACTGAAACCTAAATTGTACTCGATGTACCAAGTTATCAACGGTGTTGCTAAGTAGGATTCACTTCTCTGCAAAATGCCTTCTGTCAGTTCTTGGATGTGGCATTGTCTGTCTCTCCAAAATGTTCTTCCCACGGGGTGAAGAGGAGAAAGTCTTTTAAACTCTTCCCTTTTTATGGAAAAAGAATAACTTCCAAATTTTGGAGTCTAAGCTTAAAATTCTTTGCCCCCATTTGACAGAAAATGGCTGCCACTTCACTTCCTGTGTAATAAAGTAAGCATTGTTCTGAATTACAGTGGCTCAAGGTTTTAAAGTCTTACCACTTATGCCCATATCCACTCAGGCCACACAACCTGTGTATTGTGGTATAATTTTCAAAATGAATTATGTGTATCCTTCAAACAGAGCACTTTTTGGCTTAAAAAAAACAGGACTTTGGGGGGTGGCGGGAGTTGAGGTTTTTTTAATATACTAGAAATGCTATTTCACCTTTTTCCCTGCATGAGTCTCTTCTGCCCTTCTCTGTCTTCCAGTACTATTTCTGACTAATGTACATTGTAAGAATGCCAACTGTTTCTGAGGAGAACAACAAACAAGCAAAGCCTTACTACTTCTCAATAAGTGGTACTAAAACCAAATATACTTCTACATATTTCAGTGCATAGATTATTTCAATCAGCCAACTTATAAGCAGTTAAACTTGTTACCACAAAATCTGTTGAGTGAGATGTTAAGATGGTAAAATAAATTCTTTTGAACAAACTCATTCATTGTCATTTGTAAAGATAACAATCTATTTTTCTAGGGAAATTGGTCACAGACAAAAAAAATACTGATACCTCTCTCGACTCTTCTAGTTTGACCTTCAAGATCAAGACATGCATCCAGAAAGTGTGTCTGGGTAACTGCAGACAATCACACCCCTGGCTGCCTTCTCCAAGGGAGGAGGATCACTCCCACCAGGAGTCACAAGGTCTATACCACTGCCCTTGGGCAATGGGCACGTTTTGGAACGACTTGGTAGCTCACAATGGCAATTTGTAAACATTACACAACCCTGGCCACCGTGACTGGACTGGGGACAGGCCAGTGACCCAAGCTGAACAGAGTCCTTTCCCAGGGAATTTGCAAGTGGGGATGGGAGGAGAGAGAGAATGAGTTTTCCACGTGGCTGGATCTGTAAAAATAAATGTGGGAGCTGTGGCTACCATCTGCCAGTTGTCATGTGGCTTGAATAACTAATTAAGAAAGCAGATGCTGAGGAAAACAATGAAGTTCTCTGAGTTCCACTGATCTTCCTGTTCTAATTCCAGGCCTTTTGACACCTGCCTGCTAATGTTCCAGTCCTTTTGACTCCTGGCTTCTAACGTAGAAATGAAGCACCCCTACTTTCTGGTAATTTCCCCTTTTCTACTTAAAACAGTTCAAGTTGGTTTCTACTGTTTGTAAGCATAAATATCCTGATGAATCCTGAAGGCTAGGTATTCTGCCCCCATAAACCCCTCTGGTGTGACAGTCGTTCATCCATTCATCCTATGCTATGTATACTGCTCTTCCCATAGCTCCATTCATCGATCCTGCTGGGTAAGTCAAATGGGAAATTACACATGAAACATTGAGAAGAATTGGACAGATCTGAATTCAAATGTAACCCCATAATTTTTTCCCTGTTTGACCTTATATAAGATCTTTGAGCTCCATTTATTTACATACTAACACCTACTTTGCAGTGTTGGCTAAATAATATATGTAAAAATTCTAGAACAGGCAAGACAGAGAGTAGGCACTCACATCTGATAGCTTTATATAAAGCATGGAATGGTGACCTGTAAGCATTATGGTTCTTGGCCCATTAGCTGTGGTATTGTTACTTGCTATCCAGGGACATGCATAAGGCACTCCTCTACAGTAGGCAATGAGATCTTTGGATGGCTTTCAGTTTTTCTTCTTTTAACATTACTTTGCAATGACCATTCTTAGAACTGAATTTTCATGCACATATTTTATCTTACGATAAATTCCTCTTAAACCAAAATGCATTTATGTTGTCCTGGCTCTTGATGCATATTGCCAAAATTCCTTCCAAAAAGTTGAACTTAGTTACACCTCCACCAGCAATAAATGCCTACATCTCAGTGTAGCAGACAATTAGTTGTCCCCAAAAAGCATCTGCCTTTTTCCATAATAACTGGGTCTTAGCTGAGTACATGGCTGCCCAGACTGACTACATTTTCCAGCTTTCCTTGCTATGAAACTAATAACCATTGGATCATGAGATCTGCAAAGTCCACATCATTTACTTAAAAGGAAACTGCTTGCCCTCCAGTGCCTCTCTCCCTCTAGGCTGAAACTCAAACCCAACTTGTACATGTAAATGAGGTCAACACTGTAGGGGATGGCAGAGCAAAAAGAATGAAAGACTTGGGACCCTGAATGACTTCATGGAGCAGAAACCCATCAGCTCAGTAGCCTGGAGTACTCACCTCCAACTTGTTATATGAATGTCTCTTTGCTACAGAATTTGCAGCCTATATCTTAACAGCAGAGTGGGGTTAATACATTTTTATTACCATTTCTTTTTTTGTGGTGAGAGCATTTAAGATCTCTCAGCAACTTTCAAGTATGTAATACAGTGTTAGATATAATCACTATGCTGTACATTAGATCCCTAGAACTTTTTAATCCTATAACTGGAAGTATGTAACCTTTGACCAATATCTCCCCATTTCCCCACCTCAACGTCTGGACCACCACTCTACTTTGTTTCTATGACAGAATCTCACTCTTTCATGATGCTGCACTGTTCTTCTGGAGGGATGCCTGATAAAGGCTGTTGGCAGGACACCAAGGTGGGAAGAGTCATGATTATGCCACCCAAGGAGGTCTCAGTATCTGAACCTTTGTGTGAAGCTCAGGGAGAGGGTGTGTGCCTCTGTGTGAGGGTCTCTGAAGTCCTCTTCTCTGTTCTTGGGTGTGGTCAGATGTAATTGAGGTTGGGCAGTCAGAAGAGAAGTAGCAGTTTGATTTGAAAATTGTTACTGCCTGTTTCAGGAAGGGAACACTCAGCTCTCTTACAAACATCAAACCTGGAGACACGTTTACAGCAGGCACAGACATCAGGAACCTGGGTAGGGACTGGCAGAACCCGTGGACATCTGAGACCTGGAAGTTCTGAGACGGTCTTCTGGAGCAGAGGGCTGGGCTCCTGTGGAGGGGACCCCTGCCAGCAGGTGGCAGTGCAGGCCTAGCCTGTCCTGCTGGCTAACCTTCCCCTTCCACATGCAGCGGCCTGGGGATGCTCGCGGTGGGACTTTTGGCTGCCTGGTGCTCGCTTTCGATATTCTTCATGCCTAAGGTTGCCAAATAAAATACAATATGCCCTGTGAAATTTGAATTTTTTCAGATAAAAAATTAACTTTTTTAGTATAAATATGTTCCAAATATTACTAAAATTCTCATTGTTGTTCTTTGAAAAAGAAACAACTGGGTGTTATGTTTTTGTCAAAAAAAATTATTGAACTACAATCAATATATAATATTATTATGTTGGTTCCAGGTGTACAATATAGGGATTTGACAATTACATACTTTGTGAATGCTCATCAAAATGAGTGTAACTACCTACTACCATTACAAAATCACTGACTGTAGGCTCTATGCTGTATTTTTCATCTCCATGACTTATTTATTACTTTGAACTCTTTCTCAGGTAGATTTCTTAACTCTATTTCATTTAGTTCTTTATCTGAAGTTTTGTTCTTTTATGGGCGCATATTCCTCTGTCCCCTCACTTTATCTGACTTCATGTGTTCACTTATACAAGTCAGGTGAAACAGCTCCCTCTGCCGGTCCTGAAGGAGGTGGCCTTGTGTAACAATGATCCCTGGACGGACTGCGGGTACCAGCAGTGTTGGCTAGCTGACTGCAGGCCAAGGCTGTCCCAGAGAGTGCTGGTCCCAGGGGTGCCCCCCAGAGTGCATGCCACTGGGCCAAGGGCATGGTCTGGGGGAAGTCTCAGTGAGCGCTGTGGAGCTGTGCTGACAGGGCAGTCAGGGGTAGAAGGCCTGTGGGTAGGTGTAGTCTGAGGGTTCACTGTCCTGGTGCCACCCTGGTTGGGATTGCTGGATCTCTGGTGGGTGCTTTTGCGTGCAGGAGGGATCGGGGGGCCACTTTGGGTATGTCTGGAGCTTGTGAATGTGCCCAGACCTGCTCCCACCTGCAGTATCAATGTGTGTGGGGAACATAAACAATGGTGCGTCCCAGCACCTCTCATCCCAGAGAGAGTTCTAGCTGCTTCTCTGCTGTTCGGCAGGTGCTCTTCTGAAACTCAGCTTCCTTCACTTATAGTCTAGTTGCTTTTCAAAACCAGTTTTTCCCCTGTGCCCAGAGTAGGTGAATCTGCCCTTGGGTCCCTCAGTGGTTCTATCTCCCCACTACAGAGCACAGCAGTGAGGGTGGGTCCCACTGTTAACCATGTCTCCATCTGTCCTGCAATTTTTTATGTAGTCTCTCTGTCCCTCCTTGTGCAGAAGCTGTTCCTCAGCCCTCAGTTCTTCCTCAGGAAGAATTGCTGGGTATATAGGTGTACATTCATTGTGTTCATGGGAGCTGAGGGGTCAGGCTCTTTCTCCACCACCATCTTGGACCTCCCCTCTGCCTGTCAATACATTTTTTATTAGTAATATGAAGACACTTTGGATTCCTAATTAGTTTTATACGATTAGAAGGTTATGTATGACTGTAACCGTAACAGCCAAAATGATGTCTTCCATTTACATGTTCCAATATTTCATTTTTAAATAAGTATTATTTACATCTGCATTAAGAAAATTTTCCTTTATTATAAAAGTGCAACAGACTTTGGTGCCAATCACTCTATCCTTCCTCTTCACAACGCTTCCTTCAGTGTTAATGCCTAGTATATTTTTCCTTACAGCAAGCTACCGAATTTCAGGTACATAATTGACCTAAGCAAATTTAAGTATATAAAGTGGAGTTCTTTATTTCCAAGTAAAAACTTAAAGTTGAGCACCTATTAATATTTTGTAAGATTGTAGGTCAGATTTCTAGAGAGTTAAATTAGTTGTACAGTCTATTATGGAAACCATAATCCAAAAGTAACTCCCTTACTATCGCTGTAGGTCTGATGTTTACTTCTCTCCTAAGGTAGCTTGTGGAAGCTTGTAATACATTACACTTATGCTCTATCATCATATGTTAATGTTGGATTACATAGGAGAGCTTCTATATTATATATAGATGGTTCTAGAAATAAAGTGAATATTATGAAGATTCCTGCAAACTACTCCTAAATAAATGTTTGATATTTTCTTTGCTTGTTAGGTAAATGTTAAATTGCTCTGTGATTAACACTTTCTTTGTTGTCCTTCTTTTAGAGATCACAGCTCTGTGCTGTCTACTGCCCAATGTCTGGAAACAGTTTCATTTATTTTATCCAATTTTGTGGTTATTTACTGTGGGAAAGTAAATCCATTATTCTGTCATGGCTGAAATAGAAGTCTTTATGAAATTTTGAATCCTATTTTTTCTGCCTTAATGCAATATGATAGGATTGTCTTATATTAAATAAACATTCAGGAATCAAGACAGCCCAAAGAACTGGGTCATATTATTGTTCCTTCTTAATTCGCAATTCATTGATCCTTCACCATGTAGGTAACCACAATTCTTTCCATTTCTTCTTCTCATCAGCTGCTACCACTAACTCCCTCTACATTTCCTCTGTATATGTACTGCAAAGCTGCTTTCTCATAACTTTGGTCCATGAGGCTTATAGTGGTCTCTCTCTATGAATCTTTCCAACTTCAGTTTCAGCACCTACTACCAACTATTAACTCACCCTCTATATCTCACACTGGAACTCAAAGAGACAATCTGATTGCTACCCCATCCTTCTCTGGGTGGGACTTCTTGGGCCAAGGCTTTTTTCCTAACTATAGCAGAGAAGCAGGTAAAAAAAAAAGGGAAATGGGTTGGTCACTCTGCAGAAAATGGCCACCCAAAACTTCTCATTTATAAGGGACCATGGCCAGAATTCTGCTAGAAGGAGTTGTGGGCATGGCAGTCGCTGAGATTGGCCCAGATCAGTGATTCATTTGCAAATCTCTCTAAATGTGAGCTTTTGAAGGTAGGAAGCATGTTTTAGATATTCTTTAATGCTTAATGCTCCACATATTGCTTGGTAGCTGACAAATACTCAATAAATTTCACTGAACAAATGAATGAATTCATGAATGGATATCTTGGCTCCCCTACTGGACTGTTGATTCCCTTGATTAGCCCCAGAGGTTAACAAAGTTCCTTAAAATTAACAAATTAGATCACCTTGAAGATTGTTTTAACAAATGTTCTTTTTTTGTAAATAACTGCAGCACTAATAGAAGGGTTTTGTGATTTTGCTCTAATGATTTTTAATTAGGATCCATATCAATTCTTAATCTGTATGTAACAATTCTAGAGTGACCTGGGACAAGAATTTGTCTTTTCATGAATCTTGAATACTGCCCAATTAGAATTTTTAAAATACCCATTTAGAGTTGTTTTCTTTGATTTGTCTGAATAGTATTTTATAGCAGTTCTCTGGGTAATGAAATTTACTTTGTATAGATAGTAGGTATACACTTAAGTATTTGTTGACTTCCCTATGAGCTAGTGAGTCATTGACCCTGAAGCTGGAGTGGGGTTGGTCTGAACCATGGAGAATTTGATCATCCCCATGGTAACACAGAGGCTTCTTGCCTACTACTTTTTCCCACATCTTTGTTATATTTAAAAGAGGAAATCATTTTTTACTTCAGATTTGATATTCTGATATGTTTTTCAGGGCATAGATTCCTAACCTCAGCTAATCTTGTGTATAAAACATTGCCTTAACAACAATAATAGTGATTAAAAGCAATACCTTATAAAATAAATCTTCAAAAAATTTTTCTCAATTTTGCATGACAATTAAGATGTTGGAATTAAAACATACTTAACCAACTGGCTAACTGATGGATCCTTATATATTTTGAAAAGACAGCCACTCAGTAACATTGTTTAATTTTAAAATATTTTGCTTATCAAAAAATAATTCCTGTTCATTGTAGTAAAATTAGAAAATGACAGGAAAAAAAAGAACATTTAACAATCCAGTAATCTCCCTGACCCATGGTTTATTATGTCTTTCCAATACCTTTCCACTAAGTGTGTATGTGGGTGTTGTGCTGGTGGTGGAGAGAGAAACAGAGACAGAGACCCTCTCCCAATACATCTTGATTTGTATCCTGATTTTTTTTTTACTTAGAAATATACTGTGAACATTTTTTCAAATATATTTACTACAGTGTCATTTTAAAAAAATTAAAGCATTGTTAATATACTATCTTACATTGGTTTCAAATATACAAAACAGTGGTTCAACAGTTACCCATATTATTAAATCCTCACCTCCCCTTGTGGGGTTACTACCTATCAATGCAGTAAGGTGTTACAGAATCATTGACTGTATTCTCTATGCTGTACTACCATCCCTGTCCCCATGAACAACTTATACTGTGATTGCAGATTGTTGTGACGCTTTAGCAGCCCCCCCAACCCTCTTCAAACCCCTCCCCCTTGGCAACCACAAGTTCCTTCTCAGTGTCTACGAGTCTGCTGTGATTTTATTCCTTTATCACAGTGTCATCTTTGTTAGTTGATTAGCACTGATGTTTTGTTGAATGAATTTGCCATATTTTATTTAACCAGCTCCTTTTGGTCGGAAATTTTAACTTTTTCAATTTTTCATCACTATCAAACATAAACCAAAAAGAAAAAGCAGAAAGAGTGTGGGGGGAGGGAGAAAGGAAGGAAACGGAATAAACATCTTGTGGTACACATCATTAATTTCCTTAGCATTATTTTAAAGGCATGCACTTTTCACACATTTTGTCAAAGAAAAATCAAAAACAGATATAGTACCCTCTCTAACATTGGATATGATATTTTAAAGTAATCCTTATTAATTAGATAGGAAAAGAAGGTATTTTAATATTGTTTTATTTTTTTATTACAAATGAAAATGAAAAAAATTGATCTTTTTGCCTCTTTTTATTCCTTTAAGGAGGATGGGTATTAGGTCTTCACTAAATGTTTGATAAAATTCAGCAGTGAAGCCTTCTGGTCCAGGAGTTTTGTTCTTAGGTAGTTTTTTGTTTACCAGTTCAATTTCATTGTTGGTAATTGGTCTGTTCAGATTTTCTGTTTCTTCCAGGGTCAGCCTTGGAAGATTGTATTTTTCTAGAAAGTTGTCCATTTCTTGTAGGTTATCCAATTTGTTAGCATATAATTTTTCACAGTGTTCTCTAATAATTCTTTGTATTTCCATGTCTGTAGTGATTTTTCCTTTCTCATGTATGATTTTGTTTATGTGTGTACACTCTCTTTTTCTTGATAGGTCTGGCTAGGAGTTTATCTATTTTGTTAATTTTCTCAAAGAACCAACTCCTGCTTTCATTGATTCTTCTTATTGTTTTATTCTTCTCAATTTTATTAATTTATGCTCTGATCTTTATTATGTCCCTCCTTCTACTGACTTTGGGCCTCATTTGTTCTTTTTCTAGTTTCATTAATTGTGAGTTTAGACTGTTCATATGTGATTGTTCTTTCCTGCGGTAAGCTGGTATTGCAATATACTTCTCTCTTAGCATGGCCTTTGCTTCATCCCAAGATTTTGTGGTGTTGAGTTATTGTTATCATTTGTCTCCATATATTACTTGATAACTGTTTTAATTGGGTCATTGATCCACTGATTATTTAGGAGCATGTTGTTAAGCCTCCATGTCTTTGTGGGCTTTTTGTTTTCTTTGCGTAATTTATTTCTAGTTTCATACCTTTGTGGTCTGAGAGGTGGTTGGTACAATTTCAATCCTTCTCAATTACTGAGGCTCTATTTGTGGCCTAGTATATAATCTATTCTGGAAAATGTTCCATGTGCAGTTGAAAAGAATGTGTATCCTGCTGTTTTTGGGTGGAGTGTTCTGTTAGGTCCAACTGTTCTAATGTGTCATTCAGTGCATCTGTCTCCTTACTTATATTCTGTCTGGTTGATCTGTCCTTTGGAGTGAGTGATGTATTGAAGTCTCCTAAAATGGATGCATTGTATTCTATTTCCCCCTTTAATTCTGTTAGTATTTGTTTCACATATTTGAGTGCTCCTATGTTGGGTGCATTAATATTTATAGTGGTTATATCCTCTTGTTGGACTGACCCCTTTATCATTATGTAATGTCCTTCTTTGTCTCTTGTTACTTTCTTTGAAGTCCATTTTGTCTGATACAAGTACTGCAACTCCTGTTTTTTTCTCCCCATTAGTTGCATGAAATACCTTTTTCCATCCCTTTACTTTTAGTCTGTGTATATCTTTGGATTTGAAGTGAGTCTCTGATAGGCAGTTTATTCCCAACACAGTCCTATTTTTTATCCACTCAGTGACTCTATGTCTTTTGATTGGTGCCTTCAGACCATTTACATTTAGGGCGATTATTGATAGATATGTACTTATTGCCATTGCAGGTTTAGATTCATGGTTACTGAAGGTTCAAGGTGACTTCCTTACTATCTAACACTCTAAAGGTTCTTTTTTTCCCTCCCTTCTTTATATATTAGGTATCATATTCTGTACTCTTCATCCTATGACTGACTTTGGCGGTAGTTGATTTAATTTTGCATTTGCTTAGTAATTAATTGGTCTAATTCCCTTACTGGGTTTTATTTTCTCTGGTGACAGCTATTTAGCCTTAGGAACACCTCCTTCTTTAGCAGTTCCTCCAAAACATACTGTAGAGTCCGTTTGTGGGAGGTAAATTCTCTCAGCTTTTGCTTATCTGGAAATTGTTTAATCCCTCCTTCAAATTTAAATGATAATCTTGCCGGATAAAGTATTCTTGATTAGAGGCCCTTCTGCTTCATTGCATTAAACATATCATGCCACTCCCTTCTGGCCTGTGAGGTTTCTGTTGAGAAGTCTGATGATAGCCTCATGGGATTTCCTTTGTACGTGATCTTTTTTCTCTCTCTGGCTGCTTTTAATACTCTCCTTATCCTTGATCTTTGTCATTTTAATTATTATATGTCTTAGTGCTGTCTTCCTTGGGTCCCTTGTGTTGGGGGATCTATGCACCTCAATGGCCTGAGAGACTATCTCCTTCCCCAGAGTGGGGAAGTTCTCAGCAATTACCTCCTCAAAGACACTTTCTGGCCCCTTTTCTCCCTCTTCTTCTTCTGGTGCCCCTATCATGTGAAAACTGTTCTGTTTGGATTGGCCACAGAGTTCTATCAATATTCTTTCATTCCTAGAGATCCTTTTTTCTCTCTCTGTCTCAGCTTCTTTGTATTCCTGTTCTCTAATTTCTATTTCATTTACCATCTCCTCTACTTCATCAATCTGCTTTTAAATCCCTCCATTGTATGTTTCATTTCAGATACTGCATTTTTCAAAGTTTCTGTCTCTTTCGTGGAGTCCTCCCTGAGGTATTGAATATTTTTCTGTAGCTCCATGAGCATGTTAATAATTTTTATTTTGAAATCTCAGGAAGATTGGTGAGTTCTGTTTCAGTTGGCCCTCTTTCTGGTGTTTGTGGGATTTTGGCTTGAACCAGGCTCCTTTGACATTTTGTATTTGTAGGTGGTGCCCTCTAGTGCCCAGAAGGTCTACTCTCTGGAACTTCTCAGCCCCTGGAGCAATGGCAGAGGTCACAGGTGAGTGGTGTTAGTGCCTGCCAGGAGGAAAGAGCTCTTTCCTGCCTCCCAGGTACAGTGCCAGCCTCCACTGCTACGACCAGTTGGCTGAGCAGGCAGGGAGGAGCCACTTGCAGCTGCCATAGGTGGGGCTTTCCTCTCTGGCTGGCCTGGTGCAATGGTGGGGGCAGCCAGTTTGGGAGCTGGTGCCAGCCGGGAGCAAATAGCAGGCTGCATATCATGGTGGGGGTCTCGTAGCCGTGTAGCCAGCCAGGGGGATGGAGCACCTGAAGCTCTCAAAAGTTCCCAACCTGCTGGGCTGAGTGTGCTGGGAAAATTTTGTCCACCTGTCCTCTCTCCTGAGCAGCAAACTCTTGCAATCCTTGCCCCTTTAGCAGCCTTTTCACTGTTAGTAAGTCTCTTAGAGTGCCCACCTTTTTTTTGTCCCAGAGTGGCCGGTTGTGGGTATCTGTTCTCCACAAGAGGCTGGATTCTCAGTCTCCAAGTATTCCGCCTGTGTTAGCTGTCCAACCCCACTAATCTCCAGAACACCATGTAATGTAGGTTTGTGCTCCCAGAGCAGATAGATCGTCAGGGCTGGGTGTTCAGCAGTCTTAGGCCTCCATCTCCTCCCTCCTCTGTTTCTCTTCTTCCCACAGGTGAGCTGGGGTGGGGGAAGGGCTTAATTCCTGCCAGATCAGAGCTTTGGTACTTTACCCTTTTCCGTGAGGTCTGCTCTTTTCCCCAGATGTAGGCAGTCTGTAGCAGCCTTCTTTCCTGTTGCTCTTTCAGGATTGGTTGTGTTTGCTACATTTTCATGTTATATGTGGTTTTGAGAGGAGGTTTCTGTCTCACCTCTCATGCTGCCATCTTTAATCCAATCTGTCTATGTCTCCTTTTAATGATTTTTTGCTTCATTTTTATTTTAAAATCTTTAATCTACAAGGAATTTATTTTGGCACACTGTTTATTTTTTTTCCTCAAAATAAATGTCCAATGGCTCCTTTAGTTAGTAATTTATACTTTCTTTGTTGAGTAGGAATGTCACTTTTATTATCTATCTACTGGAGTCTGAATAATTTGAAAATATAGAGCTGCTTGAAAGACCTAACCATTTTCCCTCTTAATCAGCAATTTGTGGAAGTTGTCAATGCAAAGGCCAAAGGGATACCGAGTGAATCTTTTAAAAAAATATCAGAGAATATTATAAATATTTTATAACAATGTCATTGCTCATATAGACATGTTATTACATATTCTAAATTTCTTATTGTTATGTATGTAACAATGAGATATATTTTTAGATCACATTTTGCTCAATAAGCATATAAGATATTCTTAATGTATTATGTGTGGTATATGCATAAATGTGTGTATCATTATTCAAAAGGTAATTATGAATTTGAAATGCTCAACAAATTTCATATATTTTGTCAACTTTCTATAACCAGTTCATAGATCTTAAAGTGCAATGTAACAGTTTGTGTTTTTTCAATACAATTAACATAAGTACACCACAGAAATTGAAATCAACTTTGCTATCCTTTAAACTGAAGCCACAAACACATAGAAAAGCATCATGTAAAAGATCGATTTATCTTTGTGTTTTAGATGTCCCTTTTGCCTAAACAAATCACAAAAATACGTATTTCTGATCTAAACAATAACCCTGCTTTTCGTTTTAGTAAAGATGATGGGTTTGATGGAGAATACTATAAACTAGGATTTACTTAGGAACAGTAACTTTCTCAACCACTTCACCTGTAATTTAGATACAATCAAGTTACTTATCATTAGGTGCTCCTGAAAATACCATACATAATTAGTCAGTTAATCCATGTAGTGTCTCATTTTGGTAAATATTGGCTTTCGCCATGACAACAATTTAGGTCAAGTTACATAACCACACTCCTAAAGGTAGTGCATAATTTTATATTAAGGCACTCCAAGGATTAATATAAGTATAACTCACTTTTCTTCCACTATATACCTTCTAAGATACTTTCAGAAATCTTTTGGTACATTTGATGAATGTTGAAAATACTTGCTATCAAAACCCAAGATTAAAATCTTGTGTGTGTGCCTGACTGAAAAGAGCTACAACTGTGATTACTAAGGAAATGATCTGTGTCTTGGTTGGGCAGAATCTCTAAAGCCTGTTCTTTTTACAGTGCTCACTTACAGTAAAGAAAACAAGCCAGGTGGCAGGGAAATTTAGCCTGAAAAAAGGCTCATTTTCTCCCCTTGAGAGACAAATTTGATTTTATCTCTTGGCTTCTATTACAAAGTATGGCTGTTCTCCAAGTCAGTGCTTGAGGGAATTTTTTTTTTAATGTGTCTCACTTCCTTTTAATCATGTGTTCTATGGTGTATTGAGAGTATCTACCACTCCACTTCCACAGGTCTCTCACAGATCATTTCTCATTTCACCTACTCTAACTTCCTGTTCCACAACAAGAATCTCTTGATCAATTCCTTCCATTTTTTCTTGTAAAATCCACTTAAGTGCTAGGTTTTGGAAAACCAGGTGATACTATTTATCTTGAGAGTTTTCCTGATTTCACACCTGTTCCTTGTCTTGCTCCCTTTACTTTTGTTTCAGGCTTGTTTTCTTTCCTGATCTGTCTTCTTAGTTCATAATCATCGTTATGTTCCCACAATAGAGTTATGTGTAGTTATAATCAGTCTTGGTGTTCATAATCCAAGGCGAGGGATGCAGACGTGTGGACCACACATTGGTTTTTCACTTTATAACTTAGTTCAAATCCTTTTTATTGGAAGACCCAAGATCACGGGAATTATGTCCATCTTATGCACCACTGTACATGCAGTGCACACCATCTATGCTTAATTACTTTTATTGAATTAGTAATAATAGCCACCATTATAAATCTACTTATCAAATGATAGGGATGGTGCCATACATAAAAGGTATCTCCATTTTATAGATGAAAAGACTAAACTTAGAAAACTCAAGTAGCTTGTTCTCGGTCACAAGGCTGGTTAAAGCTGAAGAGCCCAGACATGACTTAATCCTGTGTATGGAAGGCCAAGCGTCTCCACTACATCCCAACAGTAAGAGTGCACAGGCAGCTGTATAACATAACAGGGTTGTTCTGGGGGCAGACAGCTCTGTCACTTAGGAGTGAATCTAAATTTCCTGCATTTCAGTTTCCTTATTTGTAAAATAGAGACCATTTATTGAACAAATATTCCTTGGTTCCAAGTCAGTCTACCTCATAGTCATTCTCTAATCTACTGCATTGTCTTCTTTTAGTTCAACACAATTAAGGCTGATGAGCTCCAAGAGCTCAGACCTCTAGAAATGAAGGCATGTATCACTGTAGTAGCAAAGTCCTCAGTCAGCTGAGATACAGTTGCCAGCAAGGAAGCATGGAATGCTGTTTGTATCTCATCAACAGTAGCAGCAACGAGTAGTCTGTACTGTGATGTACAGTGCTCAAATGTCTGAGTATTCTTTCGATTATCACTCTGTACTTAACCATTTTGATTTTGAAGGTCCTCCACTGTGCCCATAGGACCTGTCATGCCGCAGTCACAGCACCTACACTCCACTGGAGTCCCTGGTTTACTTGCCTGTCTCTCCCATTAGATGGCAAGCTCCTTGATGGAGGGGGCAGCTTCCCATTTGACTTGATTTCTCCAGTTTCCTTTTACACTGCTTGGCACACAAGAGACCCATTAGGTAAATGATAAATGAGTAAACAGTTTCTGCTTCATTACGAGAAGCTCAGGCTTATGTGCTGGAAGAATGTAAGAGACAAAGGAAAAGAGCCAATGCCTTTCCAGACCTGATGACAGCCAGCTTGCCTGCAAACATGAATCTAGCCCAAATTAGTAGTCACCTACCTGACCCACAGCTGACTCAGAAAATGAGTGAACTCAGCTAATTCCAGAAGAGCCACCCAACTAAAAGTGCAGACTTCTAAGAATAATAAATGGTTATTGTTTTAATCCATTGACCATTGGGGTGGCCTGTTAGGCAGCATTTTGTGGCAATAAATAACTGGTACAATACCCGTGAGTTAGATTTTACCTGGGGATCACTAACTAGAGTGCTTTGTAGCTAAAGAAAATATTTAGAATCTAAGGATGTTTTACAAGTCCCACTGTGAATGTGAAGAATGGATATATTTATAAATCAAAAGAAATAAATTTTCTCACTACTTACTAATATTTTAATATTAGTATATGGCATTTTTAAAACTAGATTAATGTGAAATTTTACAAAATATTTTTAGGAAAAATCAAAAGTAGAATCACCAATAGCTTCTCTATTCCAACACACCTATGTTAATTTTTGCATGCTTCTATTCAGCCTTTACTCATGTGCATATGTAACTTCATATAATTCTAATAACAGTAATGTTGCTTTTTGTTTTAATATCAAAGAAAAGGTACTGTATTTATACTTAATTATTTTAGTGGCTATAAAAGTTCTTCAGTTATACTGTAACTAATCATTTTTTGATTATTTTAGGTTACTTTGTTCCTGTTATCAACAATGTGACAAAATACAGCTTTTTTTCTTTCTTTGGCATTATTTCTTTAGACATGAAAGCCAGGATACTACCTTATTTGGTGCCACATCTCCAGTACCTATCAAAGTGTAAGGTGAACATTCGTAGAATGAAAGCAATGTAGGAATGAATGAATGGGGTTCACAGAAATAAGCTTCCTAGTTCCATCTGTTTCAAATGCTTTTTAAACTGCATTAACATGATTGAATTAGATTCAAAATTCAAATCATTTGAAAGAATCTATTTGCATCACATTTAAAATTTATCACCTATAGACAAAGGGGTTTGTTATTCACTTAAAAATTTTTTAGTTAGTTGCAAAGTTGACTCAGGGAAATTTATCAGCTTTAACTGAATACACAAAAAAAGGAATTCCAAGCTTTTTGTTCATGAGCAGCTTATACAAGTATCACTGGATGAATACTACCTATTCCCAGTTCTCATTCCTTGCTCTGCAACACCTGACACTTTTGCCACTTTTCTCTAATTCAGTAATGTTTGTGAGTTTGTGTGACAGTAAATTCATATGACTCTCTTGCTGTTTCTCTGACCACTCCTCTGCCCTGGTCTTTGGTCATTCTCTAAAGGCTTCCTTTCTTTTCTGTTCATCTCCGTTTACAGTCACTGTCTATAATCTTGTCTGCAACCTCTCCTTACTGTGAAATGTGCCCAAATCTGTATATGCAATTATGGTCTTTCTGTGCTTTCTCAATCTCACCCACCTTCATTTTCTTAAGACCTTATTTTGCTTATATTTTCAGTCTACCCCCACCCCCACAACACTGGCTCTCTCCCCTTGAACTACACAGATCTAATCATTTTAAACATTTATGGCATCCCCTTTCACAAAAACGTTCACTGGCTTTTCCCATTGCCTACAGAAGAAACTCCAGACCTCATAAAAGGATGTTGGAAAGACCTGAGGCTCTGGAGTCAGGAAGTTTGAGCTGCTTACTAATGTGCCATTTACTTGCTCTGTGACCTTGAATAACCTTGCTGCATTTTCTTTTTATTAAGGTATCATTGATATACAATCTTATGCTCAGGTTTCACATGAGCAACATTGTGGTTACTACATTCCCCCTATTATCAAGTCCCTACCACATACCAAATTACAGTCACTGTCAATCAGCATAGTAAGATGCTATAGAGTAATTACTTGTCTTCTCTGTTGCTATACTTGCTTCTTTGTGCCCCCCACCCCAAATATTATCTGCATTAATCATAATACCCCTTATTCCCCTTATGCCTCCCTTTCCAGCAACCTTCCCCAGTCCCTTTCCCTTTGGTAACTGCTAGTCCATTCTTGGGTTCTCTGAGTCTGCTGCTGTTTTATTCCTTCAGTTTTGCTTCACTGTTATATTCCACAGATGAGTGAAATCATTTGTTACTTCTCTGTTACCGCTGGGCTTATTTCACTGAGCATAATACCCTCTAGCTCCATCCACGTTCCAAATGGTAGGATTTGTTTTCTTCTTATGGCTGAATAATATTCCATTGTGTATATGTACCACATCTTCTTTATCCATTCATCTACTGATGGACACTTAGGTTGCTTCCATTTCTTGGCTATTGTAAATAGTGCTGCAATAAACATAGGGGTGCATATGTCTTTTTGAATCTGTGATCCTGTTTTCTTAGGTAAATTCCTAGGAGTGGAATTCCTGGGTCAAATGGTATTTCTATTTTGAGTTTTTTGAGGAACCTCCATACTGCTTTCTACAATGGTTGAACTAATTTGCATTCCCACCAGCAGTGTAGGAGGTTTCCCTTTTCTCCACATCCTCGCCAACATTTGTTGTTGTTTGTCTTTTGGATGTTGGCCATCCTTACTGGTGTGAGGTGATACCTCATTGTGGTTTTAATCTGCATTTCTCTGATGATTAGCGACGTGGAGCATCTTTTCATGTGCCTGTAGGCCATCTGAACTTCTTCCTTGGAGAAGTGTCTATTCATGTCCTCTGCCCATTTCTTAATCGGATTATTTGCTTTTTGTTTGTTGAGGTGTGTGAGTTCTTTATATATTTTGGGGGTCCACCCCTTATCGGATGTCATTTATGAATATATGCTCCCATACTGTAGGATGTCTTTTTGTTCTATAGATGGTGTCCTTTGCTGTACAGAAACGTTTCACATTGATATAGTCCCACTTGTTCATTTTTGCTTTTGTTTCCCTTGCCCGGGGAGATATGTTCATGAAGAAGTCGCTCATGTTTATGTCCAAGAGCTTTTTGCCTATGTTTTTTTCTAAGAGTTTTATGGTTTCATGACTTACATTCAGGTCTTTGATCCACCTTGAGTTTACCTTTGTGTATGGGGTTAGACAGTAATCCAGTTTCATTATCTTACATGTAGCTGTCCAGTTTTGCCAACACCAGCTGCTGAAGAGGCCATCATCCCCCGATTGTATATCCAAGGCTCCTATATCAAATATTAATTAACTGTATATATTTGGGTTAATGTTTGGATTTTCTATTCTGTTCCACTGGTCTGTGGGTCTGTTTTGTGCCAATACCATATTGTCTTGATTACTGTGGCTTTGTAGTAGAGCTTGAAGTCAGGGAGAGTAATTCCCCGTTTTATTCCTCCTTCTCAGGATTGCTTTGGCTATTCAGGTCTTGTGTGGTTCCATATGAATTTTAGAATTATTTGTTCCAGTTCATTGAAGAAAGCTGTTGGTAGTTTGATAGGGATTGCATTGAATCTGTCGATTGCTTTAGGTAGTATAGCCATTTTGATAATATTTATTCTTCCTAGCCAAGAGCATGGGATGAATTTCCATTTGTTAGTGTCCTCTTTAATTTCTCATAGGAGTGTCTTGTAGTTTTCAGAGTACAGGTCTTTCATTTCCTTCATTAGGTTTATTCCTAGGTATTTTATTCTTTTTGATGCAATTGTGAATGGAATTGTTTTTCTGATTTCTCTTTCTGTTAGTTCATCATTAGTGTATAGGAAAGCAACAGATTTCTGTGTGTTAATTTTGTATCCTGCAACTTGGCTGAATTCAGATATTAGTTCTAGTAGTTTTGCAGTGAAGTCTTTAGGGTTTTTTATGTACAGTATCATGTCATCTGCAAACAGTGACAATTTGACTTCTTCTTTACCAATCTGGATGCCTTGTATTTCTTTGTTTTGTCTGATTGCCGTGGCTAGGACCTCCAGTACTATGTTGAATAACAGTGGAGAGAGTGGGCATCCCTGTCTTGTTCCTAATCTTAGATGAAAAGCTTTCAGCTTCTCGCTGTTATGGCCTTTATGATGTTGAGGTACTTGCCCTCTATACCCATTTTGTTGAGAGTTTTAATCATGAATGGATCCTGAGTTTTGTCAAATGCTTTTTCAGCATCTATGGAGATGATCATGTGGTTTTTGTTGATGTGGTGGATGATCTTGATGGATTTTCAAATGCTGTACCATCCTTGCATCCTGAGATGAATCCCACTTGATCATAATGTATGATCCTCTTGACATATTTTTAATTCAGTGTGCTAATATTTTGTTGAGTATTTTTGCATCTACATTCATCAGGGATATTGGTCTGTAATTTTCTTTTTTGGTGAGGTCTTTGCCCAGTTTTGGTATTAGAGTGATGCTGGCTTCAAAGAATGAGTTTGGAAGTATTCCCTCCTCTTCTATTTTTTGAAAAACTTTAAGGAGAATGGGTGTTATTTCTTCTCTATATGTCTGGTAGTATTCAGAGGTGAATCGATCTGGTCCGGGGGTTTTGTTCTTGGGTAGTTTTTTGATTACTGATTCAATTTCATTGCTGGTGATTGGTCTGTTTAGTTTTTCTGTTTTTTGCTTGGTCAGTCTTGGAAGGTTGTGTTTTTCTAAGAAGTTGTTCATTTCTTCTATGTTTTCCAGCTTGTTAGCGTATAGATTCTCATAATATTCTCTTATAATTCTTTGTATTTTTGTGGGGTCCCTCATGATTTTTCATTTCTCATTTTTGATTCTGTTTATGTGTGTAGATTCTCTTTTTCTCTTAATGAGTCTGGCTAGGGGTTTATCTATTCATTTTTTCAAAGAACCAGCTCTTGGTTTCATTGATTTTTTTCTATTTTTTTATTCTTCTCAATTTTATTTATTTCTTCTCTGATCTTTATTATGTCCCTCCTTCCGGTGACTTTGGGCCTCATTCGTTCTTCTTTTTCCAATTTCAGTAATTGTGTCTTTAGACTATTCATTTGGGAAAAGTTCCTCCTTCTTTAAATAGGCCTGGATTGCAATATACTTTCCTCTTAGAACTGCCTTTGCTGCGTCCCACAGAAGTTGTGGCTTTCTGTTGTTGTTATCATTAGTCCCCATATATTCTTTCATTTCTGTTTTGATTTGGTCGTTAACCCATTGATTAGTTAGGAGAATGTTGTTAAGTCTCCATGTATTTGTGAGCCTTTTGATTTCTTTCTAAAATTTATTTCTAGTTTTATACCTTGGTGATCTGAGAAGTTGGTTGGTAGAATTTCAATATTTTTGAATTTACTGAGGTTCTTTTTGTGGCCTAGTATGTGGTCTATTCTGGAAAATGTTCCATGTGCACTTGAGAAGAATGTGTATCCTGTTGTTTTTGAGTGTAGAGTTCTGTAGATGTCTGTCAGGTCTATCTGTTCTATTGTGTTGTTCAATGTCTCTGTGTCTTTATTTTCTGTGGTTGATCTGTCCTTTGGAGTGAGTGGTGTGTTGAAACCACCTAAAATGAATGCATCGCTTTCTATTTCCTCCATTAATTCTGTTAGTATTTGTTTCACATATGCTGGCGCTCCTGTGTTGGATGCATATATATTTATAATGGTTATATCCTCTTGTTGGACTGACCCCTTTATCATTATATAATGTCCTTCTTTATTTCTTGCTACTTTCTTCGTTTTGAAGTCTATTTTGTCTGATACAAGTACTGCAACACCTGCTTTTTTCTCCTTGTTGTTTGCATGAAATATCTTTTTCCATCCCTTCACTTTTGTCTGTGTATATCTTTGGGTTTGAGGTGAGTCTCTTGTAAGCAGCATATAGATGGGACTTGCTTTTTTATCCATTCTGTTACTCTGTGTCTTTTGATTGGTGCATTTAGGGTGATTATTGATAGATATGTACTTATTGCCATTGCTGGCTTTAGATTCATGGTTACCAAAGGTTCAAGGGTTGCTTCTTTACTCTCTGACCATCTAAGTTAACTTTCTTGTTAAGTTATTGTAAACACAGTCTGATGTTTCTTTATTTCTCTCTCTTCTTATTCTTCCTCCTCCATTCTTTATATACGAGGTGTTTTATTCTTTGCCTTTAGTTAGTATTTGGATGGTCTGCTTTCTTTGCTATGGTTTTATTTTCTCTGGTGACATCTTTTTAGCCTTAGGAGTGCTTCTCTCTAGAGCACTCCGTTTAAGATAACCTGTAGAGGTGGTTTATGAGAGGCAAACTCTCTCAACTTTCGCTTCTCTGGAAATTGTTTAATCCCTCTGTCATATTTAAATGATAATCGTGCTGGATACAATATTCTTGGTTCAAGGTCGTTCTGTTTCATTATGTTAAATATATCATGCCATTCTCTTCTGGCCTGTAAGGTTTCTGTTGAGAAGTCTGATGATAGTCTGATGGGTTTTCCTTTGTAGGTGATCTTTTTTCTCTCTCTAGCTGCCTTTAATACTCTGTCCTTATCTTTGATCTTTGCCATTTTAATTATTATGTGTCTTGGTGTTGTCTTCCTTGGACCCCTTGTTTGGGAGATCTGTGGGCTTCCATGGACTGCGAGACTATTTCCTTATTTCCTTACCCAGCTTGGGGAAGTTTTCAGCAATTATTCCTTCAAGGACACTTTCTATCCCTTTTTCTCTCTCTTCTTTCTCTGGTACTCCTATAATACGAACATTGTTCTGTTTGGATTGGTCACACAGTTCTCTTAAAATTCTTTCATTCCTAGAAATCCTTTCATCTCTCTCTGCCTCAGCTTCTCTGCATTCCTGTTCTCTGATTTCTATTCCATTAACAGTCTCTTGCATCTCATCTCATCTGCTGTTAAGCCCGTCAATCGTTTGTCTCATTTCTGCATTGTTGTTTCTCACTTCCCTCACTTCCTCCCTCAGCTCTTGCATATTTCTCTGTAGATCCATCAGTATGGTTATGACTTTTATTCTGAATTCTTTTCAGGGAGGTTGTACACTTCCATGCCTTCAGGTTCCCTCTCTGCTGTTGTCTGGGTCTGGGTAAGTTTTGTTTGTACCGTATTCCTCTGTCTTTTCATGGTGATAGAAGTAGTCGCTGGTAGGTGCCACGTATGTCAGCTGGGCTCTTCAAGACTTTTAAGAAGAAAAAGAAAGAAAGAAAACAATAAAAAGGGGAAAAAAAAGAAAAAAAGAAAAGAAAGAAAAGAGAAAAAAAAAGCCTGCCGGGAGTAGATTCTGTGGGGGTGCTGTAGGTGGCGCTGTTGCTCTACTATTCCGCAGCCACGGCTGTGCCACTCCACTGGGCCCTTTGTAGCTCTGGCCAGGGCAGGAATGAATGGGAGGCTGTTGATCTCTGTGAGAAATCTCCTTGTGGGTCCTTTTTCCCAGTCACCATGGCGCCAAGGCGTCCAAAATTCCCCAGGACTCCCAGCCTGCTGGGCTGAGTGTGCTGGGACCATCCTGCTCCTCCATTGGGCCCTTGTCTCTTTAAGGCCGGTAAAAAAAGCACGCACTTTTCTTTTGCCCAGGCTTCCCCAGCTCAGATCCTGCACCCTCTGTCTCTCCAATCTCCGATACACCACACGATGTGTGTCAGCCCTCCCGGCGCAGATCACCAGGGCTGGTTATTTCACAGGCCTCTACTTCCACTCCCTCCTGGCTCTGAATCCTCTCCTCCCACCGGTGCACTGGGGTGGGGGAGTGCTCGGGTCCTGCTGGGTCACAGCTCCATACCTTATCCGCCTCGTGGTTTGCCGAGTCCTCCCAGGTGTAGATGCAGGCTGAGTGTTGTCCTGTGTCTTCTGGTCTCTCTTTTAGGAATAGTTGTATTTGTTGTATTTTCATAAATATATATGGTTTTCGGAGGAGATTTCTCCCGCCCTGCTCATGCCGCCATCTTCCCGGAAGTCTGTCGACTCCTTTATATTAATTGGCCATATATGTGTGTGTTTATATCTGGGTCTCTATTCTATTCCATTGATCTATGGGTTTGTTCTACTGCCAGTACCAAATTGTCTGGATTACTGTGGCTTTGCAGTAGAGCTTGAATTTGGAGAGCATTCCTCCCCCTTTATTCATCCTTCTAAGGATAGTTTTGCCTATTTGGTGTGTTTTGTGATTCCATATGAATTTTAGAATAGTTTGTTCTAGTTTGTTGAAGAATGCTGTTGGTATTTTGATGGGGATCGCATTGAATCTGTAGATTGCTTTAGGCAGGATGGCCATTTTGACAATATTAATTCTTCCTACCCAAGGACATGGGATGTATTTCCATTTATTAGTGTCCTCTTTAAATCTCTTAAGAGTGTCTTGTAGTTTTCAGGGTATAGGTCTTTCACTTCCCTGGTAAGGTTTATTCCTAGGTTTTTTATTCTTTTTGATGCAATTGTGGTTTGAATTGTTTTCCTGATTTCTCTTTCTGCTAATTCATCATTAGTGCATAGGAATGCCACAGATTTCTATGTATTTTGTGTTCTGCAAATTTGCTGAATTCAGATGTTGTAGTAGTTTTGGAGTGGATTCTTTGTTTTGTTTATATACAATATCATGTCATCTGCAAAAAGGGACAGTTTAACTTCTTCTTTGCCAATCTGGATGCCTTTTATTTCTTTGTGTTGTCCAATTGCAGTGGCTAGGACCTCCAGTACTATGTTGTATAAAAGTGGGGATCATGGGCATCCTTGTCTTGTTCCCGATCTTAAAGGAAAAGCTTTCAGCTTTTCACTGTTAAGTATGATGTTGACTGTGGGTTTGTCGTCTATGAGCTTTAAGATGTTGAGGTAATTGCCCTCAATACCCATTTTGTTGAGAGTTTTTATCATGAATTGTGTTGAATTTTGTTGAATGCTTTTTCAGCATCTATGGAGATGATCATGTGATTTTTGTCCTTTTATTGATATAGTGGATGATATTGATGGATTTTCGAATGTTCTACCATCCTTGCATCCCTAGAATGAATCATACTTGATCATGACATACGATCTTTTTGACGTATTTTTGAATTGGTTTGCTAATATTTTGTTGAGCACTTTTGCATCTATGTTCATCAGGGGTATTGGGCTGTAATTTTCTTTTTTTGTGGTGTCTTTGCCTAGCTTTCATATTAGAGCAATGTGGGCTTCATAGAATGAGTTTGGAAGTATTCCCTCCTTCTACTTTTTGGAAAACTTTAAGGAGGATGGGTATTAGGACTTCTCTAAATGTCTGATAAAATTCAGTGGCCATCTGGCCCAGGGGTTTTGTTCTTGGGTAGTTTTTTGACTACTGATACAATTTCATTGCTGGTAATTGGCCTGTTCAGATTTTCTGTTTCTTCCTGGGTCCGTCTTGGAAAGTTGTATTTTTCTAGAAAGTTAGACATTTCCTGTAGGTTATCCAATTTGTTAGCATATAATTTTTCATAGTATTCTCTAATAATTATTTGAATTTCTGTGGTGTTCATAGTGATTTTTCCATTCTCACCTCTTTCCTGTTTATGTGTGTAGACTCTCTTTTTTTTCTTGATAAGTCTGGCTTAGAGTTTATCTATTTTATTTTGTCAAAGAACCAGCTCTTAGTTTCATTCATTCTTCCTATTGTTTTATTCTTCTCAATTTTATTTATTTTTTCTCTGGTTTTATTGTGTCCCTCCTTCTGACTTTGGGCTTCATTTGTTCTTCTTTTTTTTAGTTGTATTAATTGTGAATTAAGACTGCTCATTTGGCACTGTTCTTCCTTCTTTAAATAGGCCTGAATTGCTATATACTTTCCTCTTAGAACTACCTTCACTACATCCCATGGAAGTGGGGTGTTGAGCTGTTGTCTTCATTTGTTTCCATATATTGCTTATCTCTGTTTTTTATTTGGTCATTGATCCATTGATTATTTAGTAGCATGTTGTTAAGCCTCCACATTTTTCTTTTTGTTTTCTTTGAAAATTTTATTTCTAGTTTCATACCTTTGTGACCTGAGAAGTTCGTTGGTACAAATTCAATCTTTTTGAATTTGCTGAGGCTCTTTTTGTGGCCTAGTACATGATCTATTCTGGAAAATGTTCCTTGTGCACTTGAGAAGAATGTGTATCCTGCTTTTGGGTAGAGTGTTATGTAGATGTATGTTAGGTCCATCTGTTCTAATGTGTTGTTCAGTGCCTCTGTCTCCTTATTTTCTGTATGGTTGATCTGTCCTTTGGAGTGAGTGGTGTGTTGAAGTCTCCTAAAATGAATGTATTGCATTCTATTTCCCCCTTTAAATTTGTTAGTGTTTGTTTCACATATTTAGGTGCTCCTGTGTTGGGTGCCTGGATATTTCTAATGGTTATATCCTTTTGTTGGACTGACCCCTTTATAATTATGTAATGTCCTTATTTGTCTCGTTACTGTCTCTTGAAGTCTATTGTATCTGATACAAGTAGAGCAATTCTTTTTTCTCCCTATTGTTTGCATGAAATATCTTTTCCCATCCCTTCACTCTTAGTCTGTATATGTCTTTGGGTTTGAAGAGAGTCTCTTGTAGGCAGCATATAGACAGGTCTTGCTTTTTTATCCATTCTGTAGCTCTCTTTTGATTGGTGCATTCAGACCATTTACATTTAGGGTGATTATCAACAGATCTGTACTTATTGCCATTGAAGGCTTTGGATTTGGGTTACCAAAGGTTCAAGGGAAGGTTCTTTACTGTCTAATAGTCTGACTTAACTCACTTATTACACTATTATAAACACAATCTGAATATTCTTTTTTCTCTTCTTTCTTTTCCTTCCTCCTACACTCTTTATATGTTAGGTATCATATTCTGTACTCTTTGGGTATCCCTTAACTTTGTGGGTAGATGATTAAATTTTACATTTGGTTAGTAATTAATTGGTCTACTTCCCTCACTGTGGTTTTCTCTGGTGAAAGCCATTTAGCCTTAGGAGCACTTCCATGTAGAGCATTTCCTTCAAAGTACACTGCAGAGATGGTTTGTGGGAGGTGAATGCCCTCAACTTTTGCTTATCTGGAAATTGTTTACTCCCTCCTTCAAATTTTAAATGATAATCTTGCTGGGTAGAGTATTCTTGGTTCACAGCCCTTCTGTTTCATTGCATTGAATATATCATGTCACACCCTACTGGCCTGTGAGGTTTCTGTTGAGAAGTTTGATGATAGCCTGATGGGTTTTCCTTTGTATGTGATCTTTTTTCTCTCTCTGGCTGGTTTTAATATTGTCCTTATCTTTGATCTTTGCCATTTTAATTATTATACGTCTTGGTGTTGTCTTCCTTGAGTCTTTTGTGTTGGGAGATCCATGCACTTCCATTGTCTGAGGGACTATTTCCTTCCCCGAATTGGGGAAGTTTTCAGCAATTATTTCTTCAAAGACACTTTCTATCCCTTTTTCTCTGTTCTTTTTCTGGTACCCCTATAATGCAAACATTGTTCCATGTGGATTGGTCACACAGTTCTCTTAATATTCTTTCATTCCTAGAGATCTTTTGTCTCTCTGCCTCAGCTTCTTCGTATTCCTGTTCTCTAATTTCTATTCCATTTACCATCTCCTCTACCTCATCTAATCTGCTTTAAATTCCACCTTTGTATGTCTCATTTCAGCTACTGTATTTTGTAAGGTGTCTACCTCCCTCCTGAATTCGTCCGTTAGCTCTTGAATATTTTTCTGTAGCTCCATTAGCATGCTTATGACTTTTATGTTGAATTCTTTTTCAGGAATATTGGTGATTTCAGTCTCAGTGAGCCCTTTTTCTGGTGTTAGAGGGATTTTGGATTGAACAAGGTTCTTCTGCCTTTTCATAATGCTATTGGATAGTGAGAAATAGTAGGTTTATGTAGGTGGCACCCTCTCGTGCCAAAAAGCTCTGCTCTTCAGAGGTGCCTAGTACCTGGAGCAATGGCAGTGGTTGCAGGAGAGCTGTGCTGGTGCCTATCCTAAAGAGCGATCCGTTTCCTTCTTCCCAGCCACAGTGTCTTCATTCACTGTGAGGGTTAGTGAGCCGTGCACTGGGGGCAGCCTCTAGGTTAAGTCCCTAAGATGCTGTGGGCAGGCTGCCCTCCAGCTGGCCTGGAGCAATGGTAGGTTTCACAAGAGAGCAGTGCCAGTGTCTGCTGGGAGGACAAAGCCCTTTTCTGCTTTCCGGCCAAGTGCCTGTCCACTGTCAGGGCCAGTGAGGTGCACGCAGAGGCCAGCCTCTGCATTAAGCTGTGTAGTTGCTGTAGGCAGGGCTGCTTTCAGCTGATCTGGAGTGATAGTGGGGGCAGCAGGTTTGCGTGAGGAAGCAGCAGCAGGCTGCTTATCACAGTGGGGGGCCTCGGGCTGCATTGCCAACCAGGCAGATGGAGCACCTGAAAGTTTGCAACCTGCTGGGCTGAGTATGCCAGGATAATTTTGTCCACCTTTTCCTTCTCCTGAATCCTTGCCCCTTTAGCAGCCCTCTCACTGTTGGGAAGTGGTTCAAAGCACCCACCTTTCTTTTGTCCCAGGGCAGCCAGTTGTGGGAACCTGTTTGCAGTCTTAGTCTCTTCAGTTTTCAGCCCCTCTAATCTCCAGAGCACCATGAAATGTGGGTTTTTGTTCCTGGAGTAGTGCTAGGGCTGGGTATTTAGCAGTCCTGGGCTTCTACTCCCTCCCCCCTCTGATTCTCTTTCACCCACCGGTGAGCTGGGGTTTGGGGAGTGCTCAGGTCCCACCAGGTGTTTATTACTTTACCCTTTTCTGTGAGATGTTCTCTTTTTGCAGATGTAGACTGGCTGGTGCAATCTTATTTCTGGTAACTTTTTAAGGAATAGTTGTATTTGCTGTATTTTCATATTATATGTGGTTTTGGGAGGAGATTTCCACCACACTTCTCATGCCATCATCTTTTTTCCTCTCCAACCTTGTGGCATTTTTACTTTCTTCTATACAAGATGGGATTAATGACCAGTAATAAAGATCAAGTACATTTGAAAGTGCTTTATATGTTTAAAGTGCTGAAATGAATAAACTTTTTCTTAAATTCAGAGTTACCATATTGAAAATAGCCTAATCTTTGGAGTTAAACAAGTTGGTTTCAAATTCCAGTGCCATTACTTACTATCTGCGGAATTTTGAACCAATTAGTAAATATTAAAACTGTTTTCCTCCCTGTCAAAACAGCCATTTTATATGGCTATCTGAAAATTAAATAAATATGAAAACCTCTATTATATGTAATTCTTAACAGGCCCTGATTTGTTATATTTTGGTTGTATCTTAATTTTCCAGCAGGCATACCCTGCTATACCTCTTTGTAACCATATAAACAACCACTCTAGGCTACTTGAGTTTCCCAGTTCATACAATGTACTTTTGTTTCTTCTTCAGCTGCACACTTTCCTTCTCTATCAAAATTCTACTCACTCTTCAAGATGTCATTTATTGAGTCCCTCTGAACTTCACAATTGGTGTGTTGTTCCTTCCTCTGAACTCTTAGCTTGTATGTTTATTATAGTATTTTATTTCTATCTTGCTTGTATGCTGATTCTCCCAACAAATTGTAGGATATTGAAAATGAGGATGTTATAGTCATCTTTATTTCTCCCACACCATATGTAGGACAGTAGACACTCAGTTGTTGAAGGAACATAGGAATCTGCTGCTATCTTCTCTTTCTACAGCTTACAGGGCATTACTTCCTTAAATGCCTACTGCTCTCAAACCCAAACATGTGCAGAAGCAAACTCATGTCTTCTAAACTGCTCCCTTTCAATTTTGCTATTTTTGACATGACCCTAAATCCTAACCCCAGTTTCTGAGGCCAAAAATCTTGTATCGTATTTGTCTAATCTATTTCCTTGACTTTCTAGGAGCCAAACGATCAGGTTCTTACATCTCTTTCTGTGAAATAGTTCTTGGAATCATCTTTCCTTTCAATCCCATTATTCTATTTCTAGGGGTAATAATCACCAATGTGATTTATTTTTTAACAACTACCACTATTTATTGAGCATTTAAGTTTCTTTAAAACTCCGTTTTATAGAGGAGAATCCTTACAGATGAGAAAAATCAAGACAAAGCTTAAATACCCCTCCTAAGTTACAGTTAGGTAAGTGGCAGAAGTGAGGATCAAATCCAGGTCTGAAGCTAAAGCCCTTGTACGGCGTTGGGCTCTTTCAAGTTCTGTAGAACAAAAATAGGATTTTTAGAAGATTATTATGAAGATAAACAGGAAATAAAGATGTATAGGAAACTATTTCACAGAGGCCTACTGTTTCTTTCAGAGGCAGAATACACCAGCACTCTAGGGATCCAGTTATTTTGTCGGGCTCTCTGATATGAGTATTTAAGGCCCTAGAGCTCCTCTTGCTCTTGATACAGCTGACTGACTTCTCTCTCCTTTTCTTCTGCCTCTAGGCTTCTGTTGCTTCATGACTTCTGTCCCTTCAGTGTTTGGCTCTCCCACTTCTCTCTCACTACCATACAAAACAAATGCTTTACTTCTACCAAGGTGATCTCATTGTTCCCAGAACAATTTGTCTCCCCATTTTTACATTTTCACTTTGGACACAAATACTTTCTTCTTTCTCTTCACCTGTCAAGAGCCTGTATTTCAAGCCTGCTTCATTATTTCTTCCCAACTCCAGTGGATTCTTGAGTAGTTACTATGTGTTAAATACCCTTGCTGAATCATGATGAACCCAATACATGAGCAATCAATAAACCTTTTGAGATTTGGGGGTTATTTTTTCTTGCAACATAATCTAGCTTTTCCTGACTGCTATACTTACTTCAGAGAAGTTATTTAGGTTCTCTAACCTTCACTTTCCTTATCTATAAAAAGGAGAGTAAACCAGTATCTATCAAGTAAGGCTGCTCTCAGGATTAAATAATACAGGTAAAAGTACTTAGCACAGTGCTAATCACAAAAGTACATAATAGATATTAGTTATTTTTTAACATACCAACTAGCACTTGGTGTGTTAGCAGTGACAAATGAACATAATGGAGACTATTACTTTCTTTTTTAAATGTTGAACTTCAAGTTACCAATGTTATATTGTCAGTAATTTGAGCTGAAAACCTGGGCATCTATGAATTAACACGTTTTAAGATAACTATTATAGAGTTAGCCTAACTCATCGTAAGAAATAGTTCTATTGTTCCTTTTTGTATCATGAATTTAGGGATACCATGAAAAAATGTTCCATATATATATATGCACTCTCTCTAAAATTCTTTAAGCTTATTAAGGAAATGTTATCCTCATTTTCAAAAGCCTGTTTGTAATAGGGATATATTGTACTACAAATATTTCTGTACGGGATCCAGATTACCACATTTCATGATATATCACATTACTGTTTACATTTAATTTTCTCTCAGCCATCTTACAAATGGTTTATTGGTTAAAGACTGCCCAGAACAGATAAAGATGACAATAATAAAAACTAACATCTATATAATACTTCATAATGCTAAAAGCTCTCTTACATGCAGTTTCACTTGACTTTGAATTCTGTGAGGGTATTTCCATTTCTAGTCGAAGAAAATACAGAGTAACCTGTTTCAAGTAACAAAAGCTGGGTCTCTTTACTACACATTATATGCCTATACTACTGCAGAACTCTGTAGTGTAATAGTTATCTACAAAGTGTTATCTACAGATCTATCATAAGCCTTTAAGCCCATACAGCATAAATGTTACATGAAAAAGCAAAATTATGCTACTGATCAAAAAATGTAATACATTTTTTTCAGGAACGACAAGATTTAGGTCAGTGACAATGCAATAACTCTGGGGACACTTCTTACTAGCTAGCTTTTTCAGACTGACAAGAGTAGTAAAGACAAGATAAATGTAGACAATGTGACAACTAAGTTAACAGTAAACTGACTTAAAAAAAACTTCATAAAATGCGAACATCTGAGCCAAGTTTCATATTATTTTGAAGAAAATTTAAAAATATTGTTTTATCAAAGAAATTTTGTCCTAAACTTAGTAGTGCTGAGAAACAAGCATCTACACTTCAGAAATTAAAGAACCTTCAACTGGAGAAAATAAATGAAAAAAAAAAAAAGCAGTATAGTTAACTAAGGTCTTGTCGAGATGCCACATCTAGGCCCTTAAACTGAAATAAAATATTTTAAGAAAACATCTCAAACCAGGTACTGTCCAATCGAGAATATTCAGTATCTGAATAAAGTACCAAAATTGACTTAAATATCTCATTTAATTTTTAGAAATTGCAACACCTCCCCATTTATAACATAGCCTCTTCTTCCAAATGACAGTATGCCAGACTTACTTTTTAAAAATAACGCAATTTTTGTGAAGAACTTAACACACGTTGATACTACTGGTCACCCTGTTGAGGCCAACATCAGAGTTAATTAAGATACTTTAACACACTTCCTCCTTCGCCCCCACCGCAAAGAAGCCAACGAGCAATGAAAAAATGGGCTAAGTCGGAACCTCCTAACGTGGCTCAGGGAATGCCAGGCATTGCAGGTAGGATGGCTCTTACTTTTAGCTTCCACTTTAGCCGTTTGTAGTGACTGGGAAGGTAAGTAACTTATTCTGAATCTTTCATTTCTCATAAAACGAGATAAAACTGAGCTTTGATGCGAATAACCTTTATGAGATTATCAAAAGCTTTTCCTCCGGACGACGCAGGTACACAGGGTTCTGCTTCCCGCTCTTCTCCTCCTGGGACACCCGGGCCTGGTTCCTCTTCCTTTCAAACCCCAATTCGGACTTCTTAAGGACTAGCAAAGAGAGCCATTTAACGCAAGCCGGCGCTCCTTTGTCTCCAAACACGGATCGGAGAGTTTCGAGATCTCAGGGGGTTGAGAGACAATAGAGCCGACCTACCGTCGCCGTCCACCCACGCACCCCATCCCGAGTCTGCCTCCGCAGCCCAATAGCGCGTGCCGGTGTCGTCCGTTATCGCGAGGCGCGCGCTCGCCCGACTACGGGCTCTGCGAAGGGGGCGGGATCTCGCGGCGCGTGCTGAGACAGCGGCAGGCGGAAGCTGCTGGCGGCGAGGACAGGCGCGTCCCGCCGCAGCGGGTGGGGGAAGGGCGGCAGCCACACCCGGAAGCAGGTCTGGAATGGAGAAGGAGACATGGGGGGGCGAGGCTTCCGGTAGCGCAAAGGGTGTCGGGAGAGGCTTCCCGCAAACCCTCTCTGGCCTCTGGAGGGATCACCGTTGCCGCGGCTTCGGCTTTCACGATCTGCGTTCGGGCTAAACGGCCACATCCGGCGCCACTGCCGCTCCACTTGTACCTGGCTCTGCCCTATTCGTTCCCAGGCGGCCGCCTCTGTTCCAGCAGCGGCTGCGGCCGACATGTTGTGAGCAGCGGCGCGGGTATCTGAAGGATGGTTTGGCCGAGGCAGCGGCAACGGCTGCTGGCGGCGGCGGCGGTAGCGGGGGCGCCGGCTCTGTAGAGCCAAGCCCTCTGGGTGTCCGCCTGATACCGCGGCGAGGGGTGGCCCTGGACCTTGCCTCCTCCGGTGCCGCTGGGGACCAGTTTAGGCGACAGCGTCCCCCGCTCTGAGGAGACACGAAGGTGGTTCCCCAGTGCTCAAATTTCCGGACCACCTTGCATCCCCTTCCCGACCTGGGCAGCGCTGTCCCCAGAATCCTAAGCCCCTCGACTTTCACCCCAACCTCGCCCTGAATTTCACACACACGGGTACTCCCCGCCCTCTTGAGCCAGCTAACCCCCCCGCCCTCGCCCCCTTCATTTTCTGCACCTTCTCTTAGCGCCCCCAGGATCACTCTCTGAGGGCGACCTTTTGAAAATTATTCGCGGAGTAGTGGACAGGAGCTGGCTGGTTTTTAAAAGTTGGGGCGCGAGAGACAGGAAAATACGATGGCTTCCTCATCAGGCAACGATGATGATCTCACAATTCCCAGAGCTGCTATCAATAAGATGATCAAAGAGACTCTACCCAATGTCCGGGTGGCCAACGATGCCCGGGAGCTGGTGGTGAACTGCTGCACTGAATTCATTCACCTTATATCCTCTGAAGCCAATGAGATTTGCAATAAGTCGGAAAAGAAGACGATCTCACCAGAGCATGTCATACAAGGTAAGTGGTATGTGTGGGATTTTGTTTAAATGGGGATGCGGGACAGCCTGCTGCTAGTCCCGTGACCCGTTCCTGTCAAAGCCTTCATTCCTCAACCCTGGTAAGAACTGCCAGGTAAATGAAAAAGCCACACGCATGTAGAGGCAGGTTTAAGAAAACCCCTGTGTATTATTCTCGGGCTACTTTTCATCCAGAGAACGTAAGTAAGGATTGCAACATTTAGGTCAGCTAACATCCCCCAAAGTATTAGTAGTGGTCTCAGCTTACAGCCAGGTAAGCCAAAGCCACAAGAATTTTGCCTGCCTAAAGTGGAACCTAGATCGTGACAAATGATAAAAGAACCCAGAAGTTTTCCCTGAGAAAACTAATATTCAGACAGAAACTTCAAGCATAAGTGAAGACAGCACCCCTTCCCACTCGACCTTATAACCAACGTAGAGGAAAAGATGGATTTTCTGAACACATGAATACAAAATATTCTTAATATGAATGTGTTCAACGTTGTGGTTTATTGGTATTGAATAGAGTATGTTTTCTGTTTTAAAGATGGTTTAATGGTCTTAACGTTCATCATGTTACCAAAGCAGTCCAGTTCTATTCTGTTAAGTAAAGGGTGAACGTTCTTTAATCAGTCTCCCTTTCTTCCTTTCTTTCCTTTTTTCTTTTTCTTCCTTCTTCCCTTTTTTCTTTTTCTTCCTTCTTCCCTTTTTTTCTTTTCCTTTCTTTTCTTCCCCCTTTCTCCTTCCCTTTCCCTTCCCTTTCCCTCTCTCTCTTCCCTCTCCCTTTCCCTTTTCTTTCCTTTTTCACTTTTCTTTTGCGTAGCTTGTTTTGTTCTATGGAGATAAAATTTTAAAGCTTGGATTGAAAGATTGTAAAAGGTTTTTTTTTCCCTGGGATGTTTTGCTGTCCTGTCATTCCCATTTAGATGTATATACTCTTAAGCTTTTATTCATTGAACAGCACTTCTGAATGTTTTGACAGTTTCTTTCTTATCTTGGAAAGGATTTAGTCCAGGAATAGGGATTTGGGACTCTATTCCAGTGGTTTGTTTCAGGGATGGGGAGACATATTTACTAGTCATAATGTTTTGGGAAGAACTTAAATATACTATTCTGAAAAAGTTGCATTCAATTTGAAGTGATAAGTTCTATAATTATCCAGTTAAAATTCTAACAATTCTTGACTGATTTTGAAGTTAGAAAAAAAAATCGTGATTAATTTTAATCATTTTGGTAGGCAGGCAGTTGGCTACCATTTTATTTTTAGAATTTAACTTCATAAAGGGTGACGGTCCTGTTATTCTGAAGTCAAGCTCATATTCGTCATATCCAGTATTTTACTGTCATGTTGACAAAAGGATAAATGATTCATTTTTGGTCCTTAATGATGTATGGAAGGTAAATTTAAAATACACTCTGCCATTTTCATTTCAGTACATAAGGAGAAAAAAAATCCCTAGGAAATAGCATATTTGATTTTAAGGCTAGTATTTTTTTTTTCTATTTGGTGTGCTGAATACTCTGGCAAGTAAAATGAAAGCCAAGTTGTTGTCTATTTTTTCCTCTTGTATTTTTATTTTTACCGTGTATGTACAGTCATTGTCATAAGTCTTTCACAAGATTATCCAACACAGATAGCTATAATTTCCTTTTACAACTCAGAAAAAAGAAAAAGGATCTTTTATCAGCATTGCCTTTCTAATGAAAGTTGCCAAAGATTTCTAAAGGATCTGCCTCCTAAACATTCGTTTACACCACAGAGTGGGATGGTTCCAAAAATCTAATACATTACAATCTGTCTTCTTAGGTAGAGTTTATTCTTTTCTAGGATATATTTAGATTTCTGATTGACGTGACAGAATAAAAGTGCAGCTGTGGCGAGCAGTATGCTTAAAGAGTTCAACTTTGGAATATGTTAAATTCAGTTCAAAGTATGAGTCAGAAAGTTCCAGTGAAAGCATTTTCCTTTGTGTACTGAGGATGGCTTACTAATTTAAAAAAATCATGTATTGACGTGTTACAGTCCTATAAACTTAACCTTTCTTTTCCTGTAACATTGCTATTATTAAGTGGATAAGAACTTAACCATTTCGTCCAAAATTCTACCCATTTAGGGTAATAGGCTTTAACATTTATAATATCATATTGCTTAATCATTTTAAAGATTTTTGCTTTGAATGGTTAAAATTTTCTTAAGGAAATTCTTAAGGTGTTTTTTAGGTGTTTTAAACTGTGTTTTTACAGACTAACTCTGGGAAGCTTGGTAAATCATGGTAGATAGACATTTCTATGCTTTTCTGTCTGCATGTAATATTTAGGAATGTAAAATATATTTTAAAGTGATATGATTCTCACATGTTGAAATTTGGGTTTTTTAGTAGTAAGTTTAATGAACTGGACTGCTTCAAGACATTTCACCTGTTCACTTGTCACTTCGCCTTGCCGTAGCAAATTAAGCATTTGAGGCAGTTTTGCAAAATGCCAGTTAAAGTAATTTTATTACCAGTGAATCTGTGAAATACTATAACTTAGTTAAAATCTTAAAAAAATTTTTTCTGAATGTGCTTGTTTTGAGTTTAAGAAAGTAGACTTGGTATTGAAGATCACAGATACACAAATAGAGGGTATTCTAAGGTATAAAAGGTGTTCCTTCTATTACATTGCTGGTTTCTGTGAACACATTCTTAAATGAGTTCTGACATGTTCTGTTGCATTATGGAAAGAATTAACATTGAAAGTCAAGAGCTGCAACTTCTACACTGGGAAGTCTTCAGCCTTAGGCATATCAGTTAAAGGTTTCTCCATTTATGTATAAATAATACTTAATGGTTTCAGGTATAACTTACATTTATTGAGAACCAGGAAGGTTTGAGAATCTTACATGAACTATGCTACAATAAATAATGACTTTTAAAATTTATAGTGGTACGATTATAAAGTTGGAAGTCTTGTATGTTTAACCTTATATCATGATCCATTTGTAAAGCTATAGTGTAAATAAGAATGTTTTAAATGATGCTATTTTCTTTTTGCATTTTTAATCTCTGTCTAATTTTTTTCCCACACATTTATGAGAATAGTAACTGAAGGTAGTAAAAGTTTGAAGAAGTCTGAGGATTGGCTTCTTCAGCAATCGAGTTGAAGGGCTTTTAAAAGTCCCTCTTGCACTGGTAACTTTTGTAAAATACAATAAAAACGAATTGCTAGAAAAACAACGACAAAAAGAGACAAAAGTAAAAGTTAAGTTTTTTATTATTAGATTCAATGTGCATAAAATTACTCTGTCAAATTGCTGCGGAGTTTCTTTTTTTCCCAGCTTTATTGAGGTATAATTGACACACAACATTGTGTAAACTGAAGATCTACCAGTAATGATTTGAGATATATATATATTGTGAAATAATTACCACTGTAAGGTTAGCTAACATGTCCATCCCTCACATAGTCTACAGTTTGCTATGAAGGTTCTGAAATGGTTACTTTGAATCTCCATACTTATCTCATAGTACACCATTATAAGCAGTCCTGGCACAAGTCCATGGACCATACTTTAAGTAGCTTTGCTCTCAAGCCTAAACCACAGTCTATTTTGGAAAGTGGATGTGAAGTGTTTTTGAAATGAGAGCATCTGAGTGATTGCAGAGAAGTTGTAATAATAATGAGAATGAGAATGATAGTGTATTGCCTAAATAATCATCCATACTGATACTTTTCCTGAAGGGGCACATGTAATTTGCACTGCACATTTTATCACATAAGCAGGTGCTTTTCAAAGTAGGATTTTACTGTTTTCCTTAAACTTGCAATATCTTTTATTTTTGTTTTTCTTCTGCCACTCAAAAATTACTTTCGAATACTACTGTGTACTTGGCATTGTGCTGGATACTGCTAAGGATACAAAGATGAAAGGTATTTGACTCCTACTCTACATCAGTCTCTCATTGTTGTCCCAGATTTCCAGGAGTAGTGATACCATAGAGGATGTGGTTCTTCAGGGTCTTCAGAAACTTGCCAGGCCAGTGAGCCAAGAAGTGACTTGGGCCTACATCCTCTTAATGTATTTTAAGTGAATTACATCACCCTCTTTCCCCAACATACAAAAGAACATACAAAAGAAAAGAGAAATGAGAGAGTGCTATCTTAAATGTTTTAATTTTTTAAATGAAAAACATACATACAAAGTAATTGACACAAATTTTTCTTATGACAGAATTTTTCAGGATTATGAAGCTTTTGTAAAATAAGATAAGCCTGTATTAAAATTATTGTTGCTGTGTGGAAGTTTTTACCTTTTTTTAAAAGTGGCTGTCTTTGTTAACATCTGTCTTTCAAATTGAAAAATGTGCTAGAATTTTTTTTTCTTACCCCAGTATACCATGTACTTTTCTGGGTATAGTCTTAAGATAGATAGCAGAGGGTAGCAGACATCTGAGCAACAAGTGATATGTGTGTTTTACCCACAAATTTTTAGAAAATTATTTTTATTTTAGGTGTTTTACTCTGAGGTCTTTCTAGAGCTCGGGCAATCAACAGTCCATGAAGTCCCTTTATATAAATCCATGAAGTCCCTTTATATAAATTAGAAAAAGGCACTTCTTCCTTAAAAACCTAACTTTTACCAACATCTGCCAGAGAAAGTGCCATAATGAGCATACAAATCTATGATGTCTCCCCCCTCCTTAGATAGGGTGCTCTTGTGCACTGAACAACTTGTGCAAGTGTAAATGGTGGCCATGATTACCAGCCATTTACCTTATCCTTTAAGGTTCTCCTTTGTGTAAAATGGGAATGAGCACTACTGTATGGTAACAGATGATGTAAAATATCTCCCTGTTTAGAAGATATTATACCCACTTATTGATATGTTAGCCATTTGTGTATAAAATTTGGATTGAAGTCAGTGCAGTTTTTGAAATTAAATTCATGGCTGCCCCTGTTGAACCATTGTATTGATAGTATAGTATTTGTATATAGCAGCCCTTTGAATAATATTAAATAGTAACCTTAGATTTACTTGAAGTATTTTTTTTTTCAAGGTAGGAGAGCCAGGGCAGAGACTTTTATTGATAGATACAGTGAGAGGACAGAGCTCCTAGAGTGAGCCAGGAGGGGACAAGAGAGCCCTTGAAGTATTTTTTATAGTAGTATTTTCAACCTTAAATGTTCTTAAAGTTGAGGGTTTGGGTTTAGGGTTTTGTTTTTTTGTTTTTTTAATTTTTAACCCAAGCCCTGCATGGTTAAAGGTAGTTTGGATTGGATTTTTTTAATGTCTAATCCAGTGTTCATGACATTTTGAAGAGTTGTCTCCATTTTGTTGATTTATGAATATTGTAAATTTAGTATTTTATATTATAAATATACTTGTTCTTGTTGAAGTTAAGTGTGATAATGCATGGCTGTACATTTTTTTAGGTCTATACAATTAGTAGTTTTAAGTTTAAGGGAAAAAATACATAGTTCAAGTCAGTTAAGTGACTCTTATGTGCTAGACACTATACTAAATATCATAGAGAAATTGTTTATACCTACAACCCTAGAACTAATAAAAATTAAACAGTAAATACTTTATTTTGCTCTTTCAGTTGACCAGCCTCTGTTCTAAACTTTTTGTTTATATTAATTCATTTATTCTTCACAGCAACCTGATTGGATGAGATGTCTATATGTTATTCTTGTGTTAGAGCCACAGAGGTAGAGAAACTTGTCTAAATTCACACAGCTAATATGAGGCCGAGCTGGAGGTTAAAAGGGGAATTTACTTCTGTCTAGCAGGATCAGGCAAGTTTAATTTGAAGGTAGAGTTTGATCTGGACCTTTAATGCATTACTATCAGCATGAATGTAGAACACTGGTACCTGTTGGAAAACATTGAGCAGTCAGGTTTAGCAGAAGTATGTAGGGACTTAATGGCAAAAATGAAGCTGGAAAAGTAGGTGGGGTTAGATGCTGGGAACTTCAGAGTAGGGCTAAGGAAGTAAGACTTTCTTCAGAATGTGATGGGAAACCATAAGCATTACTTTGATTTCTTTTGGTATTGTCTCCAGCCAGTTATTGAAAAGACTACTATGCATGTACCTTTAAAAAAGAGAAAAGATAAAAATTTTGGCTTCTAGCATTAACACTTGAAAAATAATCTGTTAATTCAAGTAAAAATTGCAGGCTACGTATCTTCACTTAATTTTGCCCAATGCCCCAAGCTCCTTAGGGCCAAGAATTATGTGGTAGTTAGTATACAGAATTCAGAATGCTTTACAGAAGTTTTTTGGTGGGCAGAGCATGGATCAGTAAGTTAATTAAAATCCTAGTACTGTGCTTGCTTTTTAGCATCAGATTATTTCTAAAGAAAATTGATGAAAACAGCTGTAACATTTGAATTTGAAGTAAAGTTGAAAGTCGTTCAAAATGTCTCAAAGCCAGTTTACCTGGTAATGTGCATTTGGTATTCTCCCTGAAGTGCAAATCCCTGAAGTTAGAATTCAGGGCATCTTTACTAAGGACATTCTGTTTCATCATAATTGTTAAAAGACTGCAAGAATTGGTGAACTAAGTTAGATTAATTTACTGTGTTTTTCACCACTTTTATTTCATTATTGGCTAAGAAAACAAAATATGCCTTTGGGGTATTAGTCAACATGTAGAAAGAAATCTATAAAATATAACTTAATACTGTCAGCCAAAAGGAAATTTTATACCTTATCTTTTTGGATTATAGAAGGCATTTAGAGACTGCATTATTTTCTTGTAAAATTTTATTTCTAAATGTGAAAAAATTTAGGGAGAGAATTTTTTGTTAAAGCTTACTCTCTCCTTACAGTCTTCCTTTATCCCAGTTTTTCTGCCACATCATTTGAAATATGTTTTTATAGTGCTTCATGTTAAGTTTTGTTTTCAAGGGAAACTTTTGGTTGAATAAAAATGCTGAATTTCATAAGTTATTTCCACTAGTATTTCTTAAACTTGGCAGTTTTGAGAGTCTTTGCTAAAAATAGTTTCCTGTTGGTGTATTACACAAAAGAACTTTAATCTAGTCTTTCATCCTGTCCTACTGAAACTTAAAGCATGTGTTACTAGCCTTTTTCTAAGCCAAATGGCACAAAATATGTTAAGAAATACATTAAAAATATTTGCTTTTTTGTATTGTTTGACAAAGTGACTGACTTAATGATGTTTGATTTACTATGAGTGGTACAGGACAAATGTTTTCTTGAGAAAACCATATGTTCTTACATTGGACCTCTTTTTTTCTCATAGGAAATACTTAGGTTTTTAAAAAATTTGAAAGGAAAGGAAAAGTGAGGGCCTGTGCCTTGAAATGGTTCTGTAAGTTTTAACTAATTTGTATTCTAATAATAAGAAAGTTGATAAAATATTTTTGTCTTAGCCATCCAGAAAGTTGCTAGGCAACTATAAAATAGGTAACATTATTAGAAAGAAAAACCTCCTACTATCCCCTACAAAAACCCAAAGTTTCGTAGGTGAGGGGAAAGCTGTGTTCTATCACCCTTTTGTGTTTTCTTATTTTCATTTCCCCAGCACTAGAAAGTCTGGGCTTTGGCTCTTATATCAGTGAAGTAAAAGAAGTCTTGCAAGAATGCAAGACTGTAGCATTAAAAAGAAGAAAGGCCAGTTCTCGTTTGGAAAACCTTGGCATTCCTGAAGAAGAGTTATTGAGACAACAACAGGAATTATTTGCAAAAGTAAGTTACGTATTTTAAATTATTTTCATCTGAATCCTACCCTATTTGTTAACAGAAATCATATTGGCTTCTGAAATCATTTCCTAAATCAGTGTACATTCCCAGAGGATTTTCTCTCCATGGCTCATTGTTTGATCATAGTCTAATGTTTAGATCTGGCCAGTTATGTACTTCATATAAAAGTAAGTATTTACAGTAACCTATTTTCTAAGAACAACTCCAAGTAACTACTGGAATTTTACTTTGATGTTTTTTCAGACAGAATGACCATTTTGCATGAAAAAATATGTCTAAACATTCTTAAGGTTTAAAATGAGCTGATAAGAAAATACTGTACCAGACTTTAGGACAAGTGGCATATAAGGAAAATCTGATAAATGTCTATTTTGTAGTTAAATTAGGTCTTTAGTACATCTTTAAAACACTCTGATCTTAAAATGTTTTGAAGGGCCAGTGGAACAGAGAAAGGAAGAAAACTTTTCTTCTTTCTTGCTTGTTAACAGTTCTGATGTGCAGTCTGTGAAGGATTAACACCTAGTACTAATATCCCTCCATTTTAAAACAAGATGTGGAGAAGGTGAGGCTCTTTTTTCCCTAAGTACTGACCTCTCATTTGAAACTGGGTTAAATAGAAGAAATGAGATTGCCTACGAGTTACTGTAGTTACCATTAGAACTGGCAAATGTCATTTTAGGTAATCTCTTCCAGATTAGCACCATAGCTAATCTCTGTGTAAATAACAGCTGGTTCAATGTACATTTAAAAGCATTTGGATTTTAAGTGTTACCAGGTAGTAGACACAAGATAATATTTAAACTAATAAAAATAAAAGCTTACTAACATTTATTGAGTTCTAACCATGTGTTAAACATGTTGCCAAGTAATTTGCCTGTATTATTTTCATTAATGCTACAACACATGTAGGTAGGTACTAAAGAGGGAAAAGCCTTTGAGGGAGACATGAATACATGCAAATACTGTTATAAACCATATGAATATGAGGTAACAAAGAAAGAGTGATGATTTTTTTTTAAATGGCCATTCTTTATTGATTCTCTGCTATTACACATCACTAGAGGGTGCCAAATTAAATGTTTGATGAAAGGAAAATGATTCCCTGCTAATACTTTACACACTTTGCAGAGTTTTTGTGAATAATAAAAATTTTATTATATCCACTTACACATTAAGAAACAGACTCAGAGATGGAGAAACTTGAAAGAGAGCATTCATTCATTTGTTCTACAAAACAATTTACTGAAGTCCTTAATATTTACCATAGTGCTAGGTGCTAGACTTAAAACAATATACAAAAGAGACATGATTCCTATCTTATGGAACTTAGTTTACTGGGAAGGATTTACTTAAGCAAATGAAACAGCTAAGTTCATACAGTTTGGAAGTATTGGAATCTAAATTCAGACTCACATCTTCTGATTCCCAAAACCTGTGCCCTTTCTACAATACCATGCTAATGCTCTAGCACCTGTTTTGTCTGCTTGAATTTAATTGGAACTTTTAAGTGGAAAATGTTATATCCTTTCCAGGGCGAAAATGATGAAAGAAATTAATTGACTGACTGCCAAAACTGTCTTCATCTCTCTATCCTTGTCATCTTTTATTTCTTCTTCCTTATCTTCTTTCTTTCTTGCCCTGACCTGCGGGTGAAGAACCGCTAGTGTATCTTTGCTCCTGTGAGGAGAATTAGCAGAGAGATAAAATTATAACAGCCACCTAGTACTTCTGCCTTAGAGCACTAAGGTCTTAAGTCCTAAATATGAAAAGAACTGATAAGTAAATATAACATCCTTTAAATCACTTTAATTTTATTTCATCTTTTAGACTTTAAGTACTAACACAGTAGCAGCTTTATTTGAAGCTGTCTTTCACGACTAGCAGCAAATGCTTAGAAAAAGAGAACCATTAATAAATTGACTTTAAAGTTAACTATAAATTATAAATGAGTCATTTTAGTATGTGGGAGTGAGACTCTTAAAAAAAATAATAAAAATCCCAAAAGAAGAAATGAATTAGGAAATATATGCCTACCAACCTCTCTTTCACACTCACACTTTAGAAGGAAAATATTTGGAAATTTTAATTTGTAGAAATCAATACAAATAAAATTTATCAATCAGCAATGATTTTTAAAGCATAAGAATGCTTTTATGTTCAGAGAGAAAAGTATGAAAGCGGATAGTGAGGCCACAATACCTAAAAGTTAAGTGTAACTAGTACGTCTTTGCAGATTATTGAATAAACTATGAGATGAAATGCCTTTGCAAGAAAACCTGTATAGAGAATTGAAATTGTTTTCCTGTGCCATGAAATTATATCTATTTGTACTTAATTAGGCAACAGTAGGTATTCTTTTTTTGTTGTTTTTGTTATCATTAATCTACAATTACATGTGCAACATTATGGTTACGAAACTCCCCACTTCATCAAGTCCCCCCCCCACCTACCCCATTACAGTCACTGTCCAATCAGCATAGTGAGATGCTATAGAATCACTACTTGTCTTCTCTTGGTTGTACAGCCATCCCCGTGCCCCTCCAACATTACGTCTGCTAATCGTAATGCCCCTTTTTCCCCCTTGTCCCTCCCTTCCCACCTATCCTCCCCAGTCCCTTTCCCTTTGGTAACTGTTAGTCCCTTCTTGGGTTCTGTGAGTCTGCTGCTGTTTTGTTCCTTCAGTTTTTTTCTTTGCTCTTATACCCCACATAGGAGTGAAATCATTTGTTACTTCTCTGTTACCGCTGGGCTTATTTCACTGAGCATAATACCCTCTAGCTCCATCCACGTTCCAAATGGTAGGATTCGTTTTCTTCTTATGGCTGAATAATATTCCATTGTGTATATGTACCACATCTTCTTTATCCATTCATCTACTGATGGACACTTAGGTTGCTTCCATTTCTTGGCTATTGTAAATAGTGCTGCAATAAACATAGGGGTGCATCTGTCCTTTTCAATCTGTGATCCTGTTTTCTTAGGGTAAATTCCTAGGAGTGGAATTCCTGGGTCAAATGGTATTTCTATTTTGAGTCTTTTGAGGAACCTCCATACTGCTTTCCACAATGGTTGAACTAATTTGCATTCCCACCAGCAGTGTAGGAGGTTTCCCTTTTCTCCACATCCTCGCCAACATTTGTTGTTGTTTGTCTTTTGGATGTTGGCCATCCTCACTGGTGTGAGGTGATATCTCATTGTGGTTTTAATCTGCATTTCTCTGATGATTAGCGATGTGGAGCATCTTTTCATGTGCCTGTTGGCCATCTGAATTTCTTCTTTGGAGAAGTGTCTATTCATATCCTCTGCCCATTTTTTAATTGGAATATTTGCTTTTTGTTTGTTGAGGTGCATGAGTTCTTTATATATTTTGGATGTCAACCCCTTATTGGATATGTCATTTATGAATATATTCTCCCATACTGTAGGATGTCTTTTTGTTCTGTTGGTGTCCTTTGCTGTACAGAAGGTTTTCAGCTTGATATTGTCCCACTTGTTCATTTTTACTTTTGTTTCCCTTACCCGGGGAGATATGTTCATGAACAACTTACTCATGTTTATGTCCAGGAGATTCTTGCCTATATTTTTTCTAAGAGTTTAATGGTTTCATGACTTACATTCAGGTTTTTGATCCATTTTGAGTTTACTTTTGTGTATGGGGCTAGACAGTAGTCCAGTTTCATTCTCTTACATGTTGCTAAAGAGGCTGTCATTTCCCCATTGTATATCCATGGCTCCTTTATCATATATTAATTGACTGTATATGTTTGGGTTAATGTCTGGATTTTCTTTTCTGTTCCACTGGTCTGTGGGTCTGTTCTTGTGCCAATACCAAATTGTCTTGCTTACTGTAGGTTTGTAGTAGAGCTTGAAGTCTTGGAGCGTAAGTCCCCCTGTTTTATTCTTCCTTCTCAGGATTGCTTTGGCTATTCGGGGTCTTTTGTGGTTCCATATTTTTAGAACTATTTGTTCCAGTTCATTGAAGAATGCTGTTGGTATTTTGATAGGGATTGCATTGAATCTGTGGATTGCTTTAGGTAGTATAACCATTTTGACAATATTTATTCTTCTAGCCAAGAGCATGGGATGAATTTCCATTTGTTAGTGTCCTCTTTAATTTCTCTTAGGAGAGTCTTGTAGTTTTCAGAGTACAGGTCTTTCACTTCCTTCCTTAGGTTTATTCCTAGGTAGTTTATTCTTTTTGATGCAATTGTGAATGGAATTGTTTTTCTGATTTTTCTGTTAGTTCATCATTAGTGTATAGTAAAGCAACAGATTTCTGTGTATTAATTTTGTATCCTGAAACTTTGCTGAATTCAGATATTAGTTCTAGTAGTTTTGGAGTGAAGTCTTTAGGGTTTTTTATGTACAATATCATGTCATTTGCAAATAGTGACAATTTGACTTCTTCTTTACCAGTCTGGATGCCTTGTATTTCTTTGTTTTGTCTGATTTCCATGGCTAGGACCTCCAGTACTATTGTTGAATAACAGTGGGGAGAGTGGGCATCCCTGTCTTGTTCCCAATCTTAGATGAAAAGCTTTCAGCTTCTTGCTGTTAAGTATGATGTTAGCTGTGGGTTTGTCATATATGGCCTTTATGATGTTGAGGTATTTGCCCTCTATACCCATTTTGTTGAGAGTTTTTATCGTGAATGCATGTTGAATTCTGTCAAATGCTTTTTCAGCATCTGTGGAGATGATGATGTGGTTTTTGTTCTTCTTTTTGTTAATGTGGTAGATGATGTTGCTAGATTTTCGAATGTTGTACCATCCTTGCATCCCTGAGATGAATCCTACTTGATCATAGTGTATGATCCTCTTGATGTATTTTTGATTTCGGTTTGCTAATATTTTGTTGAGTATTTTTGCATCTATGTTCATCAGGGATATTGGTTCTGTAATTTTCTTTTTTTGTGGTGCCTTTGCCTGGTTTTGGTATTAGAGTGATGCTGGCTTCATAGAATGAGTTTGAAAGTATTCCCTCCTCTTCTATTTTTTGGAAAACTTTAAGGGGAATGGGTATTATTTCTTTTCTATATGTCTGGTAGAATTCAGAGGTGAATCTATCTGGCCCGGGGGTTTTGTTCTTGGGTAGTTTTCTGATTACCGATTCAATTTTGTTACTGGTAATTGGTCTGTTTAGGTTTTCTCTTTCTTGCTTGGTCAGTCTTGGAAGGTTGTATTTTTCTAAGAAGTTGTCCATGTCTTCTAGGTTTTCCTGCTTGTTAGCATATAGATTTTCATAGTATTCTCTAATAATTCTTTGTGTTTCTGTGGGGTCCGTCGTGATTTTTTCTTTCTCATTTCTGATTCTGTTTATGTGTGTAGATTCTCCTTTTCTCTTAATAAATCTGGCGAGGGGTTTATCTATTTTGTTTAAGAACCAGCTCTTGATTTCATTGATTTTTTTCTGTTGTTTTATTCTTCTCAATTTTATTTATTTGTTCTCTAATCTTTATTATTTCCCTCCTTCTGGTGACTTTGGGCCTCATTTTTTCTTCTTTTTCCAATTTCAATAATTGTGACTTTAGACCATCCATTTGGGATTGTTCTTCCTTCTTTAAATAGGCCTGGATAGCAGTGTACATTCCTCTTAGAACTGCCTTTGCTGCATCCCACAGTAGTTGCGGCTTTGTGTTGTTGTTGTCATTTGTCTCCATATATTGTTTGATCTCTGTTTTAATTTGGTCATTGATCCATTGATTATTTAGGAGCATGTTGTTGAGCCTCCATGTATTTGTGCACCTTTTTGTTTTCTTTGTACAATTTATTTCTAGTTTTATACCTTGGTGATCTGAGAAGTTGGTTGGTAGAATTTCAATATTTTTGAATTTACAAAGGTTCTTTTTGTGGCCTAGTATGTGGTCTATTCTGGAAAACGTTCCATGTGAACTTGAGAAGAATCTGTATCATGCTACTTTTGGGTGTAGAGTTCTGTAGATGTCTGTTAGATCTATCTGTTCTAATGTGTTGTTCAGAGCCTCTGTGTCTTATTTTCTGTTGGTTGATCTGTCCTTTGGAGTGAGTGGTGTGTTGAAGTCTCCTAAAATGAATGCATTGCTTTCTATTTCCTCCTTTAATTCTGTTAGTATTTGTTTCACATATGCCGGTGCTCCTGTGTTGGATACATATATATTTATAATGGTTATATCCTCTTGTTGGACTGACCCCTTTATCATTATGTAATGTCCTTCTTTATCTCTTGCTATTTTCTTCGTTTTGAAGTCTATTTTGTCTGATACAAGTACTGCAACACCTGCTTTTTTCTCTTTGTTGTTTGCATGAAATATCTTTTTCCATCCCTTCACTTTTAGTCTGTGTATATCTTTGGGTTTGAGGTGAGTCTCTTGTAAGCAGCATATAGATGGGACTTGCTTTTTTATCCATTCTGTTACTCTGTGTCTTTTGATTGGTGCATTCAGTCCATTTACATTTAGGGTGATTATCGATAGATATGTACTTATTGCCATTGTTGGCTTTAGATTCGTGGTTACCAAAAGTTCAAGGGTTGCTTCTTTACTATCTAACAGTCTAACTTAACTCTCTTGTTAAGCTATTATAAACACAGTCTGATGATTCTTTGTTTCTCTCCCTTCTTATCTTCCTCCTCCCTTTACATACTAGGTGTTTTATTCTATACTCTTTTACATTTCCTTTCACTGTTTTTGTGGGTAGTTGGTTTTACTTTTTGCCTTTAATTAGTATTTGGATGTTCTGCTGTCTTTGGTATGATTTTATTTTCTCTGATGACATCTTTTTAGCCTTAGGTGTGCTTCCATCTAGAGCAGTCCCTTTAAGATAGCCTGTAGAGGTGGTTTGTGGGAGGCAAATTTCCTCAACTTTTGCTTATCTGGGAATTGTTTATTCCCTCCCTGAAAGTTAAATGATAATCGTGCTGGATAGAGTATTTTTGGTTCAAGACCCTTCTGTTTCATTAGGTTAAATATATCATGCCATTCTCTTCTGGCCTGTAAGGTTTCTGTTGAGAAGTCTGATGACAGTCTGATGGGTTTTCCTTTGTAGGTGATCCTTTTTCTCTCTCTAGCTGCCTTTAATACTCTGTCCTTATCTTTGATCTTTGCCATTTTAATTATTATGTGTCTTGTTGTTGTCTTCCTTGGACCCCTTGTGTTGGGAGATCGGTGGGCTTCCATGGTCTGAGAAACTATTTCCTTTCCCAGCTTGGGGAAGTCTTCAGCAATTATTTCTTCAAAGACACTTTCTATCCCTTTTTCTCTCTCTTCTTCTTCTGGTACACCTATAATGCGAATATTGTTCCATTTGGATTAGTCACACAGTTCTCTTAATAGTCTTTCATTCCTAGAGATCCTTTTATCTCTCTCTGCCTCAGCTTCTCTGTATTCCTGTTCTCTGATTTGTATTCCATTAACAGTCTCTTGCACCTCATCCAGTCTGCTCTTAAGCCCGTCAATCACTTGTCTCCTTTCTGTATTGTATTTCCTCACTTCCTCCCTTAGCTCTTGCATATTTCTCTGTAGATCCATCAGCATGGTTATGACTTTTATTCTGAATTCTTTTTCAGGAAGATTGTTTAAGTCTATCCCATCAGGCCCTCTCTCTGGGGTTGTCTGGGTGATCCTTGTCTGGACCATATTCCTCTTTTTTTTCATGTCGCCGGTAGGTGTCACATGTGTCTGTGGGAGAACAAAGTCCCTTCCTGCTTGTTGTTCTCCTTGCTCTTCTCTGGAGCCTGAGCTGGTTTCCCACACACCAGGAGGCAGTGTCTGGGATAATCCTCTGAGCAGCCTGTGTACAGGGTCGCCCTCTGTCTAGCCTATAGCACTGCGGGCGTTTGCAGTCTTGCCGGGTGTGTTCTGCTCCCCTTGGTGCCTTCCAGACCTTGTTCTCAGTTCTGTGGCCCTCCTGGTTAGCTGCATGCCAGCTGGGAGGAGATTCTGTGTGGTTGCTGTGGGCGGGGCCGCTCTCCCACTTTTCCATATCTATGGCGGATCTGCCAGACCCTTTGCAACGCCGGCGGTGGGGTAAATAATGGCAGGTTGCTGATCTCTGTGGGAGGCTTTGGCGCAGCTGCTTTACCTGGCAGCCGCTTAGGGGGTCCGAAATGCCTCAAGATTCCCCGCCTGTTGGGCTGAGTGCGCTGGGACGATTTTGTTCCGCTTTTCTTTTGTCCCGGGGAGCCAGCTGAGGGGACCCGTTTGCAGTCTCCGTCTCGGATCCTGCCCTTCTGTTTCTCTAATCTCCAATACATCATGCGATGTGTGTCTGTGCTCCTGGTGCAGATCACCGGGGCTGGTTATTTAGCCGGCCTGTGCTTCCACTCCCTCCCCGCTCTGATTCCTTTCCTCCTGGCCTTGTGCTGGGGTGGGGGAGTGCTCGCGTCCCGCCAGGTCGCGGCTTTGTATCTTACCTGCTTCGTGAGGCGCTGAGTTCTCTCAGATGTGTCTGTAGCCTAGCTGTTGTACTGTATCTTCTGGTCTCTGTTTTAGGGATAGTTGTATTTGTTCTATTTTCACAAATATATATGGTTTGGGGAGGAGATTTTCGCTGCCCTGCTCATGCCGCCATCTTCCCAGAACCAGAGTAGGTATTCTTAAGTTGATTAAATTCACAGACGTGGTTTGCCCTTCAGTTTTGTTTTGAGTGCTTAAAATGTTTTCCATGAAGCACTCTTAGTCTATTTTGAACTCTGGGTATTCCCATAATAAAAGTAAATATGCCTTTATGTCATAATAACAGTTTTTAATATTTCTTCATAAAAGTGAGTGAAAGTAGAGAATATCTGGTTTCTAATTTCCTAAACAAAAATGTTTTTGTCTTGTTGAGGACATATGATAGAGGTATACTAACAAGTGTAACATGAGGCTGACTTCTTTCATGAGGAGGGTATAAAAAGATCCCAAGGATAGAGACATAACAGTTTGCCAGTCACTAAGCAGTAGGCTCTGCTGAAACCCTCCTCTCTTATGCTCCGCTTTGTGACCAGGCCTAGGACTCCGCAAACCATGTTCTGCTTTTCTAGCTGACTTTGTTAGATTCTGTTGCCAGTAGGGGGCTCTAGAGGGAAGTTGCAAAACCGAGGGAGAAAAGCAGCCCTTAGGGTTCCTTTCTTTTACTTCCTGCTGGCTTCAAATTCCTTTGGATAGCCTAGCAATGCTTCTTTACCCTGGCTGCATTGGTTTTTTCCTGAAGCAGTAATTGAATCTAGTTGCAGTTTGTCTAATACTTACAGAACCAGCCTGAATACTCATCCCCTTTCTCAGGGATGTGGGTCTCCAATGTTAGGGCCCTCCTCCAAGGTCAGAGACGCTAGTACCAGCCAATCTATGCCGCTTCTTCAGAGGTGTGAGTTCTAGTTCCACAGGTTGCTCCTTAAAGTTTGAAATTCCATCCTCTTCCTTATTCCCCCAATTTTAGGGTTGGTGGCTGCTTTGTGTCATTGCCCCATGCATGATAACTTAGTGTTCTTTTCAGTTATCTAGTTACCAACTTTATACTTGGCTAGCAATCTTTTTTTTTATAGTATATGTAACTAATATTCTTTTTGTTGAAGTATGCTTGACATACTATGTTTCATGTGTACAGCATAGTGATTGGACTGCTATATACATTACAAAATGCTCACCGTGATAAATGTAGTTACCATCTGTCACCCCACAAAGTTATTACAATATTATTGACTATGTGCCCTATGCTATATTTTTTTATCTCCATGGCTTAATTATTTTACAATTGGAAGTTTATGCCTCTTTATCCCCTTCACCTATTTCACCCATCTCCCCCCCTCAACCTTTTATATTACAGTCTTTCTGTTCCTCTAACTCATGTAACTGTATCTCCTGATTAGATCCTGAGTAATACTGGAAAGGATCAGGAAAAAAAAGTGAATGGAGAATATAGTATTTTAGTTTGACCTGAAGGAAGAATGGAATTTTAGTAAGTGAAAAATCAGAAAACCTCAAATAGAATGGATTTTAGCATGAGTAAAGGTAGCAAAAATGTGAGAGTATGGTGTATATTTGAGAAGCATTTTATGTTCTAGGGGTTTTTGGAGCACAAGGTACATGTTACAGAAAAAGATAGATAGGTTGGAGCAAGCAGTAATTTGGAGGACCTTAAACTCTATGCTAAAATTTTGATGATTTTTTAAAAGGTATAATGATCTGAATAGAATCTTCCTCTAGAAATGTTTGGATAATAAATTCATGACAGATTATCGAGGTAAGTTAGGAATGAACATGGTAAAATTTTAATGTTAGAGCTTATGCTGAGCATCATTGTTTTCCCACAAAACATTCATTCAGAAAATATTGAGGGCCTAATGTGATTGGAATGCAACAATGAATATGTAAACAGTCTCTATTCTCAAGTAAAAAAGATATTTTACTCAGATAAGTAGAGAACAAAGTACATAGGTATGGCAATGTGTAGAGAATTGTGGCACATGAGATAGAGACAGTATAACCCTGAAGAGCCAAGAACGACTGATATGTGTTTTTTCTTAATTTTTTTAAGTGTATTTTTTAAAATTTGTGTTTAAAATGGTGGCTGAGAGTTGACTATGCATAAAGGAGAGTATGAGTTAGGCCTGAAGAACAATTCTGAGAAAAGGCAGAGAGGGAGAACCAGCATTGTTTTGGTAGAATCTAATGGGAAATTACATGATTTTTTTCAAGAACAGATTCATTTTTCTCTTCTTGATGTGGTTTTTCTCCTAATGGATAAAACTGAATTGGGAAGGAGCCTTAGCTGTTGGAACAGTGCATGTACATTAGAAGGGACCTTAGCAGTTACAGCAGTGCTTGCAATGCATGTGTCTGCGTCTTGGTTTCTAAAGTCTTGTGGTGGTTTTTACAGAGGGTATATCAAGTAAATGGATTTTCACTGCCCCATTTAAATTCAGTCCTAGATGAGTGTCGTTTCACTAGTATGTATATCTGTGTATACGCGTGTGTTTATAGAGGAGAGAGGGACAGAGAAAGAGACGTATATATAGGGTAGGAAATTGTAACAGGTGCTCAAAAGAAATATTAACACAGTATTGCATTCATGTATAGAACTTTTCCCTAAGGGTTATACTGTACTAGAGAACTTTAAACCAAAGAAATAATTTTTAGATTGTGAAATATTTACACCAAATTTTTAAGTTGAGAAGACAGAAAAATCAAGTGAAATGATTGGAAGAGAGAATTGCAGGGAAAGGAAACAATATTGTGATTTTTCTGTCAACTTTTTCAGCCACTACATTGAACCAAACGTCTTAAATTATGTGGCAGATAATGGGACTATCTATAAGAGAATTAAGTTTTGGAAACTCTCCTTAGAGAACTGACTGAGAAGCACCCTCACTATATCTTATAGAGCTCTCCAGGTGCATAACAGCTATATAGAAATTTAATGATCACTAAGACTGTAATTAGCTTGCCCTACATTTAATCAAAGTGTGTATGTTGTAGTGTTTTTTAAAAAGTACTTGTTTTTATGTTTTTGGTGTTTAGGCTAGACAGCAGCAAGCAGAATTGGCCCAGCAGGAATGGCTTCAAATGCAGCAAGCAGCCCAGCAAGCACAGCTTGCTGCTGCCTCAGCCAGTGCTTCTAACCAGGCAGGATCCTCTCCGGATGAAGAAGATGAGGATGATATCTGAAATTCACCATCTGAATTTCTGTTTCCTCTATAAATGTTTTTCCCTGCACAAGAAAACAGTGAAAGAAATGCTTATCTGTAAATTTGTATGCATCTCGGTGGACTTGCCATTGGTATTCTAGGGATGTCTGCTGTTAAGTTTCATCTACTGTGTGCTATTCATGTAAAAACTCTCTTTGAACTATTGAAAATTTAAGGTTCAGTATAATATCAATTTTGAATTTTTAATGATGTTTATGAAATTTTAGATAGCAGTGAATCCTTTATTTGATCAATAAACAGTGTTAAAAAAACTCCCAAGTTTATAAAGATCAGTGAAATTTATACAGAAACTCTAAATCTGCATTTGCATTTCCTCTGCCCTTTTAACTAAACTGAAAATTGGGAATTTTAATTTATTGTGGGGGTGCTGTTTGATGCAATAGACATTAGATCAGGTTGGTGAAAAAAAGAGTTCAGTTCTGTAGTATCTGAATTTTTTGTCTTTTAAAATGAGTATACACACACACACACACACACACACACACACATATAGGCAATAAACATATATGCTCAGATAAATATACTTGCTTAAAAAAATCTCAAAACAAGACATTCAAAAATTAGGAAGAATTATGTTCCATAGTTGTACAAATTTGGTGCATTAGGTTTTTGGTTTGTTTTTGCTTTGTGAAGAAGTAAAAACTACAATTTTATAATGGCATAATTCATCTTGAGGTACACTATTACATTTCAAAGACTGCCCAATTGCAAGAATTGTCATGTTTCTTACTATTTCACTCCAATAATTTGTTAATAGTATTACATGTTTAGTCCATCCATGTTTATTGGAGCTTCGGTTCCACTGGTTTAGCTAAGGTTCATGAATATTCAAGCCTTTGCTGGGGAAAGAAATGAAAGTTAGTAAGCATGCTTGCTATAAAAGAGGGATTTTTTTGTAATTTAATTTGTAGTTATAGTTACTGTTTTTATCATTACTTTTACATTTTCTTGACTAGATGGCTACTGTGTCCAATGCTTCTTTTTGAAATGACATCATCTCCATCATAATTGAATGATAGCTTTAAAAAATGATTGGTTTTGCTTAAGAAAGTGTGTCATTACTGATCAACCCTATAGGAAATAGTTTCAATCTGCTCATTAAAAGGAGAAGCTTTAATTTGGTTCTAAGAAAGTATGATAATGATTTTTTTAGGAATCCATTGTGTTGAAGAAATGACATATTGTTTGTATTTTGGAAACAGAATGGAAAAGCCATTTGAGATAATATGAAGTAATCTAAATTTCTGTGTAAGTTGCCAAATCATATAAATTTCTGTGTTTACCAAGCCCAAGGATAGATGCAGCTGCCAGGATTCCGATTTTAATTGGAGAGCTCAATAAGTGAAGTTTACACTTAATAGATTTCCTAATTATCATTTTGCAGTTTTAGAAAAAAATGAGATGAAACATTGTCAAACATTTATTAAATACACTTCCCCATGCCATGAAAAGGTTAATCTGGCTGAACTTTTTAAGTTGAAGTTGATAATATATTTATAAAGTGCTTTGGACAAGATAGAAGGGATTGTTTTTTTAAAAATTTAAGTACCAAAGGTAGTCTAGTTTAAGAAATAATAAGTGTTGGCTTTTCTAATTTGTATGTAACATCCTTATATTTTCTATTTTAAGTATATCTGTTTCTTAAGTAAACAACTTAGATATTTTTCCACACCTTTTTTTTCTGATGCAGAGTTCAGGTTAATTAATATTTTACTGCATCGGATAATGTCTGAAGCCTAGTGACTTTCATTTTGACATTCTTGTGATTTCATATGCTGTATTCCTCAAGCAATAAAATCCTGATGTGTTTTATAAATTGTTTTTATATTTGATCTATACAGATTAATGGCAGGATATTACTGTTATTAACATTTTTACTAGTTTCAAGAATCTTAGACTCAAAAGACATTTTGATCATTTGGTATGTAGTATTTGACTCTCTTGTTTACTGTTACTTCAAGAAATGTGGTTTTACTTGTATTTTGTAATTTACAGTCCTAGGATTCAGGTATAACAAAGCTAATTAAGCAGTATTTACTTTTGGCTAATTCTTTAGCATTTAAATTTCACTTTTATGTTCTGTCCATTGTTGAGATTTTAAAAATCTTTTGGAGAGAAAAACAAATCTTTAGGACTCTTGAGAAATTGAGTTACTGTTTAGTAAATACTTTCCCCATCTGGAATATATATCTTTTTCAGCAGTCTATCAGATTGATAAGTGCTGAAAAGGTACTAATTTTTAAAACTGCATATACCATGTATGTAAAAGAGTACACATAAAAAGGTTTTTCACAATTTAAATATGCTCACATCACCATCCCTTAGATCAAGACACAGAGCATTTGCAAGCACACCCCAGGAGCCCTCCTCTTGCCCCTAAACTGTTACATTCTTCCTCCCCAGAAATAAATACTATTTTGACTTCTAAAACACACATTAGTTTTATGTGTCTTTTGTGTAAATACAGTCAGACACATACACACACATTTTTGCTCATTATATTTGTGAGTAAACCTACTGGTTTCCTGATGCCACTGTTAACAGATTACCACAAATTTAGTAATTAAAACAAATTTATTCTTGTAATCCTGGAGATCAGAAATCCAAAACCAATTTCCTTAGGCCAAAGTTAAGATATCAGCAGAGTTGGTTCCTGAATCCTGGAGGTTGTGATTGGAGAATCTGTTCCTTGCCTTTTTTCAGCTTCCAGTGGCTGCCTGTATTCCTTGGCTTATGGCCCCTTCCTCCATGTTCAAAGCCTCTGCTTTCATTATTACTCTCTTTTGGTAGTCAAATCTTCCTTTGCTTCGTCATTTAGGGCCCATCTGGATAATCCAGAATAATCTCCCAATTTCAAGATCCTTAATCATACCTGCAGAGCCTCTTTTGCCATTGAAGGTAACATTCACAGGTTCCAGGGGTTAGATCCTGGATATCTTTGGAGGCCATTATTCAACCTACCAGAATGAGATTCATTCATATGGTTGTATGCATTTGTACTTTATTCTCATTGCTGAATACTATTTCATTAATTTATCCATTTTTATATCCAGAATTTATTCATTCTTCCATTGATGGGCATCTGAGGAATTTCTAGTTCTGGGCTATTATGAATAATGCTGTGGAGAACATTCATATACATAGCTTTTGGTGAGTGTATGTATGCATTTCTGTTGAATATGTACCTGGGAATGGACTTGCTGGGTTATGGAGTTTGCATATATTTGATTTTAGTATCTACTGTCAGTTTTCCAAAACTGTATGTAAGAGGTACCATCTTAATATGTACCATAATAATGAATTATCCTAATGGTCTAGTGGCCTGAGAATGGTAACGAATTTCTGAAAGTACCTAAATTATAACAAATGAGATATATTTGCTATAGTAGGTCTGTTGTTATTTATATCATACAAGAGGAAAATAAAAGTATTTTTCTTGTTACTGATATAATAGTATTATGCACTTAATAGATTATTGCTCCTCAAAATAAATGCAAGTTTTAGGTAATCATAAATCGTTTGTTGAGTTTATGTATGTTTAGTTTAGTTGTAGAAAATCCATGATTTAAATTTTTAATTTTTTTGTTACATAGATATTACCTCATATCCACATGGCCACCAGGAAGAATTATTCAATCACATGGCATAGACACTGCCTTCCACTTCATTTGGAATTTTTTTTGTTTCCTTCTCTGTGTCCACATCTTGCTCCCCCCTGTATTTTTCACCTTGCTCCACATTATAATCTCATAGATAGGATTGGCCAGGGAGGACAGAATGGCAGCATAAATAACCTCCTTCCACCTAACCACACTTGTCATCGAAGCATCATCGCTGATCCTTATCCTATTTCCTCAAAATAAAAGACCTACCCTTACTTAGTGTGTATCTTTTCCTATAAAAGATGTAAATGAAAAGAGGAAGTACAGAAGCAAAGGAGCTAACTTTTAAGATCAATTTCTACAAGAAATCAAGCAACTCAGTGAAACCTTAAAACAGGATTTCTTAACCTCAGCATCACAGGCATTTGGGGCCAGTTCATTTGTTGTTGGAAGCGGCCCTGTGTATTTTCGGAAGTTAAGTAGCGTCCCTGGCTTTATACCTACCTGATGCCAGTAGCAGCCCCTTTCCCCACTGTGACAACCCAAATGTCTCCAGACTTAGCCAGATGTCCCCTGGGGTGGGGCAAAATCACCTCCTGTTGAGAACCATTGCCTTAGAATATCTAGGTTTTTACTTTAAGGATTTGGGTAGTAGGGAAAGACTCAAACTGGACCCCTATTGGAAGTAGCATGTAGTGTTAGGGGAAAAACAAAGCAACAAGGTGATTTGGAGAAAACAGGCGCAGGATTAAAATTTATTTTCAGGAATTTAAGGTATCATTGATATACAATCTTATGCTCAGGTTTCACATGAGCAAAATTGTGGTTACTACATTCCCCACCACATACCCCATTACCGTCACTGTCCATCAGCATAGTAAGATGCTATAGAGTCACTACTTGTCTTTTCTGTGCTATACTGCCTTCCCCATGCCCCCCCTACATGATGTGTACTAGTTGTAATGCCCCTTATTCCCCTTACTTCTCCCATCCCACTCACCCTCCCCAGTCCCTTTCCCATTGGTAACTGTTAGTCCATTCTTGGGTTCAGTGAGTCTGCTGCTGTTTTGTTCCTTCAGTTTTTGCTTTCTTGTTATACTCCACAGAGGAGTGAAATCATTTGGTACTTGTCTTTCTCCTCCTGGCTTATTTCACTGAGCATAATACCCTCTAGCTCAATCCATGTTGTTGCAAATGGTTGGATTTGTTTTCTTCTTATGGCCGAATAATATTCCATTGTGTATATGTACCATATTTTTTTTAGGTATTATTGATATACATGCTTATGAAGGTTTCACATGAAAAAACAATGTGGTTACTATATTTACCCATATTATCAAGTCTCCCACACACACCCTATTGCAGTCACTGTCCATCAGTGTAGTAAGATGCCACAGATTCACTATTTGCCTTCTCTGTGCTACCCTGTCTTCTCCATGACCTCCCACACCATGTGTACTAAACATAATACCCCTCAATCCCCTTCTCGCTCCCTCCCACCCGCCCTCCCACACCCCTCCCCTTTGGTAACCACTAGTCCCTTCTTGGAGTCTGTGAGTCTGCTGCTGTTCTGTTCCTTCAGTTTTGCTTCATTGCTGTACTCCACAAATGAGGGAAATCATTTGGCACTTGTCTTTCTCCGCCTGGCTTATTTCACTGAGCATAATATCCTCTAGCTCCATCCATGTTGCTGCAAATGGTAGGATTTGTTTCTTTCTTATGGCTGAATAGTATTCCATTGTGTATATGTACCACATCTTCTTTATCCATTCATCCACTGATGGACACCTAGGTGGCTTCCATTTCTTGGCTATTGTAAATAGTGCTGCAATAAACATAGGGGTGCATATCTCTTTTTCAAACTGTGCTGCTGCATTCTTAGGGTAAATTCCTAGGAGTGGGATTCCTGGGTCAAATGGTATTTCTATTTTGAGTTTTTTGAGGAACCTCCATACTGCTTTCCACAATGGTTGAACTAATTTACATTCCCACCAGCAGTGTAGGAGGGTTCCTCTTTCTCCTCATCCTCGCCAGCATTTGTTGTTGTCTTTTAGATGTTGGCCATCCTATCTGGTGTGAGGTGATATCTCATTGTGATTTTAATTTGCATTTCTCTGATGCTTAGTGATGTGAAGCATCTTTTCATGTGCCTCTTGGCCATCTGAATTTCTTTGGAGAATTGTCTGTTCAGATCCTCTGCCCATATTTTAATTGGGTTATTTGGTTTTTTGGTTGTTGAGGCACGTGAGTTCTTTATGTATTTTGGATGTCAGCCCCTTACTGGATATGTCATTTATGAATATATTCTTCCATGCTGTAGGATGCCTTTTTGTTCTATTGATGGTGTCCTTTGCTGTACAGAAGCTTTTTAGTTTGATATAGTCCCACTTATTCATCTTTGCTTTTGTTTCCCTTGCCCGAGGAGATTTGTTCATGAAAAAGTTGCTCATGTTCATATTCAAGAGAGTTTTGCCTATGTTTTCTTCTAAGAGTTTTATGGTTTCATGACTTACATTCAGGTCTTTGATCCATTTCGAATTTACCTTTGTATATAGAATTAGACAATAATCCAGTTTCATTCTCTTACATGTAGCTATCCAGTTTTGCCAACACCAGTTGTTGAAGAGGCTGTCATTTCCACATTGCATGACCATGGCTCCTTTATCATATATTAATTGGCCATATATGTGTGGGTTTATATCTGGGCTCTCTATTCTATTCCACTGATCTATGGGTCTGTCCTTTTGCCAGTACCAAATTGTCTTGATTACTGTGGCTTTGTAATAGGGGAAAGTCACATCATTAAAAGGTGGCTCTTGACTTCACATCTGCTGAGCCCTTCACTCCTTGGACCCTTGTGTAGTTCCCAAAAATCTACTTGCTCTCTGCTTTTCACCCAGAGATTCTTGTCATACCCAGTTTCAAATAGACCAAGTATACTCTCTCATTACTATGTACATCTTTTAGCAAGCATGCTATTTTTTAAAAATTGTTTTTATTGTGGATAAATACACATGAAATATACCATTTTAACCATTTTTACCTGTTCAGATCAGTGGTGTTAAGTATGTAGATATTGTTATGCAACCATTATCTCCAGAACTATTTGATTATCGTAAGCTGAACTGTAACACTGTACCTGTTAAATAATAACTTTCTATTCTTACCTGCCCCCAGCCCCCAGTAACCATGGTTCTACTTTCTGTTTGCATGAATTGGACTATTCTGGGAACCTCATGTAAGTGGAATTGTGCAGTATTTGTCATTTTGGATCTGGCTTATTTCAGTTAGTATATTATGCTGTCAGGGTTCATCCATATTGTAACATGTGTCAGAACTTCATTCCTTTTTAAAGCTGAATAATATTCTGTTGTATGTATATGACACCATTTGTTTATTCTTCTGTTGTTGAATGGGTTGCTTCCACCATTTGGCAATTGTGAATAATGCGACTGTGAAAATGGGTGTACAGATAGATATCTGTTTAGTCCCTAAGTGCATGTTTTTTTTGAGTATACAGATCTATATACTGAGAAGTTAAACAAAGCCATACAGTATGGATGTACATGTAAGGACAGTTTATATGACAAGTGTGACATGAATAAAGGGGACCAACAGTTTTGTATTAGATCTTTATCTATTTTATCTCATTTTCTCATCACCTTTGTGAGGTAGGTATCGATAGTCCAGGGCGGCATACTGGTAACACAGGTGTGCTGTGGAGAATAATAAACATATGAGACAATATTTTTGATTATGAAACCTCATAAGTATAATGTAGTGAGTGTGGAAAATAACATAGTCCATGGCTATTTCCTTTCAATTTTATACATTTCTTGCTTTTGTAATTTTATATGAATAGCACTTGTTTGTCACTGACATGGAATTAGTAGTAGAGCAAGAAGAAGGAAATTTGCCAGGAAAAAATTTTAGTGTGGTTGAGAGGTTTTTATTGGGTATGAGAGATGTCCCAGGGGTGGAGAGAGAGGGTATGAGAAAGGATGTATCTAGTGATGGGAAAAGAAACGATTGTTGCTGTTAAGGCAGCTAAAGATCCTCTGACTATTAGGGGAAAATATGGCAGGCTCAAAATTGTCTGGTGATGCTAGTATCTTCTAATAAGTTCATTTCTTTTATTTTGCCCATAAAAGATACTGTTAACTTCATATTTATATCATTAATAAACTTTTAGGATCCATGTATTAGGGTGTAGTGGTATAGTTAAGAGACAACAATGGTATTTATTGCAGAAGCATTTATTTGGTGTATTACAAAGGATAGGGTATATTTTATAAGCCTAATAATGTTGGATTTATGTATGCAGTTATATCATACATATCATAGAAGCCCTAAAAAATCTGGACTGTCTTTATTATAACCATTTTATAAATAAGGAAGCTAAGGTTAAAAGAAATTAAGTAATACAATAACATCTAGCAAGTAGAGGTATCAGAATTTGAACCTCAATCTAAGTACTGTTCTAAGTTCTAAGGACAGTTTCTTCTACTAGATCATTCTGCTTTCTCCCCCAAAGTACTTTGGGAATACTAGGAAAAATCTTTTTACCTTTATCTGAAGGTTATTTAAAAAATTATAAACCTGCCTGAGGATAGCAAAATTGTGTGCTATTGCAAGATAATTGTGGAGTTCATGCTAAGGAAGTAGAAGTTATATGTAGTAATATTTTTAGCTTCTTCTTCTGCCCAGCATTGTAAAAATGATTCACTCAGTGTTACGTAAAATTTGAAGTATTATTACAGAAAATATTCCATAAAGTTGATTTATTGTATACAATTTATATGGGACTTTTATTTTGATCAGAATACTTAAAAGCTTATAGAAAAATGTGACCTGCCACTGGGTTTCTAGAATTTCCTATTACCCAAATGTTGTAGAATTTTGGAATTTTTGGAATAAACTCTCAAAAACCAAGGCCAAGGGGCACGGGCCATTCTGGCGTGGGTGTGGGGCCGCGGGAAATCTGGTAGATGGAGACACATTAGTAAACATTTCTGCCGTGGTGCAATAAATTCAAGAGCGGAGTGAATAAATACAGTAGCTAGAAAGTCATGAAAGATTAATGTCAATTGATGTGGCAGAGAAAATTAATTGAATGGTGATGTAAAATAGGTTTAAGAAGGGCTGAGGGACTTCCGGGAAGATGGCGGTGTGAGCAGGGCGGCAGAAATCTCCTCCCAACACTATATTTATCTACGAAAACACAGAAAATACATCTATTCCTAAAAGAGAGACGAGAATACACAGGAAAGCGCACAGCGTGCAGCTACACCCGAGAGGACTCGGCACCCCAAGAGGCGGGTAAGATACGGAGCCGCGACCCGGCGGGACCCGAGCCCTCCCCCACCCCAGCGCACCGGCGGGAGGAGAGGATTCAGAGCCGGGAGGGAGTGGAAGTACACCCCGCGAAGTAGCCAGCCCCGGTGATCTGCGCGGGGAGCGCTGACCCACATTGCGCAGTGCAGCGGAGATTGGAGAGACAGAGGGGCAGGATCTGAGCGGGGAACGCGCCAGGGGGCTTGCAGCCGGCTCCGGGAAGGAAAAAAAAAACGCGCGCTTTCTTCAGCGGTCTTAAAGAGACAGGAGCCCAGCGGAGGAGCCGGATCGCCCCAGCACACTCAGCCCAGCAGGCTGGGAGTCCTGGGAAGTTTCAGACGCCTTAGCTGGCGACTGAGGAAGCGTAGCCATACTTAACCCTTCTCACTGGGATCAACAGCCTCCTATTCGTTCCCACCCCTGCCAGAGCGATAAAGGGCCCTGCGGAGCGGCACAGTCACAGCTGTGGAATAGTGGGGCAATAGCGCCACCTAGAGCATTCCCACAGAATCTACGTCCGGTGGGCATTTTTTTTGTTTTGTTTTGTTTTTTTGTTTTGTTTTTGTATTTTCTTTTCTTTCTTTTTTTTTTTCTTTCTTTCTTTTTTCTTTTTTTTCTCTCTTTTTTTCTTCTCTTTTTAAAGTCTTAAAGAGCCCAGCTGACATACGTGGCAACTATCAGTGACCAAATTATACAGCCATGAAAAGACAGAGGAATATGGTTCAGACCAAAATCAACCAGACAACCCCAGAGAGGGAGTCTGAAGGGATGGAAATGCACAGCCTCCCTGAAAAGAATTTAGAATAAAAGTCATAACCATGCTGATGGACCTACAGAGAAATGTGCAAGAGCTGAGGGAGGAAGTGAGGGAACTGAGGAAAGACAATGCAGAAATCAGACAAGCGATCGACGGGCTTAACAGCAGAATGGATGAGATGCAGAGACTGTTAATGGAATAGAAAACAGAGAACAGGAGTACAGAGCAGCTGAGGCAGAGAGAGATAAAAGGATTTTTAGGAATGAAAGAATATTAAGAGAACTGTGTGACCAATCCAAACGGAACAATATTCGCATTATAGGAGTACCAGAGGAAGAAGAGAGAGAAAAAGGGATAGAAAGTGTCTTTGAAGAAATAATTACTGAAAACTTTCCCTCGCTGGGGAAGGAAGTAGTCTCGCAGTCCACCGAAGCTCAGAGATCTCCCAACACAAGGGAACCAAGGAAGACAACACCAAGACACATAATAATTAAGATGGCAAAGATCAAAGATAAAGACAGGGTATTAAAGGCAGCTAGAGAGAGAAAAAAGATCACCTACAAAGGAAAACCCATCAGACTATCATCAGACTTCTCAACAGAAACCTTACAGGCCAGAAGAGAATGGCATGATATATTTAACGTTATGAAACAGAAGGGCCTCGAACCAAGAATATTGTATCCAGCACGATTATCATTTAAATATGATGGAGGGATTAAACAATTTCCAGATAAACGAAAGTTGAGAGAGTTTGCCTCTCATAAACCACCACTACAGGATATCTTAAATGGACTGCTCTAGATGGAAGCACACCTAAGGCTAAAAAGATGTCACCAGAGGAAAAAAAATCATAGCAAAGAGAGCAGACCATCCAAATACTAACTAAAGGCAAAGAATAAAACACCTAGTTTAGAAAGAATGGAGGAGGAAGAATAAGAAGGGAGAAAAATAAAGAAACATCAGACAGTGTTTGCAATAACTTAACAAGAAAGTTAAGTTAGATTGTTAGATAGTAAAGAAGCAACCCTTGAACCCTTGGTAACCACGAATCTAAAGCCAGCAATGGCAATAAGTACATACCTATCAATAATCACCCTAAATGTAAATGGACTGAATGCACCAATCAAAAGACACAGAGTAACAGAATGGATAAAAAAGCAAGACCCATCTATATGCTGCCTACAAGAAACTCACCTCAAATCCAAAGATATACACAGACTAAAAGTGAAGGGATGGAAAAAGATATTTCATGCAAACAACAAAGAGAAAAAAGCAGGTGTTGCAGTACTTGTATCAGACAAAATAGACTTCAAAACGAAGAAAGTAGCAAAAGATAAAGAAGGACATTACATAATGATAAAGGGGTCAGTCCAACAAGAAGATATAACCATTATAAATATATATGCACCCAACACAGGAGCGCCAGCATATGTGAGACAAATACTAACAGAATTAAAGGAGGAAATAGACAGCAATGCATTCATCTTAGGAGACTTCAACACACCACTCACTCCAGAGGACAGATCAACCAGACAGAAAATAAGTAAAGACACAGAGGCATTGAACAACACACTAGAACAGATGGACCTAACAGACATCTACAGAACTCTACACCCAAAAGCAACAGGTTACACATGCTTCTCAAGTGCACATGGAACATTTTCCAGAATAGACCACATACTAGGCCACAAAAAGAACCTCAGTAATTTCAAAAATATTGAAATCCTACCAACCAACTTCTCAGATCACCAAGGTATAAAACTAGAAATAAATTTTAGAAAGAAATCAAAAAGGCTCACAAATACATGGAGACTTAACAACACTCTCCTAATTAATCAATGGGTTAACGACCAAATCAAAACAGAAATCAAAGAATATATGGAGACTAATGACAACAACAACACAAAGCCACAACTTCTGTGGGACGCAGCAAAGGCAGTTCTAAGAGGAAAGTATATTGCAATCCAGGCCTATTTAAAGAAGGAAGAACATTCCCAAATGAATAGTCTAAAGACACAATTACTGAAATTGGAAAAAGAAGAACAAATGAGGCCCAAAGTCACCAGAAGGAGGGACATAATAAAGATTAGAGAAGAAATAAATAAAATTGAGAAGAATAAAACAATAGAAAAAATCAATAAAACCAAGAGCTGGTTCTTTGAAAAAATAAACAAAATAGATAAACCCCTAGCCAGACTCATTAAGAGAAAAAGAGAATCTACACACATAAACACAATCAGAAATGAGAAAGGAAAAATCACGACGGACCCCACAGAAATACAAAGAATCATAAGAGAATATTATGAGAATCTATATGCTAACAAGCTGGAAAACATAGAAGAAATGGACAACTTCTTAGAAAAATACAACCTTCCAAGACTGACCAAGCAAGAAACAGAAAAACTAAACAGACCAATCACCAGTGACGAAATCGAATTGGTAATCAAAAAACTACCCAAGAACAAAACCCCTGGGCCTGATGGATTCACCTCTGAATTCTACCAGACATATAGAGAAGAAATAACACCGATTCTCCTTAAAGTTTTCCAAAAAATAGAAGAGGAGAGGAATACTTCCAAACTCATTCTATGAAGCCAGCATCACTCTAATACCAAAACCGGGCAAAGACCTCACCAAAAAAGAAAATTACAGACCAATATCCCTGATGAACGTAGATGCAAAAATACTCAACAAAATATTAGCAAACCGAATTCAAAAATACATCAAGAGGATCATACACCATGATCAAGTGGGATTCATCCCAGGGATGCAAGGATGGTACAACATTCGAAAATCCATCAACATCATCCACCACATCAACAAAAAGAAGAACAAATACCACATGATCATCTCCATAGATGCTGAAAAAGCATTTGACAAAATTCAGCATCCATTCCTGATTAAAACTCTCAACAAAATGGGTATAGAGGGCAAGTACCTCAACATCATAAAGGCTATATATGACAAACCCACAGCTAACATCATACTTAACAGCGAGAAGCTGAAAGCTTTTCATCTAAGATCAGGAACAAGACAGATGCCCACTCTCCCCACTTCTATTCAACATAGTACCGAGGTCCTAGCCACAGCAATCAGACAAAACAAAGACATACAAGGCATCCAGATTGGTAAAGAAGAAGTCAAATTGTCACTATTTGCAGATGACATGATACTGTACATAAAAACCCTAAAGATTCCATTCCAAAACTACTAGAACTAATATCTGAATTCAGCCAAGTTGCAGATACAAATTAACACACAGAAATCTGTTGCTTTCCTATACACTAATGATGAACTAACAGAAAGAGAAATCAGAAAAACAATTCCATTCACAATTGCATCAAAAGAATAAAGTACCTAGGAATAAACCCTAACTAAGGAAGTGAAAGACCTGTACTCTGAGAACTATAAGACATTCCTAAGAGAAATTAAAGAGGACACTAACAAATGGAAACTCATCCCATGCTCTTGCCTAGGAAGAATAAATATTGTCAAAATGGCTATACTACCTACAGCAATCTACAGATTCAATGCAATCCCTATCAAACTACCAACAGCTTTCTTCAATGAACTGGAACAATTAATTCTAAAATTCATATGGAACCACAAAAGACCCCGAATAGCCAAAGCAATCCTGAGAAGGAGGAATAAAACAGGGGGAATTATGCTCCTGACTTCAAGCTCTACTACAAAGCCACAGTAATCAAGACAATTTGGTATTGGCACAAGAAACAGACCCACAGACCAGTGGAACAGAATAGAAAATCAAACATTAGCAAACATATACAGTCAATTAATATTTGATAAAAGTGCCTTGGATATACAATGGGGAGATGACAGCCTCTTCAGCAGCTGGTGTTGGAAAAACTGGACAGCTACATGTAAAGAAGAATGAAACTGGACTACTGTCTAGCCCCATACACAAAGGTAAACTGAAGGTAGATCAAAGACCTGAATGTAAGTCATGAAACCATAAAACTCTTAGAAAAAAACATAGACAAAAATCTCTTGGACATAAACATAAGCAACTTCTTCATGAATATATCTCCCCAGGCAAAGGAAACAAAAGCAAAAATGAACAAGTGGGACTATATCAGAAAAGCTTCTGTACAGCAAAGGACACAAAAAAAAAAAAAAAAAGACATCCTACAGTATGGGAGAATATATTCATAAATGACGTATCCAATAAGGGGTTGACATCCAAAATATATAAAGAACTCAAGCACCTCAACAAACAAAAAGCAAATAATCCAATTAAGAAATGGGCAGAGGACATGAATAGACACTTCTCCAAAGAAAAATTCAGATGGCCAACAGGCACATGAAAAGATGCTCCACATCACTAATCATCAGAGAAATGCAGATTAAAACCACAATGAGATATCACCTCCCACCAGTGAGGATGGCCAACATCCAAAACACAAACAACAACAAATGTTGGCGAGGATTTGGAGAAAGGGGAACCTCCTACACTGCTGGTGGGAATGTAAACTAGTTCAACCATTGTGGAAAGCAGTATGGAAGTTCCTCAAAAAACAAAATAGGAATACCATTTGACCCAGGAATTCCACTCCTAGGAATTTACCCTAAGAATGCAGCAGCCCAAATTTGAAAAAGACATATGCACCCCTATGTTTACTGCAGCACTATTTACAATAGCCAAATGGAAGCAACCTAAGTGTCCATCAGTAGATGAATGGATAAAGAAGATGTGGTACATATACACAATGGAATATTATTCAGCCATAAGAAGAAAACAAATCCTACCATTTGCAACAACATGGATGGAGCTAGAGGTATTATGCTCAGTGAAATAAGCCAAGCCGAAAAAGACAAGTATCAAATGATTTCACTCATATGTGGAGTATAAGAACAAAGAAAAAATCCTGAAGGAACAAAACAGCAGCAGACTCACAGAACCCAAGAACGGACTAATAGTTACCAAAGGGAAAGGGACTGGGGAAAATGGGCGGGAAGGGAGGGATAAGAGGGAAAAAGGGGCATTACGATTAGCAGATACAATGTTGGGGGGGCACGGGGAAGGCAGTGCAACTCAGAGAAGACAGGTAGTGATTCTATAGCATCTCACTACGCTGATGGACAGTGACTGTAATGGGTTTGGTGGGGGGGACCTGATGAAGGGGTAGTTTAATAACTGTATGTTGCACATGTAATTGTAGATTAATGATAATAAAATAAATTATATTATTAAAAATAAATAAATAAATAAAGATACCAAAAAAAAAAAAGAAATAAAAGGTAACCTCCTTCAACTTCCCACGTCAAGGAGATAGAGCAAAGCAAGATGAAGAGGAAAGGTTCATGATTCCAATGTAGACATGTGTAGGAAGGTTATGGACAAGAGGAGCTGATAAAAATCAAACTGGCCCACAATGATCACAACTAAGAAGTGTAAGACAAAACCAGTGTCCCCACCCTGTGGACCCACCTCTTGACCTCTCGCAGCTTCAGGTTTCTCATCTTTAAAATGGGAATAATGATGTCTACCTGAGTTTTTGCAAGGATTAAACAAGACTATGCGTGAAATTCATGTATACACACACACACACAGAGCGTACATACGGTGAGGAGTTTGGTAAATGTTGGTACCCTCTCCTTCCAGCCTCTAGCAGGAGGATGAGAGGATTTGTTGATGAGATGAATCAGGAGTCACGGTAAATAACTGAGGTCTCCTTTGGGAGCCAACGGGCGCAGGGCCTGGAGATTCAGAAGCAGCTACCATAGGCTAGAGAATTTCACGCCCTGCCACTGTGTTGTTCTCCCAGTTGGGAATGTTTTGAAAGAAAGGAGGAGTCCCCAGACTATCCTGTGGGGATGAAACCTGTCTTTCCCTGATGAAAAATGGTGATTTTCTCTTTTTCTCTGAATGGATGTATTTTATACAATTATGATATACCAAAATATGAAACTAAGAGATTAAAAAAATGCAGTCACAAATTTGTCTCCAAATTCCTACATCTCTTTCTATTGTCCTATCTGTCTAGACTCAGTGGGAACCCAAGAGGAGAGGAGTCTAGAAGGGAAAACAGGTGGAGACAACTAGAAAAGAGGGAGAGGACAAGTCCCCTCAGTACATGTGGAAAGCAGCTCAGGATCGCCATGTGACCACTGGACTCAGCCACCAGGAATAACTGTGGTTTGTTTCACCAACCACAGCTCAACTCATATCCTTGGTTCCTGCCTCTGCTGCATCAGCTCTGGAGGAAAATGCCCATGTCATGGGAACCTGACAGAAGATCTGGGTTGGGCTTAGATAGGGAGGGGAGAGAAAGGCTGCATGAACTAGAACATGAGGAAACAGACTCCGTCTTATTTAGAGAGGGATATAGGGGGAGCAGGCACTACAAGAGAGGACAAAAACAGCATCGTGTTCTTCTAGAAGTTGCTTCACGAACAGTGGCTCCCATCCTCCGCTCCGCTTCATCTGCCCTGGTCTAGTCTCCACCCAGAAACCTGGAGAAACCTCAGCTGGATAGTTAAGTAAGCAGGTACCACCTTGTTGGCTTCAGGGTAAGAAAGGGAAGTTTTATGAAAAGAGGAGAAAGGAAAAAACAAAGTCTCGCATTATGCAACTGGGGAAGTTGCATTTTGCCCCACCATGAGGATCCCGTGCTGTCATTTGTAATTCCTGGGTGAAGCATTTCCTCATGAGAGCATTCGGGTCTCTCGCAGCCTTCCCTGGTGATCCAGCCTCTGTGGAGCTGAGTTCCTCCCTTCCAGTTTGCTTAATGGCAGGGAAGTGCAGGAAGGACTCCCTGTGAAGAAAGAGACCCAGAGTCTGGCCCTAACCCTGTTGTCTTTTGTAATGAACCAAAGATAAGTCAGACTCTGCTCTGGGCTTCATGTGACAGATAAGACAATGGACTCCTCCAAATAGGAATTCAAGACCCCTCAGAGGGCCACAGGAGCCTCAAGAAGGGTCAGGCATCCTGTTAACCTAGCTGGTGGGTCTTGTACTGCTGGTGAAGCCTTAGCACTTGTACTCAGCTGCCAAAGCAGATGCTCGCCTAGAGATGCTTCACCTCATCAGAGTTCATTGCCTTGGAGTGTGTCCACTTCACCTTGGTTTCTCCTGTAGGGAAGTTCATCTCACTTTCTAGAATATTCCATCCCCTTCCACACTGAGCTAGAAGGAGGTCACTAACACTGATTCTTCAGTTAGTGATTGTATTCGTTTCCTAGTGCTGCTGTAACAAATCACCAAAAACTTACATTGTGTCCTATAACAATACACATTTATTCTCTTAAAGTTCCAGAAGTCAGAAGTCCAAAGCTGTTTCACAGAGCTGAAATGAAGGTGTCTACAGGGCTATGCTCTTTCTGGAGGCTCTGCGGGAGAAACCATCTCCTTACCGTTCCCAGTTTCTAGAGATGCGTTCTTGCATTCCTTGGCTCGCAGCTTTTTGCTTTTTCCTCGTCTTCAAATCATCTTGCTTTGGTTTCGCCTTGCCTTCTTCTCTTCTGCAGTCAAGTCTCCCCCTGTCCCCTCCTATAAAGACACCTCTGACTACATTTAGGGTCCAGCCATATAATCCAAGATACTCTCTCCATCTCAAGATACTTAATTTCATCACATCTGCAACATCCTTTTTGCCATGTAAGGTCATAGTCGCAGGTTCTGGGGATTAGGACGTGGACATCTTGGGAGCCATTTATTCAGCCTACAGTGGTGATCGATACCTTGTCTCAGGCCTAGGGGGTCATCCATTCTCTCTCCCAACTTCTTGTCTCGGAATAGAGTTGTGTATTTTTCGCCAAAGACCACACCCTAATCTCCCAGGCTACCCTGAGATCCCCTCCTTTTACTCCCTTTAGGCCCTGAGAATATTCTAGGACAGTGCGATCCATGGAACTTTCTATGATGATGGAAATGTTCTATATCTGCACCATCCAACACGGAGCCTCCAGCCACAGTGCTTGAAATGTGACCGGTGCAACGGAGGAATTCAATTTTAAATTTTAGTTAATTAAATTTCACTAAAATTTAAACAACCACTGGTGGCTAGTGGCTAATATATTGGATGGCTTAGATCTAAGCAGATGACGAGCAGAAGGTAAGACCAATCAGGTTCTTTGCTGCCAGCCTCTCCTCACACCTTTTAGGATCAGCTCTCCCCCCCACCCCCCATCTCCTGTGGAATCTGAAGGAGGTTTCTACTAGGCTCTGGGATGATGGGGGTGGCTGAGAGCAGGGCAAGGAAGGGAATTGTATCTCTTGGCTACAGAAAGGTACCAGGTCCCAGTTCTGCTTCTGTCTCAAACTAAGAACATTCAAACGATTTTCAAGGTAGCCCCCTCTTTGCCCTGCTTACACAGTGGTTGTTCTTTTGGGGACACAACGTGTGCCACAAGTGACATAGAAAGGGGGACTAACCTGGGACTTGGCAGTGGCTAGAGGCCTGCTCTGTCACACACACTTGTTGGGTGGCCTTTAGAAAGTCACTTCTCAGTGCCTGGCCCTCAGTTTCCGTAAAATGAGAGGACTGGACCAGATGATCTGAGAGGTTCCTCCCGACTTCAATAGGCTACAATTCTATGCCCCGTGGATCAAGGGTTGGTTGCGCACATAAATCTCTTTCACAGCTGCATTCTCTCTGACCTTTGGCACCGTAGGAAAGTGCTGACTGAGAATCATGAAGGCGACATGGCTTTCAGTTACACCCTTCAACATCCCACAACCAAATCTGAACACTGCTTCTTCTGTCTTCATCGTGGCACTTCACATTTGCTCTGGGCTTTGGAGAGCTGGTTCACTATCTAATCCAATACTCCTGACGACCCTGGATGGACAGATACTACACCTGCTTTAAGTGAAAAAGCTGAGGCTCAGAGAGGGAAAGAATCTTCCAGATGTCAGCACCCCGGATGGGTGCTTTATACTTCACCTCATTACAGCCCTTCAAAGCAAGTAATATTACCCCCACTTTACAGGTGTGAAAATTGAGGTCCAGTAAAGCAAGATGACTTTCCTAATGTTACTCTTATAATAAGGGACGCGGGTCCACTTATTTCCCTTAGTCTCTCTTTCCTTTGTGTGGTGCTACAGTCACTATTTATAACTGCTCTACAAGATGCTGAGATGATAACCCTTAGCATCACAGCTGTCCATCAGGATCGTCCTCTCAACATGCTCCCCAAACAGACCTGCAAGCCCTAGTAAGTCACATCACCTCTATGACTCTGTTTCCTCATCTGTAAAACTGGGGACAACCAGCCCTACTTCATAAGGGTGTTCAAATCCCTGTTTAAAGTATTAAGTAGGAGAATGTCCTTGGATATTTTAGCCCATATTAAGTATTCAGTAATTGCTCATTCTTGTTATATTTGGAAACTGTCGTTTGTCCTTATTAATAATTCCTTTCACCCCAAATCAAATTAAAACACAAAGAAACTGTCTACATTTTTAAAAGTTTTATTATGAAAACACATGGAATCAACTACATTATCCATGTATCTGTAATAACAGAGAAACAGTGAATGGGGACCATCCCCATGGGGGACACGTGTCCTTTGCAAAACAAATATAAATAATGGAAATAACACCAAATGCAATAACATAGCATATAACAAAGATTAATTAAGAGAAGAAACTGGGACTACTGAGAGGAGTCGTGAGCGTGGAGAGGCCGTATCTCTCTGAGCAGCATTGGGTTCAGGTGACCTTCCCTGAAGACCTCCTGCCTCTGGGCCCAGAGCAGCTCAGTTCAGTTCCAGGTCATCCATGTACTCCTGGACCCAGGATTCGCTGGGGTTAGCACAGACTTGCCTGCCCTTTTTGGTTTGGAACCTGTGGGACAAGGAGTGGACAGGTTAGGATCCTATGGGACCTTGCCTATGGTAGCTATCTCTGTTGACCATGGTTCATGGTGGACAGCTCTAGTGGGTGAACAGACCCTTCCTGGAGTGGTGCTACACCTGACTCTTTGTAACTTCATTCTGGATTTAGTGTGGCCCCTGGCTTGCCCAAGTTAGGAACCAATGAGTTTTGCAATCAGTATGGATATATGTCCCCATTCAACCTCTACTGGATGGGTGATTTTTCCACACATTTCTCTAAGCATGGTTTAAGAAATCAGCCCACATCTCCTTGTCATCTTTTTTACTTTCCTTGGTTTCCTGGCCTCTGGCTAACTTCCACCCAGCCCCCTCAGGACTCAATAGGTGACTTCATGACCTGTTCCTCACTTATTTCTGGGAGGGCTTCAGCCCTGAGACCTGCTTCCCTAACTGCTTCATCACCCCTGCCCCAAGCAGACCCCCTTTTCTGATCCTGCCCTCACCCTCACCTCCCGAGCAGCCCCAGGGTTGATACTTACACCACGGCTGGCTGGGAGCAGAGGCTGCTGGTCTCGTAGTAATCTACCACAAAGTTGCGAGGAAGCTTCCGCTGGGTATAAGAGAAGCAGCAGGCAGTGGGAGGGTCTGAGCCCACTGGAAAGAAAGGCCAGGGTGAGACAGAAGCTCATAAGGAGCTGTTCATTTTGGCTTCTAATTATAGATACTCAGTGGGTATCCCTGTGGGGCCACCAGATCCCCAGATATGGCCCCTTGCCTCCAACCCCACCCACCCTGAGTATTATTCTGAATAGAAGATTCTAAGAGAAGATCATGAAAGAATTCTAGAAGATTGGAGCTGGACTGGGACTCAGGAGTGCCTTCATTTCACAAAAAGGGACACCAAGGCATAGAAAGAAACAGGGACTTGCTTAAATATGTTTACTCATTGCTCTTTCTTAAGTAAACAGGAACTTGAATATTACTGAATGTCTACTAGACTCTACATTTAACAGCAGACTACTCAGAAAGCTGCCCAGTTCCCTTTTGTCCCATCCCAGATGCCACCGTGAGACCAGCCCCTACTAGAAAAGTAGTCTCTGTCTGCACCATGACTCTGGAAGTGGCGGCTGACAGAGTGGACTTACTTGGTGCTGCATGCGCCGGAGAGCAGAAGGTAGCCACCAGCACGAGGAGAGAGAACACAGTCACACAGAGCTTCATGGTCTTGGTGGAGGAGAGGCTTTCCTGGAGGTGAGACGGCAGGGCCCAGGAACTTCAGAAGCCAACTGTGTTCTGTGCTGATACTGGGGTGGCAGTCCCTCTTTATAGGAACTTGGAGGCCTGGGATGGAGCTGGAGGCACAGGAGGGTGAGTGGAATTTCCAGGGTAGAGATGATGTCATGGTGTCAGAAAGGAAACGGCAGCAAGCTGAAAGTGAAGAGCTCTGCCCAGCCTCTCTCCCCCAGGACGGTGTCATCACGGAGGAAAGAGCAGGGAGGTGGGGGAAAAGAAGTGGGCTGCGCTCTAGAGGGAAGTGGTACACCAAAGGCAGTGATCGAAACAGAGGAGAGAACTGTAAACCCACGAGGAAGGATGAAACATTCACACCTGCTCAAAAGGACTTGTAGACAAGAGCCACGCTGCTCTCAGTGGTTGGCACCTCCAGAAGCAGGTGCTTCACAGCAGGGTGGCCACAAGCTGGGCCCCAAGACAGAAGGGGGGGCCAGGATTCCATGTCCTATTCCTGGGCCTCCTTCTGCTGGGCTGAGACACGATAGTGCCTGGGTGCTTCCTCAGGCATAAAGAAAGGGACCAGCACTGAAAGTGCAGAAGGACCCAGCAGGGCAACTCAGAAACACTTACAGCTTCTGCTTACTGAACATTTACTGTGTGCCAGGCACTGGGCAAGATGTCTTATACACATGACATCTAATTCTACCATAACCCTGAGCAGGGATGTGATTATTCCCCTGACTAATGAGGATCAGAGAGCAGAGCAGAGTTCACTGAGATCTCAAGGCCACACAGCTGTTAAGTGGCAGTGCCAATATTTGAACTGAGATTCATCTGACTTTAGAAATCCACTTTCTTTCCACCCTGTCATCTCTAGAACAAATATAAAACGTGACCACAAAGAGGCAAAATGTTGACCAGTAGGGGCTTTATACAGGTGCCACACACAAAGACCCATCTTATTAGGGCTGAATTCAGGAAAGGCATTTGGATCAGACTGTCCTAGAACACACAGGGAACAGAGAAGTTACAGTATGTTCACTTGGGACAGTATCTCTTACTTCCACAAAAGAAAAGGAGAAAGAATTCAGGATGAATCAAGTTTGGAAGACCCAGATAAAAAAATATATTCCTCTAGTATAAAAATGGGATTGGTTACACCTAACAATGAGTTTATAAGTGTTACATTAAATATAAAAATAAATAAAAATGTTTCCCCAGCCATCCATAGGGAATCCTCGTGTTCATGTAAAACCCTGCCTGGTTCAGCAGTTGCTGTTTCCTTGTAGGTGACTACACGGGGCTTACAAAGCCCAGGGACAGCGCATGGAGTGGGGCAGGTGAGGACGATGAGGATGACTGGACCGAGATCCCTCCTCACCTTCCACCCAATCACCAACCCACCTGCTCCCACACTGCTGCCTGCCTCTGCTCTGAGAAAGAAGAATGTGCAAAGAGGGTGCCACGCTTGCTGGGGGCTGTAGAGATGTGAGTCAGAGCAGCATCTTAGAGTACTTCAGGGTCACTAAATAAAGGACAATGTCATCCTCCCTCATCACTGTACTTCTTTTCTCTGTCTTGTCTGTCCCCACACTTTTTGCATGAGTCTTGCTTCAAATGTTTTGATCTTCACCAAGACCACCATCCCCAGCTCTAATGTTCTATGATCCCTGATAGCACATATCTAGTCGGTGGAGTTTCATCTTCATGCATCAAGGGCCTTGCTTTAAAGGAAGAGGGATGTGTCTTCTGTTCCTGGAATCTACACAGACTTTGTTATCCATGGCATTTCCATTCAATCCAATTTAACAGTCATCTGCTTTTTGTCAGGGCAGACAGGGCAAAGCTAAATGAAGCCCTCAAAGGATTCTTGTCTAGTGATGGTGTTGACATTGATGGAAATAACTATCCAGAGATGGAGTAAGGAAAAATGTCATGTCAGAGATAGGAACAAAATGTCAGCTAGCCCAAAAGATGGAGAAGGCCATCTCTCGGCTATACATGAATAGTTCCAAGTCAAGCCTAAATTCTACTGTGCACCAAGGAGGAGTCCTTGACATGGAGACCTCTGTCTAAATGAGTGGGGAGGCTGGTCTTCAAACAGTAGAGGGATTATGAAGACACCTGTACTGGGGCCTCAGGACAATGATGACAAATGAGAAAGGATGATTAGTCTGCGCTGAGCCACACATTGAGATTGACTGTTGACTTTTGCTTCCTAGCCTTGATTGGATCTTTGGCTCACAGAGGTTAAAATGTTTTGTTCAAGAAGGTCCCAACGATAATGTTGTGTTCACACCAGTGAAATTCCACACCAAGAGTACAAAGTCTTGTGTCAATATGTTTACCTCAATCAATGGCCTACAAGATTTACACATTGAAGCCATTTCTAAGTAATACTTGATAAAGAATATACAAGAAAATGTACAACAAAAAGTGCTAATCTTCTCTAGAGAACCTTCCCTGACCTCTCTTGCAAATGAGTTCTGTATCTCCCTCTGCACTCCTACAGCCTCCTGAGCTACCCCAACATATCATCAATAACAGATCTGTTTGTTTGTCCCCATCAAAAAGGGAATTCCTTGGTGCAGAAACTGTATTATGTTTATCTCTATGCACACAGTAGGTGTTCAATAAACCTTTGTTTAATAAATGTCCGGAGGCAGCCCAAGCTGCCAGTGTTAATGGGAGAGGATATGACAGATAAAATGGACTCAGGATGTGAACTCCATTTAGCTAAAAGAATGAACTGGGTATTCTGACACTCTACCAAAATGTGATTCCCCAGCTCTAATGGGGTGGTAATTCTTCTCCTTCCTCTGCCCTCATTACACATACCCAGTGGTTTTATTGTAAGGGGTACTATTTTAGGATTCACCTCTCCAGTTCAGGGATGTGAGAAGTGACAGCAAGAATCAACCATGGTTCCAGGGAGCTCAGTGTGCATTATGTGGGCGACCCCCTCACTCCTGAGCCAGGAAACCCTTCACTTCCCCTCCCATATGGTGGTATAGAGGTTTCCCCTCCCACAGCCAGGGCTGGCACTCATAACTCCATTTTGAGCCCTTTCACATCTGTTTTTCATTTTGTTCTCCCAGCCTCCCCAGGCTGCAAGCAGGACCACTAGTCACAGCAGTAATTTGGCCTGCAAAGGTCCTGGTACTTTTGATTTCCCCCAGCATATCCGTGTCCATGGTTTTACCTGATCCCAACATCTATGTTGTCATTGTACAGATTAGGAAGAAAAACCCAGAGAAGTTAAAATATTTGATCAAGGTCACAGAGGATGTGCCAAGACCCAGGGTCTTCCAACTTCTGGTCAAGAAATGATCAAACTGCCTTTACAGGTGTGACCCTCCAAGTAGCAAGGGTCCTATAGGGAGTCTCTGAAGGTACCAGACACACAGAGGAGGTTACAACACTTCTGTGGAGCAGGGAATGGGTGCTCAATCCCAACATGCTATGCTCTCCTAGCAGGAAAGTGATGAGATGCAGGAGTGCTGGGGAGACCATTGCATGTCGGGGTCTAGAGCCACTGACCACTAGAAGGTGGAAGGTCTGGAACTAGACAATTCCCTGCTAGGTAATGTTGAAACTGGAAACCCAAGGGGAGCTGGAATATATGGTTGTTTTGCCAAGAGAATAAGCCAAGACTAGGCAATCCTTGGATCTTGGCAGTGCGGTAGCCGAGTCTCTTGGAGGAAATGGGAGCAGAAAACTGATTGCCGATTGAAGAAACAAGTACACGATTACCCAAAGTGCGGGGTTTAGGATGGAGTCCGTAGGATGGTGAGAGGGCTGGAGCAGCTTACCAGAGATGGCCATACTCCACCACTGAGCCAGCAGGCCCCCTCTTTGTAAAATAGAAATGGATTTTTTTGTTCCTCAACATGGCCTGGTCTTTGGCTGTCGAGGGCAGAGGGCAGTGACCTCAGAGAGGTTACATTCCTGAGAAAAGGTTAAAGCTTGACTGGTATTTAGTAGGTTCAAGAAAATGTTCAATATTCCTTATGAGGCATGTTTTCTTTCTTTAAGCAATGCTTTTATACCTGTTTCAAGCTCTTTCCAGGTTGGTCACAGGGCATATAGAGCAAGAGAAGAAAATAATTCAGTAAAACTTTATTGAGTCCCTCTATATGATAGAAACTGTGTCAGGTGTTGGCGTACACGCTTTGGGAGGTGGTGGTGACAAGTCACGGAAGGCTCTCAAAAAGGTGATGCCTGATTTTTTTTTAATTATATTGGTTTGCCTTTTTTTTTATAGGAAATGTACATGGTCATTGTACAAAACTTAGAAAATGTAGGAAGGCATGAATAAGACAACAAAAACTACCCAGCATTCTGTACACAGTTTTGTATTCTCCTACTGTTACTTACTATTTTTTCGTGAACTGGTATATCTTATTATTGTTACTTTATATTCTTCCATGTCATTCAAAACTCAAAAAAATATTCAAAATTAGCATGATTTTTCACTGCATGGATCTTTTATACCAAAATTTATATTTAACCATTCTGTTACTTAGGTCAGCCCACTCAGGTTGTTCTAACTTTTCTCTGTTAGAAATTTAGCTGAGCCTCAAAGGATAATTAGCCAGACAGAGTGTTGCGGTGGATTAATCAGATAAAGAACAATAGACCTGAATTTTGAAAAATATATAAAGTAGCTAAATGAAATATCTCAGTAATAATGAAAACAGTAACTAACACTTACAAAGCACTTGCTATGAATCAGCGATGTTCTAAGATGACGTATTTTAGATATCTGATGGATATCTCTTATAGATATTGTAGCTCTTCCTCACAGCAGTCCTTCTGAGCCCGTGCAGGTGGCCCCTCCTCAGTGGAGACTCTCAGACCTTTTCTTCTACAACAGGCCCAGAGCCCTCCAAGCCTGAGTGTGGGAATTGGGCTAGAGAGTCAGTCATCATCAGGACAGTGGGTGCACACAGGAACAGAGGAAAAGCAGTTGCTTAGCTTAGATGTAAATCAGGGCCACAGGACTCCAATTTCCCCTCAATAGCTAATGTCCTGATGCACTCCACTGAGTTATTTTACAGGAGCTGAGACCCCACCAGATGGACCCCATGCCCACCACAAACATCTAGACCCCAGGCTGGTTGGAACCAGAAGACTGATGATTGAGAGTCCCAAAATATCTCCTAGTGACCTAATGCTCGACCAATCAGAAGATGTCCATGAGCTGATCGTGTGTCCTGAGACCCTTTCTCCTAATTTTCCCTTTAAAAGCCCTTGCTTGTAAATTCATGGGGAGTTCGGAACCTTGGACATTAGCTCCCATCCTCCTTTCTTGGTGCCCTGCAATAAACACCTACTTTTTTTTACTACACCCTAGTGCCAGCGCGGGGCTTGCTGTGCATCCGGCAAGCGGACTCAGGTTTGACTGCTTCAGTAGCACTCCGAGGTAGGTACTATTCATATCCCCTTTCATACAGGAAGAAATCGAAGCACAGAGAGGTAAGCAGCCTACAGAAGAACACACAGCTAATACATGAGAGATCTGGAAATAACACCCAGGAGGTCTGGCTTCAGAGCTCAGTAAGTCAGAAAGGGGAAACGTGCTTATTAGAAATTTGTTAAAAGGTTAACAGCCAAAGTTCTGTTATTATGATGTAAAAGGTCTTTCCGTTTTGCATTTTGCATGTCTTTGAACAGTGGAATCCAAGGATTTCTCTCTTTCCCTTAAAAAATTAAGGAAATTAAAGAGTGGTTTTCCTTATTTATTCTAAATATTGATCTCTGTGGCTGTCATGGGATGTTACCCAAACTCGTAGTAGTTCACTGTGCCCTGTGATTTACAAGAAGGGGAAATTATGCTTTGCCAAGCTGACACCTCATTCACAAAAAGCAGAGGAGACCTGCACATTTAAGGAATCACATGTGGTTCAGAGGGCTGAGTCTTGGTTTCCAGGAAGTGTAAAGGTGGCAAGAGACAAAGCCAAAGGAGGCAGGGGTCAGGTCACAGAGGAGAGGCTTCTGGTTTCTGCTGGAAGCACTGCAGAGGGTCTGAAGGATGTCCAACAGAGATATAGAGACTGATTTGAGCTTTAACAAAATCACGTTGGCTGCTATGTGACGGGACAGATTAAAGAGACACAACCTGTTTATAGGACCCTCATCGTGACTCCCAGGTTTCTGGCTTAGGAGCTTGGTAGGAAGTGATGCTTTTTACCGAGAGTACAGAAAGGGAGCAGGGGGACAGCAGGAGGACCGGATCCAATACCAAGATGCATGCCCTGATCTACTGCACACACACACACACAAAATGACCAGAGGAGAATGACTTGAAGAACTCAAGATAGGAAAGGGCCTGGCTGCAGAAAGCAAGAAGGGGCTGCCTCAGGGACTGTCTCTCTAAAATGTTAGTAAGGGGCCCTCAGGATATTATTTCTCCCGGCATGAAAGGTGAGCAAGCCTGCTGCAACCTGACTCTATGGGCCACACCTGAAAAAAAGAGGCCAAGACTGGGTCAAACCAGGGTGTCATCCTCAGTGAACCCATCCATGGAGTTCTGCTGCTGCAGGCAGAGAGCTGAGATTGACGCCCAGCAAAGCAGAGCTGCAGGGCTAGGCACTGGAAGGAAACCAATCCAGCAGGGGAAGGGCCAGGGAAGCACTGAGGAGGTGAGCAGAGCAGGACAAGGCAGTGATGTAGCATCATATGAATGGTTCAGCCAGAATTCCCTGTGCTCACGGCTGGGAAGCTCTGCTGGATTGAGGTGGGGCCTCAAAGAGGCTGGAATGAGCCAGAAAGCTAGGCCACAAAGCAAAGCCCTCCATGCTGAAGGATCCGCCATGCTGACTGCTGGCTACTCCCTGCCCCTACCACCTAAGAGATCTTGGGTAGTCCTCAAAGATCAAGACTTTGACACCGTGGCCTTTCTGATCCTTTCCTTCCCATTACTATTGCAACTCTATAGTGAGACTTTGGGCATTAACACATACTGTTAGCCAAATCAGTGGTTTATTCATTCATTCACTGAGTACTTCTTAAGAACCACTAGGCGTCAGGCATTGTGGCTACTACTGGAGATACATTGCTAAATAACACAGACAGTAGAATATAAAACTGACCAATTCCATCTATGTGATCATGGGCAAGTCATCAATTTACCACACAGGAAATCTCTAAAACCCTTTCTCAACCAACTCAACCATCCTAAGTCTCCCTTACATTGTTCATTCAACATAGGCATATTGTCTTTGCATCTATGTTATTTGCACATATGTCTTTGCAAATATGTTGTTTTCCAATCCAGTAAAAATTCATACAAGCAAAGAACTTTTTTCTGCTTAGGAGTCTGAGACAGAAAGTCTTACAAATATACAAACACTAAGACAGAATTTTATATTCAATAAAGCACCTTTATTAAAAAGAAAAAAATTATAAGAAATAGAGACTAAGACAATTCATCACGTTATAGTCATTATGTGCACTGATTTGGTTTAATCAACCAAGACATGGTATGAATTTGGTTTGAAATCAACAGGACATAGTCTACATTTTTGAAGAGAAAATTACGTAATTACAACACACTGTGGTAAGTGCTGTAATCCTAGAAGTAGATAATAAAGTCCACTCTCAGAAAAGTGACTGATTCAGCAGGTTCCATTTCCTTCTCCTTGTCCTCCCCAACTCATAGAAGCCAGCTCTCGGAAACTGAATCACAAGGATGAAGGGGCTTCCCCAAGAAGTAAATAAGGGAATGCAATTCAGGGTGTTGACTGAGGGCTGGGGCAGAGGGGGTGTGGTGCAGAGGAGGCTGTCTGTGATCTAGAGTTCTCAATGAAACAAGCGATAGGAACTTCCACGTTGGAATGGATAGTAACAAGGGAAGATCCCCGGATGCTAAAGCCCCAGTGAACCCTGCCAAGGCCGTCATCTTCCCTTTGCTTCGCCTCCCTCAGGACCAGCATTAGCAATCACAGGGATGGGATGAACACAGAGCCCATGTGTTTGAACAGCAGTAACTGCACAGACAGAAGAAGACACAATTCCTAAGATGTGGCTTCGCTTTGCTTATGTCTTATTTCCTTCATTGTTTAAGCCCCTTTTGGGAGAATTCAAAGTGCCCCTGGCTTGGCTCCTTCATCATGCATATTTGCACCACCACTCTGCGGCCACAGGAAGCTACTCACTCCTCCCTCCGAACTAGTAATTTCACACCTCTGCAAACTGATGCTAGTAAACAGCCCCCAAGATATTATTTCTGCCTGCATGAAAGGACTCTGTACCACCTGGACCTCTGTTGCCATCCCATTTGTGTATGTTCAAATCCTGTGTAGCTTTCAAGACCGAAGCAAAGTTGCATCCCTTCCATGAACCCTCCTGATCCTCCCAAGAGAGGTCGTTCCGAGGGGCTCTGAGCTTTCAGCTGTTTTTCTTGTCCTAGGACTCTTAGCACTTTTTGCTAAGTGCTGCGGTTACCTGTTTATATACTCTACTTGCCCTTACTAGGCTAGGGACATCAAAAGGACAAAGGTCATTAAAAAGAATTAATTCTATTTCTCATTATAAAATGTGATTTGTGCTTATTTATTATGTAATAATAAAATAATAAAGGACAGAAAAGAAAAAAACATATAGATCTGGCTGAGAGAGCAGACTCTTACACGCCACTGAAATTGTGATTGAAAAGAATAAGAAAACTGCTTCCAATTTGGCATTATTTATGTAAATATCTCACAGTTTCCTTAAAATAGTTCAGAGTGTGGAAATCAAGCCTTCATTTGTGCAAAGCCTGTTGGACAGAAAGTTCAGTATATTTATCAAAAATGTCTTTAAAGTTAAACAATTGACAAAAACCTACTTCCCAACTGGTGATGTTGTAAATGTTTTAAATCAAAATGTGCTCATGAATCTGTAGGCTGACCTGTTCTGATATGTTCTCACATTTTAAAAAATGAGAAAAATCCAGAAAAAGAGGAAAACAAGAAAATTAATCATCCATAGATCTATCACACAAACATAACTACTACTGATGATTTAGGGCATTTATTTCCAATGCTTTTAATTGTTTCCACGCCTAGTGTTTATGTATATATATGGCTATATTTGTCATACATGTGTAGATACATATACAAACATAAATATTTGTACAATTCTTCATCTTGTACAGTTTGTACAATTTTTCATCGTCATGCTTTACAACTGATATTATGATATTTTTATGCTGTTTTACTTCATTCAGCATAAGGGCTGACTAATAAATAATCCAGTAGATAGGTCAGAATTTACTTTATTACCCCCTGATAGAGGAAAACTTCATTTTCTTTATTTTAAAATTATAAGTGATGCTGGGTCAGGTACCTTTATGCTTGAAAATGCCTCCATATTCAGCTTTGTTTCTTAGCACTCTTCCCTAGAAATGTGTTTTCTAGGTTAAGAGTTATAAATATTTTTAGGCTCCTGACATATTAACATCCCCATCTGATGAATCTTTATGACCCTCAACCAGTACTCCTAGTCACTCGGTGGCAGTCTGGCGAATGGACAAATGGTGGAAGATGACCTCGTGTTTCCTATCCTCTAGCGGGGACTCCTTACTTCAGTTCCTTGAACCGAAGGGAGGCTAGCGCTACCCTCCACGGCATCATCGCATCTGTCCCACGAGTCTAGTTAGAGCAGCTAAGGAAGTACACAGGTTTCAGTTCTGTAGGAAGGCAGGACTGGAAAGTTCATGTATACATTGTTTCTCATGGGAAGGGACCAGCTAAGAATAACCTTGGGTCGACACACACCCCTCTCCTCTTGCTCACGAGAGAAACAATTTCCTCACAAGAAACCAGAACAAATCATGAGTACAGACTGAGACTTTTAGTTCAGAGAAGCTATTCTTGGATATCCTGAGTCCCTGTGGTCTCTTAGGACCCAAGTTGTGCAATGCTCAGCATGACAGCCCCACTATGCTTAAAATTTTCCCTCCTCACCCCCAGATTCCATTTCCTTCCTCACCCCTAGATTCCATTTCCACACTGCCCCCCCACCCCCGCACACCCTCCAGGGCTGCCTATAAAGAGCAGGGGAGATGGCTTCACACTCCAGAAAGGTGCAGTCAGCAGTGAGTGCCCTGTTCCGTTTCTGCTGACACTCAAGCCCACACTACTTGTCTGCTCGGCATCATGAAGGTCTCTGGGGCTGTCCTTGCCACCCTGCTGGGCACCATGGCCCTCTGCAGCCAGGTCTTCTCTGCACCATGTAAGTCTGTCGCTGCTGTGGGCGGCCCCCCTCTCTGGTCACAGTCAGACCCTATCAACCTTTTCGTGTGGCCTCGAGAGCTCCCGAGGGAAAACAGAGAACTTCTTCAAGGGTTAAAGGCATCTTGGCCTTTCCCTTCCAGACTTAGTTTTATGAAGAGGTCTTAGCTACCTTAGTCCCCAGATCTAACAGCCAGGGTGGGGTAAGAGAGTTACAGTCCTGTTTTACAGATGGCAAGATAGGAATTTAAACAAATGAGTTTGCAAGAGGCAAATGCCATGTCTGGCTACCTGTGGTACACACCGGTGGTGGTGTTCTTCCGCTAACTCACCCTGGGTGCCCCAAGAGCTCTGTCCCTTGGATGTCTTATGAGAGTTGCCCCAAGTTTCTCTTTTGCTGGGGTAGGACTTCTTGAACCCAGATAAAATTTCCTGAAGGGAAATGAGATATGAGAACAGTCTGCCTGGATGTCTGGATCCCACAGAGAAAGAGAGAGCCCACAGTGATGTCAGAGAGAGAAGGATACAGATAGAAACAAGGACTGGGACAGGATACTTCTAGGCAAAAATGCCAATGCCATGCAGTGACTTCACTTCCAGCCAGCCCCCTGAGCAGAGCCGTCCCCCTCTGCTGCTCCTCGCCCTCTCAGGGGTCAGATCTCAGATCACGCCTTTTCTTCTGAACTTGAACTCAGGCTCATTCTGTCCCCTTCTCCACAGTTGGTGCTGACACCCCAACCGCCTGCTGCTTCTCCTATATCTCCCGGCAGTTGCCACGCAAATTCATAGCCGACTATTTTGAGACCAGCAGCCAGTGCTCCCAGCCTGGTGTCATGTAAGTGTCCGTCTTCCCGCCCACTTCTGGGGAGACAGGGAGGGTCTGGGGTAGGGGCAGTGCCCAAAGGCACAGACATGGCAGGATGCCATCCTGGAAAGGCCCAGCCCTCCGGGGTCTCCCAAGCATGCAGGACCCAAGTCTCTGAGGTGTGACCTGACTGGGCGGAGGGCTTGCAGTTAGGAAGGGCTGGCCCAGCCCAGAGGGAAGGGAGGGGAAGAAGGAGATGGAAGCAGGATCCTCTGAAGGACCCTGAGTCAGTGAGAGCAGCATCTGAGATGGCAGATGGTCCCTAAGAAAGCAGGCAGGCCCTGAGCTGCCTGTGACAGAGGGTGGATGGAGGGGTCACTGGTAGACTCTTCAGTGTATAATTCTTCCATCCCTCTCCACAGCTTCAAAACCAAAAAAGGCCGGGAGGTTTGTGCCGACCCCAGTGAGGCCTGGGTGCAGGAATACATCACCGATCTGGAACTGAATGCCTGAGTGACCTGGTAGCTTTCAGGAACCCAGTGATCTCAGTGGGCCATCTGGGGAGCAGGCTTTTAGCCTTGGAAAAACCCCTCTAACCTCCGCAGCTACCTCTCCCGCTAGTGGTTGACAAGCAACCCACTCCGGGACTCTTCCTAACTTAAGTGGCAACTTATTTATACTATTTAATTTTTGTAATTTATTTTCAGTGTCACACTGAAATGTGTTTGGGACTGCTCTGAGAGCTCCCAGGACACCTTTTTCACTGCCCCTCCCCCTTCACTTGCACTGTGATTGGTGACAATTGAGTGACTACCATCGGCCTGCTCCAGGCAGAGGGCGCTTGGACTGACAAATGCACGTTAGATGTTTCTGTTCGGTGCTGTGTTCAGCCCCGAGAAATAATAAAAGATTCTCTTTTAAAATGTAAACAAGCACTGAGTTTGGTTTTATTCATCTGGCAAATCAGAATCATTGGTTAAAAAGAATGAAGAGACAAAGAACAGGAAGGTATGAAATGGAGGGAAGTCGGGAGAGATGGAAGGGGGGCTACCGCAGAGATCCTCACATGAAATTGTACAGCTCAAATACTATTAATACCCTCAGTTGGCAGAAGAGTAAACTGGGGCTGGGACTCAGAGAGATTAAGCAACTTGGCCAAGATCCTACAGCCAGTAAATGTACAATTGCGTTCCCAAACTACTCTTTGATATGACTACAGACCACGCTCCTAAATACCAGCCAAGGTATTTCCCAAAATGCAATCCATCTGTACTCAAGTCACAAGCAATGACTGTTTAAGCCACTCACGGCAGAACCTCTAGGCGTGGATCTAGGAATTGATATTTCTACCAAGCTTAGGAATTCCACGCACATGTTAACAGCTGAGAACCACTGAAATAGTCAGTAGGATTCACTACTCTTTTCCTAATATGGTGCATAATGTGCATATGCTAACAGGTACATGGTACATTATTTCCCTAGAATCTAGGCTCCATAAGATAAATGGTTAATGTCAGAGAAGGAAAAGACAAGCAGCCTCCAAGATTCTGAAGCAGGATTCTGTCTACAGATTTACTGTGCAAGTGGAGTTATTTAATAGATGGATTGCCTGAGTTATAGTTATAACTACAAGAAATATATTCGGAACAAGGGTCCTTTTGGCAGAAGAGAAATTCGAAACACCGTGTGAAAAACAAGGATCTATAAATTTTTATGAGCTATGATAATCTCATTTTTGTTTAAAATAATCTAATTTTGTATCCATAATTAGAATTATAGTGATCAAACTCTTTAAAGTACAGTTAAACTCTACTATTAAGCAAACACTAAACTGAACATACTATTTGACCTACAAACCATTCGCCCTGCTTCTATTTCTAAGAATCTGTTTTGTAGCAACACTACCAGGAGATAGGAATATATAGGCACAGGTGATTTTCACCCATCGGAATCACTTTCTGGTTGGGATTGAGTTGACATAGAAGATAGAGCTCAGCTTGGCCAGTCATAACAGTCTTGATTCCATAATGGCTTTTACATGATACAACAAACAAGTCCTTTGCCAGAAGCTTTCATACCACACATGCACACACAAGGCCCCTCTCGGGCAACATTCTACAAACCCCTTCCATTATGTGGCACGCTATGCCCCTAGCAGCTATCTATCAGGAGAATGGGAGGAACAGCCTTTGTCAGCAGTGAAGGGGGCACCATTTCTCTCTATTGGCCTCCAGCATCTCAGGACACACAAAATCTGCTCATTTACAGTGAACTGTTTCTCAAGGTCTGGCAACCCAAAGCCAAATGAGAAGCTCAACCATGCTCAACATTCCATAAATATAAGTGTGAACAAACTGAGTAACCAGAGCAAGGAGAATGGGAATTGCACTGTTAACCAGTTTGTAGGGCATTTCAGAGCCTGGGGTATGACTGAGATGCTTGGTCAGCCTTCTGGTCAACCTCCTTGAGGAATGTCCTCCCTGAACTCGTCTGAAATGTGCACACGGGAGAAGCTTTCTTCTGGGGGTGCCTACTTCCTGTCCATGAGAGCTAAGAGCCTGGGGTTTGCCTTTGGTGTTGTGCAATCAACAACTATTTTTTGTCTGACCTTGTGGTTTCTTTGGCAATGTAACGCCCTTTGAATGACAGTGAGTTTCTGATCTCTTTGCTTCTGATCAATTCCATGAGACTGAAAGAACCAAACTAACGCCATGACAGGCTTCAAGGAGCCTCAGAAACTAGAAGGCCTAAGTTTCAGTTTCCCTGAAACTATCAGGTAGTTACATATTGCCCAAAGCATGTAACCACCCTCCTGCCATCCAATCAGGAGAAGCTGAAAGCCTCCCTACATTCCTGAGGATGGGGTCTGCGGGCAGGAGATATAGATAAGACCCTGTTGCAAAAAGCAAAAAAGTAACCTGTTAGTCATCAGACAAGACCCTAGGCTCGCTCTGTAATTGGTTAATTTCAAAGATACCTTAAATATTGTGATTGGATCCTGCCAAAAGTAACGGATGCTCCAAATGGTATGTATGGCTGGAATTGTCTTCAATAATGTTGTGTAACTATAATTGGATTGCTGTGTCTATGTCCCAGTTTCCTGTAACTCCTCCTTCCCAAAGCCCATAAAAATCCTGCCCGCCTTTGTCCGGGGCTCTCAGCTCACCTCCACTACCTAAGTGGAAATGCTGGGAGTCCTAGCTTAAGCCCGTAATAAACGCCCTTTGCTCTTGCATACATGACTCGGTCTCCCTGGTGGTCTCTAGTCTCTGAGGATACTGAAATCCAGACATAATAAGACTAGATAACCAGAAGCAGAGAGCTTGTCGAGTCACATATTTTGCATTTTCCCTGGAGTTGGGAGTGTATGCTTCCTAAATATTTCACTGGAGAAAGGGGGGTGGGTTAAGAGTTGTGGCTGGATCCCAGGTTTCTCTCCCATTAAGTCTCTCCCCTCCCTGTCTCTGCTTCCACTAACTTACTTAGCTTAGAGTCGAAAATGGCGCATTTGCAGCCCTTACAGACTCCAGATGATTGGCTCTCAGTTGACAGATCGAAAAGGCCTTTCTTAGCAAAGATGAATTTTTTTCCTTTTCCAATTTCAGATAAGCCCCTTTCAAAGTGGCCTAAACTCCTTCTTAAAAGACCTTACTGATGGATGCCAAAAGTAGCCTTTCTATTCCAATATTCAGAATCTTTCCTATGAAATCCCTTAACGTTGCAGCCTTAGTATTTGGCACAAGGCCTCAGCACCACGACGGATCACCGTTCAACCAGTAATGATGTGACCACGTGAAAGTGCTCTCAACAGCCTGAGCATCACCTGGGAATGGGTTAGAAATACAAATTCTAGGCCCCCCCCACCCCTTCTTTGCCCTTTAGGGGTGGGGCGCAGAAATCTGTGTTTTAACAAGCCTTCAGGTAAATCTGATACACACCAAAATTAAAAACCACTTGCATTTATCAAGGTCCTCACCAAATTCCCTCCTACTTTTTCAGTTCAGCCAATCCCAACCCTCAGTCGGAGGCTGTTACTTTTAACAGACTCTGTACGTCTGCACAGATGCAGGTCTCTGTATTTCTCAGCACGCTGGTAGTTTCAAGGGGGAAAACAAACCTATTCCAAAGAGGCTTGACTGAATGTACCCTTGCAGCCCCGGGCCTGAAGGGCACAGGGTTAGCTTGGCTCTAGGCAGGGCTGGATGGGGAAGCCCTGGGACAGTCCCCGGTCCTACCTCCTTCTCTTTCTGATCTCCCTTCCAGTGTGAGATCCAGGGTGGCTTCCAGTGTTACATGAATCCTGGCTCATTTTCTGCAGGGAAGAGAGAGAGAGAGCCTGTGCCCCTATTGAAAAAAAAAATCACTCAGTTCTTTGGAATTTGACTGCCCTTAGATCAGAAATTCAATTTCTAACCAATCACTGTGGCTATGGAGATGGGTTCTGTTGATTTGCTTCAGTCAGTCAGCTGTATACCTGGATCTGGGGATTGGATGAATTTCACATAAACTGAAAGTCTGCTAATTATGGGTAAGAGTGGCTTCCCAAAGGAAATGTGGGTTTCTGGTATGGGGAGGGGAGTAGAAAAGATGCTGGTCAGGAAAAACAGATATTCACTATAATGTGTTTGTTTTTTTCCTGTGGATTTTTTTCCTGATATGTGAAGGGCACCAACACTTGGTATGTGATGGACATTTCTTCTCTTTTGCTCTCTAGATGAAAAACTCTTTAAGTTTCCACCTTCTGGATTATGTTATTTCTAAGAAGATGCTGACTTGTGCATTTCCTGTTGCCCTACAAATGACTATTGCCCAAATCTGAGGCTACAGGGACATTAAGCTATTCGTGGTGCCAGACTGACCCAGACTATGGGACTGCATGTCAGCCCCAAGGCTACTATGTGGGGTAAAACTGGCGCTGCCACAAACACCACCCACCCTGCTTCACAAAAGCCAAAGACCAGGGATAGGAGAAAATGAGAAAACTCTCAGAATTACAAGTCATCATTACTCAGATTGCCCATATTGAGAAAGAGAGGGGAGTCCTTTATGTTGGGTTGACAAAGGAGTAGATGACAGGGTGCACCTCATCCTTGCTGCTTCTGTTCCTCTACTTTTCTAGGAACAGCATCCACAAAAAAAAATACAGAACTGACCACATATGAGGTAGGTCCTTGATTAAGATAAACCCATTTGCATCTTGGGTTATTTTCAACTTATTAGAACATAAGCATTTCCCATGCCATTGCACTGTTTGTAAAAGCTCCCTCATAGGCAGTCAAGTGAAGATACCACAGTTTTGTTCACCATTTTCATATTGTAGGTGATTTAAATTGGGTCCAATTAAATTGCTCTCAGTATGCTGGGGACCAAATGTTCTTAAGCTTTTTTCCGTATTTGAATTTATTTACATAGGAAATAGATCCCTAGTCATGGATGATTTTGGTCAAAGGCTAAGATCATATTAAGGTTCCTTATGCACATTAGCATCCACACCTAACACGTCTTCATGCCCTTGTGCATTTTGGGATCTATGATGAATGTCTTGAACGAGCCGTGTCTGAAAGGCTGCCTACACCCTCCTCACTCCTGAAGCCTAGGCTTTGTTAATACAGTGCTGCCCGCCTGCATGTGGTTTAAGGTGGGTTGTGCTGTCCAGGACTCATCGCTTCACTGCATTTGTCACATCTATGTGGTTAGAACAGCTGTGGAATAACATAGAAGTTTCTGCTCTATTGAGGGAAATTAGTGAGATGGAACCATCGAAGTGTGGTCCTAGGGTGACACGAAAATCTCACCTCTTCTCGCTATGGAAACCACTTCCCCATCAAAAGCTCCAGTAAGTGAGCACTTGAACTGTTCTTGCAAATACTCTGAGCCCTGTGGTTACCCAAGACCCCTCTTGCCTGTACAAGTCAACAACACACCACCGTGCTTAAAAACTTCCTCTCTCGTCGCCCCCAGTTTCCATCTCCCCAAGGTCCAGGGCCTACCTGTTAAAATTAGGGGACACAGATTAGATCCCAGAAGGAGGCTGGCCACAGCGGGTCTCGTCTGGCCCACGCTCTTGGGCCCTTGCTGCCCTCCTCAGCGGGGCCCTCTATTCCAGGCCTCCTCTCACGGGTCTCTTCTTATTTGCTGGCATTCCTCCACTCTCTGGCTGAGGTCAGACTATGCCACCAAAGTCCTGGGGACAGAGGTGCCCAAGTGAAATAGGGACCTTCCCGAGGGGTTTTCAAAATGCCCCGCACTGTATGTTCAAGGGGATTTTCTTTCCAAAGGAGTTTTAGCCTTCTATCCTCTACCTGGAAGGCAGGGTAGGGGCTTATCCTATTCTGGAAATGAGATATTGAGTGAGTTTTCAACAAGGCAGAAGCCAGCTTCAATTGCTTCCCAGTGACCAGCCAAGCAACAAATTCACCTTTGTGCTCTTGCTGGAAAAATCTCTTCTTAGGCCAGATTAAGTTTCCCAAATAGAAATGGAAGAGACAAACTGTTCCATTATCTGTATTCCCTGCAGATGCAGATAGGGACCCAACCTGAGGTTAGAGCAAATAGAGAGATAGAGGAAGCCTCTGAGACAGAGAGGTAGGAAGATCCTGGGCTTACCTCCTCCCATGGGTACACCGAATCTGCAGTTACATATGGAACAATTTCCCCTGAGAAAGACCTGAAAACTAGCTGAGCAGTTGCTTCACGTCAGCTAGCAAGAACTGAGCCACACAGAGGCAGGTAGGAGAAGCTGAGACACAGTCTCACCGTAAACCACCTTCACCGCACCCCCGGGGCAGCAACTGGCAATCAGGAGAGAATTCACAAACCCGAGCGGCTCCCTGAGGGGCAAAGCATTTCTACTTCACATCAGGCGCTCCAGTTTTTAAGAACTGCACCTGAGAGACAAACCCCCAAAATATCTGGCTTTGAAAACCCTGGGCACATATGAAGACGGGACTCCTAAGGGCTGGAGCACAAACTCACAGGCCCCGAGGGCCCCGCAGGGAAGCAGCCATTTGAAAAGTACTCAGACTTTAGTCAAAGAGATTCATTTGCTGATCTTACAGCATTGGCCTGAGGGGCGGGGCCTGTAGGGAAAGGCTCCGGGGATGGGGAGCTGGTGGGCACCAGTTTTGAGCTCGTCCTCTGCCTTACTAGAGCCAGCCGGCAGGTGCGTCTTTTTTTTTTTTTAACTCTCGACTAATTTTCTTTTTTTTTTCTTTTTCTCAGCAGGTACCCTCCAACTGGCCAGCAGCATTTTTCTCTTCTTTCTTTTGCTGGGACGGCACCAACCTCCTCTTCGTCTGCCACACCCCGCAGCACCGGTGTCTCCCAGTTGGGAGCTTTTACACGTGTGTGGTGCCTGGATTTTACATCTGGTATCCCATTTTTCACAGCGGCCACCCAGGGGACGCCCGTTGAACCCCGGGCTCTAGTGGCCAGGAGGGGCTTGTGTTTCTGGGTCCCATGGGGACTGACTGTGGGTGAGCCTGTAATGGTGGGGGAAAGCAGGCAACCACCCCCAGGCACCGCACAGATGGCAGACTGAAGCATACCCCAGTCTGTCTCCCTGCGAAAGAGGCCTATTTGCTTGTCCTGAATCTCTTTGACTAAAGTCTGAGTACTTTTCAAATGGCTGCTTCCCTGCGGGGCCCTCGGGGCCTGTGAGTTTGTGCTCCAGCAAATAGGCCTGAGAGGCAGGCTCACGTCTGGCCCACATCTAGAGGCCATGGAGGAGCTCTCAGGGGAGGCAGGCTGCAAATGCCACCTTGGCGCTCTTCCTCTGCCTGGCAGCCCCTGGCCAGTATCTCCCAAGAAGGAGCTTATACATCCATCTGAAACACTGATTTTTGCCATGGCTGCTCAGGGGACATCTCCAAATCACCCGGTCTGGTGGCCAGCAGGGCTTATGCTTGCGGTCCCACAGGACTGTATATATTTGCATATTTTAAAAGCTGCTGCCTGAGGGTCTGGCTTCTAATCACCCTGAATCTAGATGTTGACTGAGACCCTCCCCTTTGGGACACGGACAGAGAACACCCTCAACAACTGGGAGCTATTTACTAAAAATAAAATGGGCTGCTTGGACAATCCCAGTGATCGTACAGACAGCCGAGAGCTCAGGCAAGATTGAATGCCAAGCTTCATCTCCTACTTGAGGCCAGCTCTGCCAAGAGGGCTGTTGCATCCTACACCTAGGAACAAACAGAGTCAAGCAAAATGAGGAAACAGAAGAGTATGTTCCAAAACAGAGAACAAGAGAAAACCTTGGGGGAAAAATGAGAAATGAGAAATCTCCAACTTCCTTCCAGTTCTCCTCATCCCTAAATCCTCACTACTGAACAATGCTACCTCCACCATTCTTCTGACTTTATCATGGGGCAGAGGGGCTCAGTCTTTCCAATGAAAAATGACTCAGGCTCAGACCGCGAGAGGAAAGAGAGCCGCCAGCCTAGTGAGTTCCACATTTGCGGAGAAGTCATTATTTTTCCTCTTCATGAAGCCCTGTGAAGGGGGTCTTGAGGGGGTATCTTATAAAACCTTCAAGTGACTCACTTTACAGTTGGATGTTCTAGGTGAAGCTCTCAGGTTGAGGAGAGATCAGAAATTGAGAAAGAAACATGGTTTATGGTGACACTTGAGGACCCCTGGGCCAAGATATGCCCAAACCTAATCTACTTCTTGAAGCTTCAGTTATATGCACTAATAACTGACTTAACTTTACGAGTTAAGTCAGATTGAGTCAGCTTTTCTGATACTATAACAGAAAATCCCTGACTGATACAGACTTCTGTGCTGCAAGTAGCCCGCCCCAGGAAGTGGCACTGTCCGTGAGGACACCTCTAGCTCACACAGCAGCTGGTTACTGCCATGGCCTGTAAGATATTTTTACTTAAGCCATCTGCCTACCAAGGTTGCATCAAAAAGGAAAATTAAAGATGTTGGAAACGACTGCTTCTTGCATAAGTCTGTAAGGCCATTAAGAAAGAGATTAGCTCCCTTTGAAATTGGCTGGTCTGAGAGCAGAGAAGGGAAATCTAATAATTTTCCTGAGAGAGGCTTGCTGCCTGCAAACCAAGCTGACTGAGAATCAGTGATGCGGAGCTTGCAGCCTGGAAATGCAGAATTCTCCACTCCAAGGTAATGCTGGTATAAGCAGAAACGGGAAGATGGGACACTAGGAAGGGCAAAAAAGTAGGGTCCGTAAGCAGCATGATCCACCCCCTCCTCAGACCGGTCCTTTTAAATATCTATCTTTGTGGGCTTTGGAATCCTGTTCTTTGTGAAGACGCTGCTGGGAAGCCGTCGGAGGCACGGAGCCAATTATACTGTGACCTCCACGCCTACGGCGTTGTTTCAGCAGCAGAGGGCGATGTGGAGCTAGAAGTCACTGACAAGGGAGAGGGCGTGCGGCAGCGCCGTGGGTGAGGGAGGTCTTCCGAAACCCAATTCTAGACAAGACACACTAGCTGACAGATTTTCGACTCCTAATTTACCATCCCACGGAAGGGACCAAAAATAGATCAGAAGCCTTGAAAAATGGGAAGGGAGCTGTATTGCTTCTGAAACCCCAAGGCCAGCCCCAAGCACCCTATGACTGCCCCCCAGCAGTGGTTCTCAAACTGGCTGTGCATGAACGTCACCTGCAGAACTTCAGAATTACTGATGTTCAGGCCCCACCTAAGCCCAATTAATTTCCTGACTTTGGAGGTGAGGTCCTCATTCTGCGGTTTTTTAAAGCTCCCCCCAAGTGATTCTACTTGAATTCCATGTAGAGATGCACTGCTCTGCACTTACACGAATCCTTAGGCACCTGCCTCCCACCGGAAATAGCCTCCATAAGAGGTATTCACGTCAAGTAGGGTTACCAGATAAGATACAAGATTCCCAGTTAAATTTGAATTTCAGATACACGACAAGTAATTTCTTTGTATACGTATCTCACAAATACTGCATAGGACATACTTACATTAAAAATTACTCCTTCTGTATTTTTATTTGCTAACTCTAGCCCCCACGCTCACCTCTGACACGGCTATGGAGAAAATTACCCCAGAAAACAGAGTGCAGAACAGAGAGGGTGACCAGGGCTCTCAGCCGACTGGCAGGCAGGGAGTCCTTGCTAGACAGAAACCAGGTTTGCTTCACTGTCGCTGATGGAAGCATTCGGCACAGCACCCAGTGCCTGGAAAGCCCTCAACAAATGTTAGCCATCATTCTGGGGAAAGCTTTATTTATGAAAATAAATTTGTGTGCCCAAAGCGGGTCACAGAATGAGTCACCTTGGTATTAAGTAGAAAAACTTCCTAGGCCACATTAATTAGGACTTGGTTATAAAATAATGTGCCAGTTTCAACTATCCAGGAAAGTGCCTCCAGGGAAATGTCTGGTATCTCTTTACAGGTACCCTGTCCCTTTCTATGGTTTCTGCCTCTTTGCATATGTCCCTGCCCCTCCCGCAGTGGTCTCAGCCTGTGACACTGATCAGTGGAGAAAACAAAGCCATAGAGTCATCACAAGGAAAACGCTGGTTCACCTTTTATATAAGTGCCTTCAAAAGTTTGAAATGCAGTCCTGGGCATAACCATTCAATAAGCATTTGTTGTTTGATATATATGATACAAATTCTGCCAAGAGAGCTCATCACACTGATTGATCCACACATTGAGTGTGAGGAGAACTGAAGAGGAAGGAGGGAGGATGGTGAAGAGGCTAGCACGAGATGTCGGAGAAAACATTCATTACAGCACACAATTCAACAATGGAAGTTAATTACAAAAGTTAAATAAGATATATAAACTAAAATTAAAGTTAAGGAGGAACCCAGAGTGGGGTTTTGGAGAGGTGCATTCCAGAGTTCCACTATCCCAGCTCAGGGGCCTGCTCCCCAATCTGCCCAGAGATGTAAAACCTTCCTCACAGCTTCTGAGCCACTCAGGCATTCAGCTCCAGGTAGGTGATGTATTCCTGGACCCAGACCTTACCAGGGTCAGCACAGATCTGCCAGCCTCTTTTGGTTTGGAAGCTGTGGAGAGGGATGGAAGGATTACACACTGAGGAATCTAGCAGGAAATCCTGGGCCCATTGGGATTCCCCTATCTTTCTCTACCTCAGACATCTCAGGACTGGTCCATATGCTCATCAAGTGTACCCTTCACCTCAGGGGCCCCAGACCAGGTCAGAAAATACAGCAGGCACCTCCTCTGGTGTCCTGAGCTCTCTTGGTTCTTAGAGGACTGAGTGCCCTGAGGGGGTGCCTCACCCCAGACTTCCCAGTCTCCTTCCCCAGGACGGGCAGGAAGATGCGTCCTTACATGACACCGGGCTTGGAGCACTGGCTACTGGTCTTGTAATAGTTGTCCACAAATTTGCGTGGGATCTTCCGGGAGACATAGAAGAAGCAGCAGGCGGTCGGGGTGTTGGCACCAACTGCGAGAGACAGGACAGAAAGATCGTAAGTCATTATTCAGAAGAAAGGGCAAGCCAGCTGCCCCTTGAGGGTCAGGAAGAATGGGAAGGCATGGCCCTGCTGGGATGTGAAGGGGCGGAGATGTGGGGCAAAGGGGTCCGGTGAGAAGCTGGCATTTCTTCCGTTCCCTGACATTTTATTTTTGTGTCTTTCTGTGTTTCTCGATCTCTGTTTGCCTTGGCTGGGGTCTCTGTGTCTCTCTGCGGGGCATTTAGTTCTCTGAACAAACTACTTTTCTCTCTCTTTCTGGGGAGTTCCAACTGGGAGTTCCTGAGGAGAGCCAAGGTCACAGCACTGGGCCCACCGGACACAGATTCTACCTCAAGTTGAAATCCCAGTGGGGCCTCCATTTTCCTATCCATGAAATGGGACTTCCTCCCACTCTCTCCCAGAGCAGGCGAACAGAATCACTAAAACCCTTTGGGAAGGAAATGCTCCTTAAGAAATGGCCTCTGAAACCTCTCTGAAGTTCGCTGCTTAGAGGCACTCAGGCACACCACTTAGGCCTCGTGGCCCAGGCCACAGCCAGAGAGCGGGGGACCGGAAGGAGGGAGGACAAACTCACACAAGGCAGGGCAGGTCTGGGAACAGAAGGCCGCAGTGAGGAGCAGCATGGCCAGGGCAGCCGCGGGGACCTCCATGATGCCAGGCAGCAAGCAGAATGTGAGCGCAAGCAGAGGCCAAGTGGGGTGGGGACTCGGGGACTTGCAGCGGCCACCTCCTTCCGGGGTCTAAGCCCGGTCTTCTCTTCGTAGGCAACCTTGCAGCCTTAGAAGATGGAAACTTGGGGGAACCCGAGGGGTAAATTTTTAATCACAGAGTTGGTATTATGCTGTGAGTCGCAATAAGCCCGGAGAGCTTTGGCTTGCCACAGAGGTTCAGGCTATGTGCAAGAAGGGTTCAGCTGCTTACTTGACGGGGAAATGGTTTCCACGGTGAGAGGAGGTGAGAGGCTGGTGTGACCTTGAGATCAGGTTAACAGACGCTTTCTCACAAGAGCAGGCCTGTAGATCAAGCAGTTCTGCCATAGAGCTGAACCTTCGGACACCCGCCCCAGCTGTCCCAGTGGTATAACTGTGACATAGAGGATAATGCCGTGGAGTCCTGGGAAGCATAACCTCAGCTAAAACCACCCCCTGGGTGGACACGGCAGAACTGTGGAAGCCTGGGCTGCAGAATGGGCAAGATGCAGGGGGGCCTTTCAGGCTTCGGCTCACCCCATTAGTCATTGCATCTCTGCCACATGTGATGCCACTTAAGTCCCTGAAAATCAGCTCTTTTGTGTTTTAAGGGTCTGACATTAAGCTTTTGACTGCTGAAGCACCCATTTCAAATTTCCATCTCGAATAAACACATTTCCAGCTACACAACTATATAAAGAGCCAGGCAGCCCATCCATGAAGTTCCCCTTTTATAAAGCCCTCAGTGACGTAGGTAACCGACCATTCCCGTGACCTGCTTTTCCTTCCCATGCTCTGATTCCGCTCTTATGTTTTAAATTCACCAATAAAGAATGAACTCACAAAACCCGAGACACCCCACCCTTGACCCCAATAAAGGCAGCCCCCAGGTCTATGTTCGCTCGTTCTCTCTGTAGCAGCGACCTCACATTCTGTGTAACCTTCCAGGACTTGTGGGTAATAAACTTGTCTTTTCAAAGTTCCCTGATGCTTGTTGCCGAGGTGCCTCCTGCAGTCACAATAAGAACCACAAGGGCCACTGCAGCCACGTACTGGCTCCAGTAAGGGAAATGTCTATGGGGCCTGGCCACAGGTAGCATGCCCAGGTGAGTGATCCCAGGCACTTTCAGCCCAAAGCACCTCTATAGAAAGGCTGAGCCCGACACAAAACAGATCCCTCGGTTAGCGGGCCTAACATGTATAATAAGCCTTGAAATGTTATGACCCTTTGACCAGCAAAGTGTTCTTCCAGAGATCTAGCTTATGGATATAAACACAAAGATGAATAAATTTGTATGCATAATGGTGTTTGTCACAACTTATTTGTAACAATTAAAAAATGACCTACAATTAAATAAATTATGGTATATTCACCTCTTGTAATATTAATTAGCCCTTTAAAACAGAAAGTCAAGAAATACAAAATGGATGTCCTCATTCCTCAAAGATCCTAGAAGCTTTTCTGTTTCCTTCTGGTAAAGTCAAGATGGCATTCCCAGGGTTTGTCTGGCAGCTCAGTGATATCATCAAGGACTCTTCCTAAAACATCTCCCCTTCTCCCATCATTGTGTTGGCTTTTCTTCTTTGGGCTTGTCACCTCATGATAACAAAATGGTTGCTGCTGCCCAGGGATCACATCTTCACAAAGTCTCATCCATGTGCATAGGAAGGAGTCTCATAGGAGTAGAGAAAAAGCAATGTTACTAGTGTTTTTAATTCAAATTGCATCTTTTACATGACTTGTAATGTGAACTGTAGATTACCTGCAAAAGTAGTAAAAGCTAATTTTAAAAATTTATAAAATACAGAAAAAAATAAAAACTTATTTCATTTCTGAAAGCTGAGTAGTTACCAGGGCAAGTGCACATAAGGATGTGGGAGGTTTTCCTCTACATTATTCCTGTCTTATTGTGGCATATATGAATTCTGAGGCATAATCTGAGTAAAATTTATTTCCTTGAAGGTAGGAAAAATCCTATTACCCAAACCTAACCACTATAACATTTTGGTTTATTTCTTTCAAGTGCATTTTTCTTCCTAGGCTTATGTAGTCCTGCTTGCTTACTTGATTTTTCACTTCTTTTTGCTGTGTACCTGGGGCGGTTGAGAGACATTATTATGGTCATGATATGGATGTAATTTTCTATTTTTCTTATTTATACTTAACATTATAGGACTTTTCTAAATCATTCCAGTATTTTTAAGAACCAATTTCTGCAACCATTAGCTGAATGCATTAATATTATCATGCACTATAGTAGCACATTTGGAATCGTTATAAATAAACTGCACCACACATCTATATGCATAAAACTTTCTCCATAAATGAGGTTATTTCCATAGGATATTTTCCTAGCTGTAGACTTTCTGGGTCAAAAATAAGGACATTTAAGTCTCCGGATCTATATAGACATCTCATATCTAATGCATGCTCATTTCTCTTCCCTATTGTTCAACACAGTGATGGCATGTTGGGACTTGTGAATGTTTGATGAATGAAATGATTACTTAAAAGCTGATCTCGTCCCTGTGGTGATGCCTGTAGCCCAGGGTTTCCCAATTCCATTCTGTCCATCTGGGGCTGGATCACACATGGCTTGGGCTACTTAAGACTGTGGCATCCCTGTAGATGTCACATCTGTGCAGTCAACTAGTGAGTGTTTTGCAGCTAGAAATTGTCTGTTCCGTGAAATGTAATAGTGAATGGTGAACTCATAAGTAGTTCTTGGTAAAAGGAGCCAGCTAAACTTGGTCCTGCAGTGACAACAGCGACTGGCTTCTCCACCATGGGTTAGTCACTTCCTTAGAAATACTCTGATCAGCATGATGTCATGGGCCTTCTCCCCCAGGGTACGGTTTGAGTGTGACTTGTGTGTCTAGGATGCTGCGACCACATAGATGTCAGACTGCTCTGTGGGAGAAACACTAATCTGTAGCTCTTTCCATGTACTTTTGGTTCTAACGCTAACATCATCTCACTTCGCACTGTCTAAAATGTTTCCACACAGTCAGCCCCAACAAGTGAGAAGTTCAGCCATTCTTGTATAGCCTGAATGTCCACATGAACCCCAGCACCCTGACATGTGCAACTCGTAACATGACACCATGCAACAACTTCCCCTCTGGCCATATGCAGCGTCCAGCTCCTGAGGCTCTAGAGTTGCCTGTAAAGGGACAGGACAGGAGTTGGACCCCAGAAGGATGTAGGCAGCAGTGAGTGCCCAGTCCTGTCTCAGCTTTGCCCACGCTCCTCTGCTGCCCAGCATTGTTAAGGTCTCCACGGCTCCCTGGTCAACCATCCTCTCACCACAGCCCTTGCTCACCAGTCTCGTCTGCACTACAAGACTGTCAAAGAGTCTCAAACCCTTGTTCTTTCTTCCTTTTAGGGTTGTGCCCCAATGTTCTGAAAGGACATCTAAACCATATCACTTAAGTTCTATGGCTTAAGATTCCATAAGTCAAAGCAAAGAACTTCACAGATAGCTTCAAAATGTTCTGGGCCTTTTCCCAAGGAGTTTTATCTATCCTAGCCTATGGACCTGAAAGGCAGAGGAAGGCTAGGACCTATTTTTAGTCTAACTCAGTGTTTAGGCCTAACTTAGTCATTAACAAGGTGCAAACACCAGGTCTGTTTGGTTCCTAGGAAGAGCCAACTGGCAGAGTTCTCCCAGGGACCTCCATTCTTTGAGTAATGAACAGATGTCATCTTGCTGGGAAACGTCTGTAGACCAGATGAAGTTCCCCCAAAAGAGATGGAAGAAGGGCCAAAGGTTTTAATAGCTATATTCCCTAAAGAGGGAGCTAGAGACTGAGAGTAAAGCAGAAGCAGACAGTATAGAAAAATTCAAGGTAAAGAAGAAATGCTTAGCTTCCTTGGGTCCTTTTGGGCCCTTCTCTGAAGTCCTGAGCAGTGACATCTCTGTCAGCTTCTTGGCGTTTCCACCACCCTCATAACATAGGAGAAATTGACTCTGCTTTTCTTAGACTCTTGACTGACACTTCCTCACAGGGCAGATGCCCCCCACCTGCTGCTTCCCTTATCGCTCCCCAGCAGTCTCTCAGATTTGTTGCTGACTGTGGTGACACCGACAGCCAGGGTCCCTACCATTGTGTATCGTCAGAAGCATTCCTGCTTCCCAGAGAGAGGCAGAGCATGTGGAGGAAAGACAGCTCATGGGACATGGGCTGGGGAACAGCTAGGCAGGGGAGGAAGCTTTATGTCTTTCTGTTTTTTTTTTCTCTCTCCCCAAGCTTTTTGGAAAAAAAAAATTACATACGAAGCTTTGTATCTTGCTAGTTAGTATGTAATATTAAAAATCAAGCATTTTCACATCATTCTATTTGTGTAACAGGCTGGCTAATGGTCCATCGATTGGTTTATCATTCTAAGATTGTACAGTACATTGTTTGGTGTCAATTATTTGATCATAGATAAACTGCACCAAACAACATTATCCTTGTAATTCCCCCTCTTTGTAAATTAATTTCCATAGGATAGATTCTGAATAGTTTCTCATTCAAATATGGACATTTTTAAGGCTGCTGACCCTCATCTACTTCACTGTAGGTTCATGGGGCATATCTAATAAATAGACCAGTTTCTGGAAAAGCTAAGCCCCACTTTTGCCATTCTTGTACCACCAAGCTTTCTAATTCTGTTCTTTCCTGTGGGATGGTGACGGTTGGCTTACACTGCTGAAGAGTCAGTGTCATTATTACACAAGTCACAGTTACACAGTCAGAACGGCACATCAGAGCACTCTGTCTATGGAGAGAGGCTGTGACCGCTCACTTCAGAGAGGTATCTGTCCTGCAAGGAGGAAACAGGGAAGATCCCTGGTGAGGCCAACTCCTGGTCACCCATCTGGAGAAACCTCCTCACAAGCAACCCAGTCAAATTAGCAATGGAACCATTCTTGTGTCCACCTAAACCTCTCTAGTTACCATATGCAACCCTGGGTTGTACAACTCACATGACAACTTGATACTTGCTTGGGCCCCTCCAGTTTCTATGTTCCCATGGCCCTGGGGCTGCCTATACAGAAGAAGGGAGATAGCTCAGATCCGAGAGGGAGGCCAGCAGCGATGAGTTCACATGGTGCATCTCAGATCCACCCACACCCTCTGCCTGTCCAGCATCAAGAAGGGCCTCGTGGCTACCGTCTTTGTCCCCTGCACCGTGGCCCTCTGCTCCAGGCACAAGGGGACTGTGTTGTCCACTTTCCTTTAACAGTTGCTCCCCACACTCTGGCCAGAAGTCAGTCCACATCTGCCAAGTAGAGAGGTCTAAGAACTCCCCTGTGAAGTTGGAGAACTGTGAATGGGGTTTCAAAACAACATGGTTATTTTCTTCAAAAGGGTTCAAAGGAGTCTATTGATCTGGTCTGCAGAATGGGGGTCAGGACAGGTCTTGTTCTATATTTTAGACAAGATCACTGAAGTCTAATTTATTGGGTTAGTAGCACGAGGTAAAATCTAAGTCTGTTTAGATCCTACTGGTGCTGGTAACTTTCAGAATGACCCAGCAGTTCCCAAGAATGATAAGAACTGTCTCTACTTCCACTCAGCTGTCATATGATTTCATGGGTTAGAAAATAAATTTCCTCCAAGGGAGTTAAGAGAAGGGAGTAGATTCTCTAGATTTGGAGTAAGATAGAGACCAAAATGGAGAGATAAAACCAGACTAGGGAAATTGAGGAACAAATAAAAAGGCTACATTATTTTCAGTCTCCTGTCCCCCAAGCCTCCACTCTGAGTTATGCTGCCCTCTCCACTTCTTCCTGACCCTCTTGGGCTCGCCTGTGCCCCTGAGCAGCTCCTGGCTCCCTCACAGATAGGGCTTAGACCCCAGTCCACCCACCGCTTCTCCTATACCTCCCAGCAAATACCCTGCAAACTTGTGGTTGTGAGTTTGAAGCCCAGCAGCCAGTGCTCCAAACATGGTGTCATATAAGGGTCGGTATTCCTGCCCAACCCTGGGGAGGCACAGGACACGGGAGCAGGGGAGTGTCCCCAGGAGTCAGAGCAGAAAGCAGTTCACAAGTGCACCAGCTGGTGGATAAGGAGCCATCCTGAGAACGCCCAGCCCTCTGGGGGCCTTTTGTGCATACAGGACACAGAGAAAGGCCATTGGGCTGTTTCCTGACATGGGATGGGGTCTACAGGGAGTGGGGGGTGGGGGTGGAGTGATGGACATGTCCAGAAGTAGAGGGAAGAGAAGAGAGAAAGAGACATCAGAAAGGAGGTCATGAGGTTATCTCCATAAATTACTCAGGCAAGGACTGGGAGGCCCTGAGGTTAAGGGAATGACTCCTTGACAAGGTGGACTAGCCCCAAGCTGCCCATAGGGATGGAGATGAAGGGGCCACATGGTCAAAAATGTCCTTTACTCATTCTCTATGTAATACTTCTGCTCTCTCTACAGCTTTCTCACCACTAGGGGCCAGCATATCTGTGCCAATCCCAGCAACGCCTGGGTCCAACACATCAGGGACCCGGAGGAGGAGGAGGACCCCTGAGTGCTCCAGAGGAGCTTGTCAGAGGTGTGGGTAGACGGGGTAGCAGGGACCTGAACCAGGGGAGAGTCCTTGCAACCCCAGAAGTTCCCTTCCCCAACCCTAACCACGTTCTGAAAACTTTCCTTAATATGGTTATGCTATTTAAGTATTATAAATTGTTTTATTATTTCATGTTTTCTCTGAGAAATCATGACACCCTTTCACCCCGGGCCCCTTTCCAGATAATCATACAGTGGCCAACTCATATTCAGGGTGCTGGTGAAACAGTTATGCTCCTGACTCTGGGTAGACACTGGACCAAATCCATCAACAGATATTTACCTTGTTTTTATGAGCCCTTTACTCCGTTAAAAAAAAAAGTCAGAATAAGGACTTTTTTTGTTTTCTTAAATAAAAATTATACTTCTAGCTATTCTTTCATTTTGCGTTGTCTCGTTTCCCTGACAAATCAGGTTCACTGGTTGGAAGGAATGACAAAGAATGATTAGGAAATGATTCTGAGTAGGAAAGGAAGAAAAGGGGAAGGAGATGAGTGTCATTCCAGTGACACCAGTCTTTATGCCAGTGATACATTCTTTGTAGGCAAAAAATAAGAAGCAAAGTATTTAAAACAAATGCAAATTTATATGCCCCAGGGAAACCTACCCCTTAACATCAAACCAATGTATTCATATGCACTTCATATCATGCATATTAATGCATTTTCCTTAAGTTCAGCTTTCTTAAGAATACAAAGTAACAGTTTTAAACTCACATTTACTATGAATTACAGCCTGTACTAAGGGATTTACGTGCATTGTCTAGTCTTTAAAATGTCACTGTATTGTATATACTCTGATTATCCCCCTTTGACATAGGAGGAACTAGTTTCAGTAAATCTAAGAAACTTGCCCAGGGTCACACAGCTAATGTTGGGGTCAAGCCTGCAAACCAGAGCAGGTCCCATAGTCTTAATTAGCCACTAGGAAATAGTCTCTCAATGCGCTCCTGTTCCACTTGAAACAGATTTACCTGGAATGCACAATTCCCTGATAAGAGGAAGCCTACTCTAGGCAAGCAAGATGTAAGGAATAGGTTTAAGATCCCAGAGAGGACAGAAATCCATAGACAGGATCCTGTATTAGAGGCCTCTTCAAGACCCAAGAGGAGGTGGCTGAGGTGAGCCAAACCTTTCACAGCCTCAACGAGCTGGAGGAAAACTGAGAGTGCAGGGCTCCCCCAATGAAGGAACTTTAGGAACGACCCCCGTTTGGGCTGATGTCTTTGTAGTAAAAGTAAGTTAGAAGTGAGCCAGCCTCTGAACAGATGGGAGGCCAGCTTCAGACCCCTGGGTGGTCTAGAAAATCAAGCACTGAACTTTGTGTTTAACATGATCCCAAATGCTATTGCAACAAATGCCTGCCAGAAGCAGCTTGAATTTGGGGGCAAGGAACTGGAAACTCTAATGAAAATCATTGCAGATTTATAAAAGTCAAGAAGAAATTCCAGAACTGAAAAAAATGCAGTAACTAAAATAAAAACACAGAGCAGATCGAACCAACTAAAGAAATGTTGGTTAAAGTTAAAACATGTCAAAATGAAACAAGGAGAAAAGGAAGAATAGAAAATACAAAGAGAAGATAAGAGAACATAGAAGGCAGAGGAGGGTATCTGTCATCTGGTTAATTGGAATCTCAAAATGAGAGGAGAGAGAATAAGCCAGCAGATGCATCCAAAGAGATAATGGCTAAAATTTTTACAAAACTGATGCAAGATGGGATTTTGAAGGTTGAAGGAGGGAGGGTATCATCCCCATCGCTATCAATGGGCCAAGTTTTGTGACAGCCGCCCCTACCATCAGCCCTCGCCTACAGGGGAAAGATACCAATGCGCACTTAGAGATGCTGGTACCCCTCACCAGGGAATCCTGATGCTTTGGTGAACAGCATGTTCTCTGGACCGTGGAACATAATCCGGGGCGTCTTCCAACTTCACAGGGTATACTCTCTCCCACATGCCTACTTCCATGAACCTTTTCATCCCTTCCTCCTCCATCTGCCAGGCCAGTTCAGGTATTTTAACTTCACTGAGCATGTGCCATTGCTCTCTCCAGGCTTCTGGAGTTTTCTTGGCTGCAATTATGCACCAACCCTTAGAATCCTGGCCAGAAAGTTGTAGCCTGTATCCAGGAAGAGTACCCCCAGGTCAGTAAGCTCTTCCTTATCCAGTCTTTTGTTTAGCTTCCTTGACCAAGCACCTTCAAAATGCAAACCCAAGGTGTTCTCCCAGATCAGGTGGGTACATGCTTACTAAATTTTGCTTTCTTTGGCATATAGTCTCTTTTCTCCCTTGTCAGGAATATAATTTACTGACAGAGGAAGACTATGTAACAAGATATGGAAAATATGAATTGTTCTATTTCTATTAAGGGATCAAATTAGTAATTAAAATCCTTTGCAAACAAAAAATCTTCATACCTAACTGGCTTCTTAACAAGTTCTATCAAACATTTGTGGAAGAAGGATAATCTTTTAACAAATGGTGCTAAGCAAATGACACAGAATTTGTATTTAAAATACATAAAGAGCTATCAATATTCAACAGTAAACAAACAGTACAATTAGAAAATGGGCAAGTCATACATACACATTTCAATAAAAGGATATATAGGGGGCAAATAAGCAATGGTATAGCGATTGTGGGTTTTTTTTAATCATTATTTTTAAAGATTTAGACTCATATAGTACAGTAGGTGAATAATGTTCCTGCCTTCCACACCCAAAGGATGTCTACATCCTAATCCCTGGAACCTGTGAATATGTTAAGTTACACAGCAAAGAGGAATCAAAATTGTTATCAACTGACTTTGAGATGGGGAGATTATCCTGGATTATTTAAGTAAGCCCAATGTAGTCAAAAGGATCCTTATAATGGAGGCAGAAGTGTTAGTATCAAAGTGATGCAATGTTAGAAAGACTTGACAGCCAAGGACTGTGGGTAGCCTCTAGAAGACAAAAAGAAGATAAGAAAATGGATTCTCCCTTAGAGTCTCCAAAAAGAAATGCAGTCTTGCAGACTCCTTGGTTTTAAGCCAGTGAGACCCATTTCAGAATTCTGACCTCCAGAAGTATAAGAGAATAATTTATGTTGTTTTAAGCCACTAAGTGTATAGTGTTGTTTTAAGCCACTACATTATAGCAGCAATAAAAAACTAATACAAATATTTACAGATAAAATGATATTGCCATGGTTTTAAAACATGGCCACATTTTCTTTGATATTTGTCTCATAGAGAGATGGAAGCTTGTGACTGTTCTGACCAATAGATTATGGTAGAAAAGATGCAATGTGGAAGAGATGCAGTGTGACTTCTGTGGCTAGGTCATAACAGGCCATGCAGCTTCCACCTTGTTCATCAGGAACGTTTGTCTTTGAGCCTTAAGACTGCCATCCTGGAATGGCTACATGTAGACAGCTCCTGTTGACAGTTCCAGCTGAGCCTGTCCTTCATCCAGCCCAGCCCAAGAGCAAGATATGTGACTGAGGAAGCCATGTTCAAAGTGGATCATCCAGCCCAGAGATAAGGGTTATATATGACTTGGACTGCTTGTGACATCATCATTTATGTCACACCTATGGGATCAGAGCAGGTGTGAAAGAACAGTAGCGTTTTCTGCTCTACAGGAAGGAAACAGGACATAGCTCATAGATACATGTGTCCTTGCAAGGAGGCCTGTGGCAATACCACCCTGGTTACCTACTAACAAGGGAAATAATTTCTTGTTCAGTGACCTAGCAAACAATTTCTTCAGAAGTGCCCCCCAACCAATGGAGAAATCGAGCTATTCTTGCATATACTCTGAGCCCCTGTGTTAATTAAAGTATATTGACAGCTCCTAGGTTATACAACTCACAGCAGGACACCAACGCTCTTAAATTAAAATCTTCCCTTCCAGTCACACTCAATTTCCATCTTCTAATGCCATTAGGCTCTCTGTAAAGAGAAGGCACAGCAGCCTGAACCAAACCAGGAGGTACCAGTTTCAAGTACCCAGTTGCAAGTCTCATCTTAGCTGGGTTGATGCTTGATCTCAGAATCCCCTGCCTGCCCAGCATCATAGAGGCATGTGAGACTCACCATGGCCCTCTGCTCCCAAACTTCCTCAATACCGTGTGAGTCTGTCATCCTTTCTGCCTTTTTCAAAGATGTCACCCTCTCTGGTCCTGGGCGAGACTACATCAAACATGCCCTGACGACTAAGATCACCGAAGAGAAAAGAGAGCCCTCGACATGGGGATTTGAATAACCCTGGTCTCCCTTTCAAAAGCGTCCAGGCCATCACATTCTATAAAATGGTTCAGAGAGAGAAGAGGAGGTTATAATTCCACTCTACAGATAAAATAATTGAGGCCAAATTCACTGAATAACTGGCAAGAAGAATAATCCAGGTCTATTTATTTCCCATTAGTACAGTTTAGATTTATGTCAGTTATTCCCAAAGGCCCTTTTGTTTTTGCTGACATAAGAAATATCCCAGCTTGACTGCTGTTGTGTGTGACATCACTGGCTAGATGAATTCCCCTCTGCAGAAATGTAGGACAGATAAGACATTTTTAGTGAGCTAAGTCCCTTGTGGAATAAGAATAAAAACCAGATGGAGAGATAGAGAAATGGAGGAATTTCTAGGAAAAAGCACATACCCCACAGTTCATTTTAGTTCCCCAACTTTAAAAAATGTTCTTTCTAGTTCCTTCTGACCTTTTGTGGGTGGGGGCAGGAATAAGAAATGAATCTCCTTGGGCACTGTTTTTTTTTTTGGTATCATTAATCTACAGTTACATGTGCAACATTATGGTTACTTATTCCTTGGGCTTTTGAATGACTCATTCTCTTGCTATGCCCTCTCCTACAGGTGGTATTCAACTTCCACCCTCCTGCTTCTCTTATGCCCCCTGGAATGGGGCACAGCCTACAAGGCACAGACAGATGGGTGGGACCATCCTGGGAATCCCACCCCCTGGGGCTCCACCAGGTATGCAAGACATAGGAAGGGGTGCCTGGGGTGTTCTGCATAGGCCCAGGGCCCGCAGGGAGTCAGGGAGGAGCTTACTCCATGCAGAGGAGAGAGACAAGAGGCAGGGATGGAGGAGGAAGTCAGCCCCCATGAGCAATGAAAAAAGGTCTAGGGACTTTGGGGTTGGGGGGAATATTACTGGCTCTGAAATCCCCAGAACAGAGAAAGACATGGAGAGAGAAAGAATCCCACAGGCATTCTGCGGCTGAGTTGTTCCCTGTTCATATACTTCTCCCTATATATATGCTTCCTGCATATGAAAGACTGGAAAGTCTGTGCTACTTCCAGCAAGGTGTGGGTCCAGGAATACATCAGCAACTGAATTAGATCCCCAGGGAGTCCAGAACAGGAAGGAAATCGCTGGAGATGTGAACAGACTGGGTAGGAGACCTGAGACAGGCAAGGCCCCTGGGGTCCCAGAAGCTGCTTCCAGGTGTACTCTATGGCTCGGTTTCACGGATTTCAAATTTATATATACTATGTTATGGTCATAATTCTTTCCAATTTCAAACTGTGTTTATTTCACAAAATGTTCTGAGAGAGCACGTGGCCCTCTCTTCCGCCCCCTCACCTTTTTCCCTTCAGTCACAGGGATTTCAGTGGCTGCAATGAGCTGGGTCTAGACACTGTAAGATATTCATCAAACCAGAAATAGTTATTGACTATGTGTATCCAGTCTGGACTCTGAGTTTGGGAAGCATAAAGTTTTCCTTCCTTCCTCCTGTGTCCCTCTCTCCAAATTTAATTAAATATTAAACTCAAGAAGTATTTATATCAGAGAGGATATGGAACAACTAATTTGCGCACACTACTATTGGGAGTGTGAACTGGTCTTTTCGCTTTGAAAAAGATCACCATCGTCGTGTACAGTAAATGTGCATAGCCTAAGACCAAGCACTCCCACTCCTAGGCACATCCCACAAATGCCCCTGCACACAGACCCCAGGAAACATGCACAAGAATACTCATAGCAGCCCTGTTGCCACTGGCAAAAATAAAAGGAGGCAAATGGGCAATACACTGTGGTATAGACATACGCTGAAATATGAGCAGGACTGAAAGCAAATGTATTGCAGCTACGCACAGTAAAAGGGTGACTCTCAGAAGCATAATGCTGAGAGAGAAAAAAATGTTGAAAAAATGTTGAGAATACATATAGTGATTCTTTTGATATAAAGTTCAAAAACAGAACTAGAAATACATTGCTTAAGATTCAAATATACATGGTGACACTACAAGAAAAGCAAAACTATTGCATAAACTGTGTTTGGGGGAGAGATTGCTCAGAGGGGGAAGCAAAGGGGACAGACTCGCAGAGGGACGCCCAGGTGGTAGGGGCAGGAATGTCACTGTGTTGTTTCTCTCTATTCTCAATTCATATATTATGTCTACTCAACATTAAATAAAAAACAGTGATAAGACTATAAGTCTGGTTATAGAAAAGAACATTTAGTATGACCCCATTTTTTAATTGCATAGATATATACTACATACAATAATTATATATAGAAGAATTCCTGCAAAATGACATGCCAAAATATTTATAGTGGCAAACATTGAGGTTTTCCCCCCTTCTTTGATTCTCCTTAAAATTCTTTAAAAAGCATGCACCATTTTTGCTAAAAATTATTTTAAACTACATATAGAATTTTATAATGAAATGATATTGTTCACAATATGTCAAAGCGTGGGCTATGAAATTGATTTTTTGATAGATCCCAGCTAGGGAGAACATGAGCAGAAGAGAAAGACAAAGATACATCTAAAAATGACACTGTAGGATCATAGGCGATTTCTGCTTATTTCTTCTTGCTTAACTATTTTTTGTATTTCCCCATAGTCTTGATTTTTTAATAGTGAATCATGATGAAAGCTTTTGTTTTGTGTTGTGTTATTTTAAGAAGAAAGTGCCAAAAAGCCTTTGCTTGCTTAAATTCTCGGAAGACCCTAGCATCTTGTTTATGGCTAAATCTCTGGTGCTTGGACAGTATTCAGCTCAGAGTATGCATTCAAAAATTATGTATAAAATAAATGACTTTTCATTAATTAATTCACCCATTACTCAAAGTATGTTAGCTTAATCTTACTACGCTGATGGACAGTGACTGTAATGGGGTATGTGGGGGGGACTTGATAATAGGGGGTCTAGTAACCATCATGTTGTTCAAGTGATTGTACATTGACGATACCAAAAAAAAAGTATGTTAGCTTAACAGGTAGAAGAGAGAAAACAGAACCCTTGGTGTCCAGTTTTTATTTGCCCCTTTCTCTGTTATAGTCTACACAAAGGTATAATTCCCATAGGGAAGAAGCAATCAAAGCTCAAGATGGGAAGGTAGATTGTATGACATTTGATCCTTGGATGGGCTGAAGTCCTTTCTAGTAGCTAAGACAACATACAGTAGAGGCTGATATACTCTGTGGATTCTTGGGGGGCAGAGAGGTTGTAGAATTTTGAAGACAAGCACACAGCAACCAGCTTTCCAAAAAAGGAGAGAGAAATTTTGAAGATGGATTCCATGAACTTGAGAGTGGTCAGTCACCTCTCTTATGATCAAGATTCTATGCTGTCTTACCAATGGGTTTCAGCCCCAGGCAAGTTCGCTGTGGATTCAATGTGGCCAAAGAAATTGACAGCAAAACTGTTCTTGGGATGAAAGGGTTATACCCAACTTTATTTCCAGGTGGCAGGTCAGTCACTAAAATCCCGTTCACTCAGAGCGAGTCTGCATGCAGCAAGCCGGTCTCTGCCTCTGGGCCCCTCTTTCTGCACAGCCGTCCTCTGGGCCTCTCTGCCTGCACAGCCGTCCCGCGCAGCCGTCCTCTGGGCCTCTGTCCTCGGTGCTGCCACGTCTTAAGCCTCTGCTCTACTCTCCTGCAGTCTTGCAGCCATGCCACCGTGTCACACGCAGAGCACTGGGCGGAGCTCTTTATATAGAGTCAAAAGCCATGTATTTATTGCCCACAGGTGTGCAGTGAGCTAATCAACCAGGGCCAGGTGAGAATCCTGGCCACAGGAACTCTCATTTTATCCAACCATGCCAATGTAATTCTTGGTAAGAAACCCTTTCTTGGCACTTTAAAAAGGAAGTGGTCACTGTAAGTCAGCCTGGGTGCAGGTGGGACAAGTCACACTGGATGGATCCTACTTCCTTCTTTGGCAGCAATGGACATCTGAAGAAGGGTGGGCTGAAAAGAGCTGTAGACAATGGCTCTGATCCTTAGCATTTAACAAAAGAACCCTAGGGTCAGCTGGGAAAACAATAAAATTCAGGAAACTAATATACAATCTATGATGGGCCAGCACCATTGTTGTATGTGCCAGTGTGCAAAAAGAAAAGCAACTTCAACCTTGGAGCCTAACCCTCCCCGAGTCTCCATCCCCAACTCCAGCCCTTCTCCCTTGAATAGGGGAAGCAGAGTCAATCAAGCAAGACTGAAGCTCTGGGACAAGGGTGCATGCTGTTTACCAAAGCACGGAGGCAGATGACAAGTGTCACAGCAACTTAAATTCGGGAGCCCAGGAGTGGCGTAGCAATGATGAAATCAGCTTCTTGCATTCTCCTGCCCATGTATGTGTCCCCCACGCTCCCTGCGTCTGATGTTCTGCTACTTAAGGGGATAAATGCCACTGCCTGCCCCTTTCGCCATCCCTCCTGTGCACACACACTAGCTCACAGTTGGCAGGGAGGAGATAACAGTCATCGGAGGCGTCCATCCCAATGCCTCTCTCTCTCTGATCATACAAGGAATGGAAAGACACTGCTCCCCACTTATACTCTTGCTTTGTTGGAAGAAAGCAGGAGCTCAGACCCTCTCCATCCACCTAGAGGAGGTAGACTGATGTCTAAGTGGTGAGGAATCCCTGATCTTCTCTTAAAGCAACTGCTTTCCCTTAAAGCAACTGACAAGCATTCATGTTAAATCCACCCAACTATTCTCCAGGATATGGCTACCCGGGACCTCTCAGGAATGCGAGCCACACCGGCGTGTGCTGTCACTACCTGCAGTCCCCCCCGTGCATGAGATGATGGTCAAATGGAAGACAGACTGTTGAGTGATAAGGCCCAACGGACCTGGAGAATGGATGCCGCCTCTAACCCCTCCTGCCCTCGCTCCCTTCCCTCTCCCTGGAACATGCTTTCTCCTGATCTGCATGAATCTGACTCCTTCTCAACAAGCTGGTCCAGCTGAAATGAAGCCTCCTCCCAACAGGCTCCCGTGAAAGGCTTATGAAGCAACCTCCAGCTGACCTTCAGATGCTTTCTATCGCCTCACCCTGGTCTCTTTCTTTCCTGGCTTTTAATTCCATCTTCTACAACCTTGTTTGTCTGACTCCCCCCCCCCAGCATCTGAGCGACCGAAGAGCAGGAGCCTTGCCCTTCCTGTCCACCCCTCCATCCCAGGGCCTGGAAAGTGCCGGGCATATAGTAGAGACTCAATAAACGAAATATTTACTGGATGAGTGAACATCAGCCCAGAGGAAGAGCTCAATATGGACACGTAAGGAAGAGTTCACTGACTCAGGTTGTTTGTTATAGATTTCCTTTCAGTAAGCATGTGACACTTTGAAAGCGTAATGAAATTACTCAAAAGTTCCCATAGCTCATAAGTGATGGATTCCAGGACTCAAAACAATGCCTTTGACTAGAGAAAAATCTCTTGCTTGCTCCATTAGAACAGGGGGTTAAGGTTTTCTTTTAGAAGGGGGACATTTTCTTTGCAAACAAGCTCAGCCAGAACCCCTTTATATAAAACCAAAAAATAAAAATAAACAAATGCATAAATCAAAGCTGCAATGAGCTACTACCTCACACCCATTAGGATGGCTACTATAAAAAAAAGACAGAAAATAACAAATGTTGGCAAGGATGTGGAGAAATTAAAAGACTTGTAAGCTGTTGATGACACTATAAAACATTATGAAAAACAGTGGCTCCTCAAGAAATTAAAAACAGAATTAGCATTTGCTCCAACAATCCCAGTTCTGGGATTATACCCAAAAGAATTGAAAACAGGGTCACAGAGAGATATGTGTGTACTCATCTTCACGGCAACACAATTTGTGATGGATAAAGTGTGGAAGTGGCCCAAGCGTCCATCAGCAGATGAGTGGATAAGCAAACTGTGTTATATATGTAAAGTGGAAGATTATATAGCCTCAAAAAGAAAGGAAATCCTGACATATGCTTCAAAATGGATGAGCCTTGTGGACATTATGCTAAGTGAAATAAGCCAGTCACCAAAAGACAAATGCTTATGATTCCAGTTATATATGATGGCTCTGGAGTAGTCAAATTCATAGAGAGTTTCTGCAGATAGATGGTGGTAATAACTGCGCAATATGTGAATGAACTTAATACCACCGGACTGTACATTTAAAAATGTTTACAATGGCAAATTTTATATCATGTATATTTTACCACAAGAAAAAGGAACTGGAGAAAAAAAACCCACAGGTGTTTAATCTGCATTTGCTGGCAGTAGAGGTGGGAAACAGCCACATCTGCCCAACGTCCCGCAGGTGACTGACTCACCCCTGCGTCAGCACCGAGAGTCCCACATCTCAGACACCCCCATCGTCCTGGCAAACTGGACAGTTGGCCCCCTGCCAACAGTCACCAGACTGTTGTGTTTTCCTGTGCAGCAAAAGCAATTTCAATTTGCATGGAAAAACCCAGTCAGGACAAGCAGACAAGATATTCCCATTGTTAAGAAAGGAAATGAGCTTATATGAAGCATTACGTACTTTAAGGTCCAAAGTGAAGATGCATTTGGACACACTTTGAACAATTTGGCCAACATCCACACAAAGTGGAAAAAATGTTCTATGTCTGGAACATTTGTTACAAAACAAAAATAAAGACTACAAATGGGGCAATTAATGCTTCCTGCATTTCAATATTTCATTTTTGAAGAGCTTAAATATTTTAAATATTAAGCAGTTGTAGTATTTTTTTCAATCTTTGGATGATTTTTATCAGCCATTTGTTTTATATCAATGTTCCCTTCTTTTCATGTTTTCTATCATCAACTATATCTGCTAGAAAACATTTGACCTGTTCTTGAAAATACAATCTTGTTCCAATGCACAGAGACAGCATTTATTATTTTTTTTTACAGAAAAACCTCTGAAATTTTTACCAGAACCCTATCAGTGAAAAGTGATTCACTCCTGACTATATGTTCTTGATTATTTAAAAACATGAAAATGAAGTATTATGAAAAATACAGAATATATCTAAAACTAATACAGTGTTATGTGTCAATTACATCTCAATCTTTTAAAAAATATGTAGAATAATTTGATTTAATAAATCCCAGGAATTCTGATTTCTTACTCTGAAATCCCAAAGACTGTCAGAAACATTATGACCACAAGGTAACATCCCAGCCCTGGGAGGGGGCATCTGAGAGAAGGAGAGGTCGGAAGGGGCTGGTGGTGGGGATGGATTGGAGGTATTAGAGGAGGAGAATGTAGGAGGGGGAAGAGGAGCTGCCAGAGAGGGGCCAGGCCACACAACCTCCCAGATGCTCCTGTCTTCTCTCCTCCTGCTCCTGTCCCCTCCCTGATGCTCTGGGGAATAGAGATCTAGGTCTAACCTTCTCTACAGAAAAGGTTGCAGTGTCATCCACCCCTCTACCTTGCAGAACTAGGTAATAACCTGTCTTCGTGCTGTTTCTCCTACATCTTGAGGAAAATCGCATGCCATTTTGTGGAAGATTATTATAGGACCAGTGACCAATGCGAGCTGCCAGGGGTCCTATAAGTACATCCAGCCTACAATGGAAAGGGGTACAACTGTGACAACCAGCAGGGGAGTGGGTCCCTCTAGGAAGGGGGTGGGTGTGAAGACACAGCAGGAAGCTGCTCAGAGGCAACCAAGAGACTTCTCAGCCTTAGTGGGATCTGCAGGGAGGTGGTGGGAGCTGGTCCCCACGCATAGAGAGGGGTTGAGAAAGAGGAGGGCAGAAGGAAAGTGGGGCTGCCTGGTGGGGCCTGCGCTGACTCCCTGGGGGACACCAGAGAGTGGCCGGAAGAATGGGGATTGAGGATGTCTCTCTGCAAGGGGCCAAAGCCAGCAGAGACAGGGACAGGGAGGTTCACCCTGGAAAGGGCCGGGTGGGGGAACAGGCTCCTCTCCTGCCTGCTGACTCTCAATTTCTCATCTTATTCTTTCTTGTTCCATAGCTTCCATACCAGAATGGGGGGACAGATCTGTACCAGCCCCCGATATGCCTGGGGCAGCAGTACATCAGATCCCTAGGTAAGTCACCAGGAGCTGGAAGCAGTGGGGCCACCGCCCCTCCCACTTCCCTCAGCCCTGGGTGCTTTTGTGGCCTGAACTGAAGCCCACCCTTCTTTGCCGTGCCCCCTGCTCTGATGCATCTTGCTCTCCTGAAGCTCTGCTCTGACACTCTGCCCTCTGGGGCTTGAGGACCCCATGGCCCCCCGACAGCACCTGTTCTCCCTGTGCAGGCTCCCCATTGTTGAAACCAAACAGTAGTGCCAGAGAAAGGGAACTTGGTTCAAACTGGTTCTCTTCCAGGAGAGCCTGGTTATTTCTTTAATTCTATAGACACTTGTATGATATTTACTATGTATCAGGTGCTGTTCTAAACACTTCACTATGAACTGACTTAAATAGTGGCACAACAGGGGGAGAGTTAGAATCAGGAGAATGGGAAACTCGGGCCTCTAGTTCAGTGCCTTAGATAATGGGAACAGAGTGAAAATACAAGGTGTAGAATATTATTTGTTTGCATGAACAATAGTTGAGGACACACCTAACCCATCCCCTCATTCACCTCGTCCATGCTGGGGGCTGCCCTTCCTTGAAAGCTCTTCTCCACACCTCTGCCATTTCAAACCTTTACTCTCTGTCCACCCCTCAAGACCTAGCATAAACAGCACCTCCTTGTCCTCCCTGCTCGTAGCCACTCGCCACAACCACTGCAGTCCTGCCATCTCTTCAGTTTCTCCCTTGGCCCTCATCCCTCCCTGCTACCTGGTGCAAAAGTGACCTTGGAAATTTTACTATCCCCCAACTGCCATCCCAATAAAGACAGAACCATGTACACGTCAGGGCTCTGTAAGGTCTGAAGGAAAAGGGAACAGGTAGGAGGTACTCAGCTCTGTTCTTGGGGATGCTGAGGCTGATGCCAGCCTGGCCACGCTTCACTGGACACAGACCAGAGAAGAGGCTCAGGGACACTGGTGGGGAAGACAGCGTGGCTTTCTGCCTCAATCCTAAACTCCTGTGGAGGAAGGAGGCTGTTTGACACCACAGGTCAGGGATCTTGGTACATCCATTTAGTGGTGGGGTGTGGGAGGCCATTTACTGCCAGGGGCAAAGTTAGGATAATAGCACAGCCTCTCTTTGGTGCCCTAACATTCCCCCATCAAGCTCATTTCCTCACTTTACTGCTCTCCCACTCTTCCAAACTCCAATCCTTAAAGAGTACTCTTGGGCTCACTCTACCACTCAAATCTCATCTTAAAGACAGTTTTCTGCAACTCCATTCACACTAAAATGTGATTAAAGTTTTGGGGGAGCTCAAATCCCAAAGCCAAAGGGACAAGAATCAGTGAGGAGATAGGGAAGGCCTGGGGTCTCTGGGACTGATGGGAGGGAATGCAGGGCTGAGGGGGCAGAGCTGAGCTGGGCACAGAAGATGCCCTGAAGCTGGAGGCCTATGCTGGTCAGCAAGATTGCAGGTGGAGGCTGAGTAGAAGGGGCACAGAGACATGAGACTCATAGTAATACAGGTAACCCACAGCCTCCTGGCCACCCACAAGGTGAACCTGTCTGTCTATAGGAGAGAAGAAAGCTTACAGAAGTACCGACAATGTGTCCAAAATTGCACAAAGTGCTCTATATATACAACATAATTTAATTATCCCTATATCCCTGTGGTGCAGAGCTCATTACTGCTACTTCCATACAGGGCACAGTCCCCTAACTCTTCCCTATCAATTCCAATCTCAGCCAGACTCACAGCTTCCATACTCCCCTACATTCTGACAACTTCCAAAATTATACTTCTTCAGCCCAGACAGCTCCACTTAGGTATCTCAATAGTTTCTCAAAATTATCTGGTCCCAAACTGAACTCCTTAATGTCCCCGGATCTGTTCTTTCCTAGTCTTCCCCACCTCTGTAAATGGCAGCTCCAACCTTCCGGCTGTTTTGAACAAAATCCTGTAGTCATTTGTGATTCTGCTCTTTCTTTCCCACCTCACGTATCTTGGACTTCACACATCCAAACCTGAGCCCTCGCTGTCACCTCTGCTGCGGCTCCACCACCTACTGTCACTCACCAACTTTATCCAGATAGCCTCCTATGGGCCACCGTGCCTGTAATCTCAAGAGAGCAGCCAATGATCCTTTTCAAATGTAAATCAGATCATTCTGCTCTCCTGCTCAAACCCAACGGCTTCCTATCTCAGAGTCCAAGTCAAAGCCTTTACAATGCCTATAAGTTTCTGTATGATTTGCTCATCAGCCCCCAAACCACCTGATCTTCCTCCTCACTTTCTCCATTCCAGTTCAGTGCCTTCCTTGCTGTCCCCAAACACAACAGGCAGGACCCAGCCCCAGGCTTTTGTGCCTGTTCCTTCTGCTGGAAAACTCCTCCCACATCTGGTCAGCTGCCTCCAGGTCTCAGCTCAAATGCCACCTTATCAGGAAGGCCTCCCTTGAATATCCTGTATTATACAGCATCTCCCTCCCCACATTTTCTTATCCTCCTTCCCCAGTTGTTTTCTTTAACCCCATAGCACTTATCAACTTGTATTGTACAGTATATATTTGCTTAGTTATATTTATCTGTCTCCTTGAAATTAGATTGTAAGCTTCTTGAGGGTCACTACTCTATCCTCAGTGCCTAAAGAGTACCTGGTACAGAATAGGCACTAGAAATTAGCTGTTGGATGGATAGATGAATGGATGGATGGATGGATGGATGGATGGATGGATGGATGGATGGATGGATGGGATTACATAGGCTCAGAAACAAGCCTAAAGAGTAGACGCCTACCAGGAGGGGATTCTTGGAACAACTCTGTCTTGAAGAGTGCTTCCTCCCAGCTGGGGGATATAGTCACTAATGAACTTCACAGAACAGTTTCCAGAAAGTAGAGTACAATGGCAGTTCACTCCCGCTGCCAATCGGGGGTGGCTCTTCTCCTTAGTTATCTGGGGTGCTTGGTCCTGAGGGGAGCGAGATGGATACTGAGTGTCCTGTGAATGTGGAACTGTAACTGCCATGGGATGTGTTCCTCTGAGTCTCCCTCCTAAGGAAATGGCATCTCCATTCTCCAAGCTGTTCAACCTGGAAATAGGAAGTCATCCTTGAAACTCCTCATCCTCACTCCCCAACCAATCTGTCAACAAATCCTGTCAGCTCTGCGAAAATCTCTCTCAAATCCACATGCTTTGGCTCCCCCACCACCCCAGTGCAAGCTCTCATTCCCATGACCTCAGTACAAGCCTCACAACAGGGTTAGGGCTTGGCAGTTATACCGAAGCCAATCAGGCACCAGAGGACTGTGCCCAGGAAGACCATGAAAATCCAGAATTCAATCATGCATAAAGGAATTGCTGAAGGAAGTCATCCATGATCTTAGTAGGAGATGCAAAAATTCCATTCATGCAGATCAGAGAGAAGGATTACAGAAAGATCTGAAGGACTGATTGACTGGCATTAAAGTGTCTTTAGTGCCAGAGGGGATAAATGTCCTAGAAGAACTAAAGAAATGAAAAAATAAAAAATAAATTGTCAATAGCCAAGAAATGGAAGCAATCTAAGTGTCCATCAGTAGATGAATGGATAAAGAAGATGTGGTACATATACACAGTGGAATATTATTCAGCCATAAGAAGAAAGCAAATCCTACCATTTGCAACAACATGGATGGAGCTGGAGGGTATTATGCTCAGTGAAATAAGCCAGGCGGAGAAAGACAAGTATCAAATGATTTCACTCATCTGTGGAGTATAAGAACAAAGCAAAAACTGAAGGAACAAAACAGCAGCAGACTCACAGAACCCAAGAATGGACTAACAGTTACCAAAGGGAAAGGGACTGGGGAGGATGGGTGGGAAGGGAGGGATAAGGGGGAAAAGGGGCATTACGATTAGCACACATAATGTAGGGGGTGGGGGGCACAGGGAAAGCAGTACAACACAGAGAAGACAAGTAGTGACTCTATAGCATCTCACTATGCTGATGGATAGTGACTGTAATGGGGTATGTGGTGGGGACTTGATAATGGGGGGAATCTAGTAACCACAATGTTGCTCATGTAATTGTATATTAATGATACCAAGATAAAAAAAATCAATTGTCAATTAATTTGCAGGTCCCTGATCACAGGACCTAAGCTGGTAGAAAAAAAGTTTTTACCCTCAATATGGGTGATTAAAGTGTCCTGGAATTAGAAATGAAAAAATTTAGCCTAGCCATGTGGAATGTCTGCTACACCTTCAGTGAAGGTGCTGGCCTTTGCCTACACAAATCACACAGAAGAATCACTTGAAGATATAATTGGAACCTAGAAGATACCAACACGTTTTAAAAGCTTACTGTTGTATTAAGCAACTGAGTATTAATACAGAGCTCCATGTACCCAGTCATGGTGGAGAGGAATCATTCTGGAACTACACAAGCCAAGATCTCAAGTTCCTTTTGGCAGATAAGCAATCCCCAATGATGGGATGGTGATCTGGTGGAGACCATAAATAATCGGCCCAGTAATCTCAACTTGTTTGAGATCACAACACCCTACCCTAGTGAGTAAACCTCAGAAAGGTCATAATTAAACATAGGAAGATGTAACTCAGGCCAAGATCAATACTCATACACAAAGATTAAGAATAAATATATAATCATTAGAATCATCTATATGATTTGGAGTTTAAAGCATTTATAACATATTTTAATATAGCATATTAGAGTACATGCCAGATTATCCTTCTGGCAATATAAAATGTGTAACTAAATAATTTATTTTGTACTTGGGATTTTGAGTTGAAAGATATAAGAGAACTTGGCTAAGTTAACAGAGTTGGAATGTTTAATGCAACTTGACTTATGCACACATCCACCTGAAATGAGTAAGTGGATGCATGCGTTAAGTTGGGTTTGTTATGTTTATGCGATTGTTTCTTTAAAGTGCTCTCCCCCACAAGAATGCCAGCTCCACAAAGCCAAGCAGTATTAGGGGAGTGAGTTAGAAGAGGCAAGCCTTTTGCTGATGGCCTAGACAGCATCTCCCCACCCTGACCTTAACCCTCAAAACAATCTAGATCAGCAGGATTCTACCAGGCTTCTAGGTTAGGGGTCAGCAAACTATGACATAAGGGACAAATCCAGCCTGCCGCTTGTTTCTGTAAATAGTTTTATTGGAAGAAAGCCATATCCATTTGTTTACACATTGCCCATGGCTGCTTTTGCTCTATAAGCACAAAGTTAGACAGGTGAGACAGGGTCTTTCTGTGGCCCACAAAGCATACAATATTTATTTTCTAGGACAAGCTGATATCTACACTGGTTTGCAAACATCCCTTGACAACTGGCATCTAAGCTCCAGATGTTTCCCTCCCCAGCAACACCAGTCCAGACAGCTCCCGCTACTAAACAACCAGTTGGTTCTCCTTGCCCCCTCTAACGTCCCTATAAATTGGTCAAGCAGCTCAGGAGCAGGGTGTCTCTCTGGCCGCACTCCCCACACAGCATCCAGTGTATGTCTGGCCCTATAATGCCTCTCCATGGGACAAGGGGAGCTTGGGGAACTGCAGTAAGATTTTTCTCCATAAGCTTAACTTTGTGTCTGCACAATGTGTTACTGGGGTGGGTATCTTCAACAATAAACAACAAAGGAAGGAAGAAATGAGTCAGTGGATGTATGACCTGCAGGTCTCTAGTACTTCACCAGTGAGTCATCAAACAGCAACAAATTGGGATTGCACTGAGGGTCCTGGACTACTTTTCACTTTATGGAAATCAATAAATATTCATTATCTGAGAAAATGCAAATGGAACTTTATTATTTTCTTTTGCTATTAGTTTATTTCACTACTTGTAGAGGTAAGTAATTGTTTGCTTTTTCTGGTATTTTTGGTAGGCTTTTATTAAATGGCCAGGAATTTGTGTTTAAAGATCTCTTTACCAAGGGAAAGAACACTTGGGGTCAGCTTTAAATTAATGGCATGCTCAGGTCAAGGTGGCAGATAGAATTCCCAAATTTAGAACTCCCGTCTAAACCCTATTGAAATAATAATTTTGAATAAACCAAAGACAAAGAGTCATGGCAGGAGGGAAGATCTATAGAGTTTTCATCAAATTTCCAGAGGATAGAAAATGAACAGAGTGCTATGAAACATAGCAAAGGTCAAACATAGCAGAGGAGGCCAGAATCTGGGACACACATGGGACAAAAGCAGTAAAGGCCTTGGGCTCTGGATGGCAGGTGGGAAAGCAGGAGTTACGATGATCAGTCAGCAAGCAGCTAAAGGCAAATACCCATGTGCTACCCATTCCCACCACTGGGAGTTGCAGAGTCAAAGTAAAAATTTGCAAAAGACAAAGATTAACAGGCAAGCAAGACTTTATCAAGACTATTGCAATAGGGGAGAGAGAATGAGCTCACCTCCACTGAAACAAAAGGCGGGAGGTTCTCTAAGCACTGGGATGAGCTCATGGAGAAGTACTGAAGGACATTAGGAGGAAGTTGATCAATGGGATTCTCCAGCACATTGAGTTATTCCTGAGTTTGCAAGTGTTTTTCTCTGTGATTAGACCACCTGTGTTTGCTGATGGGCACCCACTGTCCCACAGAGACTGGGAGCTACGGGTCCTGTCTTCTTTGATGATTACATTTCAAAAGGATGGCTTCCATGTCCTTGAGAAAGACATGCCTGGGGGTAAATCCGACAAGAGTCTGGGAGAAAATTTATATATATTTCTAAGGGGCAGAGAAAGAATTTGCAATTTCAAGTTTCTAAAATAAAAGCTTTAAGAAGGGAGCCCAGGGGACTAGAGGCAAAAAGAAGCCTAAGAACTGGTTAAAGCTGAAGGAAACATTAAGGCCACCTTGGTCACAGCCCAAAGTTTATCCCTAAGAGTTGTACCAAATAGTGCTGAAGAGAGAGCAAGGGCTTCCAGTGGGGGCTGATAACCTAGGAAAGTCCCCATGCACTATGGCTTGGAAAGGGTCCCCATCCTGCCCCCACCTGCCAGCTAACATGGCCACCTGGCTGCAGTCAGTACTCAGCTGGCCCTCCTACTCAGAGGTGAATCCTGTTAGGACAACAGACCCACCCGTATCTGAGCAGATGCAAGCCCGTACTGTATTATTCAGCCTACCCTCCTTAAACATGAACCAAAGGCCGAGGACTCAGAGACATAGGAGGAAGAACACCTTGACACGGCTCCCAACAGCTTGTTCATGTAGGACCCTGCTTTCCTTACCTGCCTTTCTGATTCCCTCTTCCCCTCGCTCTCTGCAATCTAGCACAAGATGCTTCTTCGAGTTCCTCAAAGACACTAAATTCTTTTCTGACTCTGGGTCTTCACAGAAGTTATTTTTCCACCAAATCTCCCTCCCCTCCAGTCTGCACCTAACTGAGCAGGAATCCCCTGAGAGGTCCCCTCAGGGCACCCTCACTGACTCCCCTAGACAGTGACAGTTTCCTTTCACGCCCTCTCATGGCCGAACGAGCTACATTTCCCAGTGGAAAATGAAATGCAGGACTCCTTGTTCAAAAGTTCTTAAGAATTTCAAGAAGGCCACAGCTAAGCATTAAATCAAGTTCAAGGCCTTCTAAGCCCAGGGCTCTGTGTAACCACACAAGTTGCATGTCCATGAAGCTGGTCCTGCTTGCACACGAACATGACCATGCTTCATGGTATATATAATAATTTGCAATAAAATATTGTGTGTTTATACACACGTCTGTTTCCTCAGCTGTTATAATCCACCAGTGTAAATATCACCATGTAACACCCTCATCCCGTGTTCCTGGGCACCGTAACAGGGGCATTTTAGGTTCTCAGTAAATACCCTTTGAGTGTCTGAATGTCTAAGAGTACATGAATCAATGATTCAATAATCAGTCAGTGAATGACGACTACACTGCTTCATCGCCCCCAACACAACATCACCAGAGACAATCTCCTGAACAAATGGAATTTCTGTTTGGGCCTTACACTAATGTTGGCCTTATAGAAATGGATTGATTGGAATTACATGGATGAAATATACCAAGGCTTGATATATTTTCCTTGGCTTTCTTGATATAATTTTTTCTTGATATTAAGTAGGAAAGGGGAATTGATTTTTCTATTTTTATTGGAATTTTATTCATCTTCAGAGAAATTCTGAAATAAAATACCAAAGTGAACCAAAGGCAACTTTGGAAATTACACTGGCAGTTAGTGGGTACAGATGGTCCAGAAGACTTGCTGCAGCTGTATCCCTGAGAAACTCTCCCCAAGGCCCCACAGGACACATGCACTAGATGGTTATCCACTGGGGCTTGAGATGGTGAGGAATTGGAAACAACCCAGGAGAGTGGAAAAGAATATGCATCTGATGGAAACTGGCAACAATAGAAATCAATGAGCTGGCATTGTACCTAGCCGTTACTGAGTTGTTTAAAAAAGGATAGATTGAGATTTATCACACTTCTTCATCTACATACATTAAAATCTCACATGCAAAGTATTACTTAGTGTTCAAAAACACACGTGTCTAAACAAAAGAAGGTGCACCTTAAGCACGTTGGAATGAGTACCCACAGGGAAGGGGCAGTGGGCACAGACTTGGAGGCTAGAGGAGAAAAACAAAAACCAGTAGTGTCCTGGACTCACTGATGACAGTGGGGTTGAGAACTGAGGAGCAGGATTAACTTGGGGTTAACTTCTGATGTTCAAGGAGGCAAGGAAGGAAAAGAAGGGAAGAAAGGAAGGAGGGAAGGAAGAAGGGAAAAAATTTCATTTAATACCTACTTGCCTTGTCAGTGTTCTGACCTGAGCTGCTTTGACATCTCCAAGAGCAGTTGTGGCAGGAGAGTACCTGTTTGCCTGCCTCTAATAACCTCTGCGGAACACGCTCCTTGGGTACAGGTGTGTATACAGCTCCCAGCTGAGGTGTCCAGGGCGGCAGACGGGCCGGCTGACGAGGGCGAAGGGGCTCAGCCAGGAATGTTTGGTGCTGTCACTTGCAGCTGCACTTTATGCTCTGGAAACCAAGAAGGCCTGGATTAGGGTGATACTAAGAAAGCAGTAGCCTCTAGTGAACAATTCTTTATTAAGATACTATGTAAGCTGCATTACTTTAATCATCTTAACAATTTGTCAAAATAGGAATTATTATCCCATTTATAAGTATGGAAACTGAGGTTCAGAGAGGTTAAGCGATTTGCCCAGTACCACCCAGCTATGTTAGTGGAGAAATTCAAATAATGGGCTAAGGAGCCAGACAATCCTGGCTTCTTGTTTGAACTGTGCTGCTTAATTTTTTTTCACCTCTTTGGATCCAGAGCAAGTTAATCTCCCAAAGTTTCAATCTTCTTCTGTTTAAAATGTGACGGTAATACCTAACTCACAGGTTGTAATGCTCTCTCTAAAACACTCAACCCACAAAAAGAGGACTCAAATTTCTCCTTCAAGCAAAAGAAGTGATTATAACAAGAAGGAAAAAAATTAGGGGAAATGTGTGGAATGAGGATTGAGTGCTTTTATTCTTCAGTGGTGAGCATTTGATGGACGCTTCAGGCCCCAGGTCCCTCTGTTTGCCTGGCTCTGTGATTAGACTCCTGCTCCGTCCTCCCCATGGAGGTGAAAAGCAATCCATCCCTCCAGTTGCTGGTGCAAGGCCTGGGAGTGATCCTTAGCCTCTCAGATTCCTTAACTCATGGCGTTCTAATTCAGGTGCTAGCAACTACAGCTCAGAGTCCAAATCCAGCCACCACCTCCTTCTGTATGACCCAGAAGCTAAGACTGGGTGGAAAGAAATCAACAGAAGCTGTGTAGTTGTCTACAACAGCAGTGGTGGAAGGAGCAGATCTTTTATTGCATCTGATAAGCTCCTACAAAACAGCTCCTTAGAGATGCCCTGCATTCTCCCCAGGGCCCCAGCAGGTCACACAGACCCAGACTGAGAGGAGGAAGGTGTCACTATTGGGAGGGCCTTCATGCTGTCAGCTGCGTCCTGAAGATAAAATAAATATGAAAGGAGAAAAAAGCATGAGCAATGGAAATGCCTGTGACAAAAGGCCAAGAAAGGGGCAGTTTGCCAATGGCTACTCTTACCTTCTAGAAATTCAAGGAAATTAAAATTGATCCTTCACAAGTATCACTCTATTCATCAAAACACCTTGTAAGGCCAGGATTATTGGGCCCATTTTACAGGTGTGAAAAACAAGACTAAGAAAGGTAAACAGACTTGCCCAAGGTTACAAAGTTACTTATTTTAGCAAGAGCATTCAAAGTATGAGCATTGCAGTCAGACATTTTGGTTTCTAATATGAACTTGGCCATAGATTCCGTGTGACCCAAGCTAACTATTTGTCATCATTAATCTTCTAGTTCTATACCTCCAGCATTATTTTATTGTATAATAAAACCTCCAGCATAGTTTTGTGGATCAAAAGAGATGATGTATATAAACCCCCTAAAACACAAAAACAATTTTTTCACTTCTCCATGAAGGGAAGCATGTTTAGGTGAGCAAGGAAAAGGCTCTTATAGGAGATATGAGGTGAGGACAAGTTTTTGTGCCTTTTAGTAATAGGGAGAAGGTGAAAGCCCAATGCTATGACTATCTACATGTTTCTATCAACAGCATCTCGTCTCCATCCACCCTGACAGTCATGAGAGAACCTGGGAGTCAATCTCTCCACCCTTAATCCTCAATGCGTAACCAATCTCCATGTTACTTATTTCTCCAAAACACATTATATCTTAAATTCATCCATTTCTTCTTTCTCTACTGCCTCCAGTATGGCCCAGGCTGTCATAACCTATCTCCTGGCATATGGCTATAGCCTCTTGGCTGCATCCTCTCCAGTCCTTTCTCTGCAAAGTGATCTTTTTAAAGTACATATAGAATGTCACTCCTTGCTTAAAACACATCAGTGGCCTACCATTCATGACAGAAATGTAAATTCTTCTATCTGCCCTCCCACAGTGCAGTGTGACTCTCCAGCCCCTTCTGCTCCATGCTTATCCTCATATCTACTCTCCAAACATTTTCACTTCCCAAGATTCAATAAACGTTTTCTTGTCTTGGGACCTGTTTCCATTAAACAATAATTATTTTTAAAAGGGTAAATCATAACTCTAATATATTTTTTAAGTGTCAAAGATTTTATTTAACTCATTGCTATGGTCTGAATGCCTGTGTCTCCCTCAAAATTCATATGTTCAAATCTTTTTTTTTCAGCTTCTTATATGTTTTATTTCATTTCAATCATCACAACCACTCTCCATCTTCCAGATAAGGAAACTAAGTCTCAGAGGTAAAATGACTTGCTCAAGGTCATCCAGATAATGAATAAAGCTAACAGTCCAAACCACTTTCTCTTTGCCAGGTCTTAATCAGCGTTATTTCACTGAACCCTTTTTGACAATCATACAAAGTAGGTATTATTTTTTTAAATTTAATACCCTTATTTATAATTTTTTTTGGTATCGTTAATCTACACTTACATGTACATTATGGGTACTCAACTCCCCACTTCATCAGGTTCCCCCCACTTACCCCATTACAGTCACTGTCCATCAGTGTAGTGAGATGCTATAGAATCACTACTTGTCTTCTCTGAGTTGTACAGCCCTCCCCGTACCCCCCCAACATTACATCTGCTAATCATTATGCCCCTTTTTCCCCCTTGTCCCTCCCTTCCCACGCATCCTCCCCAGACCCTTTCCCTTTGGTAACTGTTAGTCCTTTCTTGGGTTCTGAGAGTCTGCTGCTGTTTTGTTCCTTCAGTTTTTTCTTTGTTCTTATACTCCACGTATGAGTGAAATCATTTGATATTTGTCTTTATCCGCCTGGCTTATTTCACTGAGCATAATACCTTCTAGCTCCAACCATGTTGTTGCAAATGGTAGGATTTGTTTTCTTCTTATGGCTGAATAATATTCCAATCAGTATATGTACCACATCTTCTTTATCCATTCATCTACTGATGGACACTTAGGTTGCTTCCTTTTCTTGGCTATTGTAAATAGTGCTGCAATAAACATAGGTGTGCATCTGTGTTTTTGAAACTGGGCTGCTGCATTCTTAGGGTAAATTCCTTGGAGTGGAATCCCTGGGTCAAATGGTATTTCCATTTTGAGTTTTTTGAGGAACCTCCATACTGCTTTCCACAATGGTTGAATTAATTTACATTCCCACCAGCAGTGTAGGAGGGTACCCTTTTCTCCACATCCTCGCCAACATTTGTTGTTGTTTGTGTTTTGGATGTTGGCCATCCTCACTGGTGTGAGGTGATATCTCATTGTGGTTTTAATCTGCATTTCTCTGATGATTAGTGATGTGGAGCATCTTTTCATGTGCCTGTTGGCCATCTGAATTTCTTCTTTGGAGAAGTGTCTATTCATGTCTTCTGCCCATTTCTTAATTGGATTATTTGCTCTTTGTTTGTTGAGGTGTGTTAGTTCTTTATATATTTTGGATGTCAACCCCTTATCGGATATGTCGTTTATGAATATATTCTCCCATACTATAGGATGTCTTTTTGATCTACTGATGGTGTCCTTTGCTGTACAGAAGTTTTTCAGTTTGATATAGTCCCACTTGTTCATTTTGCTTTTGTTTCCCTTGCCTGGGGAGATGTGTTCATGAAGAAGTCGCTCATGTTTATATCCAAGAGATTTTTGCCTATGTTTTTTTCTAAGAGTTTTATGGTTTATGACTTACATTCAGGTCTTTGATCCATTTTGAGTTTACTTTTGTGTATGGGGTTAGACAGTAGTCCAGTTTTATTCTCTTACATGTAGCTGTCCAGTTTTGCCAACACCAGCTGCTGAAGAGGCTGTCATCTCCCCATTGTATATCTAAGGCTCCTTTATCATATATTAATTGACTGTATATGTTTGGGTTAATGTTTGGATTTTCTATTCTGTTCCACTGGTCTGTGGGTCTGTTTTTGTGCCAATACCAAATTATCTTGATTACTGTAGCTTTGTAGTAGAGCTTGAAGTCAGGGAGCATAATTCCCCCTGTTTCATTCCTCCTTCTCAGGATTGCTTTGGCTATTCGGGGTCTTTTGTGGTTCCATATGAATTTTAGAATTATTTGTTCCAGTTCATTGAAGAAAGCTGTTGGTAGTTTGATAGGGATTGCGTTGAATCTGTAGATTGCTTTAGGTAGTATAGCCATTTTGACAATATTATTCTTCCTAGCCAAGAGCATGGGATGAATTTCCATTTGTTAGTGTCTTCTTTAATTTCTCTTAGGAGTGTCTTGTAGTTTTCAGGGTATAGATCTTTCACTTCCTTCATCAGGTTTATTATTAGGTTTTTATTCTTTTTGATGCAATTGTGAATGGAATTGTTTTTCTGATTTCTCTTTCTGTTAGTTCATCGTTAGTGTATAGGAAAGCAACAGATTTCTGTGTGTTAATTTTGTATCCTGCAACTTTGCTGAATTCAGATATTAGTTCTAGTAGTTTTGGAGTGGAATCTTTAGGGTTTTTTATGTACAATATCATGTCATCTGCAAATAGTGACAATTTGACTTTTTCTTTACCAATCTGGATGCTTGTATGTCTTTGTTTTGTCTGATTGCCATGGCTAGGACCTCCAGTACTATGTTGAATAACAGTGGAGAGAGTGGGCATCCCTGTCTTGTTCCCTATCTTAGATGAAAAGCTTTCAGTTTCTCCCTGTTAAGTATGATGTTAGCTGTGGGTTTGTCACATATGGCCTTTATGATGTTGAGGTACTTGCTCTCTATACTCATTTTGTTGAGAGTTTTAATCATGAATGGATGCTGAATTTTGTCAAATGCTTTTTCAGCATCTATGGAGATGATCATGTGGTTTTTGTTCTTCGTTTTGTTGATGTGGTGGGTGATGTTGATGGATTTTCGAATATTGTACCATCCTTGCATCCCTGGGATGAATCCCACTTGATCATGGTGTATGATCCTCTTGATGTATTTTTGAATTCGGTTTGCTAATATTTTGTTGAGTATTTTTGCATCTACGTTCATCAGGGATATTGGTCTGTAATTTTCTTTTTTGGTGAGGTCTTTGCCCGGTTTTGGTATTAGAGTGATGCTGGCTTCATAGAATAAGTTTGGAAGTATTCCCTCCTCTTCTATTTTTTGGAAAACTTTAAGGAGAATGGGTGTTATTTCTTCTCTATATGTCTGGTAGAACTCAGAGGTGAATCCATCAGGCCCAGGGGTTTTGTTCTTGGGTAGTTTTTTGATTACCAATTCGATTTCGTTGCTGGTGATTGGTCTGTTTAGTTTTTCTGTTTCTTGCTTGGTCAGTCTTGGAAGGTTGTATTTTTCTAAGAAGTTGTCCATTTCTTCTATGTTTTCCAGCTTGTTAGCATATAGATTTTCATCATATTCTCTTATAATTCTTTGTATTTCTGTGCGGTCCATCATTATTTTTCCTTTCTCATTTCTGATTCTGTTTATGTGTGTAGATTCTCTTTTTCTCTTAATGAGTCTGGCTAGGGGTTTATCTATTTTGTTTATTTTTTCAAAGAACCAGCTCTTGGTTTCATTTATTTTTTCTATTGTTTTATTCTTCTCAATTTTATTTATTTATTCTCTGATCTTTATTATGTCCCTCCTTCTTGTGACTTTGGGCCTCATTTGTTCTTCTTTTTCCAAATTCAATAATTGTGTCTTTAGACTATTCATTTGGGATTGTTCTTCCTTCTTTAAATAGGTCTGGATGGCAATATACTTTCCTCTTAGAACTGCCTTTGTTGCGTCCCATGGAAGTTGGGGCTTTGTGCTGTTGTTGTCATTTGTCTCCATATATTGTTTGATCTCTGTTCTAATTTGATCATTTATGCTTTGATTACTTAGGAGCATACTGTTATGTCTCCATGTATTTGTGAGCCTTTTTGTTTTCTTTCTACAATTTATTTCTAGTTTTATACCTTTGTGATTTGAGATGTTGGTTGGTAGAATTTCAATATTTTTTACTTTACTGAGGTTCTTTTTGTGGCCTAGTATGTGGTCAATTCTGGAAAATGTTCCATGTGCACTTGAGAAGAATGTGTATCCTGTTGCTTTTGGGTGTAGAGTTCTGTAGATGTCTGTTAGGTCCATCTGTTCTAGTGTGTTGTTCAGTGTCTCTGTGTCTTTACTTGTTTTCTGTCTGGTTGATCTGTCCTTTGGAGTGAGTGGTGTGTTGAAGTCACCTAAAGTGAATGCATTGCTTTCTATTTCCTCCTTTAATTCTGTTAGGATTTGTTTCACATATGTCAGCACTCCTGTGTTGGGTGCATATATATTTAAAATGGTTATATCCTCTTGTTGGACTAACCCCTTTATCACTATGTAATGTCCGTCTTTATCTCTTGCTACTTTCTTCGTTTTGAAGTCTATTTTGTCTGATACAAGTACTGCAACACCTGCTTTTTTCTACTTGTTGTTTGCATGAAATATCTTTTTCCATCCCTTCACTTTTAGTCTGTGTATATCTTTGGGTTTGAAGTGAATCTCTGTAAGCAGCATATAGATGACTCTTGCTTTTTTATCCATTCTATTACTCTGTGTCTTTTGATTGGTGCATTCAGTCCATTTACCTTTAGGGTGATTATCAATAGATATGTACTTATTGCCATTGCTGGGTTTACATTTGTGGTTACCAAAGGTTCAAGGGTAGCTTCTTTACTATCTAACAGTCTAACTTAACTTTCTTGTTAAGTTATTATAAACACAGTCTGGTGATTCTTCATTTCTCTCCCTTCTTATTCTTTCTGCTCCATTCTTTATATACTAGGTGTTTTATTCTGTACTCTTTTACGTTTCCTTTGACTGTTTTTGTGGATAGTTGATTTTACTTCTTGCCTTTAGTTTGTATTTGGACGGTCTGCTTTATTTGCTATGATTTTATTTTCCTCTGGTGACATCTTTTTAGCCTTAGGTGTGCTTCCATCTAGAGCAGTCCATTTAAGATATCCTGTAGTGGTGGTTTATGAGAAGCAAATTCTCTTAACTTTCGTTTATCTGGAAATTGTTTAATCCCTCCATCATATTTAAATGATAATCGTGCTGGATACAATATTCTTGGTTCGAGGCCCTTCTGTTTCATTATGTTAAATATATCATGCCATTCTCTTCTGGCCTGTAAGGTTTCTGTTGAGAAGTCTGATGATAGTCTGATGGGTTTTCCTTTGTAGGTGATCTTTTTTCTCTCTCTAGCTGCCTTTAATACTCTGTCCCTATCTTTGATCTTTGCCATTTTAATTATTATGTGTCTTGGTGTTGTCTTCCTTGGGTCTCTTGTGTTAGGAGAACTGTGGGCTTCCATGGTCTGAGAGACTATTTCCTTCCCCAGCTTGGGGACGTTTTCAGCAATTATTTCTTCAAAAACACTTTCTATCCCTTTTTCTCTCTTCTTCTTCTTCTGGTACTCCTGTAATGCAAATATTGTTCTGTTTAGATTGGTCACACAGTTCTCTCAATATTCTTTCATTCCTAGAGATCCTTTGATCTCTCTCTTCCTCAGCTTGTTTGTATTCCTGTTCTCTGATTTCTATTCCATTAACAGTCTCTTGCATCTCGTCCATTCTGCTGCTAAGCCCATCAATCGCTTGTCTCATTTCTGCATTGTCTTTCCTCACTTCCCTCACTTCCTCCCTTAGCTGTTGCATATTTCTGTGTAGATCCATCAGCATGGTTATGACTTTTATTCTGAATTCTTTTTCAGGAAGATTGTGCATGTCCATCCCATCAGGCCCCCTCTCTGGGGTCTGACTAAGCTTTGTCTGGACCATATTCCTCTGTCTTTTCATGGTAATAGAAGTGGTCACTGGTAGGTGCCACGTGTGTCAACTGGGAGAACAAAGTCCTTTCCTGCTTGTTGTTGTCCTTGCCCTTCTCAGGGGCCTGAGCTGTTTTCCAGCACACCGGGAGGCAGTCTCTGGGACAATCCCCTAAAATGCCTGTGTGCGGGGTCGCCCTCAGCTTAGCCTATAGCATTGCGGGACTTTGCAGTCTTGCTGGGGGCGTTCTGGTCCCCTTGGTGCCTTCCGAACCTGGTTCTGGGGTCCTTCCCGCTTAGCTGCACGCCAGCCAGGATGTGATTTTGGGAGGATGCTGTGGGTGGCACTGCTCCTCCACTGTTCCGCAGCAGCGGTGGCTCCGCCGGACCCTTTGCGGCTATGGCCAGGCGGAGGGGAATGAATGGCAGGCTGCTGATCTCTGTGGGAAGCCTTGGCACGGCTGCTTTGCCCGGCCGCTGACCAGGGTGTCCGAAATTCCCCAAGACTCCCAGCCCACTGGGCTGAGTGCACTGGGATGATTTTGTTCCCCTGTTCGGCCCTTGTCTCTTTAAGACTTTTTTTTAAAAGTGCGCGCTTTTCTTTTGTCCTGGGGAGCCGGCTGAGAGGACCTGGTTGCGGTCTCGTCTCAGATCCTGCACTTCTGTTTTCCTAATCTCCGATACACCACGCGATGTGTGTCAGCGCTCCCGGCGCAGATCATCAGGGCTGGTTATTTAGCTGGTCTGTGCTTCCACTCCCTCCCTGCTCTGATTCTTTTCCTCCAGCCGGTGCGCTGGGGTGGGGGAATGCTCGGGTCCCAAAGGGTCACGGCTTTGTATCTTACCCGCTTCGTGAGGCGCTGAGTTCTCGCAGATGTAGCTGTAGCCTGGCTGTTGTCCTGTATCTTCTGGTCCCTCTTTTAGGAATAGTTGTATTTGTTGTATTTTCACAAATATATATGGTTTTGGGAAGAGATTTCCGCCGCCCTGCTCACACCATCTTCCCAGAAGTCCCCCATATGTTTAAATCTTAACCCCCAAAAGTGATGATATCAGCAGGTAGGGCCTTTGGGAAGTGCTTAAGTCATGAGGGTATAAGTCTGAGCTTACTATCCTCATGAATGGGTCAGAACCTTATAAAAGAGGCTCCAGGAGATCCCTAGCCTTTTCCATTACGTGAGGCACAGCAGGAAGTCTGCAGCCCAGAAGGAGGCCCTCATCCAGCCATGCGACGACCTTGACCTCTGACTTCCAGCCTCCAGAACTCTGAGAAATAAATTTCTGCTGTGTATGGACTACCCAGCCTGTAGTATTTTGTTATAGCAGTCTAAACGAAATAAAATACTCATTAATGAGGAAACAGTAAGATACAATGACTATTCCAGTCCTGAGGAGAATTCAGACATGATCTGGCATATAGAAAATGTAAGATGGTCAACAGGCACACGAAAAGATGCTCCACATCACTAATTATCAGGGAAATGCAGATTAAAACCACAATGAAATATCACCTCACACCAGTTAGGATGGCCACCAACTAAAAGACAAACAACAAATGTTGGCAAGGATGTGGAGAAAGGGGAAACCTCCTACACTGCTGGTGGGAATGTAAACTTGTTCAACCATTGTGGAAAGCAGTATGGAGCTCCTCAAAAACTCAAAATAGAAATACCATTTGACCCAGGAATCCCACTCCTAGGAATTTACCCTAAGAATGCAGCAGCCCAGTTTCAAAAAGATATATGTACCCCTTTGTTTATCGCAGCACTATTTACAATAGCCAAGAAAAGGAAGCAACCTAAGTGTCCATCAGTAGATGAATGGATAAAGAAGATGTGGTACATATACACAGTGGAATATTATTCAGCCATAAGAAGAAAACAAATCCTACCATTTGCAACAACATGGATGGAGCTAGAGGGTATTATGCTCAGTGAAATAAGCCAAGCCGAAGAAGACAAGTATCAAATGATTTCACTCATATGTGGAGTATAAGAACAAAGAAAAAATACTGAAGGAACAAAACAGCAGCAGACTCACAGAACCCAAGAACGGACTAACAGTTACCAAAGAGAAAGGTAGTGGGGAGGATGGGTGGGAAGGAAGGGAGAAGGGAGAAAAGGGGGCATTACAATTAGCACACATAATGTGGGGGGGGCACGGGGAAGGCAGTATAGCACAGAGAAGACAAGTAGTGACTCTATAGCATCTCACTACGCTGATGGACAGTGACTGTAATGGGGTTGGTGGGGGGGACCTGATGAAGGGGGTAGTGTAATCACCATAATATTGCTCATTTAATTGTAGATTAATGATACCAAAATAATTAATAAATAAATAAATAAATAGAGAGAGACAGATACATGGAAGTATATAAAAAGAAAAAAAGAAAATGTAAAAGAGTTCACAGAAAAAATTGCTAGAATAAATGAATTCAATAAGGTTTCAGGATACAAGATCAACATGCACAAAATCAGTGTGTTTTTATACACTAGCAAGGAACAATCTGAAAATAACATTAAGAAAATAACTGCATTTACAATAGGTTCAAAAAGAATAAAATATTTAGGAATGGATTTAACAAAAGAAATGCCAGACTTATACACTGAAAACTTAAAAAACATCATTGAAGGAAATTAAAGAATGGCTGAATAAATGAAAGCCTATCTCATGTTCATGGACTGGAAGATTTAAAACTGTTAAGATAGTAATATTTCCCACAATGATCTACAGATCAATGTAGTGCTATCCAAGTCCCAGCTATCTTTTTTTTTGCAGAAATTGACAAGTTGATCATAAAATTTGTAAGGAGATACAAGAGACCAAGAATAGCAATGAAAAAAAAATCTTTAAAAAGAACAAAGTTGAAGCACTCACAATTCTTGATTTCAAAACTTACTACAAAGCTACAGTAATAAAGACAGTGTGGTACTGACATGAAGAAAAACACACAGATCAACAGAATGGAGTTGAGTGTCTAGAAATAGACTCTTATATTAATGATCAGCTGATTTTTGACCAGGGTGCCAAAAGAATTCCATAGGGAAAGAACAGTCTTTTCAACAAATGGTGCTGGAACAACTGGACATCCATAGGCAAAAGAACAAAGTTGGGCCTGTCTTTACACCATACACAAAAATTAACTCAATGGAGAATTCAAACACTATGCATTTATTAGTTATCAGGAAAGCTGAAATAAGTTTACAAATCAAAGCAAATTTGGCTAATAGCTACCAGACAATAATCAATTGTATTCAACCAGAAAAAAATTCATTTTATGTTTCTATAGAAAAGAATTATTTTCGTTACTGTAAGTTTTCCATAATTTATAAGGTTTTAAAACCATTCAAAGAGTGGAGTATAAGAACAAAGAAAAAAACTGAAGGAACAAAACAGCAGCAAACTTACAGAACCCAAGAACGGACTAATAGTTACCAAAGGGAAAGGAACTGAGGAGGATGGGCGGGAAGGGAAGGGGGAAAAGGGGGCATTACGATTAGCAGACGTAATGTTGGGGGGGCGCGGAGTGGGCTGTACAACTCAGAGAAGACAAGTAGTGACTCTATAGCATCTCACTATGCTGATGGACAGTGACTGTAATGGGGTTGGTGAGGGGGAACTGATGAAGGGGGTAGTTTCATAACCACAATATTGCACATGTAATTGTAGATTAAGGAAAACAAAATAAATTATATTAAAAAAAAACATTCAGACAGACTTCCGGGAAGATGGCGGTGTGAGCAGGGCGGCAGAAATCTCCTCCCAACACTATATTTATCTACGAAAACACAGCAAATACATCTATTCCTAAAAGAGAGACGAGAATACACAGGAAAGCGCACAGCGTGCAGCTACATCCGAGAGCACTCGGCACCCCAAGAGGCGGTCTTAAAGAGCCCAGCTGACATACGTGGCAACCATCAGTAACCAATTCTACAGCCATGAAAAGACAGAGGAATATGGTTCAGACCAAAATCAACCAGACAACCCCAGAGAGGGAGCCTGAAGGGATGGAAATGCACAGTCTTCCTGAAACAGAATTCAGAATAAAAGTCATAACCATGCTGATGGATCTACAGAGAAATGTGCAAGAGCTGAGGGAGGAAGTGAGGGAACTGAGGAAAGACAATGCAGAAATCAGACAAGCGATCGACGGGCTTAACAGCAGAATGGATGAGATGCAAGAGACTGTTAATGGAATAGAAAACAGAGAACAGGAGTACAGAGCAGCTGAGGCAGAGAGAGATAAAAGGATTTCTAGGAATGAAAGAATATTAAGAGAACTGTGTGACCAATCCAAACGGAACAATATTCGCATTATAGGAGTACCAGAGGAAGAAGAGAGAGAAAAAGGGATAGAAAGTGTCTTTGAAGAAATAATTGCTGAAAACTTTCCCTCGCTGGGGAAGGAAGTAGTCTCGCAGTCCACCGAAGCTCATAGATCTCCCAACACAAGGGACCCAAGGAAGACAACACCAAGACACATAATAATTAAGATGGCAAAGATCAAAGATAAAGACAGGGTATTAAAGGCAGCTAGAGAGAGAAAAAAGATCACCTACAAAGGAAAACCCATCAGACTATCATCAGACTTCTCAATAGAAACCTTACAGGCCAGAAGGCAATGGCATGATATATTTAACGTTATAAAACAGAAGGGCCTCGAACCAAGAATATTGTATCCAGCACGACTATCATTTAAATATGATGGAGGGATTAAACAATTTACAGACAAACGAAAGTTGAGAGAGTTTGTCTCTCATAAACCACCACTACAGGATATCTTAAATGGACTGCTCTAGATGGAAGCACACCCAAGGCTAAAAAGATGTCACCAGAGAAAATAAAATCATAGCAAAGAAAGCAGACCATTCAAATACTAACTAAAGGCAAAGAATAAAACACCTAGTATAGAAAGAATGGAGGAGGAGGAATAAGACAGGAGAGAAATAAAGAAACATCAGACTGTGTTTACAATAACTTAACAAGAAATTTAATTCAGATTGTTAGATAGTAAAGAAGCAACCCTTGAACCCTTGGTAACCACGAATCTAAAGCCAGCAATGGCAATAAGTACATACCTATCAATAATCACCCTAAATGTAAATGGACTGAATGCACCAATCAAAAGACACAGAGTAACAGAATGGATAAAAAAGCAAGACCCATCTATATGCTGCCTACAGGAAACTCACCTCAAATCCAAAGATATACACAGACTAAAAGTGAAGGGATGGAAAAAGGTATTTCATGCAAACAACAAAGAGAAAAAAGCAGGTGTTGCAGTACTTGTATCAGACAAAATAGACTTCAAAACGAAGAAAGTAGCAAAAGATAAAGAAGGACATTACATAAATGATAAAGGGGTCAGTCCAACAAGAAGATATAACCATTATAAATATATATGCACCCAACACAGGAGCGCCAGCATATGTGAGACAAATACTAACAGAATTAAAGGAGGAAATAGACAGCAATGCATACATCTTAGGAGACTTCAACACGCCACTCACTCCAGAGGACAGATCAACCAGACAGAAAATAAGTAAAGACACAGAGGCACTGAACAACACACTAGAACAGATAGACCTAACAGACATCTACAGAACTCTACACCCAAAAGCAACAGGATACACATTCTTCTCAAGTGCACATGGAACATTTTCCAGAATAGACCACATACTAGGCCACAAAAAGAACCTCAGTAATTTCAAAAATATTGAAATCCTACCAACCAACTTCTCAGATCACCAAGGTATAAAACTAGAAATAAATTTTAGAAAGAAATCAAAAAGGCTCACAAATACATGGAGACTTAACAACACTCTCCTAATTAATCAATGGGTTAACGACCAAATCAAAACAGAAATCAAAGAATATATGGAGACTAATGACAACAATAACACAAAGCCACAACTTCTGTGGGACGCAGCAAAGGCAGTTCTAAGAGGAAAGTATATTGCAATCCAGGCCTATTTAAAGAAGGAAGAACATTCCCAAATGAATAGTTTAAAGACACAATTACTGAAATTGGAAAAAGAAGAACAAATGAGGCCCAAAGTCACCAGAAGGAGGGACATAATAAAGATTAGAGAAGAAATAAATAAAATTGAGAAGAATAAAACAATAGAAAAAATCAATGAAACCAAGAGCTGGTTCTTTGAAAAAATAAACAAAATAGATAAACCCCTAGCCAGACTCATTAAGAGAAAAAGAGAATCTACACACATAAGCACAATCAGAAATGAGAAAGGAAAAATAACGACAGACCCCACAGAAATACAAAGAATCATAAGAGAATATTATGAGAATCTATATGCTAACAAGCTGGAAAACATAGAAGAAATGGACAACTTCTTAGAAAAATACAACCTTCCAAGACTGACCAAGCAAGAAACAGAAAAACTAAACAGACCAATCACCAGCGACGAAATCGAATTGGTAATCAAAAAACTACCCAGAACAAAACCCCTGGGCCTGATGGATTCACCTCTGAATTCTACCAGACATATAGAGAAGAAATAACACCCATTCTCCTTAAAGTTTTCCAAAAAATAGAAGAGGAGGGAATACTTCCAAACTCATTCTATGAAGCCAGCATCACTCTAATACCAAAACCTGGCAAAGACCTCACCAAAAAAGAAAATTACAGACCAATATCCCTGATGAACGTGGATGCAAAAATACTCAACAAAATATTAGCAAACCGAATTCAAAAATACATCAAGAGGATCATACACCATGATCAAGTGGGATTCATCCCAGGGATGCAAGGATGGTACAACATTCGAAAATCCATCAACATCATCCACCACATCAACAAAAAGAAGAACAAAAACCACATGATCATCTCCATAGATGCTGAAAAAGCATTTGACAAAATTCAGCATCCATTCCTGATTAAAACTCTCAACAAAATGGGTATAGAGGGCAAGTACCTCAACATCATAAAGGCTATATATGACAAACCCACAGCTAACATCATACTTAACGGCGAGACGCTGAAAGCTTTTCATCTAAGATCGGGAACAAGACAGGGATGCCCACTCTCTCCACTGTTATTCAACATAGTACTGGAGGTCCTAGCCACAGCAATCAGACAAAACAAGGACATACAAGGCATCCAGATTGGTAAAGAAGTCAAATTGTCACTATTTGCAGATGGCATGATACTGTACATAAAAATCCCTAAAGATTCCATTCCAAAACTATTAGAACTAATATCTGAATTCAGCAAATTTGCAGGATACAAAATTAGCACACAGAAATCTGTTGCTTTCCTATACACTAATGATGAACTAACAGAAAGAGAAATCAGAAAAACAATTCCATTCACAATTGCATCAAAAAGAATAAAATACCTAGGAATAAACCTAAGGAAGGAAGTGAAAGACCTGTACTCTGAAAACTACAAGACACTCCTAAGAGAAATTAAAGAAGACACTAACAAATGGAAATGCATCCCATGCTCTTGGCTAGGAAGAATAAGTATTGTCAAAATGGCTATACTACCTAAAGCAATCTACAGATTCAACGCAATCCCTATCAAACTACCAACAGCTCTCTTCAATGAACTGGAACAAATAATTCTAAAATTCATATGGAACCACAAAAGACCCCGAATAGCCAAAGCAATCCTGAGAAGGAGGAATAAACAGGGGGAATTACACTCCCTGACTTCAAGCTCTACTACAAAGCCACAGTAATCAAGACAATTTGGTATTGGCACAAAAACAGACCCACAGACCAGTGAACAGAATAGAAAATCCAAACATTAACCCAAACATATACAGTCAATTAATATTTGATAAAGGAGCCTTGGATATACAATGGGGAGATGACAGCCTCTTCAGCAGCTGGTGTTGGAAAAACTGGACAGCTACATGTAAGAGAATGAAACTGGACTACTGTCTAGCCCCATACACAAAGGTAAACTCAAGGTGGATCAAAGACCTGAATGTAAGTCATGAAACCATAAAACTCTTAGAAAAAAACATAGGCAAAAATCTCTTGGACATAAACATGAGCAACTTCTTCATGAACATATCTCCCCGGGCAAGGGAAACAAAAGCAAAAATGAACAAGTGGGACTATATCAAGCTGAAAAGCTTCTGTACAGCAAAGGACACCATCAGTAGAACAAAAAGACATCCTACAGTATGGGAGAATATATTCATAAAAAACGTATCTGATAAAGGGTTGATATCCAAAATATATAAAGAACTCATGCACCTTAACAAACAGAAAGCAAATAATCCAATTAAGAAATGGGCAGAGGACATGAATAGACACTTCTCCAAAGAAGAAATTCAGATGGCCAACAGGCACATGAAAAGATGCTCCACATCGCTAATCATCAGAGAAATGCAGATTAAAACCACAATGAGATATCACCTCACACCAGTGAGGATGGCCAACATCCCAAACACAATCAACAACAAATGTTGGCGAGGATGTGGAGAAAAGGGAACCCTCCTACACTGCTGGTCGGACTGCAAATTAGTTCAACCATTGTGGAAAGCAGTATGGAGGTTCCTCAAAAAACTCAAAATAGAAATACCATTTGACCCAGGAATTTCACTCCTAGGAATTTACCCTAAGAATGCAGCAGCCCAGTTTGAAAAAGACAGATGCACCCCTATGTTTATCGCAGCACTATTTACAATAGCCAAGAAATGGAAGCAACCTAAGTGTCCATCAGTAGATGAATGGATAAAGAAGATGTGGTACATATACACAATGGAATATTATTCAGCCATAAGAAGAAAACAAATCCTACCATTTGCAACAACATGGATGGAGCTAGAGGGTATTATGCTCAGTGAAATAAGCCAAGCCGAAAAAGACAAGTATCAAATGATTTCACTCATATGTGGAGTATAAGAACAAAGAAAAAAACTGAAGGAACAAAACAGCAGCAGACTCACAGAACCCAAGAACGGACTAATAGTTACCAAAGGGAAAGGGACTGGGGAAAATGGGCGGGAAGGGAGGGATAAGAGGGAAAAAGGGGCATTACGATTAGCAGATGTAATGTTGGGGGGGCACGGGAGGGCAGTACAACTCAGAGAAGACAAGTAGTGATTCTATAGCATCTCACTACGCTGATGGACAGTGACTGTAATGGGGTTGGTGGGGGGGACCTGATGAAGGGGTAGTTTAATAACCGTAATATTGCACATGTAATTGTAGATTAATGATAACAAAATAAATTATATTAAAAAAAATAAATTAAATTAAATTAAAAAAACATTCAAAGACCATGAAAGACACAATCCCCTATACAACCAGATAATCTAGAAGAGTACCCCAGAGAGGATAACCAGTAACCTGTCTTTTGAAAGAGTGTAGTTCATTTCAAAGTCTTTCCCAATTTTTCTTCACCATTCCTATTGGAGGGCTTTCCCCCAACTCTGTCCCTAGCTCATTCCCACTCTGCAGATCTTAGCTGAAATGGCAATTCCTAGGAAAGACTTCCCTGACCCCCAACCCAATTTAGGATTTCTTGTTGTTCTGTTACAGAGTATATTGGGTCTTCCTTCAGATCACTCACCACATTTTGTAATTTGAGATTTGGAGAGGTAATCATTTCTTTAATACACTAGCTACCATGAGAACACATCCCCATTTTACTCACTACTATATTCCAGTTGTCTTGTACTGGGCTTTAGTAAGCATTGTTTGTGAATTTAATCCACCAATCAAATCAATCAATCAGTCCACTAAATCAACAGATGATGAACACGACTCCAGCACCTGGTTGTCAACATCAAATATGAATCACAATTTTCAGAAGAAAAAAATAGGGTTTCAGTTTGGGCTTTACCTTAAATTTTACCTAATGAAAGTTTAATATCTGATGCATAACAGAAGATCAAGAGCTTTTATACTTTCCTTGAAGATTTTGGATTTGAGGTAGATAATACTATACTTAATAATTGATGTTATTAGCAGAGGAGGGTAGGTTGATTTTCCTGATGTTTTTTGGCTCTTTCCCTGTGGGAAATTTTAGGCAAGGTTATTTATATAAGGGGAGAAAAGGCTATTGATGAGGTTAAAATTAGTCTTGAAAACAAAGTAAACTATACATAAATATTCATAGCAGGTTGACTTGTAATAGCCCCAAACTGGAAACAACCCAAGTATCCTTTGGTGGATAAATGTTTAAACATATTTGGTACATCCATACCGTGGAATACTACTCAGCCAGGAAAAGGCGCAGACTACTGATACACACAACTTGGATGGCGTTCAGGAGTTTTATGCTAAGTGGGAAAAGCCCATATCAAAGATTACAGACCATATGATTCCATTCATTAAAGAGTCTCGAAATGACAGATTGTAGTGATGGAGAACAGATCAGTCAGGGATTAGGGGGAGCAGCAGGGTATGATGGAGCTGTACCCTCACTGTGGTAGTAGTTGTATGAATCTACTCATGTGACAAAATTCATAAAAGTATGCACAAAAAAAAATTAGTGTGGGTAAAAACTGGTGAAATGTTAATAAGATCTCTTTAGTTACTAATATACTACTGTCAATATCCTAGTTCTGATGATTGTACTGAGTTTCACAAGATGTCCTTGGGGGCAGCTGGGTGCAGGTTGTACAGGAACTCTGTACTGTTTTTGCAATTTCTATGTGAGTTTAAAAGTTAAAATTAAAAAACAAGAGATTGTTCATGCCCCGAAAAAATTAATTTCTCTCATTACTACTGTAACTTTAACTTTTTTATGGCCTCCAAAGTCAACGGTCAGAGCCACAAAACAGTTCTTTTATATCAGACAACTCCTAAAAACTCTTTGTGTGAGAGTCACAAGGGTGCCCTGAGATTGGGCGAGAGGAAAAGCAATCAGAGTGGAACCACCTGTGAAAAAGACAGGGGAAAGAATGGGCTAGTCCTCAGGCTGTCCTGTCCCTGGCCAGCACAAGGAGAAGGGCTCTCAGGGAAGTACGAGGACAGCCTTGGTGCATGAGAAATAGTAATCTTACCAGGGTTGGCTTGGCATCTATGACTGGCTTTCTGGAGAGACAGCGTTTCTGGTCAAGCAAAGTCTTTCCAGGAACACACAAGTCTGTTTGCTGGTGCGGCACATGGGAGCAGGAGAGGTTCCATCTTGGGCCTAGAGCTACCCAGCTCATCACAGCTACCCTATCTGAGAAAAATCACCAAGCCCCTTTTTACAGGTGTGGAAACACATTCACATAGGGTAAAAGACACTTGCAGCCAAATGAGTTAGTAATTGCAGCAGTTAAGTTTTAAGCTTTGGAAATCAACATCCCAGGAAGATGCTACTCATTTGTCATCTGTCCCTCACCGCCTAGACGTTTTGTAAATTCCAACCCCAACTGAAGTTAAACCAGGAGCAGGGACTGAGCAGTATTCCTCTTTGTGTGTCCAGGCAGTCACCATATTCTTTCCAGCTTGGGGAGGTGCAGAGCGGGTATATTCTATAACAGGGTCCTGCTCCCCTAAATCCTGCCTGGCCACCAAGGGAAAAGGCCCTGATCATAAAATTCAATCTCATGCCTCCCCTACCCCAGACACTGGGGCTTGGCTTTTACTCCACAGCTTTTCAAAAAGCAGAAGCAATAATTCACCCACATGTCTGAAGACAGGCTTGTTACTTTTAACGGGGAGGACATGATTACCAAGGGGTCAAAGAACACCAATTCCCAGGCAGGGATGGGACTGGGTGACTCAAGGACTCTACTCTGTTCCTCTTTGGATTTCCAAAGGCCCAAAGACAGGAAGTGCTTCAGCAAATATTGGGGGAAGGCAGGGATCAGCAAAGAAAAGGCTGAGGGAAGTTGACAGATCTGCTTGGGGCTGCTTTAGGCAATGCCAAGGCCGGAAGCCGGCCTGGCCATGGGTTACAGGAAATGAGCACAAAGAAGGGTCTCAGCACCTTGAAGGGGTTTCTCTACCCAGGTCATGTCCAGGAGCAGCCCTTGAGGAGGCCACCTGCACTCCACTAAGCGTTTGGCATTATTATCACTCCCAGGAAGAGACAGATCTCCTTTGATATAGAGAGATTAGCGCCCCTGTGTCTGTGTCACTAATACCTTGAATGGGGCCAACCGTGGCAGGAAATTATACAGCAGCTTCAGTTTCAGTCTCCTGTTAGTCTTTAATGCTGAGGGCTCATTTTTCCTCTGCCCCTGGATAAAACTCAAAACAATCCCCATGATTTTTCTAGTGGCTCTCAAATTAAACCAAGCATCTGCAGTCACTTGAGTCACAAAACACAGTATCAGTAAAAATAAAATTTACAATCCCATGTGAAAGTCCAACTTCAATCTTGCCTCAATGACAAGGTTTCTTTCTCCCCCAACCCAAGGGCCTCTTGCCAGTAGAAAATCTGCCATCTGGGAAGGAGGGCTTTCCCCACCCAGCCCTAGTACTTTCCCTGTCCTTGCATTTCTGATCCTCTCAGGGTTGGAGATCTGTAAGATAGAAAAGGTGAGTGAGGCCTGTGTGATCCCACTTATATTAAATCTTCAAAAAATAGGCAAATCCATAGAGCAGAAAGATTAACAGTTGCCGAGACCTGAGGAAAGGAGAAAATGGAAGTGACTGCTAATGAGCGTAGGCTTTCTTTTGGGGGTAAAGAGAACAACAAACCACCAGAAATGGCATAAACATTACTTCAAGTAAAAATGTCTGAGCTACAACAGACGCAGAAAGAAATCTAAACCTCCCTTACTGACTAAAGCAGAACTCTACAAGAGTCAGCTGCCTAGAACCCCACCTCTGGGAGCATTTCAAAAAAACTGCAAACAAGCCTCATCAGAACCTTAACCACCTATGAAGCCCTAACTTCCCCCCTCACCCAACCCCACCACCCCCAACACCCTCTATTAAATTGATGTATAAAACTTTTCCCCTAGCTGTTTGAGAAGCAAACAGTATTCTTATGGAATACTCCCACATGCATAATAAATTTTCCCATGTTAATCTGTTGTTAATTAATTTGCAGTCCCTTGATCACAAGACCCAAGTTGGTAGAAAAAAAGTTTTTACTCTCAACAGGGGTGATTAGAGTGTCCTGGAATTAGATAGTGGTGATGGTTGTACAACCTTGTGAATATAGAAAAACCACTGAATTGTAACTTTAAAGGGGTGAATTTTATGGGATATCAATTTTATATCACTAGGAATAAAAGGTGAGGGGAACTAGAAAGTTCCTAGTTGACTGGCCTGTCCCGGACATCTAGCCCCTGTGCTCTCTGGGCTTGGTGGTATTTGAAGCTGACTGCCTTGCCTGAGGGTTTCAGCCCAGGGCAAGTTCACTGTGGATTCAATGAGACTGAGAAATGACAATGATAGTTCTTGAGGTAAAAGGATTTATACCTGGCTTTATTCTCTTGGTCGGTGGAGCACTAGAATCACTGTGCATCCTGCAGTCTGCAGGTCCGTAATCCTCCGTCTGTCTCCGCCCAGAGCACTGGACAGAACTCTTATAGTGACTCAGTCAATAATAGCTTATTGCCCACGGGTGTGGAAGCAGAAGCCTAGCAGTAGGCCAATTACATCGGCAAGTAGTTTAGGGTCAGATGAGGATTCTGGCCATAGGAATTTCCACTTACCCCTACAATGCCCACAACCCACCCACTACCACTGGGATCTCTTCCCTGCAGCTCCCTTGACAATGCTTCTTTGTATCAGCTGGATGCTTTCTCTTTCTCAGCCCTGAGGAATACAGCGTCAGCTCCTCTTTGTAGAGGCCTTTTTTCCTTCCAGGTGGTCTCTCCTTAGACAGGACATGAGATGACCCCACATTGACCCTTGATCTGGCTCAAGGCTTACACCTGACCCCTGAGAAACACACACTCTGCCCTGAACAAGTCACCCAAGGTAACAACTTGCCTTTGTGCCATCCTCAAAGCAGCTGGCCAGCCCATCTCTCTTCCTTTATATTTTCTAGACCACAGTCAGACAGCTGTCCACTGCATCCCCGGATTGCTAAATCATCTGGCTGAAGCCCCTCTTTCCAACATAAGTGTAGAGAAAAACATCTTTAGCCTTCCGCATAAGAAAGGATTCTTTCTTCTCATTTTGGAGAAGTGTTACCACAGCCTCTCCAAAACCTTCTTCCCTATTCTCCCACCCCCTCCCACCTTTAACACCTTCAGTATGAGCTCGAGGATTAAATATCACAATGAACCCTCTTTGTGAAACCGCATCAAGGTGGTATCATGCTCACAGGAGTGGAATTTACCATCTTTTGGGGAGAGAAGAAAGGTTGGCCAATCTGGTAAAGGGAAAAACCAGAAAAAGAGTGGTCTGCCTCCATTGCCCTCAGCCTCCCCTTCAGGCCTCTTTCAGGCATCTCTAGAGTCCCAGTCCTTGGTTGCCCAGTGTCTTGCCAGTGGATTTCAGCCCTGGGCAAATTCAGTATGGATTCAGTGAGACCAAGGAATGACAATGGAACGTTCTTGGGGTAAAAGGGTTTATTACCGGCTTTGTTCTCCCAGTGGTAGGTCGAGCACTAGAATTATGTCTGCCTCCAACAGTCTGCAGGTCTGTAATCCTCCTTTGCCTCTCTGCCTCCACAGCCACCTCAGTCTCTGTCCTCAGTGCTGCCACCACACCACTCCAGTTTCTGCTCTCCCGCAGCCCTGCAGCCGTGCAGCCACCCAGAGCCCTGGGCAGAGCTCTGTATAGAGAGTCAATAACAATGTATTGCCCACACGTGCGTAGTGAGCGAGCGAACCAGGGCCAGGTGAGAATCCTGGCCATAGAGATCTTCACTCTCTCCACATCCAGTGTCCTCAATTTTCTTCTTACTCAGATGCCATCCTAAACTCAGCTCCTTTTTTTTTTTCACACTAAAGCATGAGTGACTAACCACAGCATTTGAACAGGCTTTGAAAGGCAAAAATTGAGAGTAAGGCATCAGTTATGACGTGGGGAACATCTAGTGGCTTCTGGGCTTTGAGGCCACCCAAGCCTTCCAGGGGATAATTGGGCAGTGAGCTTTGGGCACGGGTAAAGGTCTGATGTTGCAAGGTCCAACAGATAATAGGGCTTGGGAAGGAAGGAACATTGCCAGGGATGCTACAAAAACCCGAGCCTTGTCATCCTACAGAGAGCCATGGCCAGCTGGCCCTCCAGGGAGGGGAGACAGGTCACAGGAGGGAGAAACGGTGTGCAGACTTGTGCAGCACCTGCTCCAGGTATTGTGTGAGGTGCTGCGCAGACAACATCTCATTGGCTTGTCCCCCCCACAACCCTATGGTGGTGGTTGGCCAATCCCATTCATGGATAAAGACATCGAGACTCGGCGAGGCTAGGTCTTTGAAGTAAAGTATCTTATTGGACACATTCTAAGGAAACAGGCCTGCATGGTCAGCACAAAGCCACAGCTTTGTTTGCGGATGTTCTCATCTGGTATCCAAGTGATCAGCTCTGAGGAAATTGAGACATGGATCTTGCCTGTCTGGGAATGTGGAACTGCTCCCCCTCCAGCCTTCCTCCTTGCGGTGAACAGCACCTGGTCCCCAGCTCCCACTCCGCCCGACTTTGGCAAATGAAATGGAGGTCACAGCCAGTCACCTTCCTTTCATGCTATGGACACAGCTGAGTCCTGCATCTGTATTTCCAACTGGAAGACCATGCCTACCGTAGCCTCCTAACAGCTTTCTCCACCCTTGGCCCTCTGAATCCATTCTTCACAAACTACCAGAGTGAGCTTACCAAAATGTAAAACTGACCATGCTTTCCCTGCTTAAAACACATCAAAGACTTCCCATGGCCCTCAGGATAAACCTCATACCCACAACATGGCCTGTGTATGCCCCGTGCAGTCTGGTCCCGGTTTGCCTCTCCAGCCCTATATCAGATGCTCCCTTGCCTTGCTCTCAGGACTCCAGCCACACTTAGTTTCTTGTATGTGCTAGGACTTCCTGCCTCTGGACCTTTGCACAAGCTGTTCCCCTTACCTATATTTCTCTTTTTCTTGTTTTTCAACCTAGCTAACATTATTCATTTTATAGTTCTCAGATCAGATGTTCTCTTCTCAGAGAGAAGAGCCCTCAATATATCCCTTTCCTTTGCATTGTTTATTATTACAATGTATACATATGTATTTATTTATGTGATTACTTATGTAATGTCAGTCTCCAGGAGAACAGGGAAATGATCTTTTGGCTCTCCATGGTATTCTTGGTGCCAAGCAAGAGGTCTGGAACATAGCAGGCACTCTAGTTTTCATAGTCAAGGTTCTGCTCTGATGGGTGGGTACAGACAAACCTCCCTTTCCTGTCCCAGCATCTTCCTGAGACCTCAGGGAAATGGGGAATGGCAGTGACCTTTCCCAAAGGGAGACCCATCCTGCCCTGTTGTGGCCCACCCGGGCCCCCCACCTTAGAGAGGGTCTGAGGGAAGGAGTGAACAGGAGGGTTAGTAGAGGAGTAAGAGAGGGTTAGAAAAGGATAGATTAAAAGAGGAAGAGGAAGAGGCATCCAGAAGGGGTCCAGGCCACCCCTGGGGTCTTGCTGCCTTTCCTTTTTCCTTCTTCCCCAGTGCTCTTGGGGACAGAGAAGCAGGGCTGAGTCTCCCAGTGGACAGGGCTCAGCTTCACACCACCTTCTCGTGGCAGAACCAGAGCTGACCTCACCACACTGCCTCTCTCCCGTCTCTCAGGAAACCCCACCCAGGATTTGCTTATGGCAAACTCTTTTAAGACCTCTTCCCTCTGCCCCAGAGCAGTTGGCCTCAGGGGCTGAGGAGGAGCAGGGCCTGGGAAGAAGAGGTTGGGCTACTTTCCAGGGGTGGTGCAGACTTCTGGTCACCTGCCTGGTACACAGACACGGGGAGAGGCTGGAGGCCTTCTGGCTTGGGCTGGACCTGCAGGGAGATGGGGGAGCCTATCCCAGTGGGTAAGAGGGCCTGAGTCTGGGAGGGAGAAGATGAAAAGGGGGGTTGGCTGAGGGGCACATGAATCATGGAGTAAAACTTTAATTCAGATGTGTTTGGGGTCCTAGGGAATAGGGGATAATCCCTCAAAAAGGAGACTGGCCCTAATCTAGAAGTTTCCAGGATTGCATAAAGAGGGTAGGTGAACAGAGGTTTAACTCCTAACCTCTGCCTCTCACTCAACTTCTTTGTTCAAAGAGGCCAACACATCTGTGCCAAATCCCACAGTGCATTGGTCCATGACTACACACTGACCTGGAGCAGGGCCCAGTGCAAAATTAAAGTGCAGGGCCCCTTATTCAAAAACCACCAAAAATTTCCAGATAATTACAGAAGACTATAAAACCAAGCACGGGGCCTTTTAAGAGTGGGGCTCTGCGCAACTGCCCAGCTCACACCCCCATGAAACCTGACCTGGGGCTCAAAGTGCAATAAGCACCATGCAGCTGGGGCACTCCAGCTCAGGGTACAAAATGGCTCGTGGAAAGCTGGCCCCAGGGCAAAGGACCCCACAGCTCTCTGGTACTGGCTTCACTTGCTCTTCTACAAGTGCACAGGTCAGGGCTGCACCCACAGAACCTCTCAAGGGACCTGCCTCTCTCCTTCATTATAAACTGAGAACTACAGGGGAAGGACTCCAGCTGCTGGGCTTGGAGGTAGGTCCTCACCTGTGACAAAGGGTTGACAGCGCCCCATAGAACCTAATAGCTACTCTGGCAGAGAAGTTTCCTCAGAGGAAATCATTTCCAGAAGAAAGAAGGGTGCTAGAAAAAATAAATATATGTAAAGCCCTATACTCTACTGTTTCTAAAAAAGCCTCTTGGTCTTAGAGTATTGATTTACTTTAAGGAATTGTCTTAAAGTATTGATCACCATGTTAAATGTTTGTGCTCATTTATGTACTGTGTGTGGTCTGGACACTAAAATATATCTAAGATTTTATCATTTTCATGCCTTTGCCTTACAGGGTAAGCTCTAATATCTAATACTAGTTCGAATCCCTGCTTTGCCCCTTTCTAGCTGTGCAGGCAAATTATTTCACTATTCTGTACCTCCGTATACTTGTCTGGAAGAGGGGATGGTGACTGTATCTATTTCACAGGGTTGCAGTGAGGTTACAATTACAAAATATTTGTAAAACACTTAAAACAGTAAGGGGCTCATCCTTGATTACAACTGTTTGTTATGACCACTTTTTGCAGTTACCTCTAACTAGAATTTTTTTTCCCCTTTGTCTGCATTTTAAAGTGGTATGTAGTATGGATCCAATTTCTGAGACCCAGTTCAAATGCTATCCTTCCATGAATTTTTCTCATCATTTTGATCCAAAGGGATCTCTCTCTCCTTCCTCTGAAACCTCACTGGGCAGTAAAGCTCCACAGCTCTGGATGGCAGAGACTTTTCTCAGCCCTCTCCATCTCTCCAACCCAACTGGAATAAAAGCTTCTTTAATAATACTTACAGTAGACTTTCTCAACAAGTACTAATTTAATTAAAAGCAGTAAGCTCAAATCTCCCCACAAAGAAAAGCTCTGAACCAGATAGCTTCACTGATGAAATTTACTAAACGTTTAAAGAAGAATTAACATATCAAGCTCTTCCAAAAAGTAAAAGAGAAAGGAGTATCTCCTAATTCATTCTATGAAGCCAGCATTACCCTGATATATGAACACATGTTCACACAAAAAATTTGTACTTGAACATTCATAGCAGCCATTCATAATATCCACAAAGTGGAAACAACCTGACCATCTATCAACTGATGACTAGACATACAACAAGTGGTATATCCAGACCATGGAATATTATGCAGCCATAAAAAGGAATTAAGTATTGACACATGTTACAACATGGATGAACTCTGAAAACATTATATTAAATGAAAGGACCCAAACACAAAAGACAACACATAGTGTGATTCCATTTATATGAAGCACCCAGAATATGCAAATCCAGAGACAGAATATAGACTGATGGTTGCCAGGGGCTGGGAGAGAAGGGAATGAAAGTAACTGCTTACTGGGTACAGGGAATCCTTTTGGGGTGATGAAGTGGAACTAGATAGAAGTCTTGGTTACACAAATTGTGAATGCACTAAATGCCACTAAATGGTACACTTTCAAAGATTAATGATTAGTATTATATTGTCTGAAGTTTACCTCAACAACAACAAAAAAGCAATAAGCCTTCTCTTGAATGAGGAACTGTTACTTTTGTTTTCAGCAAGTGTACAAAGAAGATTAGGCAATCCTCGCAGCCCAAAGAGGAAATTATCAATTAGCTTTTGCTGTATAACAAATCTCCTTAAAATGTAGTCAATTAAAACAAGCACAAACAACAATATACCACCACACACCTTTTAGAATGGCACAAATCCATAACACTGACAATACCAAATGTTGGCAAGGATGTGGAGCAACAGAAACTCTTGTATGCTGCTGGTAGGAATGCAAAAGGGCACAGCTACTTTGGATGACGGCTTAGCAGTTTCTTTCAAAACTAAGCCATATGATCCACATATGATTCAGCAGTGGCATTCCTTGGTATTAACCCAAAGGAGTTGAAAACTTCTGTCCACACAAAAACCTGCACCCAGATGATTATAACAGCTTTATTTATAATTGCCAAAACTTGCAAGCAACCAAGATGTCCTTCAGTAGGTGAATGGATAAATAAACTCTGGTACATCCAAACAATGGAGTAGTCAGTGAATAGAAATAAATGAGCTATCAGGCCATGAAAAAGATATGAAGGAACCTTAAATGCATATTACCAAGTGAAAGAAGCCAATCTGACAATGCCACATGGTGTCTGATGCCAACTATGTGACCCTCTGGGGAAGGCACAACTATGGAGACAGTGAAAAGATCAGTGGTTGCCAGAGGCTGGAGGAAGTGGAGAGATGAAGAGGTAGAATGCAGATGATTTTTAGGGCAGTGAAAAATGCCAGCACTTTTCAAGTCTCTGTTCGTATCACATTTTCTATTGTACCGTTTGCTAGATCAGTCACACAACCAAGACCAGAGTCAGTGTGCAAAGGGACTTCCAGAGTGCATGCCTACTGAGTGGGAGGAACTACTGCAGCCATTTTTGTTAATTATCTACCAAAGGAAGGAATAAATCAAGACCTAATCTCGGATAGCCATGCTAGAGTTAGGAAAAATGCACAATGCAAAATTGAAACCTCTTTATTTGACCAATGCTTCTAGGAAATGGTCAGTTGATCTCTAAGGGACCCCACCCATTTGTGACCACAGAGCAGTTTCAGTTCTGCAACATAGTACAGATTTTAGCTGCAGGATTCTTTAAGGAAACATTATTGTTTGGATTTGTTTTGTTTCTTTTGGGAGGATCCGGGCCCAGTCTCATTACTACTTAAAAAGAAAGGCTGTTTGGCACATGAAAAGGTACTCCACATGGCTAATCATCAGGAAATGCAAATTAAAACCACAATGAGATATCACCTCACACCAGTTAGGATGGCCAACATCCAAAAGACAAGGAACAACAAATGCTGGCAAGGATGCAGAGAAAGCAGAACCCTCCTACACTGTTGGTGGGAATGTAAATTGGTACAACTGCTGTGGAAAGCAGTATGGAGGTTCCTCAAAAAACTAAAATTACAAATACCATTTGACCCAGTAATTCCACTCCTAGGAATTTATCCAAAGAAAACAAGATCCACGATTCGAAAAGACATATGCACCCCTATGTTTATCACTGCACTATTTACAATAGCCAGAATATGGAAGCAATCTAAGTGTCCCGCAGTAGATGAATGGATAAAGAAGATGTGGGGTACATACACACAATGGAATATTATTCAGCCTTAAAAAGAAAAGAAAAATCCTCCAATTTGAACATGAATGGAGCTAGAGTATTATGCTCAGTGAAATAAACCAGGCAGAGAAAGACAAGTACTAAATGATTTCACTCATTTGTGGAATATAAAAACAAAAGCAAAACTGAAGGAACAAAACAGTAGTGGACTCCCAGACTCCCAGAAGGGACTGGTGGTTACCAAAGGTGGGGGGGAGAGGGAGGGAGAAGGGGATTAAGGGGCATTATAATTCGCACTCACAGTATAGGTAGATCATGGGGAAGGGCAGTAGAGCAAGAAGACAAGTAATGACTCTATAGCATCTTATTATGCTAATAGACAGTGACTGCAGTAGAGGGGGCGAGGACTTGATAATATGGATGAATGTTGAAACCACTGTGTTGTTTATATGAAATCATCAGAAGATTATATATCAATGATACTTAATAAATTAAGAAAAAAGAAAGACTGTTTATGATCATGCTCAAGGAAAGAAGAGGCATACACAGATTATTTCCAATCACAGATATTCACAGTGAGGACATGGGGCAGGTGGCATGGCCCAGGGAATCCCTCACTAGCCCTCCCGTGTCTGTGAGTCCGGGTCAGTCCTGTCCCTCACATTTACAGGCCCCAGGGCAATCATCCATTGGGAGACCCCATGTCTGAAGAAATTTGGGCAGGGGGAGATTATAATTTTAGATAGAGTGTCCCAGAAAGACTTACTGAAAAGGTAACATTTGAGTAAAAGATCTGAAGGAAGTTAGGGAGAAAGTAATACAGGTATTTGATGGAAGAGTGATCCTGGCAGGGGGAACAGAAGTCTCTGAGCCAGCCTCTATAAAGCGAAATGAGTGACGGGGAGAGCACGAGTACGGAGACAGGAGCACAAAGAGCTATCAGGGACCAGATCACACCAGGGCTTATATGTCACTATAAGGACTGGGCTTTGCATTGAGTGGGATTGAAAAGCCATGGGAGGATTTTGAATAGGACTGACCTGACACGATTTGTATTTCCTCGGGATCACCACGGCTGCAATGCTGAGAATGAACTGAAGCGGGGCTAGGCTAAATGAGCAGACGAGGTGGGGGCTTTTGCAAGAATCCCAGCGAGGAACAAGGGTGGCTTGGACCAGGTAGAAAGAGAGGTGGAAGCGGTGAGGAATAATAAGATTCTGGACAGATTTTTGAAAGTAGAGCCAAGAGTATTTAGCAATGGGTTGGATATGGGGTGTGAAATGAAGAGAGAAGTCCAGGGATCAAGGTGCGATGGGAGGACTCCCATGGCCTGGCTGACGCGTTATTGCATTTCCTCTGGCGGTCACCCCTGAGAATAGGCTATGTGTGCACTGGAAGGCGGTTTCCTCCTGAGGAAAAACCTCAGATTCAGAGGATCCAGTGATACTAGAGACAGGATTCTTCATAACACAGTCACCCTCTTTGTAGCCACTGGGCGACTGGGAAAGCCCCCAGCCATCTCGGCCCTCTACGTCCTCTTGCATTCCCAAGCCTTGTTCCCTTTACTAGAAATAGCATGTTGCCTATTGTAGAGCCAAAGAGCAGCGTTCTGAACCCCTGCCCTGTAACTTCCTGATCCTCCTCCTCTTATAAATACAGCGGCAGAGCTGGGATCCCAGTGAGCGAGGGAGCGGCAAGCTCAGGAGTCCTCCAGCCAGCTCCCCCCGCACTCTGGGAAAATGAAGATCTCCGCAGCTGCTGTCTTCCTCATTTTCGCTACTGTGCTTGGGGCCCAGGGCCAGGCCATTCGTGGTGAGTTCAGTGAGCCACTTCACTGTTGACAAGGTTTGTGGTAAATCGTGGTCCGGGGAGGAGACCCAGAGGGACACCTTTGCCCTCTGTGACTGCGCCCCCTCCCAGGCATGGATGCGAACTTGGTACTTGTCTAAAAGCAGTAGCGGTAGGGTGGAGACCTCTCCCTGAAGCCTTTGGTCCTGGGGGGAAACTGTATACAGACGACTTGGGGAAACAATTCTCTCCCTTTTAATGGCCAGAATTATTTGATACCTTCTCGTAATGGGCATAGGACTGTTAAGTGCTAGATCAAAAGAATTATACATTTATAGAAAGTATAGAATTCTACAGTGTTAGAGCTCTTACAGACCACCTAATGTAAAACTATCATTTTGAAGAGGAAATAGGACGAGTCAGGCAAGGACTCACCAAATCCACCTAACTATTCTATTTATTTATTTAACAAATGTCTAGTACCTCCTGTATGCAAGCAGGCACTGTGCTAAATGTCTTACAGATATCAATACATTGGATCCTCCTAACAACCCTGCAGACTATCAGCAACTTATTACTTTGCATATTATTGTTATTATCCTAATTTTACTATTAAGGAAACCAAGGCACAGTAATCGTAGATAACCTGCTCAAGATCACCATCCAGTAAGTGGTGGAGTTAGGATACAAGCTGGTTAGGAAGCTGGTATGGAAAGATAAGGCTATTTTAGACTTCTTTTTGCAAGCCCCCCCTCATCATATCAAGCATATCAGGTGCTCACATGCTTCATTAACTAAAATTCACATGTGACTATATAAGAAATGAGCTAAGAGTTTAGTTGTGTTTGCCTAATTAGCATAATGCAGTTCCACAATCCTTTATCCAAAACTTTGGGGGATAAATGTATATTGGAATGCAGAATTTTTCAGGTTTAAAAAGGTAATATATGATCCAGAAATTCCACTTCTGGATATATACCCAAAGCACTGGAAGCAAGTACATGAAGAAATATTTGCACACCCATGCTAATAGGAACATTATAAAAGGCAGAAGCAACTCAAATGTTTGTTGACAAACAAATGGAGAAAAAACAGGGTAGATATACATATACACAGTGAAATATTATTCAGCCTTAAAAAAGAAGGAAATTCTGACCCATGCTACAAAAATGAACATTGAAAACATTACAATAAAGTGATATAAGCCAGGAACAAAGGACAAATACTGTATGATTCCACTCCTATGAGGTACTTAGAGTAGTCAAATTCAGAGACAGAAAGTAGAATGGTGGTAGCCTGGGGGCTGGGGAGTTACTGCTTAATGGGGACAGCATTTCGGTTTTGCAACATGAAAAAATTTCAGTGGATGGATTGTGCTAATGGTTGTGCAATATGTAAACGTACTTAATGCTACTGAACTGTAAACTTCAAAATGGTTAAAATTGTGAATTTTTAAGTTATTTATATATTAACACATTTTCAAAAAAATTACATCTTTTAAAAGGTAACACATACATGGATGTTACTTACATCCCTGTCAAAGTCTGGGGGGCATACTTTAATCAAACACAGTAATATTTCTGCAGCAAACACAGTAATATTTCTGCAGCAAACACATACAAATATTCACACTAATGAGATAAATAAAGACTACAAATAGCCTCACTTTGCTTTGGGTGACATTGTGCCATCAAATCAGTTAATGCAAAATTTTTCTGTTTCCTGATTCCTGTGGATTCCAGAAATGTATAGAAAGCATTGTGCACTGTATCACATTATGTAGCTATTCAATTGATTTATTCATGTTGGATTTACAGTGTGCTTTTTGTGTTTCAAAGTCAGTAGAAGGCTTTCATGTCTCAAATATTTTTTTAAATCCCCTGAAAAAATCTCAAGGTCCTAACCGAGAAAACTGGCCTGGAGGCAGGCCTAGAACCCGGAGGGTGTCCAGTAGTAAAGCACCATTGCTTCCCTGCCAGAGGACGGGGGGAAGGAAGGAGGCAGGTGTACATGCTGAGACCAGGCTGCCTTCTAATGATTTGTCTCCCCGTTTGTCTGTTTCTCCCAAATAGAATCCCTGGTAGCCAAGCGTCCGTTTGAACCATCAATACATACGGAAGGTAAGTACGTCATTATAGCATATATTTACAAGCAGCCAGGGGAAACAGATCTGCTCCATGGCTTCAATCCGCCTTATTTACAGGGTGGGTGGGAGGACAGGCGGAGGGTCCCAAGCGTGGTGAACGACTCCAAGGAAGAGCAAGCACCCTGGGTCGTGCGTCCCTCCCCCATAAACGACCTCTGTTCCACCTGGCTACCCAGTCGGCTGACCTGGGGTAGAGGGTGCTCTCTGATGCCCCCTGCGGGCATCTGACCCTTCCTCTTCTGTGAGAAATCGTCCCTGTTGTGGCCCTGCCTGGGTGTCCTGAGACACGCATCTCAACCCTGGGGAGAGAGAAGCAAGGAGATGCCAGCAAGTGCTGGCAGAGAAGCAAAGCACACCCCTCTTGAGTCATTGCCTCCTCACCCTCCCAGTACTTTGGAGGAAAGGGGGAAAGGATCTAGTTTTCCTCAAAAAAAGACTCAGTCCTTAAATGGCCTTTCCTCTTGCTGCAGGCTTTCACCGTCCCACAGACTGCTGCTTCTCCTACACCACACGAAATATCCGATGTGTATTCATGCAAGATTATTATGTAACAAGCAGTGAGTGCTCCATGCTCGCTGTCATGTAAGTGCCCAGCTCACTGGCCATGTCTTGGGACGGGAGGACCTGAGGGATGGGAAGCTAGAAAAGTCTCACCTTCTGGATCCTGCCAGGTCAGAGGAGGCTTGTGTCCTCATTAGGATCCTGCAGGGCACCAGCAATGAGATTCTCCAGGGAAGAGGGAGCCTAGGGAAGGAAGGCTGGCCAAGGAAACGCCCACGAGTCACTAAGGGAGCCCCAGAGGCTGAGGGAGGGTCTCGGAGAGGAGACACCCAAGCTCCTAGAGCAGAGAAAGGGAAGAGCAGGCTGGGCTGAGTGGGGAATCCAAGGGGCGGGGAGGATGAGGCCCCCACCCCCATTGGCGACCCTCCTCGCTTTGTAAGCTTTCTCTGCCTTGCCCCGCAGCTTCTTCACCAAGAGGAGGCAGCGAGTCTGTGCCAACCCCAGAGATGAGCGAGTTCAGTCTTGCATTAGCTACCTGCAGCAGACCCAAAGGACCCAAGGGGCTGAGAAAATGAGCCTCGCTTGAGGAGAAGGGATGGAGGTGCCAGCCACCCCACCTCCACCTTCCTTGCCCCAACTACCTCCAGGGAGTTTCTTGGCCTGGATTACTTTTTAAAAAGCAGCAGTTACTGTTCTGTTTGGCCATAATAGCAATGCATTAATAAAGAGTATCCAATCTAACTTCACTTGAATTTTAAGAGCAAAAAGAAACTGTAGGGATCGTTGGACCTTGGAAATTTGGGTTGTTTTTTTTCAAGCTGGAACATCATATAAAAGCTAAAAACATGACTCATTCAAATACAGACTGAATATGTGTCAAAAATCTACTTAACCCGTTAAGGAGGGAACCATAAAACTGATTCAAAGATCATCTGAGGACAGAGACCTCTAAGGAACATTCATTGTGGATGGCATTCTGAAATTTTGCTAAGAGAAAAACAGATTGATATCCTGTAAGACAATAAAACTGTAACTTTGGGGATTATGGTTTCTCCCAGACAAAAATCATTTGTATCTGCACTACATAAAAAAATCTACAAGCTAGCATGTAATTTCACAAAGTCTGGGACCTGATCAATAGAAAATAAAACAGCAATTAAAAGTACATTCTCTCTATATATTAAAAAAATCCTAGGGTGGACCTTTTAGACAATGTTCCAGTCTGATGAAAGTACAGTCATCCTTCTGCCTTATTTCTATGTTTTGGATGTTTTTCCTTAACATATATAACTTCCTAAAAGGCATCTCCTTTAAAGTTAAAGGACATTAAGAAAAACCTCTAAAGTTGGTGTTAATATCAATTTTGCATTCATACCTATTAAAGCATATACACTTATATTTACAATTAGTAAATCTTGGTCGACTGTCTCAAAATTCAGAAGAAAGCACTGAATTCTAAACAAGAAAACATTTTTTAATTCAGTAAAAAAAAAAACGTTCAAAACCTATGCTTCCTTTTTGGGTCATTTACCATAAAAATCAATAGGAAAAAACTGATCAATAAATATATGTATCCTTTATAATAATAAATCACTATTAGAAAAAAATCCTAAAACTGTGATTAAGGCTGGGAATTATAACTCCAAAGAGATTCAATACAAATTCACAGAATGTCTCATCTTACCCTCCCTACTAAAATAGCTAATCTTTAAATGTTTGACTACAGGTTAGAAATTTTTCTTTTACTCCATCATGTGGGAGTGGAGGGATGGGCAGGAAATTATTGGGGAAAAGGGGCAAAATAAGCATTCCAGGTGATTCTAATGCAGGTGGTCCTAGGACCTCAGTTGGAGATACCCCTTTAGGAGGTAGGGGTAACAAGTGGGCAGCGAGCTGGTGGACTGGGGGAAGGAAGAGTTGTCCTAGTATATTTCACCTCTTCAAGGATTCCTTTCTTTTTTCTCTGCACAAGTGGAAATACCTAGTTACCTGGCTCCGAGTGCAAATTCTGATTATAGGGGCCCTAGCTCTGGTGGGTGAGGAGGAAAGACGGTGGGACTGCTCAGGCTTTCACTGGGTGCTCAAAGAGTTTCGTCCTTGGGGTGGGCAGGGAGGGCCTCTTGCCTTTGATCAGATGTCATCCAGGGCATTGCCCAATTCTCTCTCTGGCCTGTTGTCCCCTCTGAAGACTCTCACAGCAGACAACCTTCTTTATTCAGAGAGCTGTTCTTGTAGCTTTATCCTGGGACAAACCCTGTCCCTGGCTGTGCTGAAATGAGGACTAACAAGGCCACAGCTTGCTCTCTCAACCCGCTTCTCCCAGCGCTCACTGACCTGAGCTTTGCGTCACCCAGAGTCCTGCTGAGGAAGTGTATTTCCAATGATCTTCTCCCCCACCTGTAGGAAGATATGAGATTTTTCAGCCTTCTTGTTTTGCCATCAAACTGATACATGAACAGTTTCCTTTCTACAGAACAGAAGTTTCTCATCTCATGGTCAGCTAATGTTATCTTTTCTGATTCCCTACTGCTACTATGAAATTTTTATCTTATTTTATTTTATTATATGTACATCACAGTGGCTCAACAGTCCCCCTCACGCCCCCCACCCCCGCCTACTACCCTCCCCCTTGGTGACCACTAGTCACTTCTCAGTGTCTATGAGTTTAATGCTCTTTTGTTCCTTCTGTTTTGCTTTATTTTTATATTTCACAAATAAGTGAAATCATATGGTATTTGTCTTTCTCCGCCTAGCTTATTTCACTGGGCATAGTACCCTCTAGATCCACTCATACTGTTGCAAATAACAGGATTTCTTTTCTTTTTATGGCTGAAAATTTAGTTTTATTTTCACATTTCTCCTGTCATTTCAGTGCGGTTTGGGGAGGTGAAAGAGGCAAGCATAGAGAGGCTCAGGGCTCTGGCCTATATTTTGACCCATTTTTAATCTTTCCCCTTGCCTCTCATTACTTCACTGTGTCCTGTTGAATTCAGAAACTTGGCATTAACACCATCCCACTGAGCCCTGGAATATATGACTGAGTGATGGCAAACAGCAACTTTTAGCTCTTTTGTAGAGATTTTGTTTCAGAGACTTGGTGAAAAAATTAAAGAGTTGCTGGGTTAAAACTGCGCTAGAACTAAGGGGAATGTATGTGATTTCACCAGGTCCTCTGGCCAGCCAAGTTGTTAGCTCAGTAGAATGAAATGGAGAGCACAGACCACCTGAGCAGTGTGGGTGGCAGAGGCATCTCCTAAGGGAGGCTTTGGGTCATGACAATGGCAGCTGAACCAAAATAAGGGAAGGAAAGTGAGAAAGGATGACTTTCCTTCCTGACCAAGCATCTGGTCACGCATAGGTCTTGTGGTCTTGGCAGAGACAATGGCATGTTATATCTAGGTGGATTGCATCATGTGTGCTCTATTTTTGCAGTTCCTCAAAAACAGCATGTTCCTTCTTGCTTCCTGGCTTTCTGTAGCACCTCTGGCATCAGTGCTCCGCCTCTCAACTCTTTCCAGCAAAACTCAACCCATCCAGCAAGGTTCAGTTTAGGTATCATCATGAAACCTTCCCTCACTAACCCAGCCAGGGCACCCACCTCCCTTTCTCTGCAATCCTGAAAGAGGTATTCATTGTCAGTCAAACAGATAGTTATTGAGTGATGACTTTATGATATACACGGTGGTAGTTATTAGGAAAGCCATGAGAACAAAACAAACTCGATTCCTGCCCTTCAAATATACTTCAGTGTATAGAGAAGACTGAAAATAAGAATAAGATATATCTGTGTTCAGGAATCATATCTAATTCATCACTAAATATACAAACTAGTTTGCAACACTGGATTAAACTGATGAGGTCATTTGTATTAGGGGAACCGGCCTGGGGCTTAGGCCTCCCCAAGCCCCCCAGTCAGGCAGCCCGAGGGCTAAAGAGACCAATATAAAGCACACCAGTTAAGAAGCTGCACTATAGATCAGGGCTTCTGAAACTTTAACACTGCATAAGAATCACCTAGAGGGCTTATTAAGACAGATTGCTGGATCCCACTCCCCAAAATTCTGATTCAGTAGGATTGAGAGGGACCAAATAAACATGACTAACAAGCTCCCAGGTTGCAGGGTAGAGTGGAAATTTGAGGAGGAACTCTCATTCCTGACTTTGTGACTTCAGCATCATTTGCAACTTTTATAAGAAGCACATATTTAGTAACCAAAAAATAATTTCAAAGCGCTGAAAATATGTATTGTCTTTTCAAGGACAAACAACAAAATGGACCAGTTACTGACTTGTGTTGATATTTGATTTTTTTATGATGAAGTTTATCAAAGCTGCATGATTATACAAGAAACATACAACTGCAAAAGCTTAAACATGGCTGTCTGACAACCAATTTTGAATTTCTACAAATGAGAATCTTGGAAGGTACTTAGAAAAAAAATGTGTTTTAAAGTTGTAAAAATGGCCAACCTCACTGGAGCTGCATAGAAATCATCAAGGCATAAAATAGCAAATGGGAATATCCATATTTTTACTATTTCACAAGATTTTAAAAGTTATATAGCTCATTCTCTTTTCTTTTGGCTGGGCCAGGGGACTTAACTGAGGTCTCAGCTAGGGCTGGGCAGAAGAACTCACATGGTTGAAGCCACTGGGGGGGTGGGACCGAGAACACAGCCGGTATAGCCAGAAAATTGCTACATACAGGGCTGCAGAGCAAAAAATAAAACACATTGAGGTTAATGGAGCCAGGTTTCTCTCTGCTAGAGTAGGAAGGCAAACATAGAAAGACACAATTAAAATGAACCCTGTGGGGTTGACTTGGAATTGAATGTATTGGTGTAAACTTTTGGTTTTTCATATAGCTAAACAGATGATACAGAAATTGCTACAACTGTGTGAAAACAATATAAGAGAAATAGATATAAATTTATACACACACTTATGCATATATGCTTCAATATATTTCCTTGTTCTGTCCACTGACAGCTCAGACCTAACATTTGTTTCAATAGACGTTGCATACTCAGTAGTTGGCCACAGAAGATTTAAGGTCTCTAATTATATGGCTACCAAATTCCATTCATCTCACAGTACTGCAATTTTCATTACTTTTTTTGAGTCCATCTTTAAGCTAAGAGTCCTCTGAGGTCAAGATCATCTTCATTCCCATGCTCCAAGAGCAGTCTAGTATCTGGCATTTAATACTATGGTAAAAAAAAATGATGAAGTCACTAAATTCATTTCCTTTTCCTCCTGGGCACACAGATGAGCTATATTTCTTATGCTTCTGTCATTTAGTTGTAGCCAGCTGTCTTCATTTTGGCCCTGGAGTGTAAGTGAATGTACTTTATACCATTTCCAGGACTGGTCCATTAAAATCTCCCAATCCTCCTCTACCTCTCCCCTTGGTAGCAAACTTGGAGGCCTTGTACTGAAAATGGTGGCATCATAGGTAGAAGAAGCCTTAGTTCCTGAAGAGGCTCATGAAACAGCCCGCCATGATACACACACCCTCATCTACTGCCTGACCACATGGAACGGTAACTTGAGCAAGAAATAAACTTTCATTTAATTAACCCCCTGAGATTTAGGGGTTGTTTATTATAGCAGTTAGCATATACAGACTGATGTAGATAGGAACTTAGTAATTGCTTGAAAAACAAAGTAATTTCCTGTAAGGCTCCTAGCAACAACTTGGTAGGTAAGCTAAGTCTCTGTGAAAACAAAGTAAACATTGTTTCCTTCCATATGATATTTTCACCAGAAACAACTTATTTCCTTAGATTGTTCCTGATGGCAACTGTTATTTCATTTGAGCAGTTTAAATATGGTTGTTATTGATTATAGCCAATCAGAAAATTTCTAATAAAAGCCTATTCAGGACTGAAGCATGAGAATTCAGTCATTTCCTGTGATATATACACACTTAGATGAGCTCAATTAATTTATTCACCCTTCTTCTAAAATATATATTTATAGATCACCAGCTATATGCTAGGATTTGTGCAAATGCGCAAAAAAAAAATAACAGATGTCCCCTGCCCTGATAAGCCCAAGAGAGGAGAGAAGATACAAACATCCTTCTAACAAAACCAGCAAGCAGAATGGGGCAAGTGCCCCTGACAAGAACATAGTACAGGCCACTGGACTGAGTCTACAGAGGTGGATCTGTTCTACAAGTCATTTTGTAAACATGAGCAATACATTGGCCCTTCTGGAGCCTCAATTCTTCTTCAGTAAACATCCAACTTAGACTAGTCTAAAGATGGCAAATTCACAGACTGCAAGCTGCTCCATAAGAGACCACACATCAGTCATAGCACTCCTGAGGTGCATGGACATAGCCTCAGGAACGTTTCCAATACAGAGTTCCAGTCCACTCCTAATCAATGAAGCCTACTAGTCATCCCTGAACCAGGTATTTCCTAAGTACCCACCAAACTTCTCTGTAATCAAAGTCAGAAACCAGAAGAAGGTCCCAAAGGGATTCATTACCTGAGCTCAGAAAGGGCTAAGACTGAAGGCTCTGTAGAGAAGCCAGGCCAGCCAGATCATCTTTAGCAACAGCTTAGTTAGGGACTCCTATGTTTCTCCAGGGCAGAGTGGTTAAGAACAGAGACTTGAGCCACAAAGCCACACTGCCTGAGTTTGAACCCTGATTCCACTATACCAACCGTCAAAGTTGGGCAAGGTATTTGTCTGAGTCTCCTCAACTGCAGATATATAAAGATTAAATGGGCGAGATAGGGATTAAAGATCGCAGTGTGAGCGGTGAGACACAGGTTTCCTCCTAAAACCACATATAATACGAAAATATAATTAATACAACTAATCCTGAAAGAGCAACAGAAAAGAGGTCTGCGCCAAACTGCGTACACCTGGAGAAAAGAGCAGACCTCACGGAACAGGGTAACATACCAAAGCTGTGGTCCGGCAGAACCCAAGCCCTTCCCCACCCCAGCTCACTGGTGGGAGGAAGAGAAACAGAGCAGGAAGGGAGTGGAGTCCTGGGACTACTGAATACCTAACTCTGGAGATATGCTCTGGGAGCACAAACCTACATTTCTTGGTGCTTGCATGATACTCTCGTGATTACGGGGTTGGAACGCTAAAACAGGCAGAATTCCTGGAGAAACTGAGATTCCAGCCGCTTGTGGAAAACGGGGAACCATATCCGGCTGCTCTGGGACAAAAGAAAGGCGGGCAGTCTGAGAGACTTCCTAACAAGGAAGCCCTTAGCAAGAGGGCTGCTAAAGGGGCAAGGATTGCACAAAGCTTACTGCCCAGGTGAGAGGACAGGTAGACAAAATTGTCCAGGTGCACTCTGCCCAGCAGGTTGGGGGCTTTGCCATACAGACTATCATATTTAAGGAGGAAAAAGAAATCTTCCTCCTTAGACGATCTTCAGGTGCTCCAGCTCCCTGGCTGGCTACACAGCTCCAAGGACCCCCTCCGTGATAGGCAGCCTACTGTACCTTTCTCCCGGCCAGCCCCACCTGGCTCACAAACCAGCAAACCCTACCCTAGCATTAGCCCAGCCAGAGGGAAGATCTGTCTACAGCAACTACAAACACAAAGCATAGAGGCTTATACCTGTGTGCTCAGCCCACTGGTTCAGGCAGTGGAGACAGGCATAGCAGCTGGGAAGCAGGAAACACCTCTTTCCTCCCCCAGGCACCAATACCACTCCCCTGCAACCCCAGACATTGCTTCAGAGACTGAGCAGCTACAGAGAGTAGAGCTTTGGGGCACTAGAGGGCGCCATACGCAAATATGAAACACCAAAGGAACCTGGTTCACGGTAAAATTACTAATGCAACTACTGAGAAAGATTTAAATGACATCAACCTCATGACTCTTCCTGAAAGGGAGTTCAAAATAAAAATCATTAACATGCTCATGGAGGTATGGAAAGATATTCAAGAACTCAGGAATGAATTCCGGTCGGAGATCCAATTGTTGAAGAGCACAAGAGAGGATATTAAAAGCAGATTGGATATAGTGGAGGAGACAATAAATGAAATAGAAACTAGAGAAGAGGAATATAAAGAAGCTGAGGCACAGAGAGAAAAAAGGATCTCTAAAAATGAAAGAATATTGAGAGAACTGTGTGACCAATCCAAATGGAACAATATTCGCATTATAGGGGTACCAGAAGAAGAGAGAGAAAAAGGGATAGAAAGTGTCTTTGAAGAGGTAATTGCTGAAAACTTCCCCAGTCTGGGGAAGGAGATAGTCTCTCAGGCCATGGAGATGCACAGATCTCCCAACACAAGGGACCCAGGGAAGACAACACCAAGACATATAGTAATTAAAATGGCAATGATCAAGGATAAGGACAGACTATTAAAAGCAGCCAGAGAGAGAAATAAGGTCACATACAAAGGAAAGCTCATCAGGCTATCATCAGACTTCTCAACAGAAACCTTACAGGCCAGAAGGGAGTGGCGTGAGGTATTTAATGCAATGAAGCAGAAGGGCCTTGAACCAAGAATACTTTAGCTGGCAAGATTATCATTTAAATTTGAAGGAGGGATTAAACAATTTCCAGATAAGCAAAAGCTGAGAGATTTTACCTCCCACAAACCACCCTTACAGTGTATTTTGGAGGGACTGCTATAGATGGAAGTGTTCCTAAGGTTTAATAGCTGTCACCAGAGGTAATGAAACCACAGTAAAGAAAGTAGAACAACTAATTACTAAGCAAATGCAAAATTAAATTAACTATCCCAAAGTCAATCAAGGGATAGACAAAGAGTACAGAATATACCTAATATAATAAAGAATGGAGGAGGAAGAAAAAGGAGGAAGAACCTTTAGATTATGTTTGTAATAGCATATTAAGTGAGTTAAGTTAGACTCTTAGATAGTAAGGAAGTTAACCTTGAACCTTTGGTAACCACGAATCTTAAGCCTGCAATGCCAATAAGTACATACCTATCGATAATCACCCTAAATGTAAATGGACTGAATGCACCAATCAAAAGACATAGAGTCAGTGAATGAATAAAAAAACAAGACCATCTATATGCTGCCTACAAGAGACTCACTTTAAACCCAAGGACATACACAGACTATAAGTGAAGGGATGGAAAAAGATATTTCATGCAACTAATAGGGAGAAAAAAGCAGGAATTGCAGTACTTGTATGAGACAAAATAGACTTCAAAACAAAGAAAGTCAAAGTCACAAGAGACAAAGGACATTACATAATGATAAAAGGGTCAATCCAAGAAGATATAACCATTATAAATATCTATGCACCCAACAGAGGAGCACCTACATGTGTGAAACAAATACTAACAGAATTAAAGGGGAAATTGAATGCAATGCATTCATTTTAGGAGACTTCAACACACCACTCACTCTGAAGGACAGATCAACCAGACAGAAAATTAGTAAGGAGACAGAAGCACTGAACAACACATTAGAACAGATGGACCTAACAGACATCTACAGAACTCTACACCCAAAAGCAGCAGACACACATTCTTCTCAAGTGCACATGGAACATTTTCAAGATTAGATCATACACTAGGCCACAAAAAGAGCCTCGGTAAATTCAAAAAGACTGAAATTGTACCAACCAGCTGCTCAGACCACAAAGGAATGAAACTAGAAATGAATTACGCAAAGAAAATGAAAAATCCCACAAACACATGGAGGCTTAATAACATCCTCCTAAATAACCAATGGATCAATGACCAAATAAAAACAGAGATCAAGCAATATATGGAGACAAACGACAACAATAATTCAACACTGCAAAATCTGTGGGACACAGCGAAGGCCGTGCTAAGAGGAAAGTATAGTGCAATACAGGCCTACCTCAGAAAAGAAGAACAATCCCATATGAGCAGTCTAAACTCACAATTAATGAAACTAGAAAAAGAAGAACAAATGAGGCCCAAAATCAGTAGAAGGAGGGACATAATAAAGATTAGAGCAGAAATAAACTGAGAAGAATAAAACAATAGAAAGAATCAATGAAAGCAAGACCTGATTCTTTGAGAAAATAAACAAAGTAGATACACCCCTAGCCAGACTTATCAAGAAAAAAAGAGTCTACTCATATAAACAGAATCAGAAATGAGAAAGGAAAAATCACTACGGATACCACAGAAATACAAAGAATTATTAGAGAATACTATGAAAAATTATATGCTAACAAACTGGATAACCTGGAAGAAATGGACAACCTTCTAGAAAAATACAACCTTCCAAGGCTGACCCAGAAAGAAACAGAAAAGCTCAACAGACCAATTACCAGCAACGAAATTGAACTGGTAATCAAAAACCTACCTAAGAACAAAACCCCTGGAGCAGATGGCTTCACCACTGAATTTTATCAAACATTTAGTGAAGACCTAATACACATCCTCCTATAAGTTTTCCAAAGAGTAGAAGAAGAGGGAATACTTCCAAACTCATTCTATGAGGCCAGCATCACTCTAATACCAAAACCAGGCAAAGACATCATAAAAAAAGAAAATTACCAACCAATATCCTTGATGAACATAGATGCAAAAATATTCAACAAAATATTAGCAAACTGAATTCAAAAATACATCAAAAAGATCATCCATCATGATCAAGTAGGATTTATTCCAGGGATGCAAGGAGGTACAACATTCAAAAATCCATCAACATTCGAAAATCCATCACCCACCACATCTATAAAAAGGAGGACAAAAACAGCATGATCATCTCCATAGATGCTGAAAAAGCATTTGACAAAATTCAACATCCATTCATGATAAAAACTCTCAACAAAATGGGTATAGAGGGCAAGTACCTCAACATAATAAAGGCCATATATGACAAACAAACCCACAGCCAACATTATACTTAACAGCAAGAGGCTGAAAGCTTTTCCTTTAAGATCGGGAACAAGACAAGGATGCCCACTCTCCCACTTTTATTCAACATAGTACTGGAGGTCCTAGCCACAGCAATCAGACAACACAAAGAAATAAAAGACATCCAGATTGGCAAGGAAGAAATTAAATTGTCCCTGTTTGCAGATGACATGGTATTGTACATAAAAAACCCTAAAGAAGCCACCCCAAAACTACTAGATCTAATATCTGAATTCCGCAAAGTTGCGGGGTACAAAATTAATATGCAGAAATCTGTGGCATTCCTATACACTAACAATGAACTAGCAGAGACAGAAATCAGGAAAACAATTCCATTCAACGTTGCATCAAGAAGAATAAAATACCTAGGAATAAACCTAACCAAGGAAGTGAAAGAACTACACTCTGAAAACTACAAGGCACTCATGAGAGAAATTAAAGAAGATACCAATAAATGGAAACACATCCCATGCTCATGGATAGGAAGAATTAATATTGTCAAAATGGCCATCCTGCCTAAGGCAATCTACAAATTCAATGCAATTCCTATTAAAATACCAACAGCATTCTTCAACAAACTAGAGCAAATAGTTCTAAAATTCATATGGAACCACAAAAGACCCCGAATAGCCAAAGCAATCCTGAGAAGGAAGAATAAAGCTGGGGGGATTAGGCTTCCCAACTTCAAGCTCTACTACAAAGTCACAGTACTCAAGACAATTTGGCACTGGCACAAGAACAGACCCATAGACCAATGGAACAGACTAGACAGCCCTGATATACACCCAACCATATATGGTCAATTAATATATGTTAAGGAGCCATGGACATACAATAGGGAAATGACAGCCTCTTCAACAGCTGGTGTTGGCAAAACTGAACAGCTACATGCAAGAGAATGAAGCTGGATTATTGTTTAACCCCATACACAAAAGTAAACTCAAAATGGATCAAGGACCTGAATGTAAGTCATGAAACCATAAAACTCTTAGAAGACAACATAGGCAAAAATCTCCTGAATATAAGCATGAGCAACTTCTTCCTGAACGCATCTCCTTGAGCAAGGGAAACAAAAGCAAAAATGAACTCATGGGACTACATCAAACTAAAAAGTTTCTGTATGGCAAAGGATACCATCAACAGAACAAAAAGGCATCCTACAGTATGGGAGAATATATTTGTAAATGACATATCTGACAAGGGGTTAACATCCAAAATATATAAAGAACTCACGCACCTCAACAAACAAAAAGCAAATAATCTAATTAAGAAATGGGCAGAAGACATGAATAGACACTTCTCCAAAGAAGAAATTCAGATGGCCAACAGGCACGTGAAAAGATGCTCCACATCACTAATCATCAGGGAAATGCAAATTAAAACCACAATGAGATATCACCTCACACATATACACTCTTATGAATGTTTCACATGAAAAAACAATGTGGTTACTACATTTACCCATATTATCAAGTCCCCACCCATACCCCAATGCAGTCACTATCCAGTGTGAGGATGGCCAGCATCCAAAAGACTAAGAATAACAAATGCTGGCGAGAATGCGGAGAAAGGGGAACCCTCCTACACTGCTGGTGGGAATGTAAGCTAGTTCGACCATTGTGGAAAGCAATATGGAGGTTCCTCAAAAAACTAAAAATACAAATACCATTTGACCCGGGAATCCCATTCCTTGGAATTTACCCAAAGAATACAGCTTCTCAGATTCAAAAAGACATATGCACCCCTATGTTTATTGCAGCACTATTTACAATAGCCAAGATATGGAAGCAACCTAAGTGTCCATCAGTAGATGAATGGATAAAGAAGAGGTGGTACATATACACAATGGAATACTATTCAGCCATAAGAAAGAAACAAATCCTACCATTTGCAACAACATGGTTGGAGCTGGAGGATATTATGCTCAGTGAAATAAGCCAGGTGGAGAAAGACAAGTGCCAAATGATTTCCCTCATTTGTGGAGTATAACAACAAAGCAAAACTGAAGGAACAAAATAGCAGCAGACTCAGAGACTCCAAGAAGGAACTAGCGGTTACCAAAGCGGAGGGTTGTGGGAAGGTGGGTGGGGAGGGTGGAAGAAGGGGATTGAGGTCTATTATGTATAGTACACATGGTGTGGGGGATCACGGGGAAAACAGTGTAGCACAGAGAAGACAAGTAGTGAATCTGTGGCATCTTACTACACTAATGGATAGTGACTGCATTGGGGTATGGGTGGGGACTTGATAATATGGGTAAATGTAGTAACCACATTGTTTTTTCATTTGAAACGTTCATAAGAGTGTATATCAATAATACCTTAATAAAAACAAACAAACAAATAGTATGTGATTTAAAAAAAGATTAAATGGGCTGATATTTGTAAAGCATTTGGGACAGTGGCTAGTGTGTATGTCAACCATTACCTAATATTGCAAAATAATCTACCGAGTGTCATGGCGCTTCTTCACCCCACGGTATGGTGAGGGGATGGGCATGAGGGTGGGAGCCAAAGGTTCTGCTTAAATGTTTTAGTGAGGATTTCCTAGCCATGATTGGTGAGACCTGACATGGGGTACCCCGCACCTCACCCCATTACCTCAAGTTTCCTCTGATCTCCAGACCAACAGATCCTGAATTTCCAGTTCCCATCTGACTTTGTCTAGGCCTGGAACTGGAAATGGACACAGGACACATCTCAGCCCTGAGATCTTTGCTAAGTCTGAGATCTTCGCTGGTCTACACCTAAGGAAGGGCTTGTTTCCAAGGAGTTAAATGGATTCCTTCTGGGGATGGAAGGCAATTTCCTCCCTGAAATCTTGGCTTTCTACACTTCCTTCACTCTACCCTCAACAAATGTGCAGGATATGAAATTGCTGAGGCATCCGCTGCTTTCTACTTGCCTTTGAAATCTTAGTTCCCTTATTTTTAAAAGCATTTTCCCTCCATGACCATTTCTCAATGTTTCCTCAGCCCAAGAACCTCAGAAGCCCCTGCCAGGCCAGCTTTCCTCCTGCAGCGGCTCCTCCAACAGGAGGATGAAGTTCTCTGTGGCTGCCACCTCCTTCTTACTCCTTCTCCTCCTCCTCCCCCACCTCACCGTGGCCTTGTTGTCCAGGATGCACCTCTCTCCACGTGAGTGCAACACTTTGTCTTCTTTCCCATCCACTCCCTGTGGGGAAATAAGTAGGAGTAAGGTTGCTGGGGATACAAGGAGAGGGGAGTCTAGCAGGAGGTCTGGTGGCTACATAAACTGGTTTTATCCTCACCTCCATCCCATGACCAGTATACCCCTTCCCACCAAGGAATGGACTGAGGCCAGCCTGCCCCTCCACTCCCACAATCCATCTCTCTTTGCTATTAAGCAGAAGAATGGCCTGCCCCTAAGCCCCAGGGAGACTGAGGAGAAGTGTTTGGAACCCCTCAAGGCCATTTTGTCTATTTATCTCCTGAGATGGGGGCCCGGCCCGCGTCCAGGGTCAGCCCTACCCCGTGAGTGCAGCAGGGCTTAGGTGTGAGTTGGCGGGAAGCCCTCCGTGGGGGGGACCAAGCCAGGCCGCCTTGTTTTGGCTTATTTCTTAGATGAGCTGCTTTTACACACAACCGAAATGATTCCTCACCCTTCAATTTTACCTCATTTCCTTTGCATAAACTGAGGAAAACAAAGAGCATTGTTGAAATAAAGCTAGCCTAAAGCTAACGGGAATCTGGACAGTCTGATTTGCCTCTCTATGAAGTCGTTCATCAGCTCAGAGGAACATGGTGGGAGTGGGTCTCAAGGACCAGGGGATCCCTTATTCCGTTCTTGGGATGGTGAGGATGCTCCTAGCATGGTGCTGGAGAAAAGACCACGCCTTTCACTCTTCACCCAAGTGTTGTCCTCTGAGGCCATCGGGATGCACGCTCACGCTTCAGTCCAGGTCGGCCGCATAATGTGCACACCCCCATCCCTCCACTCCACAACAGGACACATCCTTGTTTGTACAGGGCCCTCCTTCTAAGAGCCCTTCCTGCTCCCTCTAGGCTTCAAGCTGGGCATGATTTCACTGTCACCTCTTACACCTCCTATAAGAGACATGAAATTTCAGAATCAGAAAATAACTGAAAAATCACCTAATCCAGAGATTTTTAAAAAAATTAAAACCACCAAACCTCTCCTTCAAGCAAAAATCTTACATAGATTGAACACCCAAGACTCCACTGTCAGATGCACCAGTGCTGAGATAGACTCCGAATCCCCCAGAGCCCCAAGAAGTTCAGGGTAAAAACCCCCAACCCAGTCCAGTGGCCTCATGGGCAGATCAGGAAACTGAGAGGGGCATAAGGTCACAGGCACAAAGCCAGAGAAGCCCAGGTGGGGTCAGAATCTGGGTGTCCTGACTCCCTGGCCGTTGACCTTGGTGCTTAGTATGGGTACCCTTCCCTTTCTGCAGGACATGGATCCAAAGAGGACGTGGGCAGCATGAGGGGATGGGGAGGGACTGGGTCTGCATCCCCAAATGTCATGTATCCCAAGCCCTATTGGAATTCCCTCCAAATAGTCCCCCTGTTTGGAGCATCTCTGTGAGTCTGCCCCACAGGGATGGTGTGTGCTCACTGACAAGACCTGGGCTACCTAGCCCTTCATTCTGATGAAAGTCATCAGCCAGTCTTTCTAGGAGGGGTAAGAACAGGAAGTAGGGTGGTTGCAGGGGGAGGAGGGAGAGAGGAGCCGGAGGACTGAGCATCTCCAGAGCCCTGTCTCCAGGTGTTGCCCCACAAGGCCTGGACCTCAGCTCCCCTCCACACTGTCTCCTCAGGAGGACCTTACCACCCTGCCAACTGCTGCTTCACCTACGTTACCCAAGCAATCCCGCGTCACCGGATTATAGACTATTATAAGACCAGCAGCCAGTGTCCCAAGCCCGGAGTTATGTAGGTGGCATTACACACTATGCTGTGCGGGCGGGAGCCGGCAGGGTCTGGGGCAGGGGGGGTGGCACAGGGAGGACCCAGAGTGGACACCTCCCCAGGGCACAGGGGTGCGGATAGGGAAAGAGGCAGCCAAGGGGCAACCTGAGGGCCAGGAGGAAGCTGACCCCATGGAGGGGGAGGCGTTACGGGAGGGAGGAGAAGGCATGGGGCACTTTCCGGGGGAGGGGTGGGACACCAAGGCTAGAAGGGCCCAGGGACCCTCAGGAGCTGGAGGGCACATCTCAGGCCTCCAGCGAAGGAAGGAGACAGTGTAGATGGGTGAGGAATCTGTGAGGGCGGGAGGACAGGCTCTCACTCCCCAGCTGCTAGACCCCAGGTCTGTAACCCCTCTCCCTCTTTCCCCACAGCTTCATCACCGTAAAGGGCGCTTCTCGCTGTGCCAACCCCAGTGATAACTGGGTCCAGGATTACATCAAGGACCTGGAGGAGAAAGGAGTGGCCCAGAAGTAGTAGAGAGGGCGGAGCTGGAAATCCGAGAGAAGAGACTAAGACCCCGTCTCATCCCCAACTCCCACCGGACACTACCCAGCCCTGAATTAAAGGCCATTCATGCCCCTCCCTGCCTTCATTCATTTCTACTGCATTTACCAGAGGACTGAGGACCCTGGGGAGCTGGGCCCGGGCTGGCACCTCAGCATCAAGCCTTGTTTTGCAGAAGTCTGGCCAGAGGCTAGTGCAAAAATATGGGTCAGGCCTGCGATGAGGGTAATGGGAAGCCGAGCAGAACGTGAGAAAGACGCTCAGCGCAAAGGCCACTTTACACAATAATAACAGATACCGTTTTCTTAGCATTTCTGCATCCCAAGCACTCTGCTAAGCAGCCTGTGTTTCACTGACTCCTCCCGAGTGTAAAGCTAAGAACTGCCACCTGATTTTGCAGGCAAACCTCCTCAAAGACCTCTCCATAGCAGTCAAACTCCATAGCTCTTTTTCTGTGCAGTTCCCAAGGCTTTATTCCCATCATGTGGGATGGGAGTGATTCGTGGGCATGTTTTATCCAATCTGTCCCCCTCCACTTACTCATATCAGGTTGTATTATATTGTTTTTCTCATTTTTATGTTCTTACAAAGCCTAGCAAAAAGCCTGGCACATACCAGGTGCTCAGGAAATGGATGCATGGATGGATGGATGGATGAATGGATGGATGGAGGGAGGGAGGGACGGACGGACGGACGGATGGATGGATGGAGGGATGGATGGATGAATGGATGGATGGAGGGAGGGAGGGAGGGACGGACGGACGGACGGATGGATGGATGGAGGGATGGATGGATGGATGGAGGGATGGTTGAATGGACGGATGGATGGATGGATGGATGGATGGATGGATGGATGGATGGAATGAGGCAGGAATAAGGAGGAAGCCAATGCTCCAAGAATAACACCCAGCTGTTCCCAATGGCTCTCGGACCCATCCTCAGGGTTCAAGGAGGAGCTCTGTGTACTCAGAGTGACAGCACCCCCAGTATAGACACTAAGGCCGTCCTTCCCTTGCCTCCAGCCTTCCACCAGGTCCAAGAGGAAGCCTGCACGCTAATGTCACAACCAGACTTCCTCTCCTCCACAAACAAAGGTCGACGGGGCACCCCACATCCATGCCCTCCCCACCCTCATAAAAAGCTACAGCTTCACCACCTTAGTCCCTCCTTAGTCACTGCCTTAGTCCCACCACGGCTAAATGCATTATAACTTTTTCCCTATTTATGAGCAGTTGCACCAAACAGCAAGCCCCATAAGCATCTTCTTACTCCTTTCCTGCCCGGCCTCCCTCCACTGTACTCACCACCCGAAAAACTTCCCCTGTGCCTCTAAAGCTCCCAGCGCATCAGTGGCGAAATCCCCTACATCTTCCATCTCCTCTCTGAACACTGCCTCCCACCGGAGTGAGGGCCTTAGGCGGTCTGAGGAGAGGAGAGGAGAGGCTGAAGGGCAGGCGCAGCCCTGGCCAAGGCCAGAGGGCAGAGGCCGAACTCTGGGACACAGAACAGGCTGTCAGGCTCACGGCGGTGGAGCGCCCTCTGCTGGCGGGGACTGGCCGTGGGGGCAGGTTGGATAAACCCATCCTGCAGGGTGGGATCAGCCAACTAAACCTAAATTTGGTTCAGAGTCCAATGTCCAAACGGCCCAATGAGAACGTCACCAAATAAGCCAAACACCTCAGCAACGAATGGGGACCCAAGGGGCAGGCAAATTGTTTTTTCAAAGTATTAGTAACATAACCTGTGACATGAAAGAGCCTGAACTCTGTCATGTGTCCTTGGACTGGGGCTGGGGGGACACGCTTTGCAGAGGTCACTAAACCCTATCCTTGGCTCAGTCTGTGCTCTCTTATCTTGCTTTACGTTCCCCCTCCCCAAGACCAATCAGCTGGTCTACCCTCCCTCCCGGTGCCCAGCACGGAGGTGGCGGCAGGGAACAGGGTGATGGCACGGATCTGGTTTTCAGTACTGCCTATCTGCCTCCTACCTATGTGTCTTTGAACAATTTATTTCACTTCTCTAAGCCCTAGTGGTCTCTTTTGTAAAATGAGAATAATAATCTGCACCTCAGTATGGTGAGGAGTAAGTAAAATTGGGCAGTGCATACTTGCCAGACACTCCCTTTCTCTAGTTCTTTCCTCACGTGAATTCAAATCTTGACTGAATTCAGCTCTGTACCAGGCGCCACCCTCCACTGTCCTTTCTTTCAGCAAACACGGAGGGAGGCCCGTTGTTTCTCCTCCTCTGCCAACGTCCAGGTGGTCAGAGTCCAGACAGCTGGGAGGTCAGAGAGCAGATGACCAGCCCCAGGAGGACAGATCTGCTCAGCCCTCTCCTGAGGTGAACGGCCCCCGCCGAGAGGATGACGGTCTCCGCGGCTGCCCTCTTCCTCCTCACTCTCCTCCTCACCACTCCTGCTTCTCGCAGCCAGCCAAGTGAGTCCACCTGTCCCTCTAGGCAGGAATGAGAAAGGGGGGACAGGGCAGCGGGCAGCAGGGTGACACCAAGAGCACTGTGAGGTCACCAGCCCAGGGCCGCTCCTCTCCTGCACACACAGCTGCTGTCCTCAAACTCTCCCCTTTGTAAGTAGAGCCCACTGTGGGCCAGATCCTTCTGGGGTTAGGCAGCTGCGGGAAGCTGCAGCAGGGTCAGGTCGGGAGTCCCGAGGACACAGACTAGGAATGGCCGTTTTGGAGGAGCCAGGGAAGTTAACAGAAGAGATGATAATAAATGTACGCAATGGAGAGTAGAGCAAGGCACGTGGGCAAGAAGAGCCACAGATGCTCTGGGAGCAGGACAAAGGGAGCTGGGGAGGCAGCGCGAAGTGAGGCTTGGGGCCAGGAAGTCCACCGAACACCCCTTCCTCCCTCTGTCTGGCACAGACTGCTAGGACTATCAGAGCAGCCAAAAGAAGTCCAGCGGGACGCCCAAGCGTGCCCTTCGAGGTTTCACGGCCCCACCTCCATCCCCTAGTCTAGGTCAGGAACAGGAAAGGGGTTGGAAAGATTCTGGAGCTCGGGGACGCTTGGAACCTATGGAGGGCGAGCTTGGTTTTACCCACCCCCTACCCCTTCCTCCACCATCAGTTATGAGGATCTGAGGACAGGGAGGAGACCGAGACACTGAGGCCTTCCCTAGGCCTGCTTGCCGCTGCCCCAGCTCTTCTCCTCTCCACCAGACTACACAGTCAGGCCAGGCTCGGCCTGCATAAACACTCGGGGGAGCAAGGGTCATCAAACCATGTAATATGCCCACACGCTCTGAGGATGCACCTGGTCTTTGTAAGCTTTGCTTTGAGAACCAGGGTCATGAAGGTTCATCTGGCGGGTGGGACGTGAAACAATATTCAATGGGAAGGTCAAGCAGACCAGGGCAATGGGTTCAAGGAAGAGGAAATGGTCCACCCGAAGCATGGATCATCCAAATGTTGCTCCCTAGATGTTCCAAGCTTTGCTACCAGCTGGAAGCAAGGAGTCAGGTTGCAAGGGGATTTGTACTCTGCAGGTTTGGGGACACGGGGAGGTCTTTGCCTGCGCTCCTGTGTGATATCCGTATCCCCAGCTGAGTAGTCAGGGGAGCTCAAGGGAAACAGTGCTAACAACCGACTGAGTCCAGCCTCCTGTGAGTGCCGAAGAGAGGAGAAAAGAGCCATTTCCAGGCAAGAAGAGCGCCCGTTACTACCATCTGCTATTAATTCTGACAAGCACGGACTGAGCCTTTCTGTGTGCCAGGCTCTGGGTTAAGGGCTTTACAAGCATCTTCTCAGCTAATCCTCCATGATCCTAGGCCATAAACATCTTTTTGCCCTCATTTAATGGATGAGGAAACCAAGAAACATTTAGAAATTTGCCCACGACTCAAATCATTTACTCAAGGTTTCAATTCAAGATGTCTGACCCCAAAGACTAAATAGAACACTTTTCCTCCTGCCCTAACTTCTTTTGCCCATGGCTCCATCTCACCCTCCTCCCTGGCCTCAGCCTCTCTAGTGCCTCTAGGAGAGAGTCCAGACTCCTACCCCCGCTCAGAAGGTGTGGTACCACTGCCCTCTTTCTCCAGCCTCATCTCTTATTCCTTTTTCCTTCTTGTTTCCATCTTCAGCTGCTCAGTTCTCCTCAGACACATGGAGTTTCCCACACCTTCAGACCTTCATACATTTCTTTATTCCAGATCCTACATCTTTTGTTTATCTAAATCCTACTCATCACTTTTTTGTGTTGGGAATCAACTCAGGCCTACATGCTGTGGGATGTCTTCTCCAACCACCCAGGCTGGGCTAGGTGCCCCTCATTCTATTCCCATAGCATCTCTGCCAAATTCTATCCCCGACCATGTTGTAGTATTTATCTTTTCACTTTCCCCTTTGTACCCTGACTAGTCTGTAAGGTCCTCAAGAGTTGTCACTGAGTCTTCCTCCTGTTCTTACCCCCATGGAGCCTAGAATGTAATATGAGCTCAGCACATGTGTGCCAAGCCCTGGGTCATCAGCAAATGGGACTAACCAAGTCATTTGTACTTGCTGAAACTCAGTTCAGAGGCTGAAGGTTTTCCAACTATTTCCCCCAAAGAGGTTCATCTTTTTCATTTTCTTTGTTACCCATCAAGCTATCATCTGTCCCTTCTAACAGACGGCTTTGCCCTCAGAGCAGTGGAATGCAGCGGGAGATGGAGGTGGGCAGCGATGGCTCCCTCTCTGCCTCTGTGTCCCAGCTCCCAATGTGATTCCCTCAGGAATTCCTGAGTCGGTGAACTCTCCGTCCACCTGCTGCTTGAAGTACCATGACAAAGTATTGCCAAGGAAACTGGTGGTGGGATACAGAAAGGCCCTCAACTGCTACCTGCCGGCAATCATGTAAGCACTTCCCTGCAGATATTTTTGTGGAGAGGGAAGGGGAATGTGGAGCCAGACTGGGATGCACGGAGCCAAGAAGCCTCTGTGTTGGAGGCAGGGGAGTAGCCATTAAAGGCTTGGGCTTTGACTCTCACAGGACAGGCCTGGGTGTGATTCCTGATTTTGTCACTTGGAGCTGTGTGGCCCAGTGAATGGCAGCCATGATGAAACCCTAGCTGGAGGATCTGGGCTGAGTGGGGACAGGGCTGGAAGAAGAGGCCAGAGGGTGAGGCCCTCCAAGAGACACAGGTGGGGGAGGCCTAGGGACGTGGTAAAGAGCATGAGGCAAGCCCTGTATAAGCTAGAAGTAGGGGAGTACGGACTGGACACCCACCCGACTCCGTGGCCCGTGACGGTCTAACTCTGCCTCCACAGCTTTGTTACCAAGAAGAACCGAGAGATCTGTGCCAACCCCAACAACAAATGGGTCCAAGATTACGTCAAGGATTCCAACCTACCTTTGCTGCCCCCCAGGAACCTGGCCCCAGTTATTACTATCAGATCAGTCAAAGGCTAACCCCAGCTCCTCAACTCCCCATGACTGTCAGGCCTCAGTAGAAACCCAGGTTAGGGAAAGAAAGGCATAACCCTGCAAAAACATGGGCAGCCTTGTGGTGTGAATGACAGCCACATTCAGAGAAGCAGGCCAGTGGTCCAAGACATAATTAAAAGTATTTCAAATATGTTCTCACTCTCTGGAGGAAATGCCGAAGTTAAGGGAGGTGGGCAGAGATACATTCTTAATACACAGAAAAATATATTTCACATTCTCCTCATTGCACTGCTTCCAGTCCCACACCTCACACCATACACCAGCCATTCGAAATAATTATGTCCAGCCTCCAACCAGCCAGCATATTGCTGGCCTCTCACTTATTAAGAGCCCAACAGAACTCTTGACTTTATCCTTATCCCTTCTCTAGACTTCTTTTTTTCCCTATAATATTCTTTTCTTTTAAACATAAATCTTTCTTAGCAGGCCAGGGTAGGGATAGTCACATGCTTACAGTTTTTCTCCTCGTTACAAAGTTTAGCTAGATCCCCCAGTATATGGTCTTCCCCTGGAAGGCCTGGGTACAGAGAGTGCCGAAACAAAACAGGAGCTGTGGATCTGTCGTCCCACCCTAAGCTACAGGCTTATTTCATACAGCATAAAGTCTTCAGAGTCGATCCATGTATCATGTGTCTGACTTTATTCCTCCTTAAGGCTGAATAATATCTCATTGAAGATATCTACCACATTTTGTTTGTTCACTTATCCACCAATAGACATTTGAATATTCCCCTTTTCTTAACATTAGCCAGAATTAGCAGGTCTTGGTTTCTGTTACTTGCACCAAAAGCATTTTGATTTGCACAATGGCCCATCAATCCCATGTTGGCCAGGCAGGGGTTCAAAGGCAGGTAAGGGCCTGAGGCTCTAACCCACGAGCTTCCTGCCCCCGGCCCTCCACAGTGGGCCAGTGCTACCTGATTTAGAACCTCTTGGACTGGGAGGGGCTGCTCCTTGATCCAGGAACTTCTCTCCACCCTCCCTGCTAGCAAAGCTGAGGTGTTACAGCTCAATATGACCAGTCTTCTCCCTCCAGGAGCTCACTGCCCAGGGATGGCACAATCACTAACAAATATAACGTAGTTAGGCCCGAACCTTTGCTTGCAGAAGCCAGAGTGGACGTGGAGGGGTGGCCGGGCTTAGATCGACACAGGAGCCAGAACAAATGTGTGTATACTCAAGGCAGCAGGAAGTTCCGAAGTCCTTAGCCAACACCAGGGTCAAAATCAGGCAACCAGAGTTTGAAGGCCTATAGGACAGGAAGGGGCTGAAAACAGGAAGCACAGCCAGGCCCGGGATCTTGGCAAGCTGGAATGGAAATGTTATTATTTTTCTTTCTTTGGTCCATCAGAAGAATTCAGGGTTGAGATGTCATTCTGAAGACCTAATTGAAAGTTTGTATACAAAGTCAAATCCCCATCCCAGCAAATAATATAAAGCTTGCCAGAAACTCCTAATGGTTCAGAACCAGAAGTACTTTTCTCATGGGCATTCAACTGTTTTTGAAGAGGGCTATTCCTAGTCTTTTCAAGGTAGACAGATACCCAGCTTTACACATACACACACACACATGCACAAAAAGGACTTCCTCATTCTCACACACAGGGGTCTCTCAGCCCTTCTTATCCTAAAGTGAAGACCTCACCCACATCAACTTACATCCTAACAGCTTACGTGACTGTCCACCTTGTAGAGCGTAGGTGATTAATTGAGAGAGGGGAGAAAATAAGGCCTAGAGTAGTAACAGTGGGTTGTTTTCCCTCCTATGTCAGAGAAAGGGGTGGCTCAGTGTGGGCAAAGGCACACACAGCAACAAGGGGGACCCAGTGGGTGGGACAGGAAGAGAAGAAAATGAGGAAGTACTCTGAGTAGTACAAACAGCATTTTACCCGTTTGGCAAGAGGTCTTGCCGCACTGTCCCCTCTCTGCCCAGACTTCTAATATACCATGAACACAGCCCAGATGATCAGCCATCCTTAGGCCTGTAAGAAATGTTATTTGGCGTTTAGAATGGCCTTCTGAGATGGGCCATATGAGCACGCAGAAGAGAACACACACATGTATGCACATGTGTGTGAGTGGCCAGTGAGAGTTGTCAGCAGCCTAAAGTAGTATTTTGGGGACACAGTTAATGCAATAGCTTAAAAGCATGGCTCCAAATTCAGACAGGCAAATCTAGGTTCAGATCCCAACTCTGCCACTTACCAGGGGACACGGGGCAACTACTACCACCTTCTAAGTCTCAGTTTCGGTATTTGTCAAACAGATCAGTAACAACACCAGCCTCCCGAAGGTGAAAGGATTAAAAGAATAGTTAGCATAGAGTAAGGGCTCAGTGGATGAGCCTTATTATTCCAGTAACTGACTTTTCTGTAGGACCATATATTGGAGGGCAGAAAGGAGCTTTCCCTCATTGTAAAGACAAGGGAACTAAAGTCCAGAAAAGGAGATTGACTTGCCCAAGGACACACTACAAGCCACTGGTAGATCTGGCATTAGAACTGGGTCCATATTTTAAGCAGAAGAGACCTCTGACATGAGCCTGAGGCTTGTATGGGAATGGGAAACATCAGGTACGTCTGACAACAAGAGCGACAGCCCAAGACCCGAGGGCCTCCTTTCCCATGACCTGGATCCTGAGAGCCTGGCCTCCGTTCAGCTTCCCTCTGATTCCTGCCAAGAAGACTTTGAACGACCAGCGGGCAGATGCAGAAAGAGACTCTAATCTCTCCAGAGCCTGGAATTGATCAGGAACGCCCTTTACCTCTTTGAGCTGTGTTTCCTCATCGGCAAAAAGGAACTAATTTCTTCAGGGCTGTGGTGACAGTCCCCAATCACTGGCACAGAGTCTGGAACAAGCATTATTTAAAAAATGGTTTAGTTATTTATATATAGACATTTTATATATAATATTATTACATTATATATTAAATATATTATAAATATTTTATACATATAATATATTTAATATATTAAAGATAAAGTGTTAATTCTCTTTGCAGCTGAAACAAGAATGCCTCTGATAGAGGAAACAACCTGTTAAGAAAATGTGTCAATAACCCCAGCCAAGGCAGAAAACTCCCCCAGGGCAGGGTCACAGATTGGGGCCAGAACTTCAGGGGCAGGGGCTAGGTTGCTCTGTATGGACCAAGAGGAAGGACTGTTTTGCCTTTGAGAACCAAAGGAGAGTAGAGAGAGGGGCCTGAGGGCAGGCAGTGAACAGCGGGACCTCCCCACTCCCTGTAGCCTTCAAAAATTTCTGATTACTTAGCTCCTGGAATCCCTGATGTCAGTGGTTTGGGGAAAAGTGATGAAGGAGATAGTCACCATCAAGGTGGACACAGATGCAAGACAGGGCCAGCAGCCCCAGCAGAAGGAATTAGAAATTGGGAAAGGTGAAGTATGTCCTTGGGGATTCACAGAAGCCTTATGGATGCTTTGGATTCCCCTAGACTGGAGAACTGGGGAAATGAAAACAGCTTCAAGATCCAGGGACATGACTGGTTGGTTATTTTAGATAAAGTGGCGAGGGAAGGTCTCACTGAAGAGGTGGCATGCAACCTGAGAGCTAAGTGATCAGAGCAAATCAGCCACCTGAGGACCAGGGAAGAGGGGACAACCAGTACAAATGCCCTCCGGGCAGTAACCAGCTCAGTACATGGGAGCAGTGCGGCTGGAGGATGGAGGATAAAAAGGAGAACAGCTTGAGAAGCTAGAAAGACAGAAGCAGATCAGGAGAACTTTGTAAGCCAGAGTAAGCAATGTGTCATTTATTTCAGGGGAGGTGGGCTGCCACTGGGGACTTTTTTTAAGCAGCCAAGTAAGGTCATCTGACTTATATATTTAAAAAAACACTGACTGCTATGCAGACATGGATTACTGGGGGACAAGGGAAACTGGTTAGGACATACCTACATCAGTCCAGGCTACAGGTAACAGTGGCTGAGACCAGGGAAAAGGGGTGGAGGTACAGAAAAGTGAGCAGATTAAGGAGCTGTTTGGGGGATAGAAGGGAAAAGACATACTGAGAAAGATCTGGGCTTAAGCAACTAGGTACATGTTGGTACAGTTTATAGAAATAGGGAAGTCTGCGGAAAAGGCAAGTTAGGCGGTGGAATTAGGAATTCTGTCTGGGCCATGTTCATTCTGCGATGCTTGTTAGGTCTCCATGTGGCCGTGCTGAGTAGGGAGTTGGCTATGTGAGTCTGGAATGTCAGCAGAAGTTCAAGCTGAAGATACAAAGCCATAGGGCCAGACAGGGTCAGCTGGGAAGAGGGCAGGATGGATAATAAGTAATGAGCTCAGGGGCATTCAAACATTTAGAAGTAGAACAGAGCAGGAGTAAGCACATAAATGGAATGGAGCAGTGGCCAGTGGGACTGCAGGAAATCAGGAGACTGTGGCAATCTGACAGCCAAGAGAAGAAAAGTATGCAAGAGGGAACAGCAAACGTGATGAGTGCTGCCAAGAGATAAAGGGAGAACGGGACATGGCCATTGGGTTTGATCTGTGAAGGTCAAGGTGACCTCAATGAGAAATGAGCTGGTGAGACACTCTCAGTGGAAGGTAGGATAGAAGCCCAACCACAGAGAGTAGGAAAAAGAGGGGATTGTGGAAGTAGGGATCAGGACTCTACTTAGGCAGCTCTTCTAAGAGTCTTTTTGTGAAGGAAAGCAAAATTTAGGGCAGAAGCCAGAAGCAGTACTATCTTAATGGAGGGTTTTTTAAGATGTGAGAATTTGGATCATGTTTGTGTGCTGATATGCAAAGTATTCAACCTCTCTGAGCTTTACTTTTCCTTTCTACAAAACAGAGACCAAAACACCCACAGTTGCAGGTTAATAGGAGAATCACATCAGTTGACATACATAAAGTGCCCAGTACCGGGCCTCATCTCATCTCACAGCAGACATTCCATTCTTACGGGCTCCCCTCCGAGAGAAAGAAAGGCTTGAGCCTAGCAGGTTCTCACTGGTAAAGCAAGATGACGGCTCTCAGTACCCACTTTGCCGATTACAAGAGAAGGAGAGCTGGTAGAAAAGGAACCGAGTCACGAGAGGATCAAGAAGCCGTTTGTGAGCAGTTAGCACAGTTTCATCCTGACCACACACTCAGAACTCCCTTCCTCTCCCCCTTGCATTCCTCCCAGTAAGAAGCCTTGTCCTCCAGACTCTGTAAGGCCGGGTTTCTCATCTGAACCACAAAACACAGATGACTTGAGTGACTATGTTCTCAGTTCTCCCAAGGATGCGGCATGGCTAGCACCATCCTAGATGCGAAGGAGGAAAGTTAATCCATTACATCCAATGCATGTGTTTGAGCCCAGTGAAAAAGGCTGCCTCAGATGGCAGGGACCACCACTTCCAATTTACCCTTTGCACCCCAGCGGGCTTCACTAAATGTCTGTTCATGAAATTCACACAAAGGCCTGGAAGGTGGGCAGGGCTACGTTCAGAAGTCAATGTGATGAGCCCTTCTGGCTGTGAGTCAGGGGGTCAGGGCAGGGAAATGTCCCCGCGGAACTGGCATTTTAAGCCAGGTCCTGGAAAGTAAAAGGGGTTGCAGTCACTGCAAAGCAGTTCTAGTCTGACTTGATCTTAGGAAATTTAGTGGGCAGCGCCACCCAGTGGTTAAAACCACCAAACTAGTCTAGTGAGTTCCTTAAAGGGCTAGCACAAGGAACAGTGTCTAAAAAGGAAGATCAGCTGTGCATAAGCCCACATGCTGATATGGCCGCTCCTGGTGCCCACACTTTCCCACTTCCCTGATTTTCCCCTTTTTGCTGGGAGCTAAGGCTTTCAGTTCACACCACAGCAGAACAGACAGAGATCCTACTCTCATCAAGCTTATATTTTAGTGGAAAGACCATACACAAATATATACATCAGGTAATGATAAGTTTTATACAGAAGAATAAAGCAGAATTAAGGTGATGGTGGGGAGGGAAAAAGACAGATTTGTACTATTCAAGAGAAATTCCAAGAACAATTTGACTTACTGAACTTGTTAGTTAAGGTTCTGTGTCCAGCCTGGAGAATCAAGCACCTAACGAACCTAACAAATGGATTATTCTGCAGATAAAGGTTACAAACTCTGGACAAAATTCTTAAAATAAGAGCATGGGAGACTACACAAAAAGCAGGCAGGTTTTGGACAGGCATTGAAAATTAGAGCAGGCAACAGGCATGGAGTAAGGGACTAATTTTTGTGGCTTTGGCTTGAAGTCAACTGCAGTTGCTGTAGAGGATGCCTTAGGGTTGGCCAAAACTCAGGTGAGAACGTCTGTAGTCTTTCTGGGGAAGGAGCCTGAGGTAATAATAGTAGCCACTGTAGAGGGAGGGGGGACCCCAGAAAAAAAGTTAGCAAAAGGGAGTCTCTAATTATTTGTATAAACTTAGCCCAAGTTTCTAGTCCTGACAACCATACGTCCTTGAGGGAAACTGAAAACAGCTTGCAGCTAAAACTTAAAGAACTGAACTAAGATCTGAGTCGCTATCCCCTGCAGGCATGAAAGTTTGTAGTTTGAATCTAAGTTAATAGCCTGCTAAAACAAAACATCACTCTTCAGACCAGTATAATAAAATCCAGAGTCCCCACAACATGGGGGCAAAATGTCCAAGATACAATCTAAAATCATTCAACATATGAAAAGCCAGCAAAATATGCTCCAGTCTCAAGAGAAGAGATTATCAATAGATGTCAATACTAAGATGAACTAGGTAGTGGAATTAGCAGACAAGGATTTGGAAAGCAGCTATTATAACTATATTTAGTGACGTAAAGGAAAATAAGTCCATAATGAATATAAAGATAGGAAAGCTCTGCAGAGAAATAAAAAATATTTTTTAAAACAAATAAAAATTTTAGAGCTAAAATGGTTCTTTAAAAATAGCATGAAATATACGTGAAATTTAAAAATTCACTGGATGAACTTAATAACAGAATAGAGGTGACAGGGGAAAAAAAGCAGTGAAGTTGAAGATATATTGATAGAAAATATACGACCTAAATCAGAAAAGAAGGAAAGAATACATAGAGCCTCAGGGATCCATGGGACAATTTCAAAAGCTCTAAGATATGGATATTTGGAATCCAGAAGGAAAGGAAAAAGAATAGGATGAGAAAAAAATATTTGAGGAATAATAACAGACACAGGGAAGGCAGTTTTGCACGGAGAAGTCAAGTAATGACTCTACAGCATCTTACTACGCTGATGGACAGTGATTGCAATGGGGTTGAGGGGGACTTAATAATATGGGTGGATGTTGAAACCACAATGTTGCTCATGTGAAACCTTCATAAGATTGTATGTCAACGATACCTTAATTTTTTAAATGATATTATCCACATGATTGCAAAAAAAAAAAAAAGAAAGAATGACAGAAAACATTCCTAAATTTGGTAAGGCATATTTATAGATTCAAAATCAGCAAATCCTATACACGATAGATTCAAAGAAATCCATGCTTAGGCATATCAAAGTCAAACTTCTGAAAACAAAAAATTTGAAAGCAGGAGATAAAATTGACACATTACACATGGAAAACAATTTGAATGACTGATGACTTCTTATCAAAAACCACGGAGGCCAGACATAGAGAAAACACATCTTTGAATTTGTCACCAAAAGTGAAATAAGGTATGCCTGATTAATCAGTCTTCTATGCTGGAAACAGGTTTCCAGTAGCAAATGGGATCTCAGTAGCAAATGCCTTCTCCAGCTATTTCTTCTGATCCATGTACCCAGTAAATGGACTGCCTTTATATATGCCCAGCGTTAATAGTACTTAGTTCAGCTAAACCATGCCAGAAAGCCAAGGAGAAATTAATTTAACAGGCTGTAAACTATTAAAGTTGGCCAGAAGATATGATTCTGCCGAATAAAGTTTACACCTTCAGTGAGAAAAAAATCGAAAGGACTGGGTCCATTTGAATTAAGACTCTCAAAAGGAAAAGGAAAAGCAAATATCATCCTTAGCCTTGAGGGCATGTTTTCAGGATCTCACTCAGGGGAAGAAAACTGAGACATAGTATTAGTCTAAGGACTAATCAGACTAGTTTCGATTAGTAGTTTAGATGTAGGTAGGTGGTGTGGGTGAATGTAATAATGGGTTATCTAATTTGACTGTTTCCTAACTAGACCCCAGGAGAACCTCCCCCAACAGAGGGGACTGAAGACTTTGGGAATCCTAGAAGAAAAGTTGAAACAGCAATGAGTGAGAGCCTATCTCTATCTCTGCTGGAGTATTCACCATGGCAACAATAATTCTGTGAGACCAGCCTTACCACAGGGTAGGAACAGCAGCTGACTTCAGTCACCAAGAGCCAAAGTGCAGAATGGCAATAGCTCAGGAAAATCAAGTCAACAAGAAACTCTTCCCAAAGAAAGGGAGGGAGATGTGGACCTCCCAGACTCTCAGCTGGGAGTATGAAAGTCAGAAATGACCATACCTACAGCCATGATTGAGCTTTCTATTCCCAGGCTGATACCCAAGAAGCAGTTATCCAGGCAGAACACTAGTGTTATAAAAGTGTGACTACATTTTAAATCTTTTTGAGGCTCCATAGCATAACTCACACAAGCAAAATTGGGTGGTGTATCAACACTGAAAAATCATCAAATCTAGAGTTCACCACAAACTCTACTGTGCTTGAAGGGTCAACACATCTGGCTCTAATTCATTGCTCATCCTGAATATCTTTTCAGGAAAACCTAAGATCAAGCCACCTACCCCTTCAGACCAGGCTCAAATAGCAACAATCATACAGTGTGTCAGGTAGATTTACACACAGAAGTCAGAAACCACAGCACAGGCAAGGATGGAGGCCAAGTAACTATATGATGTTTTCAGACACAACATCTCTTAGATGTAAGAAGGCTGTGTGGCACAGTGCAATTATCATAGATTTTGAAGTCACAGATATCGCAATTCAAATCTAAGCTCCATCACTAACCAGGTGTAACAGTTAGTTATTGCTGCATAACAAAAACCACAAAACCTCGATGGCATACAACAGCAAGTATTTATTTAGCTGGCTGAGGGTTGAACCATCTAGACCAAGCTTGGCTGAAGCAGCTCAGCTCTACTATTTGTGTCTATAAAGCCCATATGATAAAGACTACCAGGAACACACCTGTAGCCCAACAAGTTTAGCTGCAAGAAAGGTCAATGCACAACAGAAAATATGGTAAGGAGTAGAAAGGGCTTTTGGTAAGGTTTGGGGTTTTGCTGAATGACTCTGGGGCAGGACTAGAAGCTGAGATTAGTTTAGCAATTGGGAGGTGAGGGTGCGAGAGGAATGAATCAAGGCTGGGGAAATCATTGACAAGAAAGAATAATCACTCGGGAAGGGGACTGTTACATTTTAGGCTGCAGTGTGACCCAAGGGAAGCCGTATTTCCCGTTGGTTTGCAGCCTACCTTAGCTGTGTGTGTTATCACTGGTCACTAACAGGCTGATCCTTATGTTCTCAGTTCTGAGCTGATATTAACTCTCTTCTGTCTCTCATCTTCTTCCTGGGACCACTGGGCTAGCTCAGGCATGTCCTTTTTCTGGTGATGGCAGAGGCATAAAAGACAGGACCCTAACTGTGAAGCACTGTTAAGCCTCTTGTTGGTCTCGTCTGGCTAAGATCTCGCTGGCCAAGTCAAGTTTCATGGTTGAGCCTTGAGTCAAGAGGTAAAAATATGCAAAGTCACATGGAAAGGGTTGCATTAGCCAATTGCTGGGAGGGCGTGAAGAATTGGAACAAAATCCATTTTACCACAAAGTGTGGCTTGGGCAAGTCCATTACATTCTCGCTTCATTTTCCCCTGTCTGTGTTAATAGTCCCTAGATTGCAGAGGATTAAATGAATTAATCTATGTAAAAAACATACATGTCTTTTGATAATCACAATAACCCCCCATGTTTGAATGCCTCTTTTCCTGCCTTCAACATGCACATATATGAATCCCAGAAAAGAACGTATTTTAAATGAGAAAACCAAGACTAAGAGGTTGAGTGACTTGCTCAGGGTCACATTCCTCGTAAGACTGAGGTGGGGCAGGGACATGGGACAAACATCATGATTAATTTTTCCTGCCTATGATGAAAAAAGCCAAGATATAAACAGTCTAGTAAGAACAGGAAGGACTCCATCTTAAGGCTGAGATTCCATTTTAAAAAACAGGGAGTTAGGAGTTGAGATTCCTAACATAGTCTTTGGTAATCAGCCAACAACTCACCCTATCTTAAGGCAGGACAAGCAATCCTAACTGACATGCACCCAGTGCTTGAGGGTCACCACTATCTTGGAGAAGAACAGGATGAAGAAATTCTTTGTGTTAAGCTTATCTTACAGAATATCTAGAGGAAAGACTATGGATGGTGACATAATGTCTCACTGGAGACAGACATAGTGAGATCCCATGTCAAGCCTACACTCCACCCCTTGTCCCATTCCTGAAAGCCTCAAAAGACAGAATCCTAAACTTTTAAGCACACCTCCTCTCTGAGTCTGCCTGCACTCCCCTTTCTTCAAGTGTGTACTTTTTGCCTTAAATAAAGACTTCTCACTGCTCAACTTATTGCGTCTGGTTTCTGTGTTCTTCAAGTGGTAAGTCTTTGTTACTTTGCTACTTCATTCTATTTTTCAGACTTAAGCTCTGTCTCGGTTCTACTCCAGACAAGCAGGCAGGGGTTACTGAGGACTCTGATTTGGGCTTACAGGTTTCCATCACTTGGGTGACCCAGACAGGACTGCAGTTGTACAATCATGCTCTTTAGGAGCCTGCCTGAAAGTCTCCTTTCTTTGCCTGTGGGAAGCTTTCAGAACATAATCTCACTCCATCCAGTGCTCTGCAACTCCCCCAAATCCTGGGGTGGTAGGGGCTTAGTTCCCATGCCATGCAACTCCAAGCAGACCCTGGACACCAGGTGACCCTGGCTTTAGGAGTTGGCAAGGGATTTGTCCTATGCCAGGCAGGAGTTCTGTGAGCTGCCCTTTCCTCCCTCTGTTCTTTCTTGCCCTCTACAGTCTGGGAAGCTGCTGCCATTCACTACCACTCTCACTTTAACGGGTTCCTTCTTCACCTACACTCATGCAACCTGTTCGTGAATTCTTTCTCGATCAGTCAGAACCCTCTCCTGGGTTGAGGTTTCACCAAGTGTGCAGGGAGACCCCACTGGATTGGACTTCCCCACGAAAGTAGGAGCACACCCAACTCTCCCCAAAGTTCATGCTTCCCCTCTCCATTCCAGTTTCCCAATGTCCCAGGCTGGTATGACTAGAGTTTGGGTTAAAAGGTAACTGGGGCCAGATTGCCAAGAATTTTGAATGCCATAAGAGGAGTCTGAGTTTTATTTTTATGAAATAAGGAGTTATTGAAGGGGAACTGTGGAGTCAGAAAAATCTGGGTTCAACTCATGTTCCAGTAATCCACTGCTGAATAACAAATCACCCCAAAACTCAGTGGCTTAAAACAACAACCACTTATTATCTCTCATGGTTTCTGTGGGTCAGAAATTTAAGAAAGCTTTTCTAGGAGGTTCTGGCTTGAGGTGCCTTATGAGGTTACAATCACATCCTCCCTCTCCCTCTCTTTCCACATGGTCTCTCCAGCACAGCAGCCTCAGGATAGCTACACCTCAGAGGCTCCCAGAGGAAGGACCTCAAAATGAATATCAAGAAGTTGCCTAACATTTTCTAGTCTAGTCTCTAGCCTCTCTGCATCTATCTGTTGAGAAGGTCATAAAGGCCCACCCAGGTTCAAGGACAGAGGACATACTCTCCCCCACTTGATGGGAGAAATATCAAAGAATTGATGGAAAAGAAAAACATGTTTTAAAACCACTACATTTCTAGAATAGGAAGAATAATAACGATATCTATCTCAGGAGGGTTGGTGTGAGGCTTAAATAAGATAAAGTATACCTGGTTTACGCAGTGTATTATCATGTACACATGATAATGTACATTATCTATGTGACTTCACAGATAATATAGGTTCTGTGTGACTTCAGGCAATTTTATTAACCCCACTCTGCCTCGTGTCCTCAATGACAAAATGGAATTAGTAACTGTACCCCCACCATATGGTTGTTGTAGGGATTAAATGAGATGATCCATTTAAAGCACTTTAAAGATCCATTTAATGCCTGCCACATAGTAAATTAAAGCTCAATACATGTTTATTAGTGTTTTTATTAACAACTACTTATTAGAGTTATTGTTATTATTATCAACAAAAGTCTTCACTGATTTCACCAAAAGGGAAGAGGAGGAGAAGGAGAAATAATCATGGTATTACAGACCAATAGAGAGCTAATGGTTCTCAGCCAATCAGGCAGGTATGTCATAGAAGTGTATGAGGTCATAGAACTATAATATAGTGAAACTATATATATTATATGTGTAGTATATCTTCAATCTAACAATATATATAATATATATTATATTATATATAACAAACATATAACTATATGTATTCACCCTAACAATAGAACAATATAATCTATTCTGATCTATAATCTATTATAATATTCTATACAATAGTATAATAATATAATATAACCTATTATAATCTATAATCACACCTTATCTACCTATTCCCACCCTGCAAAGCAGACAGACACTGGGACCAGGCCTTGCCTCAAGGGCCAAAGACGGAGTGATGTTGGGCTGACAAAGGATGCTGTCTAGGAATTGACAAAGCTGACTTTCTGGTCAGACAAACAGCAAGCCCTGAGGACCAAGCTGAACACCACCCCACAGATTTCTGATTAGAAGATAGCCAAGGCCAGACAGAGCAGTGATACCAGGTGCATCTGCCCAGGCACAACCCAGATGGAGCTCAGGGTCTAGGGGCCAAACTGCTGGAATTCAGTGTCATGAGCAAGGCCAGTTTTTAGTCTTTAAGAGGTTTTGGGAGCCATCCAGAGACTAGGATCTTGTAACAGGAATGACACCAGAAGCCCAGTCCTACAAAATGGTATACATCCTTGGTGGATGGAGGGGAAGACACTGGGGAAAGACTCAGGCAGGCTTGGAATTCAGGCAAGACAGGAGTTCATTCCTCCCAGAACAGACAAGTAACAAGGAACTCAAAATCAAGTTCAGAATAGGAACCCGTGTTCTTTTAACTGGAATCAGTGACAAGAAAAAGAACATAGGCAATAGTAATGTTTCTATTTACTGAGTACCTTTTATGTGCCAAAGTGGTACTAGATATGTGACTTGAGGCCTAGGGACCAGTTCTGGGACAATTCACCCAGAGTCTGGTTTTTAAAAGGACCCCAGCCCCTAGGTATCCTGAAGCCAGCTTTGTTGTGCTCATAAAGGAACAACTGAGCCAGCAAATGGAAATCAGCAAGTCCAGCTGTGGGAGGCCAAGGTGCCAAGTGACCCTCATATCACCTTGTATTTGGTTGCGACTGCATCTCCACAGGAGTTGTGTCTGTAATGAAAACATAACAAAATCTTCCTTGTCATCTTTAAGTTACATTTGCAGATCATTCTGCTGTTGAGAAATATGATAATTTTCCTCATCAAGATGGGTATAATTTAAACTCCAGTTGATCTATAGCACATGGCCTGTATCTGGCAAGCAGATCTTCAATTTGGCTACAACAGCATTGAAACTCAGCCAGTCCCCATATCTGGAGCTGCTATAGTTTTGACACATAATAATAAATTAAAATGCAGCCCACTCCCTCTCCCCAGTGAATTTCATTAAATCACAACCTGTCCACAGAACTCCCATTGATCCGGTTTCTGGCCTAGAGCTGACTTCATGTGAAGGTACTGTGAGATGAAAACACCAGTTATCCTAACAGTTAGGAAAATACATTGGAAGGTCAATTAAAGAATGAATGAAAGATGGAAAACTCAGGACATGGGTTGGAAGGAGGAGAGAAACAAAAGAGAAAGTTAACCTATACTGTGTACAAAGGGAACAGAAAGGTGAGAAAGAGAAAAGCAGGGAAAAGAGGAGAGATGGCCGGGGAACAAGAGAAAAGAGGAAGCAACACGAAGGCTATCAGACAACACAAAGAAATAAAAGGCATACAGATTGGCAGAGAAGAAGTTAAACTGTCCCTGTCTGCAGATGACATGATATTGTACATAAAAAACCCTAAAGAATCTACTCCAAAACTACTAGATATAATATCTGAATTCAGCAAAGTTGCAGGATACAAAATTAATATGCAGAAATCTGTGGCAATTTTATGCACTAACAATGACCTAGCAGAGAGAGAAATCAGGAAAACAATTCCATTCAACGTTGCATCAAAAAGAATAAAATACCTAGGAGTAAACCTAACCAAGGAAGTGAAAGACCTATACCTGAAAACTACAAGACACTCATGAGAGAAATTAAAGAAGATACCAATAAATGGAAACATATCCCATGCTCATGGATAGGAAGAATTAATATTGTCAAAATGGCCATCCTGCCCAAAGCAATCTACAGATTCAATGCAATTTCTATTAAAATACCAACAGCATTCTTCAACAAACTAGAGCAAATAGTTCTAAAATTCATATGGAACCACAAAAGACCCCGAATAGCCAAAGCAATCCTGAGAAGGAAGAATAAAGCTGGGGGGATTAGGCTTCCCAACTTCAAGCTCTACTACAAAGCCACAGTACTCAAGACAATTTGGTACTGGCACAAGAACAGACCCATAGACCAATGGAACAGACTAGAGAGCCCTGATATAAACCCAACCATATATGGTCAATTAAAGGAGCCATGGACATATGCAATGGGGAAATGACAGCCTCTCCAACAGCTGGTGTTGGCAAAACTGGACAGTTACATGCAAGAGAATGAAACTGGATTATTGTTTAACCCCATACACAAAAGTAAACTCAAAATGGATCAAGGACCTGAATGTAAGTCATGAAACCATAAAACTCTTAGAAGACAACATAGGCAAAAATCTCCTGAATATAAGCATGAGCAACTTCTTCCTGAACGCATCTCCTTGAGCAAGGGAAACAAAAGCAAAAATGAACAAGTGGGACTACATCAAACTGAAAAGTTTCTGTACAGCAAAGGGCACCATCAACAGAACAAAAAGGCATCTTACAGTATAGGAGAATACATTTTTAAATGACATATCTGACAAGGGGTTAACATCCAAAATATATAAAGAACTTACACGCCTCTACACCCAAAAAGCAAATAACCCAATTAAAAAATGGGCAGAGGATATGAAGAGACAGTTCTCCAAAGAAGAAATTCAGATGGCCATCAGATACATGAAAAGATGCTCCACATCACTAATCATCAGGGAAATGCAAATTAAAACCACAATGAGATATCACCTCACACCAGTAAGGATGGCCACCATCGAAAAGACTAAGAACAACAAATGCTGGGGAGGATGCAGAGAAAGGGGGACCCTCCTACACTGCTGGTGGGAATGTAAGCTAGTTCAACCATTGTGGAAAGAAATATGGAGGTTCCTCAAAAAAACTAAAAATACAAGTACCATTTGACCCGGGAATCCCACTCCTTGGAATTTACCCAAAGAATACAGCTTCTCAGATTCAAAAAGACATATGTACCTCTATGTTTATTGCAGCACTTTTTACAATAGCCAAGATATGGAAGCAACCTAAGTGTCCATCAGTAGATGAATGGATAAAGAAGATGTGGTACATATACACAATGGAATACTATTCAGCCATAAGAAGGAAACAAATCCTGCCATTTGCAACAACATGGTTGGAGCTGGAGAATATTATGCTCAGTGAAATAAGCCAGGCAGAGAAAGACAAGTGCCAAATGATTTCCCTCATTTGTGGAGTATAACAATGAAGCAAAACTGAAGGAACAAAATAGCAGCAGACTCAGAGACTCCAAGAAGGAACTAGTAGTCACTAAAGGGAAGGAGTGTGGAAGGGCAGGTGGGGAGGGTAGGAGAAGGGGATTGTGGGGTATTATGTTTAGTACACATGGTGTGTGGGGGGGATCACGGGGAAAACAGTGTAGCACAGAGAAGGCAAACAGTGAATCTGTGGCATCTTACTACACTGAAGGACATTGGGGTATGAGTGGGAACTTGATAATATGAGTAAATGTAGTATCCACATTGTTTTTTCATGTGAAACGTTCATAAGAGTGTATATCAATAATACCTTAATAATAATAAATAAAAGACGAGGCAACACGGAGGGACTGGTCAGCAGAAAGAAATTCCAAGTGACAGGGAGATCGGAGAATGATCTAAGACCAGGGGTGTCTAATATTTCATTCCACATTGTTTGCATTGCTGCAATATAAACTACCCAGCCTAGCCCTGACACTTTCAGTGAAGTCTGAGTTTTCTGCACTGTTGCTGGTAGTGTTATGGGGATAAAGGGTCAGGGCAGTAGAGGGAGGTGTGCCCAAACCCGCATTCACCCCTCAGCGAATGTGGACAGTTTTGTCTGCCCACCACGTGATCCTGGTAGGATGGTCTGTCTCCAGGACACCTCCCACAGCTAACCATAGAGAGTGGTTCCAGAGGTGGACACAACCTAACAGCAAGACCAAATCCCTCCCTGAGATTGGTAATGAACACTTCAAAGAAGTTTACACTTTACTGGGGTTGGCTGAACTAATATGATGAAAGGTTTGAACAACCTTGGCTTTGTCCCTTTCTCCCACCTCTGCATAAAGAAAGCCCACCTTCAGGAGAAGAAAATTGGGTGACATACAGAAGGAGCAGAGGTGAAACATGGAGTGCAGGAAACCGCTGATGATATTGTTTGAGCCTCTGGATCAAGCCAGACCTGAAGCCTAGAACTTCTTGCACTTGCCAGTTGCATGTATCATTATGTTTCCGTTTTGATTAAGCTCATTTGAATGGGATTTCTCCCACTTTCAACCAGAAGTGAATAAACCCTTCCACTGATGCCTGGGTGGAGGTAACAGGATCCTCAAGAGAGAGGTGGAGGCCAAGAATCACAGGCCTCACAAGCAGCAAAGTGTATGGTAGCTCTTCATATTGCTGAAAGGACAGAGATGCAGTCACACTTGTTGCTGGCACAAAAGCAGATATAGAACAAATGACTTTTCACAAATATAATACAAGGTGGGTAACTTCGAAAAGGAAAAGGCTGCCTAGGGATTGCCAAGGCTGAGTCATTGATCAGGCTGTGAGCTAGGTTACAGTGTAACAGTGTAATCAGAGAAACAGGGATTGCCTGGGAGAATGAGGGATGGCATCAAGGAACTTGAGGTCATGACGAGGAGCCTCCGCCACCTGTCCCTCAACAGGGTCATATCTACTTGTCATGTGCCTGTCATCCATCTATTGGCACTTCAGTTTGGGGTGGCAGGTTTCCTGTTTTTAAATGAAGTGACTTTAGGAAGCCAATACATTTGCTGTGTTGTTCATTCATCCTGAGAGATGGGTAGTTCTGAGACATAGGAGATGAGAGCAATTACAGATTATGGGGGATTGCCTGGAGAGGCCAGCTTTGAATTGAGCACTTAAATGAGGGTGCCTAGAATCAGAAAGTTCAGTGAGGAGAGCTGTTCATACCTGCACAGAGTCCAGTTCTCATCCCCACCTCTGCAGACAAACTCATCCTTCCCCAGTGTTGCCTGGGGGGTTGTCAGTAGAGTGTATCCCACTGTTCCATGGGGTCCAGAAATAGTTGTCAGCTGCCGAGGACCCTCGGAAGCTCCCTGATGCCCCAGAAGGCCACCCATCAAGCATTCTTTAGCTAGGGCCTCTTAGGAGCAGGGGCTTCCCAGGTGAAGTCCTGTTCTCCAGTCTAGCAGCCAGAGCCCACTTCCCCAACTCAGTCCAGCCAACCCTTCCCAAGTCCTTTCCAAGTCATTCCTGCTTGGCCTGCCTTCAATTGAGCTAAAAAAAAAAAAACAGAACAACTCATGTCCTTGGACATCCTTGTATATAAACAAGACTCCAGCTCTAGGTCCCCTTCCCCTGAGAGAAACTGGCAAAACTCCAATGCCATGGCCTTGTAAAAGTGTGGAGCCTCTCCCAAGATTTCCTTTGGTCCATCTTCTCCTCACCAATCAGGAGTCTCACACAAACGTGGCTGCAGGGGTCACCTTGCTAGAGCTCCTCCTCAGTAAACAGGGTTCTCTCCCTGCCCCTTGGTAGATGGCCCCAGAAAGAAGGCAGGGCCAATTCCTCCTCAAAAGGAGGAAGAGATGATGTAGAGACAGGTGGGAAAACTGGAACTGCTGCCCTCTCCATGCCCACAGGAGTGGAGGGCAGGAGCTCAGGGTAAACAAGCAGATAGCAGTATGTCATGAAGTTCTCTCTTCATCGGAGAGGTCGGAGGGAAACCTGAAATCAAAGTGTTCAGATTCAGTAATTATTGTGAATCCACATGGTGGAATACTACACAGCAATTAAAAAGAGCGAACCATTGTGAACACAATATGAATGAATTGCACAGACATGATTTGGAGCAAGAGTCAGACTCATAAGAGTTCGAATTATATGTATCTATTTACATGAAGCTCAAGGACAGTCAAAACAAGTCACAGACATCAAATAGTCGGTTACCTTTGGGAGGTGGATATTCATGACAAGAGAACATGAGGGACACTTCTGGAGAGCTGGAGAGCTGAAGATGTTCTTTATCTGGATCTGGATGATGGCTACAAGCTACACGCAGGTATAAAAATTCATCAACTGTGAGGTTTGTGTATTTCACTCTATCTAAGGCATACCTCAATAAATTTGTTTTAATAAGTTTGGAGGACTGAGGGCATGGCAAAGCTGAGAAGCAATTTTGTATTGCTCCCTTGGGAACTACACATCTACCAGGAAAAAGGGAGCTGGGACTGTGCAGAGGGGGCTGAGTGACCAGACCTGACTGTCCAGCTACACTGCTCCCTAGCCTGGCACTTTTTAAATGGTAAAGTGGAGATTGGGTAGGGATGGAGAAATGCCCCTTGAGTGTAAAGGAATATGACCCTCTAAGGTACTACCTCAGGTTACCAAATACGCATGCATGTAAATGCAGGACCCACTGCTCATGGGGGTTGCCAGTGGCTAAGGGAGCATTACTGGAAGACAGGTTTCCACATTTTATCCTCTGGTAGGATATTTTTGAAGTATTTTCCTATTTGTATCCCCTCGTCCCTTCCCTCATTCAAGCAAACTGTCTGCACCATGCAGCTCCTCCACACCCTCCGGGGAGAGATGAGGCATGGCAGAGAGCACAACACGAGTCTCCTTGGCTGTGTGGTGTGAAAGCCTCAGCCTTCTAGAGAAAGAATAAAAGAGAATTCCAAGTATGTTATTTCAATGACTTTACCAGAATTATTAAAGAGTATGGATTTCTTCCAAGCCAAAAAGAGAGTCCTGGTTTGGTCTAGAGGGAGACAGTGCCACATGGGTGTCCCAGAAGCACTGTCAGGAAGCAGGGGGACCCCAAGAGGAAAGGCTGTGGAGAACATCCAGGTGGATGGGCCCACAGCCCTGGAGAATGTCTTCATGCCCTCGACTGTGACCCCAAACTCTTAGAACGCCATCAGACCTGCAGGCCATACTTAGCCCAAGGAAGGTGGCTCAGCAGTGACCTGCAGGGAAAGATCATCAGATGGGATTCCCCAAACACCCGGCACACCCCAGAAAGGCTGAGGCTCAAATTTCCCACCAGGCTAGATAAAAATGTACATCAAAGTAAGTACTAGGACTAAAGGTTTATTTCCTATAAACCTGAGTTTGTAGATTCCAGCTACACTTCTAGGTACTTCTGCAATAATTGAATCTGTTATAATGATTTTTGAATCTTTTCTGTTTCTGTTTTACTTGCATAATTTTCATTAAGTGTTTGTCACTCTGTGTTCCTGGTGTGGAAACCCACAAGGGAGGCAAGAGTCAGCTGAGGGTGTTCAACTGTGGCTTCCCTGCGGCTCTGGTCCAACCACAGGTTCCCGGGATCCAGTCCTGAAGTGGAACCACAGCAGGACACCTGCTGCCTCCCTCCTGGGCTCAGAGACCAGCCTGTGGCTGCTGGCTGTCAGGCTAGTGGGGTGCCCACCCGCCTCCTCCTTGCTTTACTGTAGAACAGACTCCCTGCCAGCCCAGGGCTGGGGGAGTCCAGGGAGGGGACTTTTCCTCTCCAGCCAGGCTCCCGAAATCCCCCACTAAATGACAGACCCTGGGCTTGCTCGCTCAGCCTTACCTGCTAACGTCTCACAGCAGCAGGGAACTGTCCTCCCAGCCCTGCCTCGGAGCCCCACGGAGGGAAGTCTGAGTCATGAAAGTACCTTTGCTCCCTCTTTTCTAGCTGCATTACTCCCCATCACTTCCTAAAGAGCTTATGTTTCCAAACCTACTTCCAACCCTGTAGCCCTGTCACAGCCCAGTTCTACAGAGCAAGAGGTGGGACAGTTGGACATAAAAAAGAAAGTGACACTCACTGACCATCTCTTATGTGTCATGCACTTTACACATGCTATCTCAATCATCATTTCTACTTTGTAGGCCAGGGATTATAGCTATAGGACATGAGAAAACCACCAAGAGTTCAGAGAGTTTAAGCAACTTGCTCCACCTCACACAGCTAATAAGTGACGAAGCCAAGATTCAAATTTATGTCTGACTCCACGGCTCCCCAGGGGGACCTGTCAGCGCCTGACCCAGCCCTCCCTGGGGTTCCTCAGTGCTAGCTTCATAGAATCCACACTCGCTACTAGCTGAGCAACAGCTTACCACCCCATTGCCCGGTCTCTTTGTTTCCCAATTTCACAGTCAACAAAGGAATCTTACTGTTCCAGCTCATCCCTTTAATCCAGTCCACACCTGCAGGCCAGCCCTCTATTACGAGCACCTGCCACTCCTCTGAGATGTGCTCTGCAGTCTCCCAGAGGTCCTCATGGGGTAGAGCAGAGTTGTCCCATTACCCTGGTAATTTGCTCCCTGAAGAACCCTGCAGTGACTTCCAGGAAGATGGCGGTGTGAGCAGGGCGGCAGAAATCTCCCAACACTATATTTATCTACGAAAATACAGCAAATACAACTATTCCTAAAAGAGAGACCAGAATACACAGGAAAGTGCACAGCATGCAGCTACACCCGAGAGGACTCGGCACCCCGTGAGGCGGTCAAGATACGGAGCCGCGACCCGGTGGGACCCGAGCACCCACCCACCACAGCGCACTGGCAGGAGGAGAGGATTCAGAGCCAGGAGGGAGTGGAAGTACACCCCGCGAAATAACCAGCCCCGGTGATCTGCGCGGGGAGCACTGACACACATCGCATGGTGTAGCAGAGACTGGAGACACAGAGGGGCAGGATCTGAGCGGGGAATGCGCCACGGTGCTTGCAGCCGGCTGCCAGGAAGGAAAAAAGAAAAAGAAAAGCGTGCACTTTTTTCAGCAATCTTAAAGAGACAGGAGCCCAGCGGAGGAGCCGGATCGCCCCGGCACACTCAGCCCAGCGGACTGGGAGTCCTGGGGAGTTTCGGACCCCTTAGCCGGTGACTGGGAAAGGGTGGCTGCACTTAGACTTCTTACAGAGATCAACAGCCTCACATTCGTTCCCACCCCGGCCAGAGCTATAAAGGGCCCTGGGGAGCAGCACGGCCACAGCTGCGGAATAGTGGAGCAACAGCGCCACCTACAGCATCCCCACAGAATCTACTCCCGGTGGGCGTTTTTTTGTTTTTTTTCTTTTTTTTGTTGTTTTGTTTTGTTTTGTTTCCTTTTTTTGTTCTTCCTTCTCTTTATTTTTCTTTTCCTTAATTTCTTTCTTTTTTTTTTCTTTTTTCTTTTTAAAGTCTTAAAGAACCCAGCTGACATACATGGCAACTACCAGCGACCACTTCTATAGCCATGAAAAGGCAGAGGAATATGGTCCAGACTAAAATCAACCAGACAACCCCAGAGAGGGAGCCTGAAGGGATGGAAATGCACAGTCTTCCTGAAAAAGAATTCAGAATGAAAGTCATAACCATGCTGATGGATCTACAGAGAAATTTGCAAAAGCTGAGGGAGAAAGTGAGGGAAGTGAGGAAAGACAATGCAGAAATCAGACAAGCGATCGATGGGCTTAACAGCAGACTGGATGAGATGCAAGAGACTGTTAATGGAATAGAAATCAGAGAACAGGAATACAGAGAAGTCGAGGCAGAGAGAGATAAAAGGATCTCTAGGAATGAAAGAATATTAAGAGAACTGTGTGACCAATCCAAACGGAACAATATTCCCATTACAGGAGTACCAGAGGAAGAAGAGAGAGAAAAAGGGATAGAAAGTGTCTTTGAAGAAATAATTACTGAAAACTTTCCCGTGCTGGGGAAGAAAATACTCTCGCAGTGCACTGAAGCCCACAGACCTCCCAACACAAGGGACCCAAGGAAGACAACACCAAGACATACAATAATGAAGATGGCAAAGATCAAAGATAAAGACACAGTATTAAAGGCAGCTAGAGAGAGAAAAAAGATCACCTACAAAGGAAAACCCATCAGACTATCATCAGACTTCTCAAAAACCTTACAGGCCAGAAAAGAATGGCATGATATATTTAATGTAATGAAACAGAAGGGCCTCGAACCAAGAATATTGTATCCAGCACAATTATTATTTAAATATGATGGAGGGATTAAACAATTTCCAGACAAACGAAAGTTGAGAGAGTTTGCCTCTCATAAGCCACCACTACAGGATATCTTAAATGGACTGCTCTAGAAGGAAGAACCCCTAAGGCTAAAAAGATGTCACCAGAGAAAATAAAATCATAGCAAAGAAAGCAGACCACCCAAATACTAACTAAAGGCAAAGAATAAAAGACCTAGTATATAAAGAATGGAGGAGGAAGAATAAGAAGGGAGAGAAATAAAGAAACATCAGACGGTGTTTACAATAACTTAACAAGAAAGTTAAGTTAGATTGTTAGATAGTAAAGAAGCAACCCTTGAGCCTTTGGTAACCACGAATCTAAAGCCAGCAATGGCAATAAGTACATATCTATCGATAATCACCCTAGACACAGAGTAACAGAATGGATAAAAAAGCAAGACCCATCTATATGCTGCTTACAAGAGACTCACCTCAAACCCAAAGATATACACAGACTAAAAGTGAAGGGATGGAAAAAGATATTTCATGCAAACAACAAAGAGAAAAAAGCAGGTGTGGCAGTACTTGTATCAGACAAAATAGACTTCAAAATGAAAGTAGCAAGAGATAAAGAAGGACATTACATAATGATAAAGGGGTCAGTCCAACAAGAAGATATAACCATTATAAATATATATGCACCCAACACAGGACCACCAGCATATGTGAAACAAATACTAACAGAATTAAAGGAGGAAATAGACAGCAATGCATTCATTTTAGGAGACTTCAACACACCACTCATTCCAAAGGACAGATCAACCAGACAGAGAATAAGTAAAGACACAGAGGCACTGAACAACACACTAGAACAGATAGACCTAACAGACATCTACAGAACTCTGCACCCAAAAGCAACAGGATACACATTCTTCTCAAGTGCACATGGAACATTTTCCAGAATAGACCACATACTAGGCCACAAAAAGAACCTCAGCAAATTCAAAAATACTGAAATCCTACCAACCAACGTCCCAGATCACAAAGGTATAAAACTAGAAATAAATTTTAGAAAGAAATCAAAAAGGCTCACAAATACATGGAGACTTAACAACATTCTCCTAATTAATCAATGGGTTAACAACCAAATCAAAACAGAAATTAAAGAATATATGGAGACTAATGACAGCAACAACACAAAGCCACAACTTCCATGGGACGCAGCAAAGGCAGTTCTAAGAGGAAAGTATATTGCAATCCAGGCCTATTTAAAGAAGGAAGAACATTCCCAAATGAATAGTCTAAAGACACAATTACTGAAATTGGAAAAAGAAGAACAAATGAGGCCCAAAGTCACCAGAAGGAGGGACATAATAAAGATTAGAGAAGAAATAAATAAAATTGAGAAGAATAAAACAATAGAAAAAATCAATGAAACCAAGAGCTGGTTCTTTGAAAAAATAAACAAAATAGATAAACCCCTAGCCAGACTCATTAAGAGAAAAAGAGAATCTACACACATAAACACAATCAGAAATGAGAAAGGAAAAATCACGACGGACCCCACAGAAATACAAAGAATCATAAGAGAATATTATGAGAATCTATATGCTAACAAGCTGGAAAACATAGAAGAAATGGACAACTTCTTGGAAAAATACAACCTTCCAAGACTGACCAAGCAAGAAACAGAAAAACTAAACAGACCAATCACCAGCAACGAAATTGAATCGGTAATCAAAAAACTACCCAAGAACAAAACCCCCGGACCTGATGGATTCATCTCTGAATTCTACCAGACATATAGAGAAGAAATAACACCCATTCTCCTTAAAGTTTTCCAAAAAATAGAAGAGGAGGGAATACTTCCAAACTCATTCTATGAAGCCAGCATCACTCTAATACCAAAACCGGGCAAAGACCTCACCAAAAAAGAAAATTACAGACCAATATCCCTGATGAACGTAGATGCAAAAATACTCAACAAAATATTAGCAAACCGAATTCAAAAATACATCAAGAGGATCATACACCATGATCAAGTGGGATTCATCCCAGGGATGCAAGGATGGTACAACATTCGAAAATCCATCAACATCATCCACCACATCAACAAAAAGAAGAACAAAAACCACATGATCATCTCCACAGATGCTGAAAAAGCATTTGACAAAATTCAGCATCCATTCCTGATTAAAACTCTCAACAAAATGGGTATAGACGGCATGTACCTCAACATCATAAAGGACATACATAACAAACCCACAGCTAACATCATACTTAACAGTGAGAAGCTGAAAGCTTTTCAACTAAGATAGGGAACAAGACAGGGATGCCCACTCTCTCCACTGTTATTCAATATAGTACTGGAAGTCCTAACAACGGCAATCAGACAAAACAAAGACATACAAGGCATCCAGATTGGTAAAGAAGAAGTCAAATTGTCACTATTTGCAGATGACATGATACTGCACATTAAAAACCCTAAAGACTCCAGTCCAAAACTACTAGAACTAATATCTGAATTCAGCAAAGTTGCTGGATACAAAATTAACACACAGAAATCTGTTGCTTTCCTATACACTATCAATGAACTAGCAGAAAGAGAAATCAGAAAAACAATTCCATTCACAATTGCATCAAAAAGAATAAAATACCTAGGAATAAACCTAAGGAAGGAAGTGAAAGACCTGTACTCTGAAAACTACAAGACACTCCTAAGAGAAATTAAAGAGGACACTAACAAATGGAAATACATCCCATGCTCTTGGCTAGGAAGAATAAATATTGTCAAAATGGCTATACTACCTAAAGCAATCTACAGATTCAATGCAATCCCTATCAAACTACCAACAGCTTTCTTCAATGAACTGGAACAAATAATTCTAAAATTCATATGGAACCACAAAAGACCCCGAATAGCCAAAGCAATCCTGAGAAGGAGGAATAAAACAGGGGGAATTATGCTCCCTGACTTCAAGCTCTACTACAAAGCCACAGTAATCAAGACAATTGGGTATTGGCACAAAAACAGACCCACAGACCAGTGGAACAGAATAGAAAATCCAAACATTAACCCAAACATACACAGTCAATTAATATTTGATAAAAGGAGCCTTGGATATACAATGGGGAGATGACAGCCTCTTCAGCAGCTGGTGTTGGAAAAACTGGACAGCTACATGTAAGAGAATGAAACTGGACTACTGTCTAGCCCCATACACAAAGGTAAACTCAGGGTGGATCAAAGACCTGAATGCAAGTCATGAAACCATAAAACTCTTAGAAAAAAACATAGGCAAAAATCTCTTGGACATAAACATGAGCGACTTCTTCATGAACATATCTCCCTGGGCAAGGGAAACGAAAACAAAAATGAACAAGTGGAACTATATCAAGCTGAAAAGCTTCTGCACAGCAAAGGACACCATCAGTAGAACAAAAAGACATCCTACAGTATGGGAGAATATATTCATAAATGAAATATCCAATAAAGGGTTGACATCCAAAATATATAAAGAGCTCACACACCTCAACAAACAAAAAGCAAATAATCCAATTAAGAAATGGGCAGAGGACATGAATAGATACTTCTCCAAAGAAGAAATTCAGATGGCCAACAGGCACATGAAAAGATGCTCCACATCGCTAATCATCAGAGAAATGCAAATTAAAACCACAATGAGATATCACCTCACACCACTGAGGATGGCCAACATCCAAAATACAAACAACAACAAATATTGGCGAGGATGTGGAGAAAGGGGAACCCTCCTACACTGCTAGTGGGAATGCAAATTAGTTCAACCATTGTGGAAAGCAGTATGGAGGTTCCTCAAAAAACTCAAAATAGAAATATCATTTGACCCAGGAATCCCACTCCTAGGACTTTACCCTAAGAATACAGCAGCCCAGTTTGAAAAAGACATATGCACCCCTATGTTTATCACAGCACTATTTACAATAGCCAAGAAATGGAAGCAATCTAAGTGTCCATCAGTAGATCAATGGATAAAGAAGATGTGGTACATATACACAATGGAATATTATTCAGCTATAAAGAGAAAAACAAATCCTACCATTTGCAACAACATGGATGGAGCTAGAGGGTATTATGCTTAGTGAAATAAACCAAGCCGAAAAAGACAAGTACCAAATGATTTCACTCATATGTGGAGTATAAGAACAAAGAAAAAAACTGAAGGAACAAAACAGCAGCAGACTCACAGAACCCAAGAACGGACTAATAGTTACCAAAGGGAAAGGGACTGGGGAAGATGGGTGGGAAGGGAAGGACAAGGAGGAAAAAGGGGCATTACGATTAGCAGACGTAATGTAGGGGGGGTGCAGGGAGGGCTGTACAACACAGAGAAGACAAGTAGTGACTCTATAACATCTCATTATGCTGATGGACAGTGACTCTAACGGGGTTGGTGGGGGGAACATGATGAAGGGGGTAGTTTAATAACCATAATATTGCACATGTAATTGTAGATTAATGATACCAAAATAAATTATTTAAAAAAAAAAAGAACCCTGCAGTGGCTTCCTTCCCCTACACGTTTTATTTCTCTGTTACCCTGCTGGAACCCCCTGGGATCACTTCCCAACTGGTTGCACTCAAATCCTTATTTCATGGTCTGCTTCTGGGGAATCCTAACCCCAAAAGGTTTGAGAGAAAAAAGAATGACTCCTGGGCTGTTGACCTTGACCCGTCAAGCTTCATTATTTCAGCTTAACCAGCTACATGTATTGAGCGTTTGCCGTGTGCCAAGCATTCTGCCAGGCCGGTTACACAGAGTATGCCCATTAATTATCCCAGCCCCATTATGTAGTATAGGATCATCCCCACATTACCAATAAGGAAACAGGCTCAGAAAAGTCAAGCCTTTTGCCCAGGTTCAGAAGCCAGTAAGTGGTGAGGCTGGTATTCAGAAGCAGGAGGTGAAGAAGGTGGAAAGTCGCTCTGTTTTGGCTTGGGGGCCTGAAATGCGGGATCATGGCAACCCCTGTTTCCAACTGCCAGCCCCTCACTCCCAAATGGAAAGCTCCCACTTCCTCACAGTGGAGATTCTTAATGGTACTACCTTTTCACAGATAGAGAAAGTGGAGGTAAGAGATGGAAAAAGAGAGGCCGGAAGTACAGAGGGTGGAAGAGAGAGTCAACTAAGAGCTATTTTGTACTGAATGCTTACAGTGCACCAGCCGCTGTGAAATTCTTTCTGTCATCTCACTTAACCTTCCCAACAAGGCTTGAGGGAAGAATTGTCTAATATTCTAATATTATGCCCATTTAAGACAACAGGGGAAGGACAAGCTCTATGGACTAATAAACAGAAAATCCAGCCAATCTGACACCATGTGTGGCATGGGTCCAGCCCCACCTCACTGTGACTCAGCCTCAGCTTCTATGTTTTCCATTTCTTTTCTTTCTTTTTTTAACACAACAGTTCCACGTGGTACTTTCTGAGCATCCCCTGCCTGGCCCCGGAGGATGGTTGGGGGGCGCTGGGGAGGGGAATTCAACCTCCTCAAGGGGTTTGAGGCAATCAAACAGCAGTTGCATGGCATAAAAAGGAGGGTCCCAGCTGTCAGTTTCCCTCCAGTTTTCAGAAGCACTAACAGGACTTTGAAGAAAGAAAAGCCAGTGGTCTGCGTGTCTGTAGCCCTCGGGCTAGAAAGCAGCCCGTGTGTTTGCTGTCTGAGAGGGTGGTTTTGTGGCTGGAGGATTGTGTGTGTATGTGACAGTGGGAGTGCTTTATCAGCATTACTCATGGGGCAGTGTCAAAAATGTACATGCTACAACTTAGGTATACCGAGGGAAAAAAGTTGTTCTCTTCATTTTCAGTAACTGATCTCATACTGGAATATCCATTCCCACCAATGAAGGAAGAAACACTTAAACAAAAGCAATTAAGGGAAACCATCTCTTCTGCAGTAAAGCAGATGCCCTTCAGGTGAGGAGCACGGTCAACGTGGAGTTCAGCCCCCTTGTCAAGGCTGTTTCTTACCTCCCAAGACGGCTTCAGGATGCAGGGCGTCCTGGCTGGGGGGAGGGACATTGCTCCAGCTGATGTTGCGTTGAGCTATGGTTATCTCACCTCGCCTCTGACCCCTCCGGGTGGCCACAGTGCCACAGCTGGGGCAACTCTCTTCTCTGCAGCGGCCAGGGCCCAGGATCCCTCGCTTCCTGCCTCTGTCCACCCAGTTTCCACTGACCTGAACCTCAGCACGTCTTCCATTCTTTTCAAGCCACCCACTTGGCAGCCTCTATGACAGCGTCATCTGGAGCCTCACCAGCATATCCAGAACACCATTCCATTGCCGTCTCAGAAACTACAAGCGCTGAGAGTCTCCCCCTGCCCACATCCCTGAGAAGAACAAAGTCTGTGTTATATCCTGGCCCCTCTTCCTCCAATTCCCAGCTTCCACTAAATCCTCAATGTCTTCACACACTGCTTCACCCACTATGTGGGTGTCTTGCCAGTGGTTTTCAGCCCTGGGTGAGTTCACTACAGATTCAGTGAGACCGAGGAATGACAATGGAAATGTTCTTGGGGTGAAAGGGTTTATACCCAACTTATTCCCACGGTGGCAGGTCAATCACTAGGATCCTGTCCACTCAGAGCAAGTCTGCATCCAGCAAGCCGGTCTCTGCCTCTAAGCCTCTCTGCCGCCACAGCCATCTCAGCGTCTGTCCTCGGTGCTGTCACCACTCCAGTCTCATCTCTGCTCTCCTGCAGCCTTGCAGCCATGCCACTGCGTCGCCCAGCGCACTGGGCGGAGCTCTTTATATATAGTCAGTAACAACGTATTGCCCACACACGTGTAGCAAGCAAGCTGACCAGGGCCAGGTGAGAATCCTAGCCAGAGGAACCTTCACTTTATCCACAGTGGGTCTGGGCCCTCATTCCCCAAAACAACCCTGCTGTAAGACTACTGAGCGTCAACAGATATTTACTGGAAATTTAGGCATAAGATAGGTTCTAAAAGCACAGAATAATTCAGATAAGAACTGGAAATTGGGTATTATCCATAAAATCCCTGCCAGAAGAAATTACTCTCTCCTTGGCCTGACCATCTTCCCCAGAGCTGGGACCCCTGCACACCTCCGCCTTGTCCCTCACAACCCCATACCAACTCTAAAGCTGACCACGAACAACTCCCAGTCCTACTTCCTTCTTATGCAGAACAGGGTGACCGTCTCTGGGCAATAGAGGTAGTAGTGGGGTGAAGTAAGGGGTCTCCCCTTTTACAATCAAACATGCTCAGTAAGCATTTTTTCCCCTAAGTCAAAGAGTAATTCCCTCCTAAGATTTTTGCTGTCATTGTGGACCAGCCAGCTCCCTTTACTCGGCTCTACTAAAACGATATTCTTGTAATGCCTCAAACTTTTCTTTGAATCCTCACAGTGACCAATAGCTAATACCATTATCCCCACTTCACAAACAAGAGGCTCTGCAGAGTTAAACAGGCAACACCTCAACCCCAGGTCTGCCATACACTACATGCCCTCCACCACAGCTCGTCCCGAGAGAAGGAGCTGTTCCCACAGCTGGGAGGTAGATGGTCCTCAGGATCAGCACATGTGGCAGGAAGGGCCGGTGTGCTATGCAAGCCACGTGGGGAACCAGCAGGTAGAACCGTTGCCACTGGGAGAGGCTGCTTCCAAGCTTCCTGCTGGCCCAAGGCCCCATCCTTACAGAACAATCCCCAGGATTCTGCTCCTTCCCAGGCCAGCCTCTTCCCTGACAAGAGAGCCCCTCTGTGAAAACCAATGCAAGGCCCATCCTGCAAACAGTTCCCTGGGGCACACCACACACCGGACCTCAGAGCTGCAGACAGCCAGCTGCAAACCTGCAGCTCTCCCAGGCCCTCCGAGCAGCATGCGCTCCTGGCACACAGGCACTGAGCCTCTTCTCCTTTACCAGGCATGGAGCCAAGCCCAGAAGGAACAACAGTGTTTGCTGAACTAGGCCCAGGTCCAGCCACTACTGTTTCTTCCCTCCTTCATGATAAAGGTTGAACTGACCTCGGGGACAGCACAACTAATACCACTTACTGAGCACCTGCTTTGTGCCAGGCACTGTATGCAATGACCTTGTCTCGTCTCCCCGGTCACCTGAGTTCAGTAGCAGTCAGCCCATTTCACAGATGACGAAACCATCTAGCCAGATCGTGGCGGTTTCTTGAGTTTCACAGCTGAAGCAACAGAAACTGGAATTTGAACCAAAGCTTTTGCAACTCCAAGGCCTGTGCCATTTCCACTAGGAAACACCCTCTGTCTGGAAAGGTAACGATCAACCCCTCCTTTCCCGGGGATCAAATCTCACGCGTCTTCTCTGGGGAGAAGGCATGTAAGGCTGTGTTTTCAGCTTCAGAGTGTGATGGGGGAGCAGTGGGGTATGGGGTAAGGTGAGGGGGGCTGGGCAGGGTTGAGCCACTGGGGAGTCATTCCCCTCAGAGAACCCCATTAAGAGAGCCTGGATTTCTCACTGGACTGAGGGATAAGAGGCTCTAAGGCTGGGACCCAAAACTCCCTGGGAATTCTCCGTGGAACACCAGGGCACATCCTGCCAGATCACTTTTTACAAATAGATCAGACATGCATATGATACAAATTCCTAAAGATACCAAAATGGTATATAATGAAAAGGAGGTCTCCGCCTACCACAGTCTCTAGGCCTCCCTCCCACTACTCTTCCTAAGGGAAAGGGAAAATAATTGTTATGGTTTCTTAAACGCCTCCAAAAGAGAATCAGTGCATTTGCAAGCATAGATGAGCCCTATTTTTTTTTACACACATGCAGCATACTACACAATCCATTCTGTTCCTTGCTATAGATCATTAGCGTGTCTTACAGATCATTCCAGACCTGCATGTAGCAAGCAGCCTCACTTTCTTTAGTAGCTGCCTAACATTCCATTACATGGAATTAATCAGAATTAATCAGTCCCCAGTGACAGCCAGTGAGGCTGTCTCCAATCTTCATCTTGTATATATCAGATTGTACATGTGTGAGTATATGTGTAAAATAAATTCCCAGAAGTAGGATTACTGGTGCTTATTAAATACAATCTGTGCTTTTAAATTTTTAATAGATTTTGCCAAACTGCCCCTCACGGAAGTTGTAGCAATGTAGAACCACGAGTGAAAGGCTGCATAAGGGAAGCTTTTTACATGATGGAAACACCTTTAGCTGGAAGGGACTAGCTGAGGGGCAGACAGACAGGCCTGTGCCTGGCCCAGATATTGATCCTAGGACAGCAAGAAACAAAGAGGAGCCAGCACTGCTCCCAGGCTGCTTCCCGCAAGCAGTCCGCCCATTTCACAAGTGAGAAAACAGGCTCAGAGAGTTGACATCCTCACCCAGGGTCATGGCCTGGCACCCTGTAAGTCCAGGGCTAATGCCTCCAGACAATAGGCTTGGCCCTCTGATCTCAGCTGCTATCTCCTGTGCTGACTTGGCTACAACTTAGAGAACCCAGTTCCTTCCTACTGCGGACTGAAAATAGTTGGGCCACTCATACGGTCTCGGGCTTCCCCTTGTCATTTCATTCCTGCCCACAGGAAGCCAGGACCAGTGCCCACACACACACTCACCAGCTGCTGTTTCCAGCCTACTCGGGGCCCACGGAGCCTTGAGCATCCACCTCTCTGAAGTGGGTCACAGTGATTACCCCGGACATTCATCCACCAGCCTGGGAACTGGAAAACTCAGCAGGTCCTTTCCATGGTTACGGCTGGGTGACGGGCAGTGGGGCGGGAAAGAAGTGGGAGCAGCGCGTGAGCCACGGTGTGATAATCAGCCACTCTGGAGACAGAAGTAAGCATGGGGACAAGTTCTCTCCTTCGTCCTTAGAAAGTGCCTTCGCATCATTAACTCACTTCGCCTCCACAGCGGTTCTGAGTCAGACAAGGCAGGGATTCCTATGTTCATTGTTCCCATTTTACAGAAAAGAAAAGGAGGTAAGGTGTGCCCACAGCTAAAGAGCAGAGACTAGAAGCAGACCCAGGTTTTCTGGTGCCGAATCCTGGCCACATTTTGTTCTGCCCCCATGGTAAGCAATCTCCTGGCAGTAGGAGATAGCCACAGAAACCACCCCTTACCTGCCCACACCCAGAACGAGTCACCATGTCCCTAGTCATGTTGTTTGGGACCCTCCAATACACAGATATACATGAACTCCCTTCCCTGGGTCCTCATCTTTGTTTCAGCTCCATAGATACATCCTTTGGAAGGACACTCTTGGGATGCTTCTGCTAGGTGGCCTTGCACTAGATCTAAGTGCCTGGCATGTCTTCTGGAACATGACAGGTGCTCAATAAGGGTGTGTTGCTTGGTTGGCCGAGAGGATGGATGGATGGATGCATGGATGGATGGATGGATGGATGGATGGGTGGGTGGATTGGATGGATGGATGGATGGATGGATGGATGGATGGATGGATGGATTGGATGGATGGATGGATGGATGGATGGATGGATGGATGAACAGAAGAGGAGTGGGTACGCGGAGTACTGGTTTAATTTGTTTCTTTGCTTATTTGTTTTATGTTTTCATTTTTCTACACAGCATCCATTAACCCCTCCAAATATCACCTCACATTTTTTGTGGAATTACTTCTCCCCCAGGGTATAGAGTCCCAGTGGTACTAAAAATCAGGTGCTCTATCTTCTCCCAGCCAAGAGCAAGCAAATGACGCAAGCTTGGCTGGTCATCCTCCCTCCGCTGGGACTATGAATCCTTAGGAGATTGAGATGCGGGCAGGGAAAACGGCGGGAGTACATCTATTTCCACAGTGGTACTCTGATGAGGCTGTCAGGTAGTACCTCCTGCCCAAACACCCAGAGCTTCCCTGGTTTCTCACTGTCCCTTTTCCAAGTCAGGTTCTCCAATGTTCTGTCCCTTCTATGAGTTACTCAACATTACCCCCAGTACATCACCTTCCTGCCCAAGTTAGCCATTTTCTGCACTTATAAACAGTGAATTTTAAATGACACAGACGTAGAGATGAATGAGCTGATGAATGAATGGATGGTGGAGGAATGGAAGGAGTGACAGGGTGGAGTAGGTGGAGTAGTGGGCAGAAGGATGGATGCAAGATAGCCCATGAAAGGATGCTGTAAGCTAAGTAGTAAGGTGAGTCCCAGGCCTTGGAAGGATGGGCGGGGGAAAAGGGATGATAACCCCTCACCCTTACCCATAGGAGCAGTGTGAACTGATAGGAACTGATGTGAACCAATTTTAGGGGCAAGAAGACATCTAGCCCCAAATCTCCTCTAGTACAGTAGAGAGAAATCCTTTAGTTCTGTATCTTTTAACTGGAAACAGCTTCAGAAATAATATTGTCAACCCTCCATTTCCTAGATGAGGAAACTGAGGCCCACAAAAGGCAAGTGGTCTGCCAAAATCTCACAGTTGGGTTTTGAGCTGAACTGGGACTAGAATTCAGGTCTCCTAGTTCTCAGTCCTTGCTCCTTTCACGACCCAAAGCCGTCTCTATAAGGAATGACTAAGAAGCAGAATTTCCAAATCTCATTTTGAGGAAATTCCCCAAGGGGACTTCCTCGCCCAGGCAGGAGGTCCTCAAAATACAGGAGGGTCTAAGAACCTATTGTAATATAATACATGCAGGTCTCAGTGCTGGGGGGGGGAGTGGGGGGGGGAGAGAGAGGGGGGAGGGAGGTGGCGTAGAGGAAGAGCAAGACACCGGGGATCCCCGTCCCTGAGAATGGGTGCAACAGACCAGGAGCCAAGGGGCTTCCCAGGAACAGCTCAAAAAAGGGGCAGAATCCAGACCACAGTCACCAGAGTCCTGTAAGATTCTGAAACGTGTGTCACTTCCTTTGTAAACCTGTCTGTGAAACCCTTTGGAAAAGGGTCTGCATGCTGGCCAATGGGGACAGCCAGCAAAGGAGAAGAGGGGACCAGGTCTCACTCCATGGCCAGACTCAGAGAGGATAAATCCGGTGAAGGACAGAGCATGGGGCTGTGTCTCTGAAGTCTGCAACACAGAGGGCCGGAGAGCTTGGGACGGTCCTGAATCATCACTATTCTCTGTGTGTCTTCTTCCTAATAAGTGAAATAATGCCTGAAGCATCTAGCACCAGCGCCGTGCCTAATTGCTAACGGAAAATCACCATCACTTCCCCTCGCCTGCCCCCATGTCTCCCAACACCAAGCTGAGATGGGCACCTCTACTGGGAGTGGGGAGGCATTGAGGGAAGAAACCGTGAGCCTGGACATCTGGGGCAAGGAAGGGAAGGGACAGCTTTCCCAGCATCTGCCGGTGCCAGCAACAGTGCTGGGCAGTGAACTGACTGCCTAGCAGCTAGGTATTCTTTGCCCCATTTCCAGAGAAGAAACCAAGGTGTAGAATAGTCCGTGGCTTGTCCAAAGACATACAGAGAGTAAGTGGTCTGTCTGATTTCAACCCCAATCCGCCCTCTTCACGAGGCCCCTCCCTAGGGCTGAAGGCAACAGAAGCCAGGGTGGGGAGGCTCTGGGCATATGCACAAGGACAGGGGACCTCCTGACAATATGACAAACATGCGGAGGAAAACCTAACAGACTCCACACTGTCAGGAGGAGCAGGACCTGAAATCATCCATCACTTGGCAGTTTCAGAAGAACTGATGCCTCCCCCAGGCCTCGCCCCAGGGCGCCCCGCCACCCCCCAGCACCTTGTGGTGGGCTCCTCCAGGAACCCGAGGCGAGTTAGCGCATCAGCAAACACCCTGGGTGTGGTCTCCAGCTGCAGAAAACAAGCGGGTGTACATAGCCACTGTCCCGTGTGGTGAAGGTGAGAAGACCTGGGGGTGGGGAAGACAAGCTGCAGCGCTCCGGGATGAAGGCGGTGAGACCATGAGCAGCTGTCACAGTCGGTACTCCTGGCCCGGTGAGAAGCCCCCGCGGTGATGAGGGGAAGGGAGGCGCAGAACATACTGACGTAGAAAGAGCAAACCGGAGCCGGACCACAAGGGAGGGCAGCATGTCTCAGAAAGAAGCCTGGATGGGTTCAGATCCTGCCTCCACCCGGGCAAGTCCCCCAAGCAGCCTGGGAAGCCTCAGCCTGTCCCACCGAGCTGCTACCTCCTGCAGATTGTCCAGCGGCACTAACGGAGCACCTACCCCCGCAGGGCCCTAGGAAACGAGGAGGGGTGAAAGAGCAGCTCACTGGCTGGGCTGGGAAGTAGTTATGCTTGTAAACAGGGCGGAGAAGGAGGGGCACAACCAGGGAGCCCCTCTCCCAGTTGCAGACTGGGAAAATTGACGCTCAGCAGAAGGAAATGGCTTTGCCTCAGGTCCCTCTCAGAGTCCACACTGGGATTCCTAGAGAATGAAGGGACTTACCCCGCTTTGGACATTTTTTTTAAAAGCACCCAGAAAAGCCAGAGATGCCCCCACACACACAGTTGGTGGGGGAACTCCAGGTCTGAGCAAAGCTTTGGAATCCAGATGAAATTAGGTTACACCTTCTTGGCCTGCCTTTGGTTTCCTAATGTCACAGTGTGAGTCTAGGCAGGCAGGCAGCTTAGCTTAGGAAAAGAGTGAATGAAAAAGGAGAAAGGAAGGCTGGGCCAGGAGGAGAGAGGGACTGTGCTGGGCTGGAGGGAGTGTGTGTCTCGCTGTGGTGAAGAAAACGCTAGGAAAATGAGTACAGGAAGACTGAGGACTCCTGAGGACCAGCCCTATGAACTCCAGAGGCCCACCGATGAGCCTGCTGGGTCTGTGTTACATGTGTGTGTCTCTGTAGGTCTCTACGAGTTTTTGGAAAGCATTCAAGTTTTTATCAGATTCTTAAAGGACTCCATTACCCAAAACAGGTGGGGACCAATCTCTCACTTTCCAGATGAAGAAAGCTCCAGAGTAAGTAAGCAGCTTGCTCTAGGTCAGCACTAATAAGTAATAGAGCTGGGTTTTGAACTTGGAGTCCAACTCTAGAGAGCCCAGGTATTTAATCAAGATACTGTAAGAAGGTATTAAGACTAAACCAGCATTAATTAGCATCTATTATGTCCAAGACATCTGTTAGAAAGCAGGGAAGAATACAAAGACTAGAAAAGAAAAACCATAGGATATTATTGTGTTCAGGGAATTAAGGCAAGACTGGTGAAAAGATGCTTACAATAAAGGAGTATATTTTGCTTGTTATTGTCTAGCTCTCCCCACCCCCCCGCACACACACACACGCACACACACGCACGCACACACACACAAGTTCCATAGGGCAGGTCTTTGACTTGTTCACCATGGTGTCCATGCCCAGACTAGTGCCTGGCTCACGGCACTTCTCAGCAACAATTTGCAGAAGAATAAGGAATGATTGAGAAGTGTAGGCGAAGCACACCGGTGGACCAGGGAGGGTAGAGATGGCGTCATGACATATGTATCTCACCTTCAGCCTCCAAAGCACATCCACAGTCATTGTTCCCCTCGATCCTCACAGCCACCCGTGCAGCGGGTCACAACAACAGGTGCTCTTAGTTTTCAGGAAAACATAAAATTCTGGGTGAATCATAATGATAGTTGCCATTCATTGAACACACATCCTGTATTAGCACCATACTGTTTACATTACACAGGCTCTTTGATTTCCTCATGGAATCGGGATATTACACCCAAAGAATGCACTGATTCCATGAGTCCAAACCCGGTTTTGCACAGAAAAGTAGTGAGTAGCAGAAATGCAATTACAATTAGGTTCTTCTCCCTTGTTTACTCCCCACACTCCACTGGAATCACCATAAGGGAAAAAAAAATACTCCTAACTTAGCCACTGCCTATTCCTGCTCAGAAATCCCACCATCCCACATTCCCCCATTCCCACCACCACTGACACCCAGACATACACACAGCACCAGGATTTAAAGACGAGTGTCACACCGATCCATCTCTGGGTTCCTCACCTCTGTCCTCAGCTAGTGTCCCAGCCCAGGCTATTTGGCAACCAGGAAAATACTTACCTTTCGTCCTTAAAGAGGGAAATAGAGATCAAAGAAAAGAAACAGAAATAGAGTTCACCTGGAAAAACTGAACTTCAGCAAAAGTTTTAGGATTTCTCTAGCAACAGTGCAGTATGGCAGAAAAGCTATGGACCCAGACAGACTTGGGGTCAACATTGAGTTCTACCATTTTAGGCTATGTGACCTTAAGCAAGTCACTTAACCTTGCTAAGCCTCAACTGACCCATCTGGCTGAAAATAAAGACTTTTTGTAATAAAGTTCACTAACCCATATGAATTGGGGGTCTGGTCTAGATCATTGAAAAGCCTAACTAATAATAAGGATATATAATATCCTTAAAGGGACTGCCATTTTCTTACTCTTAATAACAGGATAATAATAGTTAATTAACAAGTGTCAGGTATTGCATTAAGAGCTTTACAAGCGTGAGTACATTTACTTAGTTGTCTCAAGTGCTGTGGGAGAGACCATTATTACTTACAGATATGAGGGAAATGAGACCGAGAGATTAACTTGCCCGGGACTGTCTGTCTGGCAAACAGGAAAACCACCCAAGCCCGTGCGCTAACCAGCAGCCTACACAGCCTCACACATTTGGTAACTAAGAGGGCTGTGTGAAGGGAACAGCTCAGGCAGGCAGACGTTTTTGTGTGGAAGGATGACTGTTGTGAGAGCACTTGCAGTGCGTTTCTTTACATGAGATGGCCATGCTTTCCGGAACTGTGTTTCTACCTGTAACTGGCTAAGAGTCGCGAGGATGGGGCACCTAGAAGGGATGCAGTGACTGTTCCATGCCTGACTGACGTGGTCGGCGGAAAGCGCTTGGGCCTGGTCATCAGATTCACCTCGGTTCAAATCCCACTTGCCAGCTATGTGACCTTGAGGACCTTAGTGACACTCAATTTCCACTTCTGTAAAACGAGAATAACCGCCCTGCCTCAAAGTCATTGTGAGGAAAAAAGGCGATAAGGTCTTCCCCTCCTGGGTGATTCAATCACCCTCAGCCCGTTGCATATGGGACAGGACCTACCGAGACAACTTTAAGTTACATTTTTTGTTTGTTTGCTTTTATTGCTGTCAGTGGACACTTTTTTGTTAGATAATTCAGAAGTCCACATCAGCCCAGCCCCTGGCCAAATTGTCACTAATTCTGAATTATCCAAATAGGAATTGATGAAGATTTATGTATCCAATTCTTTGGAAGGAAGGAAGGAAGGACCCTAGCTCTAATCAAGACCACCACATGGGTTCAGTCCAAGGCTGTCCCCTTCCATGATCCTTTTCATGGTGAGCAGTACTTAGTGGACAGAGCACTGAAGCAAGAGCCAGGACACCTGGGTTCTGATCCCGTCATTCATTTGCTGTGTGTTGCTTGCAAATGACACTCAGTTTCCACTTCCACCCTGTGGGCCTCAGTTTCCTGCACAAGTGAAGAACATGGAAAAAATGACTGCGAAAGTCCTCTGCGGCCCTCATATTCTGTAACTTTTGTGCCCAAGAAGACCTGAGAAATGAGATGGGATCCCAGCTTTTACTGAGTTTCCTCATCTGTAAACTAGGAAAATGGGCAAAATAATAGTAAATTAGTTGATACATGTAAGACCCTTAGAATGGTGGCTGGCACAGAGTAGACCTTCAGTAAATGGCTGCCAATAAGAGTAGTGTGTGGCATAAGAGATGTCTCTCTGCTTCTCTCAACCATCAACCATATATAAATAAACAGAAAAGGAAGCATAAAGACATAAGCAATTTTCCCAGTGATCGCTCAGCAAGTACATGGGGGTGACCCTGTGGCTGTGATTAAAGGTCTGCCCCCCCCCGCCCCCCCGCAAAGAATCACTCCAACTCATATCTGGTGAGATGTCCGGATCCACTGCCCCAGGCACAGGCAGGTGCTCTCCCCTCCTGTGGGGACTGTATGTCAGAGGACCCTCCCCTTCTTGATAAAACATCTTATAAATAACATCCTTCCCTGGATGAGACAGGGAAGATACAGAGCTGTGATGCATGAGCAAGAGCTCTGAACGCAACCAAATAAACCCAGTTGTTTCTAATCCTGTCCTAACTACCCCTCCTCCTGCCCCCAGGGAGGACCCCCACCCTGGAAGACAAAGCTGAGGATGCCAGCAGAGGCATCCACTACTGGTGCTTGTGCTAGTTCTTCCTGAGGCGAAGGGAGAGCCCATGAGCTCACTCTGGATGGGAGAGCACGGTGAGGAGGAAAGACAGACTCAGACTTCCGGAGGCTATTTCAGTTTTCTTTTCCTTTTTGTGCAATTTCACTTATGATATCAGCCAATACATGGCTGCTGTTTCGGAAACTCCCCTGAAGGGGGGCCGGGGGCACCTCCTCTGCTGCCTGCCTCCTTAAAAAGGGCCAGCCTGAGCTGCAGAGAATCCCTGCAGAGGACCTGGGACAGCAAGCGGATCTCCCACAGCGTCCACCCTCAGGTAACATGAAGGTCTCCACAGCTGCCTTTGCGGTCGTCCTCACTGCTGCCGCCTTCTGCGTCCCTGCAACTGCCTCCCCATGTAAGTCCAAGTCCCGACCACCACAGCCCTTGCAGAGGTCTGTCTAGACCCCACGGTTTATGTTTTTATGCGTTGCTTTACCCCTATGTCCAGTTGTCCCTGATAGATCTCTAAGCCACTGCATGGCAGGGACCCTCTGATCAACTTTTTTGTGCCTTCAAGGTCTCCGCCCCAGGCCTTGCAGGGGCTGAGTGTGGGCTGATGCTGAGGATATTAGCAGGCAGGGGCGGCTCATGCCGACCTGTCCACACAACTGACTCACACCTCCCCAGGAGGGTTTCCAAGACAATTCTAAGCACTTAAAACTCTCCTGGGATACTCACCTTCTCCCCCATTTCATAGACAGAAAAAATGGGGCTTGAGAGAGGATAATAAAAGCTAATTGAATGCCTACTATGGATCAAGTACTGTACTAATTGCTTTACATATATCTTATTCAATATAACTACCTGCAAGTTGAGTTGCTATCCTTGACTTACAGATGAGGAAACAGGAGCCCAGAGGAGTTGGGTAACTTGCCCAAAGTCACACAGCTAGGAAGTGGGGAAGTGGTATTCAAAACAGTTCTATCTAGCTCCTAAACACTCCTACTCTACTGGGAAATGGCAAGACACTCACCAGGGTCATCCTGAATTAACCTACCAACAAAAGTCCTCTTACTGTGTTCAGAGCCCTTCTCACTAAGTCTCAGCCCGAGGCTCCCAGGATGCAATAGGGGTCCTGGATGAACCATGAAATCTGAGTTTGGAAGCCTCCCCTCAACCCACTCTAGGTCTCATAGAAACCTGCTTCTGAATCCATTGAGGATTGATCCTAGGAGGGCAAGAATAATGGCAGAGGGCCCAAGCAAGCCACAAGGAAGCCCAGCATGTCGTGAGAGCCAAGGCATGGGGGTACAGTGTACAGGGAAGGGTGCAATCTAGGCTCGAGGATTAGATGAGGGACTGGAGAGATCCTCTCATTCCACTGTTGGAATCCCCACTCTGACCTGTGTGTCCATGGCCGAGTGACTATGCCTCTCTGAGCCTCAGTTTCAGCCAGAGGATAATAGTCTATTCAACATAAATCATACAAAGTACCTAGCACAATATTCAGTGTGTACTGGCAATGAATACAAGGCTCTCCTTCCTTCTTTCCTTCTCTCAGATGCCTCGGACACCACACCCTGCTGCTTTGCCTACATCTCCCGCCCGCTGCCCCGCGCCCACCTCCAGGAGTATTTCTACACCAGCAGCAAGTGCTCTGTGCCAGCAGTCGTGTGAGTCTCAGCCCTGTGGACGTTCCAGGGTGGGGGTGTGAGGAAGGGATACCTTCTGTCCCAGAGCCAGTCCCCTCTAAAAGCCCTCTGAGAGGGTGCCCCACCCACTCCCACCCCCCTCTAGCTGCCCAAACAGCCACGGTTCCTCCCTCTCTAGCTTCAGTTCCCCAGCCATCTGTGAAAGGATTAGACAAGGTATGCTTGGAGGACCCTCGCCACTCTGAGGGACTAGGTTAGGTCTCTGATCTTACGGATGTGACTTTTACTTGGACATGGTCTGCAATGTCCTGCAAGAAGGAGATGGACTCGGTCCTCTATTTCCAGTTAAGAACCCCACATTCTCCATATCCCACACCCAGTCAAATACACAACAACCTCAGAGGAACTAGGAAGGAGAGGTCAGAGGTCAGGGCCCTAGTTGCAGTCAAGTGTGTAAAAAAAAAACAATTTTATCAATTGGTGAAGAAAAAACGAAATGAGAGTCTCCTTTAAATATGCAAATGAACACATTTGGAAAAAAACGTAATAATATCTACTACCTAGGAAGTGCCTACTGTGCGTCAAATGTCTTACATGCATTATCTCTAAATTTCATCATAATAGTCCTGACAGGTATGCATAATTCTCTCCATGTTTCAGATAATGTAACAGACCCAGAGAGGTTAGGTGACTTGCCCAAGGCTGCTCAGTGAGGGATGGAGCCTGTCTCTGGAGCCTGCTCTTTCTACTACAGCAAGATCAATAGTTGCTTAAGAAATTTAAGACAAAACTTATAGAATGAAAATGGGGCGATCTTGAAGTTTCCTGCATAATGTCAAATTTTTTAATCCAAAATTTCCTGTGACACTGGCAAGGTTATAGGTATGCAGAATTAGCCTTTGGTTCTAGTGAATCCTTTTAAAATATAGTGGTCATATTTAGTGCTACTAATTTTATTCCTGAAAACAAATATTTTTCCAGAAGCAAAAAAAATCCTCTGAGCACCTATTTGGGGCAGGTAGAGATTAATAAACCACCAACCCTTCCCTCAGGAGACTCACAGTCTAATAAGAAGAGAAGACAGGCGCCTCCATGACTAGAGTACCTTGCACAAGAACTTTCCAAAGGAGAGAGGGAGCTCACCCAGCTTCAGGCATTAGGAAAAGGGACTTGGGGAAGTTTGCTGCAGAAGGTGCTGTTTGAGGTGGCCTGGGCTGGCAGAGAAAAGCCTGAGGGACTGGGCCTATTAGGCAGCGGGGATGTCGCCAGGACTCTCCTTGGGCTTATAGAGAGTCTCTGTGCAGGAAAGCACTGAGGTCCTGGAGCATCACCACAAGGAAACAAAAGCATCAAAGCAACTGTAATTTGTGGACGAGGGAAAGGCCTAGACATTGGGTCCAGCTAAGAGGCTGTTATCGTTATGCACGTGAGCAGTATTGAGGCCGAATAGGACGTGAAGGGAAGGGGATGCAGGGGAGAGAAACCTGCAGAGGCGGAATCAGCACGCCCTGGCAGGTGCAGGTCAGGAGCCAGGAAGGGAGAGGAGGGGGGTTGAGGGGAGCGCTGAGGTTTCAAGCCGGCCACCTGGAGAGGTGTGAAGCCCTCAGAGTCTCCAGGAACAGCTGTAAAGGCGGAAGGAGCCAAGATGCCGGCATGACAAGCCCGTGGAAATGTCCAGCAGGGAGTGGGAGATGGAGGGCTGGTGGCTGAGGAAATGGTGCTGGGGCTAGAGCTACGACATTCTTTTATAGGAGGAAAGGGTCTCCCAAGAGCAGCGATGGGTAGCAGTTTCGGTGAGCACTGGCTCCAGAGCTGGTCTGCCTTCATTAGAATCCCAGCTCACCAGCTGATAGCTGCAGGAAATTGGGCCTGCCACATAACCTCTCTGAGCCTCAGTTCCTTCATCTGCAAGGGGAGGGAAATAGAAGTACTTCCCTCCTTGGGTTAAAGTGAGAATAAAATGAAAAATAAAATTAAAGTATTTCCTGGCATCCAGTAGGTGCCTGATAAGTGTTCATTTCTCCTCCTCCTCTAAAAGTATAATTATAGTCATAGAAGTGACAAGCAAAACTTGATGAGTGAATGCAATTCATTAAATTCATTCATTCACTAACTCATTTAATAAATATCCGTTAAGTAGCCACTGTGCCCCAGACCCAGGGCCAGAGACCTGGGGGACTTAGAAGAGTAAAGGGCCACAGTTCTGAGAGCCCGTGCTCTCAAGGGGCAGGTGAAGGTGGTTAGCTCCCAAGGAGACCAAGAGGAACAGAGGTGGGAGGGAAGTCAGGCACGTGGAGGGTCCCCAGGCAAGGAGAGAAGCTTGGCAAAGAGGGGCTGTTCTCCAGTCTCAACATTCTGCAGAAGGAGGAAATGGAGGCCTGAGCAATCCTCACCCCAGATGATGGTTTCCTGGCCTTTTGACTTCCTGGCCGCAGGCCAAGGGGGCTGGGGAGTGAGAATAGTGAGTCTGCAGGATTTCCTGTCTGACTCCTGGCTGAACAAGGGCAGGGTATGGCTCTCGATCTCCCTCATCACCCTAAATAAGAAATAAGAAAACAAACGCTAGGAGGCACAAGAGCCCAGAATACTTCTGCTCCCTTTCTTTTCTCTCTGCACACTAGGGTGGGAGAAAGATGGTCAAGTGGCTCTTAGAGTGGCTCCGAAAAAGGGAAGCAGCTTCCCTGAGGGCAAACGCTATCCATAATAGAGCCAGAAAAGGAAACAAGAAAGCCTCATTCTCACCAGACAACCTAAACCTTCACTTTGAAAACATTTGGGCTAGAAAAGATCTAGGAAAATATCTGAAGGAGAAGCCAAAATGAGAAAGGTCCGAGTAGGCAAGGCTGCCCCAAAGTACCATACGCATTGGCAGTATTGCTATCCAGGTCCGAGGTCCCCACCAGATAGACCCAGTCTCCCATTCAATAGGGGAGGCAGGCATGCAGACTGCATCTGTGACCCCCCAGGCCTTTACACTCCAACCTGTATCATCGATACCTGCAGTTATAAGGCCTTTTGCTCTCAGAGGCCCCCACGGTCTGGCCAGTTAATTGGTAGAAGTGTTTTGACTCCACCCATATTTCAGGGCCTTCAACCTCTCTGAGCACAGCATGCAGCTCCAGGCCCTTGGTGCCCTGTTGCTCTGACCCACCCTAAAGCAGAAGCCCCACGGGTTCCAGTCACAATGCATGTGTGGCTTGGTTCAAAACTCCTTCACACATACTATCTCCTTTGAGCTTCAGAATAATTGTGCAAAGTAGAAATTATTTCTATCCACATTTTAGAAGTAAGCAAATAGATTCAGAGGCCCTAGCAATTTGCCTGAGCTGATCCAGCTAAGAAGTGGTAAAATCAAGATTTAAGCTCACATGCTTCTTTCATTCACTCACACATGCATAAAAGTATTGTTGAGTGTCTACTCTATGCCAGGCACTGTGTTGTCAGAAGCCAAATCACGCTTGCTTGTTTTACCACCTCTTATCTCTCACTCAGCCATGACTCATTCCTGGAGGACACCTCTTTTTCTCTGTATCTTGAGCACCCAGCACAGGGTCTGAAACAGGAAGTGCTGAGAAAAGCTAGCAGTTGACCAGCTCAACCCTGGACTTCTCAGGCTCTATGTCCCCTTAGATCTCCAGGTGCATGTGTTTGTGTGTGGATTAAAATGCAAACCTGCTTCTGATTTGGGGTCCTTTGACCCAACAGATGAGGAAATGTCCTTTCCTTAAAAGCCACAAATACAATTGTACGGAGTTCCAAAAATCTCCCATCCCACTACCATCACTACTTCCCCTTATGCGTCAACCCACTTCATCCCCCAAACTGACTGTCCCGGCACTGAGCAGATCTCACCCTCTTCTTCTCCTCTCTCACAGCTTTGTTACCCGAAAGAACCGCCAGGTATGTGCCGACCCACAGAAGAAATGGGTTCGGGAATACATCAACATTTTGGAAATGAGCTAGGATGGAGGGTGCCTTGAACCTAAACTTTCACGAGCTGCTTGCTCTTGTCCTAACCAGCTTGAGAGGCTTCCCTGCAGCCCCTCCTTGGAGGGCACAGATTCCACCACGCAACAGCAGTTCTAAAAGCCTACCCCATCTAAAGCCTAGGAGAGCCCCTGAGGCTCTGCCTTGTGCATAGGAAATCTCAAGTCTCTGAGCTTCAGACACCTCAGCTTGGCCACAGCTCTGCCATCAAGAAGGAAGTCAGCGTGCCTCTGGAGGGGAACACTGGATGAAGACTGGCCTCCTAGGATAATGCCCTGTGGCCAACAGCCCCTTGCTGGGAAGGGGTGACAGGCAAATATGAGAAATCAGCTTTCCATTAAAATTCTCAGCGCAAATGCAAAGCTGGCTCCTGGTTTGATTTCCTCCTTGGGAACCTGCCTTCTTCGTGAGCATGGAGCAATTAAGGACATATACTGAATTTAGATGTCAGGTCTTTTTCGTGTCCTGTAACACTTTGTCTTCAAGTACATTGATATTCTTTAGGAGTTCAGATCAAATTTTTGTAGAATGTTTCCTAATTTGGATTTGCCTGTTTCTTCATAATTAGATTCTTAAACATTTTTGGCAGGAATACCACATGGGTGGCACCATCTTTCTCAGTGCAGCCATCACGGTCCATGATGTCCGTTCACTGGGGGTGATGTTAAGTCTGATGGTTTGATGGCTCATGTTTTCTATCTACAGTAAGTTGCCCACTGTGTGCCAGGCACTATTCTAGGCATTGGCAGGGGGCAGGGGCAAAAAAGGGTGAATGGGCCACAAGCCACAATCTTTACCTTCGGGGAGATCACAGGCAAGTGAGGAGAATGGACCCAATGAACAGATTAAACATAATCAAAAACACCTAAAGGGAAGACACTATCCAAAAGGCTGTGGTCACATTGAAGGGGAGGGGATTACACTACTGACAGCAATGAGGCAGGGTGCCTGGGCAAGAGAAGAGACTTCAGAGATGAGATAACATTTCAATGAAGTCTGAAAAAATTTGAGAAACAGTTTAACAGGTAGGAAAGGAAAGGCCTGTCAAGTAGAGGGAACAGCATATGCAAAAGTAGGAGGTATGAAAGCAGCTCCTTAACACAGATGAGAGTTCAGTCTCTTGCTGCTGAGGAGGGAAGGGGTGTATAAAAGGAGCTTCCCATCCCTGCATTCTCCTGATGACCAATCCTAAGAACAACCCTGCCCCTAACATGGGCTCGTGTGAGCTGGACAGTCACCAACGGCTTTAACTTTCTTTTTGAACTTAGCCCTCACCACGGTCCCTCTAGTTGGCCTTACAAGCATGACTTTCCCACTTTCTAAATGAGGACGCTGAAGCTCCCAGAGGTAAAGTGACTGGCTCAAGGCAGCAGGCCAGCAGACACCAGGCCTGGGGCTCAAGAGGGCAACTGGGATGCTCTATTTGCCTAGGTCTGGTTGCTCGGCACTTGGAACCTTCTACCGGCAGAAGCACAGACTCCTCAGTGTTCCTGTTGTGCCACAGAGGACAGGCCTCCCCAGCTGTGTCCCACTCCCCCAAAAGCCCTGTATTCCACCCTCCTGTCCCCCACCCAGGTTCCTTCCAGCCCCACCAGGAGAAGAGGATGGCCTACGAAAAAGCAGCTGAGATGTTTGACATCTCCAGGTCAATGTTCAGGTACCCATGGCTGGAATATCCAAAAAGGACTAAAGGTGAGGCTGGAATGCACGGGAATGGAGTCAAGGGCAGGGGCCTGAAAAGAAAAGCTTCCTGGCTCCCCACTCCCAGCTGGGGTCTGGTATGTTCAGCAAATCCATGCAAAGGGTCAGGGCAGGCCCTTGGTCACATGGATAACTCCCTACAGCCCTCAAGGGAAGTCTCCAGGGCCCTCTAAGATGGAACATCTCTGTGTCTCCCGGTTTCTGCCCTACACCTGTACCCTGCTCTCTACCCAACTCTCACATCTCCAAGTCTTTGCAAAAGTTGTGCCCCATGCCTTATGCTCTTCCCCCTTATCTCCCTGGCTAACCCCTACTTGGACAGAAGACTCAGTTTGGTTATAATCTCTAAGAAACCTTCCCTGATCCTCCCAGCCAGGTTAGGGACCCTCATCTGTACCATCTGTGCCTATATCTATCTTTACGTTTGTTTCCCTTTGTGAATCACTAATAAACAGTGCAGTCTCATGAGCTAGACCAGTGGTTCCCAAAGTGTGGTCGCAGGACCAGCGGCAGCAGTATCTTGTTTAGTAGTGCACATTCTCAGAACCCACTCCAGATCTACTAAAGCAATACTCCGGATGAGTGCCAGAAACCCATGTTTTAACGAGCTCTGCAGATCATTCAAATGCACTCAAGTCTGAGGACCACTGGACAAGACCAGTGGTTTTTACCAATAGCTACACATTAGAATCCCCTGGGGAGCTTTCTAAAATGCCTAGGCCCCATCCCCAGAGAATCTGATTCAGTTAATCTAATGTAGGGCCAAGGCCTACCCCCAAATAATTCTAATATGCAGCCAAGGCTGAGAACCACTCTGCTAGACACAGTGTTTCTAGAACTCCAATGTGCACAGGGATCTTGTTTAAAAGAAAATCCTGATTCTGTAGGTCTGGGGAGGACCCTGAGATTCGACATTTCTGAGAAGCTCCCATGTCATGGCAGTCCTACCATTCCACTGACCACATTTTGAGCAGCAAAGTACCTGAAAACTGTGAGCCCCTTAAGGGCAGGCATTATGCCTTATTTACCTCCCTAGTCCCTGGTACTGGGGCTCCCTAAATGCCAAAGAGGTGAACTCCTGAATGGATGGTTCTTGAACGACCATCGTAACTGCCATCTCATTCGTACCACAGAACTCAGAAAAGCCACAGCTCCTGTTCACCTGTCGTTGTCCTGCTACCAGGTGAGACTCCTAACTTTTGCCACCCTGGGAACTTTGCTGAAGTGGGAGGGGCAAAAGATTATCCTTTCCCATTAAGACCAGTTCACAGAACCTTGACCCTCACCCCTGGTGCTGCCGCTAACTCTGTGTGACCTTGACCCTCACCCCTGGTGCTGCCGCTAACTCTGTGTGACCTTGACCCTCACCCCTGGTGCTGCCACTGACTCTGTGTGATCTTGGACAAGTCACTTTCCTTCCCTGAGCCTCAGGAGCTTCCTCTGTCACAGATCAGCCCCTGCCCAGCAACCTCTGTAGCACTGAGGCACAATTAAGCTGCAGTTTCACAGATAATATCTATAAGGCCTGGCCTATGCAGGCAGTGCTTTATAATGAGTTTCATTAATTAACACAGGGACCTTCAAGTTAGAGTTGACTCATGAAATACAGGGTGTTCAATTAAATTTGAATTTCAGATAAGCAGTGAGTAATTTTTTAGTATAAATATGTCCCAAATAGTGCATTCATTACCCGAAATCCAAATTTCATGGGATGTCCTATTTTTTCTTTGCTTGGTTTTTACTTATTCCGACAATCCTACTCATTGCGAATCAACGCTCCATTCTCTGAAATCGTGACAATCACTTGAGAACCCTTGCTATGATCGTCTCAGTCCCCAAATTGGGAAACACTGGCTGAAGCCTCTCTTCCTTGTTGCTCAGAGACCTGTTGTAAAGACAAGAAGCCTGGGAAGAGACAGGAATGAATCCCAGCCAAATGTTCAAAGAGCGTCCCTCGCCCACCCAGACCCCTCCACTACAGACTTGCAGTTTCCCAATTAAGAGGCAGATTCTTTGAAGAAATCCTGTTTTTCCAACTGAACTAATAAGTTCCACAAGAGCAGGGATGATAACTGCATTGCAGCCCCTAACACAGTGCTTGGCACACAGTCAACGGCCTGAGCGAAGGAGTACTAGTCTGTCTTTTCCTTCCTTAACTCCACATCCGCCTCATCCCTGCCTTTGTACTTCCTTGCCCAGACGATCGTTTCAAAGTGCTTTGAAGAGCCCCAAATAACCAAACTGTGTACTCAGATCAATTTACAGATCAACAATGGCTTCACAATCTTTATCTCATTTGTTCTTCACAACAACCTTGGAAGGGTCCAGAAGCAAGGATTATTAGCTCCATTCTGCAGCTGAGAAGACTGAGATCTTGGTGGGGTGAAGTGCCTTGCCCAAGTCACGCACTGGGTTAGGGGCAGCCGGGACACCAGCTCAGATGTACTGGAGGGTGTTTCTCTCACACAGTCCCTTCTCACCCTGGCCCTTTTCCTGGCTGAGGAATATCCCCAGTGACGGCACTGCCACTCACAACCCCCAGGTGCCAGAGGAAGAGCTTCCCCTAAGCCCGGAGAGCTGGAGGCAGCACCTGAGCAAGCCAGACTCGGGACCTTACTGCACTTGGAGAAGCCTGAGGTCTACTCCCACTGGCAGACCCTGTACAATCGGCAACAGGAACGGGAGGCCCAGAAGATGCTGCGGAAAATGGGAGATGCCCCTAGGTGCGCCCTGCCCTCCCGATTTCCCACACCTTCTAGCACAGAGAAGAAGGAGGGAGGGGTGGGGTACGAGGTGGGCAGTCGGCCTTCGCGTCCCAGAGAGGACCCTGGGGGAGAGGAGACCCCTCTGTCTCCCTCTGGTCGCATCTCTGAGGACCAGGGGCAAAGGAGGGTTTGTGAAGGAATGAGGGAGGCACAAAGGAGACAAGGCTGCCCGAGCCATCTCTCACGCAGATACCTCCAGGAGGGCGCCCCAGCCGAACGCTCTACCTCCCCACGAGCAAGCTGGCCAGAAAAGCACAGATGGGATCCAAGCCCTTAGACCCTGCTGGGAACCCCCTGAAGTGGCAAAGGTGAAAGGTCAGGGACCATGGTGGGAGGGAGAGTGGGTGCCCTTACCTGGGGCACACTCCATTCCTCAGTCCCTGCCTGAAGCTTGGAGAGAGGGGAGGGAAAAGGGTCGAATTGGATGAGGTCCTTTCTGTTTGAAGTTCTACAACTATATTGATCCTTTTCTCCCTTCCACTGTCTCCCTTGGACAGACAGGAACTCCCAAAAAGCCTGAAGTCTCCCACAGAGGATGAGCAGCTGCATGCAGCACAGGTGAGGAGTGGTTAGAGGTAGGAGCTGGCTGAGCCGGAGAGTAGATAGATGCTTGAGGTGGAGGTGAGGGTGGGGTGGTATTCTAAGAAGAAACTCCAGTTGTGTCCAGAGGACAGCAACTCCTGGGCTGGGTCCATGGTCCCTTCCCTTCCCTCTACCCCCGTTCCTGCAGGCTCTGGGGTGCCTCGGCGTTGGTGACAAGTTTATCATGAAGGCACTATGGCAAGTGGTGAGTCCCAGTCTGCATGTCATTTGGAAGAGGAGGAAACAGGATCTAAGGCATGCAGAACACAGGCACATGGGCATAGACAAGGCTTGCCAGGGCGCAAGGATAATGGGTCAGATTCAGTGAGCCGCCAGTGTGCAGCTTGCCATGTCCTTGGCTTCTTTGAAGGGCAGCTTGATCTAAACGGATGGGGTCGGGGGAACCTTAAGATTGCCACTGCCTCACAGAAAAGACACTCAACTGAAAAGCCAGGAGTGAAGTGGAACTGAGTTCATTCTCTACCATAAATGAATCAGTGCCCCATCCTTATATGCCAATTTCTAGTGGGAAGCATGCGTTTTTTTTATTAAGGTATTATTGATATACACTTATGAAGGTTTCACATGAAAAAACAATGTGGTTACTACATTTACCCATATTATCAAGTCCCCACCCAAACCCCAATGCAGTCACTGTCCATCAGTGTAGTAAGATGCCACTGATTCACTATTTGCCTGCTCTGTGCTACACTGTTTTCCCCGTGATTCCCCACACCATGTGTACTAAACATAATACCCCACAATCTCCTTCTCCCACCCTTCCCACCCACCCTCCCACACCCTGCCCTTTGGTAACCACTAGTTCCTTCTTGGAGTCTCTGAGTCTGCTACTATTTTGTTCCTTCAGTTTTGGGGAAGCATGCATTCTTATTCATAATCTCATTTAACTCTTACCATACTAGGAATAGATAGCATTATCTGCATTTCTCTAATGAGAAAATGAAAGCTCTAAAAGGACAAGGGAATTGCCCAATGCCACATGGTTACAAAACCAGATAGGGATTTGAGCAAAAGTCTTCCTCCCAAGTTACATTCCTTCCATGGGATCATCCTGCCTGTACTCTGTGTTGGAGCATAGATAGGTCACTCTCTAGCCTCAGTTTTCCTTGTTTGTAAAATGGAAAGTTAAGCTGAGATGATTCTTAAAGCTCTAATATTCCATCACCTTATGGCATATTTCAACCACCTGTCTCCTAAAGCAGGCCCAAACTGGTCCAGAGCAAGTGAAGTCCGAGGCCTATCGAACCCTGGCCATCCTAGGTGAGTATCCTCTCCCTGGGCTGGGGGTTGGGAGAGGTAAGGAAGGAGGTATGGAAAGGTAACACTTTCCCTTGAGGGAAGGACACCCACTCCAACCTAGTGCTTGGCAAGATCTGGGAACTACCCTAGGTACTGTGGGCAGAGAGAGGGAGGAAGGGTGAAAGAGAAGAAATGAAAGGAAAGAAGAGAGAGGGCTCCTGAAATTGAGGTCAAGCTCAGCCAGATGCTCTGGTGTCCTGGGAGGATGGGCAGCCGCAAGACCTAGTACTTGGATCTTCTGTCTTGAGGTCATGGTGGAGTCAAACGGACCCTGGCACAGAAGAGCAGCCCCTGGGCCTCTGCCCTGACCTGGGGACCCTCCCTGTGCGGGTTGCCTAAATAAGCATGTGATCCGGGCTCTCATCAAGCGGCTGAAGGGGCAAAATGAGGGGCAAAGGATGGATAGATACTCTGATGGGGCTATGAATGGCTCTCAACTCCTGGGCTGCTGTCCCTGAAGACAAGGTGATGGGAGGAGAGTCAGTAACTGGGGCAAGACAGGACAAGGTAATTGATGGTGTTGGCTGGGGCTTAGGTCAGGGAGAAGGTAATCTACCTCTTAGCTTTGATGGGGGAAGACATTGTCCTTGTGGAGTTCCCCATGGAATAGTTTCCCTGAATAGAAGCATTGGTGTAGCCACTTACTAGTCATATGACCTCCTCTGAAAAGCCAGTTTTCAGAGACGAAGTTTGTCCATCTCTAAAATGGAGATAGTAATTGTAGTATAGCCCTGTGGAGACTGAGATAATGTATGTAGTACCTAGTTCAACGTCTGTGCTCTGTAAGCAGTAACCATCATTATCATTATTACCCCTAAAATAACCTATTAAAGGAAATCCTCCGTCCAGAAGAGACAGAGACCAAGAGAGTCTGTTGACATTACTCGAGTTTTTTCTCTTTTAGGGTCCTCTTATTTTGACCCCATCACTGCTCCATGTGAAATAGAATTCATCATTGATCCATTTACTCAACAAATATATATTAAATAGCTGTCATGTGCCAGGCACTGTGCTAGGACCACAGGATACATCAGTGAACAAAACAGGCAAAGATCCCTGCTCCTGTGGAGCTGACATTCCAGTGTAGGAAACATATAAGAACCAACACAATTATGTTTGATTAATTGAGTATGTTACAGATGACAAGTGTAATGTAGAAATGGTGGAGCCGGGTGAGGCTGACCATGAATGTCAAGGGAGGATGCGGATTGCTGCAATTCTAAACATGGAAGAGAGGGGAAGGCCTCATTTAGAAAGTGTCAGCTGAGCAAAGCCATGAAGGTGAGGGGGTTAACGTTGCAGACACCTGAGAGAAGGCACTCCCAGTAGAAGGACCTATCAATGCCAAGGCCCTAAGGTGGGAGCCCCCTTGGCATGGTCAAGGCACAGAAGAAGGCCGGTGTGGCTGAAAAGGAGTGGGGATGGAGAAAGCCGCAGGAAATGGACTTAGGTCAAAGAAGTTCAGAGGAGACTAGACAATATGTGGCCTTCTGGATGACTTTAAGTACTCGGGCTTTTACTCTGAGTAGAACAGGGAGCCATCAGAGGTTTTTGAGCAAAGCAGTAACATGATCTAACTTACTTTTCAAAAGGTTCACGGTGACTGCTGTGTTGAAACAGGGTGGAAGGCAAAGGGGTAGCAGGGTAGGTGGCAGGAGTAAAAGCAGAGAGAACAATTAGGGGCTATTAAAGCAATCCTGGCGAGACAGAATCATGGCTTGGACCATGATGGTTGCAGTGGGGCCAGTAAATTCTGGATCTATTTTAAAAGTAAAACTCTTGACAAGTTGAATGTGAGCTGTAAAAGACAATGAGGAAACAAAGATGAAGCCAAGGTTTTTGGCCTAGCAATGGAATGGATGGAGTTGTCATCAACCAGGATAGGGAAAGCTGCAGGTAGAACAGGTTTGGAGGTGATATTAGTCTTGGACAAGCTATGTTTGCTATGTCTATTGGACCTCCAAGCGAGACAACAAGTAAACAGATATACAATTTGGAGTTTAGAACACACGTCTAAACTAGAGAAAGAAATCTATGAGTTGTCAGCATGTCAACAGGATTTCATGTCATTCAACTAGATGAGATCGCTAACAAAAGAACCAAGAACCAAGCCTTGGGGCACATCTATAATAAGAGGTTGGGGAGAAGAGAAAGAACCAGTGAATACTGAGAGGCGGCCAATAGGTAGGAAGACAGTGAAGAGTGTGGTATTCTGAAAATGAAGTGAAGGACATGTATTAAGGAAAGGACACAAATCAACCATATCAAATCATATAAGCACTGAAAATTGATACATGGACTTAATAATGTGGGAATCACTGATTACATTAACAAGAACCATTTTGGTGGGGTGGTACAGACAAGGCCTGTCTGGAGTGGGTTTAAAGAGAGAATGGGAGGAAAGAAATTAGAGATGGCAATAACAGACCGATTTCCCAAGTTTTGCCAGCAAGTTGTAGTTGGTGCCAGGAGTAGATTCTAGAAAAAAGAAAAATAACAGCATGTTTCTATGCTGAAGGGTAATGATCCAGTCTTTAGAAAAATTATCATTTTGAAGACAGTGGGAAGATCTGTGCAAGTGAGAAGGTTGAGATTAACGCATGTGTGGAGAGACTGACTTTAGGTAGACAGCCAGAGTCCACAGTAATGAATGAAAAGGAAGAACATTTGGGTGCAGGTGTTGAAAGCTGGATAGATGTGGTGGTATTTGTCTCTGGAACTTCTTTTCTGGTTGCTTTTACTTGCTCAGTAAAGTTGGAAGCAAGGTCATCAGCTGAGACTGAGAATGGAGAAAGCGTTAGAGGTTCCAGAGGAAAGGGTGGGAATTAGGCTGGGGAAGAGCATTGCCCAGGGAGAAACAGTGTGATTACTAGTCAGCACTAAGGGTCTACATGCAGTTTGTGTTCATGTATGTAAAGCAAGATCAGACTTTTTTTTTTCTTTTGCAGGCACAGAGTAAGTGGAGAGTTGAGTACTATGAAGCAAGAAGGGCTAATGGAGTTGGACAAGGCAGGCAAGTGATTATAGGAGAATCATGGAATTTAACCTGGGTAGAGAGGGAGAAAGTGAGGAACAGTGAAGAGGTGCTCAATGGATGGTTAATCCTTGTGGAGTCCAACAATTGTTGGCTGGAAAAATCAGAAGTGATGATCTGAGATCCATGAAATGGAGTTCATGGAAAAGTAGCAGTAATGGCTAACGATAAAAGTCTCTCTGTGGGAATTAGTGGCTGACGTGGAGAGGAGGACATTACTAGGAGTTGGATTAATGACAGGTATATATTTTTAAGTGCCAGGAATTAAGACAGCAGATGGGTTAAGAGAGTAACATTGATGAATCAATAAGATAAAGTCATAGAGAAATGAGGGGATGTGACCTAGGAGCAAGCAGATGACAGGAAAAATAAGGGGAAGTAGGTAAAATAATCTGATGACATGAAATCCATTTTAGCGAGGAGGGAGAATGGTCTGGAAGCTGCAAGGAGATGCCCTCTTACAAAGCCTGGCTGAAGACATAGTCTGCCACCTATTTCACCTCCTGTCTCCCTCACGGAGGACTCCGGCTGGAGGTGAAGGGCAACTGGTGCCTGTGCTGCAGATGCCGATGAAGTCATCGAATGAAGCGGCCCTGGAAGCAGCCCTGTGCTTGGGTTTCCCGAGGCCCGGCAGCAGCACAGCTTGAGAGTTCTTGCTGCAGTGCCAAGGGCCCAAGACCCAGCGGATGGAGGTGGGAGAGGCTGGGCTTCCTGGGAAGCTCTGGGGAAACAGAGGCCAGTGCTGACTTCAGTGGGGTCTGGACCCTGTCGTCCTCATCCCAGAGAAAAGAAGCTTCAGGGGCCTCTGTGTGTTTGTGAATATGTATATGCATATGGGGTTATGTGGATCTAAGTGTACAAGTGTCTGTGTATATTTCTTATGGCTGTTCATGTATGTGCATGTATGTGCACACATGAGCTTGTGCTGTCACTCAAGAGACCAAGAGGCCAGAGAAGGAACTCCACCTGTTCCCCACGAGTTCCAGGCTCAGCTCTCAAGTCAGCCTGGCCATCCAGATGCCTTTGGGCCCTGCACACCACCCCACCACCCACTCCCTACAGCACTTCAGATGCTGTTCAAGACGATGCCTGTGTACTCAGCCACTGTCATCAGGGCTGTCCTGGACCAGCTGTGCTATTCCAGTGTCCTTGAGGTAAGCTCTAGGCTAGCTAGTTCCCCTCCTTCTCCAGCACTAGGGCAGGGCTGGGGATGAGGAAGGGAGTTTATCCTTCTTGCCTTCTGCATCTCTGCCCTCAGTACCGCTTTGAAGCCACCCAGATGCTCAAGACCACTGGGCTAGAACAGATCCAGGCACAGGGCTGGAGGGATTTACATTTGACCTGCTCAGGAGGAAGATATATAATGAACCCTTCCTGGTAAGTGAGACCAAAGATTCTGAGCCAAGGCCCTCTCTCCTCTCCCTTCTCTGAAGACCTCCCCTGACTTGGCTCATGCCCCACTGTCCCCCAAAGTATCACATTCACCCTAACCCACTCCCTGTGCCCCTAATGCGGCCTGTTTTAAAGGCACCTTGCCTTGACTCAGACCGTTCTCTCAGCTTAAAATGCCAAGTCATCCCTCCTGTGCAAGATTTAAAACTGTCTGATGCTATTCACTTCCTCTGGTAGGAACTCCTCTCTTTGGGCCTAAAACTGCCTTAAAATATGATTGCTCCTTCAAGACCAGTCCAAACACCACCACCTATGAGCTTTCCCAAATCACCACAAACAGAATCCACCCTACCTTCCTCTGCATTCCCTTGCTTATATCTTTATTAGCGCTTCTTACAAAACCAGCCACAGAACGTCTGAAGGCATTTTCCTAAAATGTAAATCAGATTGTGTCTCACCTGTGCATAGAACTTTTCAGTAGCTCCCAATGCCCTCAGGGTGCCTCACTTCTCCCATCACCCAAGGCCTGCTTACCTCTCTAACTTCTCTAACCATGCTCCGTCTCACAGCCACCACCAGCTCTGCTTGGGATGACCCTGTCCTGATTTATACCTGTGGTCCCAAACGGTCTCAGACTCTTTCCGACTTAAGGCACAACAGGGGGAAATTAATGAAGTTAGCATCACTCATAGGCTGTATGCTCAACTCAGTGCCCCACTTTGAAGAGTCCCAGTCTATTCACCTAGCTACACTGAACTATTTTCTGTTCCCTAACCATTTGGTACTCTTTCTTGCCTCCAGGTTTTTGTACATGCTCTCCCCTCTGCCCATAAAATCCCCTACCCCTAGCCTTCTGTCTGGTTTTCAGATCTTCAGGTTTCAGTTGAGACATCACTTCCTCTAGATCTTTCTGGTACCCACTGAGTCAGGAGACCCTCCCATGCACACCCTACACGTAACACTTGTCACAATAGTGTAACTGCCCATTTACTTGTGTGCCCCCCCACCCCCATGACACATGAGCTCATTCCTCAAGGCATGGATCATATATAGCACAAAGCAAGCATTCAGTAAAGGCTTGTGGAGCCCTTCAGGGTACACCCCTGCATCCCTTCTGTCTTCCCACCTTAATCCTTCTTCAGGCTATGAGGCAGGCTGTGGCTGAAACTGTGGAGGAGCTCAAGATGAAGCTGACAACGATCAGCTTGGGGGAGATGCCAGAGCCAAATCCTAGGCTGTGGGAAGGGGACAGAGGGACAAAGCTGAGAGCATGCTACCAGTCTCGGCTCTCACTTGCCCGTGCCCCTGGCCAAGTCACTCTTTGAGCCCTGGGCTTTTCTTCATCTGTAAAAAAGGGTTGATAATACCTATATCTCAGGATTGCTACAAAGTTCAAATTAAGATGAAGACGTGAAAGGGACTTGTAAAAAGTAAAGATGTGGCCAGATACAAGTCCTGACCGTTATTTGGTACCTCCTGGCAAATTGTACTACCTGCCTTTCTACTCTCAGACCCTTTCCTGACCTAAGAAACAAGATGGGGAAATTACTGAAAGGAGTGTCACTCATGGGCTGTATGCTCAGCTCACTCTGGTCTTCGTAAGAGGAAACCAGCCTTCCTCCCCATCCCTTAACTGGACCACCACACACTCACTCCATTCTACACAGACAACTGATGAACTCGAATGCCACTGCACGCCAGGAAGCAGTCATCTCCTTGGTTAAGGCCAGCTCTGCTTCTCTGTCCAGAAGTGTTGATGGTAGGAGGAGGGGCAGGCAATCGAGCAGTTAGAGAAGAAAGGGCTGTGAAGTTTGGGGAGGTTGCTTGCCTGTTTATTTTAAAATTCCAGCCCTACCAGGAATTCAAGGTAAGCTTTCCTTCAGAATTGGAGGTGGGTAGGATAAGGGACAGGAGATGAGTGGGAGGGGCATTGCTTAGTTATTGCAGAAATCGTCAACTCTTCCTGGTGAATAATGTGCACTGGAACCCGATACAGGGGCCCCAAAAGGCAAGGAACAGGATACTTCAATCCCTGTCACCCCCTCTTCTGGCCGCAGCATAATCATGAAACTAGAATGGAAAAGAGCATAGATGGGGTATGAAATGCAAGGACCTCATCATGGAGCTCTCTCCCTCCATTCAACCTGTGTATGGCCATTCTTGAACTCTCTCCAATCACAATGCACTATATATAGTTCTCCTCAAGTGCAGACTGTTACTCTTTCTCCTAACTCCTGATTTGTCATTAGTCTTCTGCTGGGACACCACTCCTCACCCCAGCCTTTTTACCTGGCTAATTACTGGTCTCTTCCCTCAAGACTCACCAAGCCTTCCTGATCCCACATAACTGGATTACTAAGTGTCCTTCCAATCAGCCCTCAAAATCTCTTATTCTTAATCAGCACACGTATTCTTATTAGAGTGCTTATCAGACTGTATACTGCCAGTCTGCTTGATGACAATGTATCCTGCATCTGGCGCTGCGCCTCACCATAGTAAGGGTGGGAGAAATAGTTAACAAATACTAAGTAACATACCATGTATACTGCTACCTTAACCCTGCTTGTTGAACCCTTAACTCTTCCTACCTATCCCTTAGATCTTCATATTCCCAGCATCTAAAACACTGCCTTAAATAAATGGTTCTCAACTGCAAACTATAACTAAACTGACTATTATCAAAATCACCTGATGAGCTTGACATAAATAGATTCCCAGCCCTACCTCCCCACACCTACCAAGTTCTGATCCAGCAGACCTGGGATGAGGACTAGGAATCTGTAATTTTAACAACCTCAGTGATTCTGATGTGCAGTCATGGAAACTACTATTCTGAACAGAGTAAGAATCCAATAATAAATACTATTGAAAGTAACATTTTAATTTAATGAAGTGGAATTCATTTCTTTAGGGTTAGAGTCTGATAAAACTGAATCCTGAGTGTGACAGAACAATGCACTAATGTACAGAAGTCCACAAAACAAGCAGCCTTTATTGTAGTATTACAAAAACACTTTCCATTTTGGCAATATTTTACAACGCACTTAGCTTCAAGGGTTGGGAAGAACGTTGGAAACTAAACAGGGAAATTTCAACAGACATTTCTAAAAGAAAAACTGTCCTTGCCCTCCCACCCAAATAAAAACCCAAGTGGCAGTTAATTTCACTGCCCAAGAAGAGGCCACGAGGAAAGCAGCAGGCAAAACTCTGGCAAGTTCACTATGGATCATGTCAGAGACGAAGGAACATTCAAAATAGTCATCAGTATGGTCGGTTGCGCTGATCATTTCTGTAGTCGTTTCTAGGAATGAAAAATAAAGAGCCAGACGAAATTAATTTTCTACCAAGGGGGCACATCAGACACTTCTTTAGGGCACATCGAGCTGACTGGCATCAGCTTGACAACCTCTGTAAGGATGACACCATGACTAATTTATTTCTCTACTCCTAAAAAGGTACTTAATAAATGTCTTATTTATCAGCTTTAAGACTCGTGAAGTTCCCAGAGATTTTGCTATCATTAACCCTCTAAAACTTTCCACCTAGAATACGGACTCCAAACCACTGTTTGTGGAGTGTTTCAGGAGGGCAGAAACTGTGCCATTCCAGCACTCCAAGCAGAAGAGTAGCATAGTGGAATAAGCAAGCAAACACTTTCATGTAAGAATTCAGTATCTGCCACTTACTATGCAACCTTGGAAATGTTACTCATGTTTCTTACTCCATAAAATGGGAAGTAAATCTACCTCCTGGGGTTGACAGAAGGACTTAAACTAAAGTATACAGGCAGACCTTGGAGATACTGCAGGTTCAGTTCCAGACCACTGTTATACATTGGTCATCACAATAAAGCATATCAAATGAAATTTTTTGCATATAAAAGTTATGTTTATGCTATACTGTACTCCATTCATTGTACAATGGCTTTATATATTTAGAAAAATATATACCCATAAATTTAAAAATGCTTTATTGATAAAAATGCTTAATCATCACTGAGCTTTTAGCAAGTCATAATCACTGATCACAGATCACAACAAATATAATGAAAAAGTTTGAAACATCGTGAGATTTACCAAAACGTGACAGCGTGACACAAAGCAAGCAAATGCTGTTGGAAAATTACACCAACAGACTTTCTCAACACAGAGTTGCCACAAACCCTCAATTTGTAAAAAGACCATTATCTGCAAAGTGCCATAAAACAAGGTATGCCTGTATAAAGACACTGTCACAGGCTTTGACAGTCAGAAGTGTTCAACAGATAATAATTACTAGTAGGTAACAATTACACAGTACTTACTATGTACCAGCAACTGTTGTAAGGTAATCTAACACAACTCCATGAAGGAGGTCGTTATTAGCCCCATTTTACAGATGAGAATATCAGTGCTCCAAAGGATTAAGTAACTTGCCTAGGGCACACAGCCAGTAAGCAGTGGAGCCAGGATTTGAACCCAGTCTGTCTCCAAACTCTGCGGCCTTAGCCATGTTATACTAAATCTCACTACCCTATATTGCCTTTGGCATCCATTCATATGTACAACACATGCCCATTGGTACCATCAGTGATTTTCATCTGGAAAAGGTATTACAAGCATCTACAGACAAACAAGTGCAGGGCAGCATATGTGATTTGAAAAAGCACACCAGTATGAAAGGTGTACTCTCTCCTCCCTTAGATTAGGAACCCCTGATTTATACAGTTTCAAATTATCTCAATCTCAATTATCTTAAGATTTGAGGTATTATATATATATTACTCATAAAAACAAAGATCTATGAATAGGAATTTCCAAAACAAAATAAATGCTAAAAATTGCTAAGCAGGGAACTCAATAGATTTCCATCCTGAGAGAGCTGCCAGTGAGAAAAAATCAAGTTCAAAAGACTGGACAAGAAAAAAATGTGACAAAAATGGCTCAGACCCTAATATTCAGGATCAGTGAATATTAAAAAGGTTCACAAGTACATTCTAATACTCACCTTCCTCCCATTTTGCCTCCATAGCCACCTCGGTCTCCTCCATAGCCCCCACCTCGGTCTCCTCCATAGCCACCACCACTCCTGTCTCCTCCGTAGCCTCCACTTCGGTCTCCACCATAGCCACCGCCACCACCATGGTCTCCACCGTAGCCCCCCCCACTTCGGTCTCCTCCATAGCCGCCTCGATCTCCTCCATAGCCACCGCGATCTCCTCCATAGCCGCCTCGATCCCCTCCATAGCCGCCTCGATCCCCTCCATAGCCGCCTCGATCCCCTCCATAGCCGCCTCGATCCCCTCCATAGCCTCCTCGATCCCCTCCATAGCCTCCTCGATCCCCTCCATAGCCTCCTCGATCCCCTCCATAGCCTCCTCGATCTCCTCCATAGCCTCCTCGATCTCCTCCATAGCCGCCGCCTCGGTCCCCACCATAACCGCCTCCTCGGTCCCCACCGTAGCCACCCCCACTTCTGTCTCCACCGTAGCCACCCCCACTTCTATCTCCTCCGTAGCCACTGCCGCCACTTCTGTCTCCACCATAACCACCTCCACTTCTCTCTGAACTGTAGCCACCTCGATCTCCACCTCTGCCCCCACGACCTCTGTAGCCCCTTTCTCCACCATAGCCTCTTCCTCGGAAATCTGCAAGGTAGAAATGCAAACCAATGAGGACAGCAGAATAATGTAAAGCCTTCTTAATGCTAGTCAGAAGATAAGTTATCATGTAAATGTTGTTCAAAAACTTACCCAAAAGGCTGACCTACCTCCACCTGAGGGACGAGAGTCCTCTGGTCTGGGTTCATTGCACTGATTGCAGGAATTCCTTCGAGCAAAGTTCATATTTCCACATGACCTGAGAAAGAAGGAAAATAAAATGCTCCTCAACAGCTCCCAATCAATTCAGAACCCCCTCTTGCACTGACCAACCCCAATCCCAAATCCTACTCCCACCAAAGTAAATGGGATACTTACGGATTAGGGCAAACCCAGTCTCCACTTTTGGGATCTCCACCTCTTCCCTGAAAGCCTCCACGGCCTCTATACCCTCCACGACCTGAGGGAAGCAGCAGGGAGAAGAGAAAAATCAGTGTAGACATTAACAAAGCAGAGGAAAAGCATCAGATCGAAGAACTAAGCGAGTACCCATCAATAACTGGGCACCTCCCCAAAATCAATGCCTGTCTGTGGTAGGACTGTGATTCTTTGACTTGGGGCTTTACTTCATAAATGCAGGAAAGGTGGGAAAAGATCCCAGGTACACATTACAGTGTAAGTAATGCATTAAAAACCTTCAAAGTCCACTTTCTATAATACCTTTCTTAGTTTGAGGATCTCAGTGATAAAGGTTAAGTGAGAAAGACATATTCCATATTGAAGGAATTAGACAAAATAGAAATGAACAAGCTGGCAGTAACCCTATCAGGAAAGTTACAAACTGGTAAGATTAACTACTAATTAGGTATTATTTAAACAACTGCCTCCTGATTTCAAGAATAACAACAAACTGCTGTGCAGCTTTCCAAAGGGATTTCTAGAACCACTTCCCCTATCTTGACAACTTATTCACTTAAACTCCTATTTAGTACCCACTCTCACTTTAAGATAGAAGGAAAGAGACCTAGGAGGAGAAAAAGGTAGCTGTTCATACGATAAGGACTCAAATTCAAACCCTCTGTATAATATCCTGGCCTGTGAGCAACAAGTATCTCACCACGCCGACCTCCTCCACTTCCACCTCCTCTCATGAATTCAGGTCTTCTGGTGGCAAAGGACACTTTAATGATATTGCCATGGAATTCTTTTCCTAAGAAAAAAGAAAATGGTTTAGAAGAAATACTACTCCACATCTCCATCTGTCAAAAAATATATAAAGCTGTCTTTGAAATTTTTAATTTCAGAGGAATAAATGACATGTCTTCACAGAAATTCACACTAGTGTTCCAGACTCGAGGTAAATAACAGTGCTAAAAAATGACACAGTCTACTGAATAGAGCATATCTGTTGCTGGGAGACAGTCACTTTTTACTAAGCCAAAAAAGCAAAACAAAGCAAAACAAAATCACTTAATATTTTTACATGAAAAAAGGCAAGTGCAGTACAATGTGTATAGCATGCTACCACCATTTTTTTTCTAAAGGCAGTGAGTGTGTATGGAGGTGGCACGGGGCTCATGAATGTTCATATGTACTGATACATGTGTAGATATACTTGTACAACACTATCATGGCTAACTCTCAATGAAGGAAAATAACATCACTGAGGGTCAAAGGTATAAAGAAACTCATTTTTTACTATATACTCTTGATACTCTTTGAAATTTTTTCTCCATATGTAAATAGTATCCTTAAAAGTAATCTGTACATATGTGATTACCTACATACATTCACACATACACATATTCTGCTGCCCCAGGGCCTTAGAAAAGGGAATTCATCTTTTTACTTTATATTGAACAGGAGAAGTGACATAAGGAATAATTGCCTAAGGAGTCATTAAAGTGGTTATAAATCCAGGAGCCTCACTTCCCTGACCGAAGCCCTAATCATCATAGCTGGCAACTTTCCATGATGTCAAATGGTGTGACAAGCACTTTGACACAGGAAGCAACACAGAGATCAGCTCATATGCCCTGGTGGTGAAAGGCAGAATAATTTTTGAACATATCGTGAGCAGAAAAAATTGCTTTGTGATTCACAGGAACTATGAAAAAAGCAGAAAAGTGAGGAAGAATGACCTAGTCATCAAGAGCAAGATAACAGGGCCTGACAGATCAGTGCAAAAAACTAAAGAACATGATGGTGAGGACAGATAGGGTAGCCCAATCTCGTTTCTGAAAAAATACAGAAATGAAATTATGTCTTGGAAGATACAGGTGAAATAACCTCAAAACTGGAAGGAACCTCAAGTGTCTTGTCAATCTAGCCTGGTTAAGACATGCCAGAGACAGTAGGGCCACACTGCCTTGAGTATGAATCCTGACTCTGCCACTTACTCTGTGATGGTGGAAATTACTTAGTTTCTCTGTGCCTCATTTTCATCATCTGTAAAATGCTAGTAATAGGGTATATGTCTCATAGGGGTTACTGCAATGATCAAAATGAGTTAATGTATATAAAGTTCTTAGAAACACACCGTGTTAATTCTTATTATTAGAGAACAGCAAAAACAATGATTTTATAATAACATGGGGAGATGATTATGTTAAAATGTTAAGTGAAAAAAGCATGAGACAAAACTCCATTTGGGGTATAATGATAAAATATTTTTAAAAATAATTTTAAAAAGCTGGAAGAAAAGTTAAAAAATATTATCAGTGGTTATCTCTCAGTAAAAAACTATGGATGTTTTACTCCTTTCTTCCTCTTTCCCATATTTTATTTTCAGGGGGAAAAAGTCTTAATATTTCTTCTAAGTAGGTATTAACTTTGTATTTGAAGGGAAATTAAACTTTTTTTAAATTTGCCAATCTTTTTCTTTATTGTCATCACGTTGTGCTTGTTCATGCAATTCTAAAGGGAAATTCAAAGACTACAGACTCAACCTGACCAACTCTCTGCATCTCTATGGCTTCAATAGAAAATAAACAAACAAGGAGAGAGCTCATGTCATTTCTAACAGTATATAAAAAATCTGGCCTAATATCTACAAAAGTAAACATGAAAATAACAACTGTCTACAACAACATGTTGACTTGAAGACTAGAAGGAAGATGGCAGAGTAGGAAGGCAAGGTGGAAACCTCCTCCCCAAAACACATAAAACATGAAAATACAGCAAACACAGCTAAACCTGAAAATGAGCTGAACACTGAAAAACAGAGTACCTACATCTGGGGAAGAAGAGAAAACCTCAGAAAAGGACAAAGTGGCAAAGCTGATCCAGTGGGACCCAAGCCCTCCCCCAATCCCAACCCACAGGCAGGAGAAAGGGGAACAGAGTGAGGAATGGGTAGGAGCCCAGGATCACTGAACACCTGGCTCTGGGATCTGCTCCAGGAGCACAAACCCACATTACACGGTGTTCTGGTGATTAGCAGAGCTGGACAACAAAGACAGGCAGAACACTCAGGGAGGCTGAGATTCCAGCCACTTGTGGAGAACAGGCACAGACCACCAGTCCCAGTCCCCCTCAGACAAAAGCAAAGCAGGCAGTTTGAAAGACTTCCCAGCAGCAGGAGGGGTGCCAGAGGGGTGAGTGTTAGACAGAGCTCTATGCTCAGGAGAAAGGCAGGTGGATAATACCTCCCCAGCCCACCCTCAGCCCAAGAGGTGAGGAACTCTGAAGAGCTCCAGATGCTCTACCCCCTTGCTGACAATGCAGTCCCAAGGCTCCTCCCTGAGCAAGTGGCTGACAGACAACGCACTTAGCCCAGCAGTAGTGTCAGACTTTGCTGCCTGCTGAGCAGAGGGAGACCCTCCCAGCTTTCTCGACTCTGTTTCTGCCCAGCTGGAGAGGTGTCTGCAGAGGGAGCCCCAAGAGCTCCTTCTTCCCTGCAGGCAGCAGGTCCTGTGTGACAGGCCTGGGTAGAGCCACACAACAGCCCACCCAACCTATTAACCCTGCTGCCACCCCCACTGCTGCAGGCCAGGCAGAGGGCAGCCCTGCCCAAAGCAACTTCAGCAGACACTTCCACACTGATCACAAAGGTGTGGCAAAGCAAACTGCCTGCCTAGAATCAGACGGCTACAAGCAAAAGAGGTGGCCCCCCTCCCTGCACACCAACAGCTGGGGCTCCCACACTGGGAAGTCTTGAACTTCTGGGCACTAGAGGGTACCTTCTTCATTAAGCTTTACTCCACAGAAAGAAACACAGAAACCCTATCAAAATGAGGCAGCAAAGGAATATATTCCAAACAAAACTACAAGCAAAACACAAGAAAGAGGACTGAATGAAACAGAAATCACCAAGCTTCTTGATTAAGATTTCAAAGTAAAAGTCATAAAGATGCTCACAGATCTACAGAAAAATATTCAAGATCTCAGAGAGGACTTCAACAAAAGAAGACCTACGAAAGAGCCACTCAAAGCAGGAGAATATATTATCGGAAATGAAATATACAATGGAGGGATTTAATAGTAGACTATCACAGGTTGAAGAAGCTGTAAATGAAATGGAAATTAGGGAACCGGAAAATAAGTGAAAAAACAGAGAGAAAAAAGGATCAATATTCGCCTAACAGGAGTACCAGAAGAAGAGGGAGACAAAGGAATAGAAAGTCTCTTTAAGGAAATAACTGTTGAAAACTTCGCCAATCTGGGCAAGGAAAAGACTCAGGTCATGGCTGCGAAGAGAGCCCCTAACAAAAGGAACCCTAGAAAGACAAGCGAAGACATACAATAATTAAAATGGTAAAAATCAAGGATAAGGAGAGAGTACTGAAAGCAGCCAGAGAGAAAAAAAGATTACTGATAAAGGAAATCCAATCAGGCTATCAGCAGACTTCTCAACAGAAACTTTACAAGTCAGAAGGGAGTGGCATGATATATTTAATGTGATAAAACAGTAACACCTTCTACCAAGAATCCTCTACCTGGCAAAATTATCATTTAAATTTAAAGCAGGGATTAAACAATTTTCAAATAAACAAAAGTTGAAGGAATTCACAACAATTAAGCCAGCCCTACAGGATATGTTAAAAGGACTGCTGTACATGGAAATGTTCCTAAGGCTAAAGAGCTTTCACCAGTGAAAATAAACCCACAGTAAAGGTAATAGAACAATTAATTGCCAAGGAAGCACGAAATATAACAAAAGAAGCATAATCAACTACTCACAAAATCAGCCAAGGGACACAAAAGTGCAGATTATGACATCTAATACCTAATATATAAAGAATGGAGAAGGAAGAAGAGAAAAGTACCTACAGATTCTGTTTGAAATAGAATATTCAGCAATTTAAGATAGAACTGTTATATAGTAAGGAAGCTATCCTTGGTAACCACAAAACTAGAGCCTATAATAGAAAGAGAGGGAGAAAAGGAGAAAGAGAGAAAAGGGTGAAAGAGAGGGGGATGAAGGAAGAGAAAGGAAGAAAGGGAGAAAGAGAGAAAGGGAGAAAGAAAGAGGGGGACAGAGAAAAAACAGATAAAGATCCAATCACAACACTAAATAAATCCATCAAATAACAACATAAGATAAAGGAAGAGAGGAGATATAAAAACCAGAAAAAAATTAACAAAATGGCAAAAAGTACATTCTACAATATTTACCATAAATGTAAATGGACTGAATGCACCAATCAAAAGACAGAATGGAAACACACCCCATGCTCATAGAGAGGAAATTAATATTGTCAAAATGGCCATTCTGCCTAAAGCAATCTACAGATTCAATTCAATCCCTATCAAAATACCAACAGCATTCTTCAGGGAACTAGAGAAAATAGTTCTAAAATTCATATGGAACCACAAAAGACCCCGAATAGCCAAAGCAATCCTGAGAAGGAAGAATAAAGCATGGAATTACGCTCCCTGACTTCAAGCCCTACTACAAAGCCACAGTAATCAAGACAAATTTGGTACTGGCACAAGAACAGACCCATAGACCAATGGAACAGACTAGAGAGCCCAGATATAAACCCAAGTATACATGGTCAATTAATATACGATAAAGAAGCCAAGGATATACAATGGGGAAATGACAGCCTCTTCAACAGCTGGTGTTGGCAAAACTGGACGGCTACATGTAAGAGAATGAAACTGGACTACTGTCTAACCCCATACACAAAAGTCAACTCAAAATGGATCAAAGACCTGAATGTAAGTCATGAAACCATAAAACTCTTAGAAAAAAACATAGGCAAATATCTCCTGGACATAAACATGAGCAACTTATTCATGAAAATACCTCCCCAGGCAAGGGAAACAAAAGCAAAAATGAACAAGTGGGACTATATCAAACTAAAAAGCTTCTGTACAGCAAAGGACACCATCAGTAGAACAAAAAGACATCCTACAGTATGGGAGAATATATTCATAAATGACATATCCAATAAGGGTTGACACCCAAATTATATAAAGAGCTCACGCACCTCACCAATTAAAAACTGGGCAGAGGAGCTGAACACACTCTTCTCCAAAGAAGAAATTCAGATGGCCAACGGGCACATGAAAAGATGCTCCACATCCCTAATCATCAGAGAAATGCAAATTAAAACCACGATGAAGTATCACCTTATACCAGTTAGGATGGCCAACATCCAAAAGACAAACTACAACAAATGTTGGCAAGGATGTGGAAAAAGGGGAACCCTCCTACACTGCTGGTGGGAATGTAAAATAGTTCAGCCATTGTGGAAAGCAGTATGGAAATACCTCAAAAAACTCAAAATAGAAACACTATTTGACCCAGAAATTTCACTCCTAGGAATTTACCCTAACAATGCAGCAGCAGTTTGAAAAAGACATATGCACCCCTATGTTTATCACAGCACTATTTATAATAGCCAAGAAATGGAAACAACCTAAGTGTCCATCAGTAGATGAAGGGATAAAGATGTGGCACATATACACAATGGAATACTATTTATTCAGACACAAGAAGAAAACAAATCCTACCATTTGCAACAACATGGATGGAGCTAGAGGGTATTACACTCAGTGAAATATGCCAGGCAGAGAAAGAGAAGTATCAAATGATTTCACTCATCTGTGGAGTATAAGAACAAAGCAAAAACTGAAGGAACAAAACAGCAGCAGACTCACAGAACCCAAGAATGGACTAAAAGTTACCAAAGGGAAAGAGATTGGGGAGGATGGGTGGGAAGAAAGGGATAAGGGGGAAAAAGGGGCATCATGATTAGCACGTATAATGTAGGCAGTGGGGGGGACACAGGGAAGGCAGTATAGCACAGAGAAGACAAGTAGTGATTCTATAGCATCTTACTATGCTGATGGACAGTGACTGTAATGGTGTATGTGGTGGGGACTTGATAATAGGGGGAGTCTAGTAACCATAATGTTGTCCATGTAATTGTACATTAATGATAGCAAAAAATATATATATATAAATAAAGGATGGATGGATGGACAGACGGATAATTAATAAATAAATAAATAAATGACAAATAGATAGATAAATAAATAAATAAATAAGACAGAGCGACAGAATGGATTAAAAAACAAGACCATCTATATGCTGCCTACAAGACACTCATTTCAGACCCAAAGACATACACAAACTAAAAGTGAAGGGATGGAAAAAGGTATTTCACACAAATAACAGGGAGAAAAAAGTTGTGGGGTAGCAGGACAAATCAGACAAAATTGATTTCAAAACAAAGAAAGTAACCAGAGACAAAGAAGGACATTACATACTAAAAGGGTCAGTCCAGCAAGAGGATACAACCATTATAAGTATCTATGCACCCAATACAGGAGTACCTAAATATGTAAAACAAATACTAACAGAATTAAAGGGAGAAACAGATTACAACACATTCATTTTAGGAGATTTTAACATCACCCACATCAACAGATCAACCAGACAGAAAATAAGTAAGGAAACAGAGGCACTGTATAATACACTAGGTAAGACGGACTTAACAGACATCTACAGAACATTCCACCCAAAAGCAGCAGGCTAAAAATTCTTCTCAACTGTACATGGAACGTTTTCCAGAATACATCACGTACTAGGCCATAGAAAGAGCCTCAGTAAGTTCAAAAAGATTGAAATTGTACCAACTAGCTTCTCAGAAGGTATGAAACTAGCAATAAATTATGCAAAGAAAACAAAAAAGCCTACAAATACATGGACGCTTAACAACGTGCTCCTAAATAACCAATGGATCAAATGACCAAATTAAAACAGAGATCAAGCAATGTATGGAGACAAATGAAAACAACAATTCAACAGCTCAAAACCTATAGGATGCAGCAAAGGCAGTTTTAAGAGGAAAATACATAGCAAGAAATCCAGGTTTACCTCAAGAAACAAGAACAATCCCAAATGAACAGTCTAAATTCACAATTAATGAAACCAGAAAAAGAACAAATGAAGCCCAAAGTCAGTAAAAGGAGGGACATAATAAAGATCAGAGCAGAAATAAATAAAATAGAGAGTAAAACAATAGAAAAAAAATCAATGAAACCAGAGCTAGTTCTTTGAAAAAATAAAAACAGATAAATCCTTAGCCAGGCTTATCAAGAAAAAGATAGTCTACACACATAAACAGAATCAGAAATGAGAAAGGAAAAATCACTATGGACACCACAGAAATACAAAGAATTATTAGAGAATACTATGCTAATAAATTGGACAACCTAGAAGAATACTATGCTAATAAAATGGACAACTAGAAGAAATGGACAACTTTCCAGAAAAATACAACGTCTAACACTGACCCAGGAAGGAACAGAAAATCTGAACAGACCAATTACCAGAAATGAAATGGAATTGATAATCAAAAAACTAACTAAAAACAAAATACTAGGTCCTGATGGCTACACAGCTGAATTTTATAAAACATTTAAAGCAGTGTTAATACCCATCCTCCTTAAAGTATTCCAAAAAGTAGAAGAGGAAATACTTCCAAACTCATTCTATGTGGCATCAATGCCAAAACTAGACAAACATACCACAAAAAAGTAAATTACAGAACAATATCCCTGATGAACACAGATGCAAAAATCCTCAACAAAATATTAGCAAACCAAATTCAAAAATACATCGAAAAGATCATCCATAATAACCAAGTGGGATTTATTCCAGGATGCAAAGATGGTACAGTATCAACATCACATATCACATTAACAAAAAAGGCAAAAATCACATAATCATCTCAATAGATGCTAAAAAAGCATTCAACAAAATTCAACATCCATCCATGATTAAAACTCAACAAAAATGGGTATAAAGGGTACGTAATTCAACATAATAAAGGCCATACATGACAAACCCACAGCCAACATCATACTTAACAGTGAGAAGCTGAAGGCTTTTCCTTGAAGATCAGGAACAAGAAAGACAAGGACGCCCACTCTCCCCAGTTTAATTGAACATATTACTGGAGGTCCTAGCCATGGCAATCAGACAACACAAAGAGATAAAAGGCATCCAAACTGGTAAGGAAGAAATTAAACCATCACTATTTGCAGGTGACATGGTATTATATGTAGAAATAAAGACTCCACCAAAAAAATTATTAGAATAATTGAATTCAGCAAAGTTGCAGGATACGAAATTAACACACAGAAATCTGTCACATTCCTGTATACTAACAATGACCTACAGAAAGAAGTATCAGGAAAACAACTCCATTTACAATTGCTTCAAAAAGAATAGAACACCTAGGAATAAACTTAACCAAGGAGGTGAAAGATCTTTACTCTGAAAACTGTAAGACACTCATGAGAGAAATTAAAGACACCAATAAATGGAAATCTACCCCGTGCTCATATATAGGAAGAATTATCAAAGTGGCCATCCTGCCCAAAACAATTTACAGATTCAATGCAATCCCTATCAAAATACCAACAGCATTCTTCAATGAACTAGAACAAATAGTTTTAAAATTCATATGGAACCACAAAAGACCCTGAATAGCCAAAGCAATCCTGAAAAGGAAGAATAAAGCCGGGGGATTATGCTCCCTGACTTCAAGTTCTACTACAAAGCCACAGTAATCAAAACAATTTGGTACTGGCAGAAGAACAGACCCATAGATCAATGGAACAGAATAGAAAGCCCAGATAGAAACCCACACATATATGGTCAATTAAAATACAATAAAGGAGCCATGAATATAGAATGAAAAAAAGTCTCTTCAACAACAACAACTGGTGTCAGGAAAACTGGACAACTATATGTAAGAGAATGAAACTGGATTATTGTCTAACTCCATATACAAAAGTAAACTCGAAATGGATCAAAGACCTGAATGGAAGCCATGAAACCACAAAACTCTTAGAAGAAAAAAATAGGCAAAAAGAAATCTCTTAAACATAAGCATGAGCAACTTTTTCCTGAACACATCTCCTTGGGCAAGGGAAACAAAATAAAAATGATCAAGTGGAACTACATCAAACTAAAAAGCTTCTGTACAGCAAAGGACACTGTAGGCAGAACAAAAAGGCACCCTACAGTATGGGAGAATATATTCACAAATGACTCATCTGATAAGGAGTTAACATCAAAAATACATAAAGAGTTCCTATGTCTCAACACCCAAAAATCAAATAACCCCACTAAGAAATGGGTGGAAGATCTGAACAGACACTTCACTTCTCCAAAGAAGAAATACAGATGGCCAACAGGCACATGAAAAAATGCGCCACATCGCTAATCATGAGGGAAATGTAAATTAAAACCACAATAAGATATCACCTCACACCAGTTAGGATGGCCACTATCCAAAAGACAAGAAACAACAAATGCTGGTGAGGATGCAGAGAAATGGGAACTCTCCTACGCTGTTGGTGGGAATGCAAACCAGTGCAACTGCTGTGGAAAGCAGTATGGAGGTTCCTCATAAAACTAAAAATTGAAATACCATTTGATGCAGTAATTCCATTCCTGAATTTACCAAGAAAACAAAATCCCTGATTCAAAAAGACATATGCACCCCTATGTTTATCATCACACTATTTGCAATAGCCAAGACACAGAAGCAACCTAAGTGTCCATCAATAGATGAATGGATAAAAAATATGTGGTACATATACATAATAGAATATTATTCAGCCATAAAAAGAAAAGAAATCCTGTTATTTGCAACAATATGGATGGATCTACAGGGTATTATGCTCAGTGAAATAAGCCAGGCAGAGAAAGACAAATATACGATTTCACTTATTTGTGGAGTATAAAAACAAAGCAAAACACAAGGAACAAAACAGCACCATACTCACAGACACCGAGAAGGAACTAGTGGTTACCAAGGGGGACGGGTTGGGGTGCATGGGATGGGAGGGGGAAGGGTTACAGGGCACAATTTGCAATCACAATAGCTGGTCACCCAGTTGGTAGTACAGCACGGAAAATACAGTTAACGATTCTGTAACATCTTACTACATTGATAGAGACCACACTCGAGGGGGTGAGGATTCAGTAATATGGGAAACTGTTGAACCACTGTGTTGTATATTTGAAACCAACATAAAATTGTGTATCACTGATACTTTAAAAAAAAAGAAAAAAAAACATGTATCCACACTGCATGCTGAAACTGTATGAATGAGGTATACCATCAAACCAGTCAATGGCTGCCTTAGCTGAAGGAGGGTCATCAAATGACACTGTTGCCTCCCCTTTTGGCTTCCCTGTGTCCTTATCTGTGTATAAATTTATCATTGGTTTTCCTGTCTTCTTGTTGGTCTGAGGAACAAACAAGCTGGTGTTAGCATTTTAAGAAAAAGTGATCATGAACCATACAGACCTTTATTTTTAAAAAAGAATCCACACATCCATACAACAAATACTATGCACCTAATATTTATAAATGAATTTATCTATAGGTTCTGAAAAGGAAAACTCAACCAAGCTATAAAAACTGATACATAATATACTATTTCATCTATGTATAATTTTTTAAACCCATAAAAAAATAAATGTAGATATTGCTTCATGCAATATACACCTTGTGTAGAACATTAAAAAGGTCAGGAAGAATGTACCCAGCAAACCAATAGATTAGCATTGAAAAGTACACACTAGATTTGACTAGGATGGGAGTGGAAAACAAAGAAGTATTTCCTCTTTTCATAACTGTATGACTTTTTTACATATTTCCTGTGTAATTAATTTCTTAAGAAATTTTAACTCCCATGAAGGAAAAAACGTTTTTCCACAGACACCAAAAGAAGGACAATTGAAAAACCGATTTTGGGCAAATGCTACAATCTACTAACACTGCTCTAAATGCTGCTTTCTAGTTGAAGAAATGAAAAATATATGCATGAAACAAGTAGTACACAAGACCCTTTAGTTAACAATAAACAATAAAGTTATGAAATGAAGCACTATACATTGGGCTGATGCACAGCTCAGACAGTAAAATAAAAAGTTGTTAGTTACTTAGTTTGCATATATTAACATTCCAGAATCTGTAAGTTGTCTTCTCAATCTCATTATGGTTCTCAGAATTTTAGAACCTACAGAGATTACTTTTAGAGCCCTAAGATTGAAAGCTAAAACTGTGGAAAACTATGGAAAGGTGAGCAGGAACAAGGAATAAAATCCTCAGGTATGTATTAGCAAATTTAGCAAAGGCCTACTGACATGGTCAAGTGTATTTATCTGGGAACATAAGAAACAAGCCTTACTGGAGTATGGGTACATTACATAATCTATGTATCTTAAACAGAAACTGTTAATAATTAAAGAGATTTTCAACATAAGCCATGCTTTTTACTCACCTTGATAATTCCTATTTGTTTAAAGAACTCCCCTACTTGATCTGTAGACACACCCTCCCCAAGTCCTTGCACAAAGATTGTGTTGTTATCTGAATTATCAGATTCTGAATCTAAGGGGAAAAAAATTATAGTTAATTTTACATATTTCTTGGTTTTAACTACATCCTGTTTAGTAATCAAGAGGAAAATTTATTATCCAATCCCCAAATCTTTCTATGACTAAAAGGAAAAGGGACCTTTTAAAAACATACAAAAAATCTTACATAAACGTGCAAAGTGGTCACAACAGTTATTTGGCAGAAGATCAACTTTTACAACTCAACTTCTGGTGATGTGGCTCAAATTCACACTTACGTGAAATACACAAACCAATTAAGGGACATCCTACAAATCTTACTCTTCAGATTCAGATACAGGACTAAAACTCATGAAGCGATGAAGGAAATTAGTACAAACTGGCATTCCTTTCTTTGGAAAGCTTTAATTCTTTATGGTTAATCAATACTTTAAAGGCTCTCTAGAAGAAAATTCCCCAAATCTGATACTTCGGATTTGCAAGCAAGCCAAGCAGAATTGCTAGTTTCCCACTCACTGCAGTAAGCTTTATATATACCAGAGGGCTGGGACTCCCTGACAACACACCTTACCTTACACGCACACTTTTGGATTAGTACAACAAAGTAAGAAAGATGTACAAAAATTCAGTCCATCAAGGGATAATTCAGAAATTGCCATCCATATAGAATACTTTGGCATCTTAATAAAAACAAAAGTTCTGATTTCAATATATATTAAAATTTTTTGGCTCAAATAGATTTTTAATCTCTAAATCATAACTTTTAAAAGGCTCCGGGGTAGCCTTGAATTTCATTTAAAAATAAAAAGCCACATGAAATTAGTGACCTCTGCCCAGAGTAAGACAATTCTCTTAACGTATGAATTCAGATTTCTTAGACCCACTAAGCAGACTACTAATCTAATGTAGTATTTTTTTAAACACTGCTTTTCTAATTCTCCAAAGATACCAGTTATTGCAAACATGATTTGTAACAATTAAATAAACACTAATTAGCAGTACAGAATCAAGTATTTCTTCACAAAAGAAAAAAGCAGAGCATGGGAAAACACAAATAAGCAATTTTCCCTAGCAAATTTCCCAATCTTCCTGAATTTTTCTCTCTGGTATGTCTTTAGAAGTGTAGCTCCCCAATTCTGGAAGCACTATCAAAGTAAAATTCTCCTTCTGTACTACTAACTCCTCCAAACACAGACTTTTCCCTCAGAAAAATGGAAAACTAGCATTCTCTTAATGGCAAAGTCACAAACTACCATAAGCCTTACCAGCATCTGGTCTGGGTCCATAATCCCTGTGACCTAAGGGGAAAGAAAAGAAAAAGAAAAAAACAGCTATTTAAGGCAACTCATTAGAAATCATTTAAAAATAGTAATAATAACCAAGACATGAAAAGTCATTAATTCCAAAATCCTTGAAAGTCAACCATCACAGATTTATAAAGTAAATATATAAATTAGGTTTTATTAAAGTTTAAGAAATCAAGATGAATGTCAGTATTTCCTTAAACTTGTCCCAGACGGCACCCACCACTTTGGCATTACTAGTATCACTTTTGTTAAGCTCTGGTTGTGAAGGCTGATTGGAATGCCCTAATAATTTAAAAACACCATGTCAACTACCTTTATTTAAGAAATGTATTGTCAAAATCCAGTGAAGATCTCATTCATTGGTCACCACAGACTCTGTCATGCAAATTCACTGTGTAGAAACTCATCGAACTATTTGATATCAACTTTGGCCTTTTAATGTTTTCTTTGACATATATAGGTGTATATATGTAATTTTCTTTTTAAAGCACACAACACACACCAGCCTCAACAGAGTAAGAAAGGGCGTAGACTGCGTCTGCGGGATATTGGTGGCTTTTAGATTTATATAGCATTTCCACTGAAACATTTTGGGATACTCAGCACTTACCACCAAAATTTTTGAAGCCACCGCGGTCACCACCACTGCAGAGGAAAAATTGAAGAAATGATTTCTTCCTTAAGTCTCTAATGTGCTGAGCCCTGGGCTCAATTCTACACTTAACTGTCACAAGTAGAGCGCCTACAAAAACAGTAGCACCTCTAACTTTCTAGTAAATTCCAGCTCATGTTGTTCTCATCTAAGTGTTTTCTTAGGATCTATTTCCACTAGGGTGCCTTTTCAAGCTTATTGCAAAACATCTCTAATATACACTTATTTTAAAACCTTCCCAACCCCAAGCCAAAGGAATACTATTCAAATCATAACTTAAAGCTGGAGGCACAGTGTGAAGACTGCTAAACTAGAATATAGTTTAAAATATAAGAAAAAGGAAAAAGACTAGAAGAACAATATAAAACAAGGTTAAGATTTTGCTAGCAGAACGGGAGAGCAAAATACTTGCGTACTATGTTCTATTGTGACACTGAATAATTATATGAGATGGAAGAAAAAAGTAAGGTACAAATATACACAAAGTAAACCTAAATGAAAGCAGTCGTCAAATTTCAAATCATTCAGAAATCTGATAAATGAGCACTAAAAGCATTAACTTAAAACTGCCCTCCTACTGCATAGCATAGAATATACTTAATCTCTTCACATCAGAGCTACTGAGATTCATGCTGCCAAAAGATTTGTATACCAATCAGTAGACCACATCAGAGACAGAAAACAATATACTCCAAAACTGCAGCTGCCCATAAAAAAATGACTTTATTTGGCAAATTTCCATAGCCAGGTAAGTCAATGGTTCTTGTGTATATAGCTTTATATGTCTAAGATCTCTCTTATCAAGAAACCCTTTAAATACTCATACATTAAAAGCTTTTCTCTCTTGATTGAATAAAGTAATCCTCTAAGATTCATGTGATGACATGGAAATAAAAACACCCCAAATTTTCAAATGGTGGTATCTCATCTTTTGCTACTACTAATCATCTTCTTCTGTGACCCAAAAAACTAATCCAATATACTAATGTCTCTTCACTGCCTAAAGGCCTCTCTTTTAGTGGTAACTCTAGATGGCTTCTCTGAGCCATCCTGAGAAAAACCTCTGACTAAATGAGGATGCATTCTTCCTTCATAATAAATCTAGTCTACTACCATGATATAAAAAAATTTCCCTCTGCAACCAGCTTAAGTATTAGACGTATACATCTTAATTTGCTATTAACTTTATTTCATCTCCAGGAAGCCTAAAAAAGGATATTTCAAGGATATATAGACAACGTGCAGCTCAGATCCTTCATAGTTTTCTTTCCATTGAGTCACTAAGACCCCTCTTTCAGAACAGTACCTAAGCCCTCCCTACACTTCTAAACAACCTATATATATCAATACTTAACTCTTCAAGTGGAAGCCAACAGAGTTCTTGAGATTAAACTGCTAAAAATCTTATTAGAAACCAAGACATCTCAGATTTCTTCACAAATTACTAGAACTCCAAAAAATGATTAGGCAAGAACTAGTGAAAATATTAAGCCAATATTCCTATGTCAGGAAGTTAAAGTCACCAAGATAAGTAGATTTTTTAAAATACGATATTTTCACAAATGCTCAAAGAAATACCTCATTATTTTGCTGTCATCTTAACTAAGTACTAAATTACTTATGTGACCACAACAGAGGGGAAAATATGCAATTTCATACATAAGCTAACTCCTATAATTTCTATTCTGGCCAGCAATACAATTTTGAACAATTAAAGAAAGGCTATACCACTGCAAAATAAAAGTTATATGAAACAAATGACATTAGGTTTATAATTTCTTATTCCTTCACAATGACACCTTAAGTTATCTTTACTGAGTATTTCCTTTGAAAATACAGTAGCTGAAGATTTACAATGTTCATAAATATGGAAACACCAGGGTGCATTAAAAAAAGTACTAGTCTTCAAACTAAGACTGAGGATATAGGTGAACTATTACCAACCAATCTTGAAAATTAGGGCAAGTCATGCAATCTCCCTGGGCTTAAGTTTCCTGCTTTACAAATAAGGGTTTACATCCTTGCTACTCAAAGGATGGTCAAAGGAACAGCAGCATAGGCAAAGCCTAGGAGTGCCTCAGAATAGTAGGATTTCTGGCCTTACCCCAGAATTACTAAATCAGAATCTGCATTTTAATTAAGATCCCCAAGAAATTGTTATGAACATTAAAGTTTGAGAAGCACTGATCTAAATGATCTACAATTCTATGTGAAGCTTTCTTTCAAATTCAAATGTTTCATCATTTTCTCTCTCCTTATAGGGAAATTCCATATTAACTAGTTATATTACAATCCCTTATTAGGAAATGTATTATATTAAATACAGTAAGTAAATTGTAAGTAGTACTCACTATCAAATAGTTAACAGAAGATGGGCCTATGGTTAACTTTTTTCCAAACCTGCAGTCAAATTCCAAGTCCCTTTTCCATCTACTAAGTTAAGGCCTCACTAGCAAATTAAGACAAGGCACAAAGGAACAAATTATGAGTCAAGGTGTTGCCACAACAAATTTGTTTTCCTCCCACAAAAAAGAAGCAAACTTATACACGTGCAGAATTCCTGAAGTTAAGGATGTTTTAAGGTGAAGTGGTAGAGGTATTAAAGATAAAATATAAGCCTACTCAAATTAACAACTGAATACCTCCAGGTAAGAAAAACAACTGTATATTCCAGACTCAACTACTGAAATGGTTGTTCCAAATTCAAAACCACAATGGGCAGCCTAACTTAGGGTAGGCTCTAAGGGTTCTTTCACTGTTGTACATACTTACAGGCGAAGACAGATTTAATTTCAGGTAATTGACAAATAAGAAAAAGCTCTTTGACACAATCTCTATTTCCAAACTTTAATTTAATAAATTCTAAATATATCTATCCAAGGACTAAAACTGCCCAGAAGTAAAAGGACATGCAAGAATCTACTCCCAGAAAATTCAGTATCTGGAGACAAAAAGGGACTTAGCTAAAAACTAAAAAAAGATTAGTTTAAAAAAAAAAAACTGCTATGCTTGAGTTTTCATACTAATACACCCAAGATACAATTTTCTGGGTGTGAAGAAGACTAACATTAATTCCAAATATGAATGACTCAATGGACTTAAATACCATTATCAACAGTGGCTTATTTACATTGCATTTCCTATGTCTTATATGTGTGGTAAAAGGCTTTTTGGATTCAGCATTTACCAACATTTCAGGAGGTCAATAATCTATCATTCTAGAGCTACACTGTTCAATACAGTATTCACTAGCCACATGTGGATGTTGATATTTGAAATGTGGATAGTCAATTAAAATTGAGATGTACTCTAAATGTAAAATACAAAATGAATTTCAAAGTCTTAGTATGAAAAAAAGAATGTACAACATCTCAGGAATTTTTTATTCTGATTACATGATAAAATATTTTGGATTTTTAGCTTAAATATTAAAATCAATTTCACCAGTTTATTTTTGTTAATGTGGCTACTAGAAAATTTTAAATTACATATGTGGCCTACATCTGTGACCCACATTATATTTCTATTGGGCAGTGCTGTTGTAGACTATTACCAGAACATATGTACATTTTTAAGGGAGCTAATCAAAAACTCTTGCAAGAAGACACTCAAAATTCAAGATAACCTTTTTAAAGTTTGAAATATTAACGACTGAAATAGCTACTTAACGTGATGACATATTATAAGTGAAAAATGGTTATCTAGGAAGTTCTGGCAATTTTGCAAAGCACTCATCACAATGCTAAAATTAAAAACACAAGAGAATTTATGGCTTTAAACTTCTAGTCTACTAAGAAGTTGGCGATCAAGTTTAGATGCCAATTAGAAATTCAGTTTTTGCTGCAACTGCTTTTTCTTTCTTTCTTTCTTTCTTTTTTTTTTTTAGCAGAGCAAGGTACAGGCTTTTATTTAGAAATAAAGTGAGAGGAAAGAGCTCCTGGCTCACGCCAGGAGGGGACAAGGGAGTCCCCTGTAACTGCTTTTTCAAAGAAAAACACTGTTTCCTATAGTCCTTAAAATAGTCATGTTTCTCTTCCATATCTAGAAAGCTAACAGCTTCCTTTTGGTCTGAATTCTTCCTCCAGCCAAACAATCACACAACCTGAATCTAGAACGTCCCATCCTTTACTATACATCCCACCCTTGCCCACAAACTATGCCCCCTCTTCTTTAAATATAACCTCACTAAAGCCAGATACTCTTCAAACAGCCTGAAAAGAGTATTTTTAACCTTGCTATTATGTAAGATGATTAGAAACACAAATGGGATTGTTGATGAAAACAAAAAATGTTTGGTTATTTTAGTACTTAAATATAAAACCAAGTGTGATAAAGTCCTGAAATGGTTATTTTTATTCAAATTCAAAATACTTTACCCCTACAAATAAACTAAAAGCATATCTAGAGCAAGGTATTATGACACACGAAAATTATGTGAACTTCAAATTTCAGTACCCATAAATGAAGTTTCACTGGAACACAACCATGTTTTTATTCATTTATATTATCTATGGCTGTTTCAGTGCTGTAAGGGCAGACAGAGTTGAATAGTTGCAACAAAAACTGTATAGGCTATAAAACTTAAATTATTACTATGTGGCCTTTCACATAAAAAGTTTACCAACTCAACAGAGAGTAATCATCATTATCCAGGCGGGTTTCTAAAAAATGCCTTTCATGAACATCCCATTAACTGACTAGGGTGGATAGGATATAAAGAGCAACTGGGTAAGACCCCACCCTCAATTCTACCCTGACTTGAAACAGGTCATCATCATTTTGACCTTATATATAGTGGGCTTCTGCCTAAGATATTGTTTGAAGAGGTTCTAAGGCTAATAAAAAGATTTGAAAATCAGAAACTTAGATCATGATTCAGTATCTGGCCAGAAATTATACAGTGAAAAAATGTGCTGCCAAGGAGGTTATAAAAGTGCTTCAAAATGGACTCCTGGGTTGGTTAAGGTACGGACCTTCTTTCCCTTACCAGGATGATCATTCAAGGTCCTTCCAACTCTTGATTCTAAAATGAGTCATCTCTCAAAGATGAAAATACACTTAAAAATGCAAAGATAAAATATTACCCTCTTCCTCCTAGAAAGTGGGATTCTATTATTCTCAGTAAGATATTAACAGATAATCTATACAACTTCCTTATGAAGAAAATTAAACCTATGATGGTACTATAAAATGTATAGCATTCCAAGGCAGCCAATTATCTAAAACACACTAACTAGAAAATTAAATATACCTGCTGGGAATCTTGGTTGGGATTCTGTTTGAGGTAGAAGGGAGGCTATTAGGTAGAAAGTAAGCACCCATGTCACTTTAAACTATTTGAGTATACCCACATGTTTGTAGACTGCTCTCTTTGATAATGAAGAGGTATACAATATATTTGTTTTACCCTCGTAAATTGACTTCGGCTATCAATCAAAAGACTTTTCATGTTCAAGTTTTATAGAAGTTCATCAAATATGTTTAGACTTAAGTTCTGCCATAATATTAAAGCACAGTAAACAGAGAAATACAAGTCAGTGAATCAAATTCCTGGCTCACTTGAAATGAAATAACAGTGCTGTATGCAACTGGTTTGGTTTCTCAGGTCATCTTGGAGGACAGACACTGAGTCCCTAAGGAGCAAAAGAATGAACTGGTACTGATATATTATTATTAAATGTCAGTTAATAGGCCACTGAGAATTTCAATTACCAAGGAACATGAATTGTCTTTTAAACCTATGTAATGTTCACACAAATTTGCAACCTGCAAACCTCACCCAAGGACAATAAATGTCAACTATTTTTGCATTCTTGTTTCTAAAAGGGTCAAAGTGCTAAATTTACAGATATTATTAAAAGTTTTTTAAAACCAGCTTTTATAACTTATACCGTAAGTAAATACCAAAACATGATAATATTAGCAATGGAGAAAAGAAAAGCTGAATTAAAAAATCATTCCCTTTCCACAGCTTAGTCCAAACAAAATACACACAGTATGTGATGTTGCACTAATTATTTCAATAATTATTTACTTAAGGAAGACAAAAATAACTTAGTTACATTAAAATCTTTCCCTCATTTGCCAAGCCCCCTTCATACTCTTCCATTGCCTCCTAATATTTTCCCTTCCCAAAGGGGATTCAAGATTAAGGAATAATAGCCTCTCTCCCCTCCAATCTAGAATTAACTTACCTTTTATTTTTTACATACAAAATACTTGGATTTCCCAGAGTCATCTTGTAAAGTAGTTTAGATTTTATAGCTCTGGCAGGAAATACATAGTTAAGTGGCTTAACCACAATCATAGTAGGGGACTTTTCTCCACTGGTATTTAATATACATCATATAAATTAACTGCTAACATAGCCTATTCAGAGGTAATTTATGTCACCTCTTAAGACTCAAAATAAATTTTTAATTTCTGTCCACTACAGGATAAACTCTTTAAGCCTCTTAACTAAATTAGATACTGGAATCAAACCAGATAAGTAACAACAAAACAAAACAAAATGAAAGAGAGAGAGAGAAGAAATGTAGGCACCTATACCTAAATACTTACCTTGATCCTGTCATAGGACCTCTTCCATCCTTGTCATATCCCCCACGCCCTCTACCTCCTCCCTGTGACCCGCCATATCCTCTATTATCTTCTCCATACCTACTCACATCACGACGGTCATCTATGAAAAAGAAATAATATATTCATAAATAACCATTGTCATTTTTGACAAACACTTCCCATACTATAATCTTAAATGGCTCTCTAGCTCAGATTGGATCTTTTGGAAAATGGCACATGTATACAGAACAGAACTCAAGCAGAAGTCATAAAACCAGCTAGAATTAAATGTGTTTGAGAATTCTATCTGTGTCAAATTCCATTCTGCTAAAGTCAAATAGCAAAATGATGATGTGGAATCTCCATCCGATGTGATGGGATGTAGAACAGCTTGAGTTAAAGCATATTAGGTACAGACCCTAATAAATGAGATGAAAAGCATAACCCTAATGTTAAAAGTTATTACTTTCTTCACCTCAAAAATACTTAAATATAAATTAAGCATGGAGAAGGAATAACTGGATTTTCAAACTGAGATATTCAATGAATATATTCACTGAAGAAGATATTCAATGAATGAGCTTCTACTTGTATTCATTCACTTATTCAACAAATACTTATTGACCACTCATTATGAACCAAGCCCTGTACTAGGGAAGGATGGAACAAAAATGAGTAAGACAGCACTTTTGTTCTTGAAACACCCATTTTCTTGGCATTGACAGATTCCTAAATATCAGTGGTATGGACAAAGTGCTGCAGAAAAACAAGTGAAAGAAGGACTGGTCCTTCTTGGGAGGAGATTATAGAAGGCTAATATAGGACTAATTTCCCCAGATCAAGTATACCACCACTACCAGAAGAACTAGAAGCAGCAGCATTGTCAAATTATCAGAGTTGATCGAGACAACAAAGGAAATTAATGTAATCAGCCTCTGAAAAGTCACATGACCATTTGGGAGTCTCCACGAAGTTTAGGATTAGAAATCTAATAAACTAGTTTTGATGGCCTTGAGAGAGAACATATTCTCAGGGTCACTGTAAATTTTTATGAACTGTTGAAATCCCATGTGGATTTTTTAAACCAAAATTCAATACACAAGTAATTTGGGTGGCGGGGAGGGCAGGAATAATGGAAGTCAACATATCTCACCTTGTGTGTGATGGCTATAATTTTCCCTTTGTGAATGGTAGGACTGCTGGTTTTGATTATAGGAATCATGCTGCTGATCATAATTTGACTGTTCATCATATGATCCTTGGTGTTGATCATAGCCTGACTGCTGATCATACGAATCTTGTTGACCATAGTCTGACTGGTCATAGGAAGGCGGTCTTCCACCTTGGCTAAACAGAAATCAAGAACTTGAGATTCAATAAAATTACTATGACTGAGATGTAAGAGGCTTGATCAGGTAGGTAGACCTCAACCATACTGACTACTACTTTCTGGTAGGAATCATTTAGTTCTTTTATCTATAAAATCTCCTTATCACCAATGGAATAACCTTCAAACAATTTCACTATCACTGAAGAGGTACCACATTATGAGAAAAAAACACATGCACCTTTGAAAACATTAGTGAAGTAAAAAAATCACTATGGTTTTTAATTATCTCCTTGAAAAAAACAAAATTAAAAGTGTCACAAAGTACAGTAATATGTCTCGTTCTTTAACAAACATGCCACAAGTGCTAAATCCTTTTAATAGCTATATTAAGTGGCTTTCTATCACTTAATTTTAACAACAATGTTATCTCATATTTTGGGGACTATTTTCTTATAATTATCTTTAGAACCTAGTACATTCTTCTAAGCATCTTCAATGATAGTAAATTTTAGAAAACAGTAATAAGGAAGGAAGCATTTTTTATCTGAAAAGTCTTACTACCAAATACTGAGATTGCTCTATCTCTGGCAATTCAAAAACAAAAATGTTCTGAGCAATAAGACTATTAACTATTACCTACTCTCAAGATGGGAGTGTTGAAAGGAACACTTAATTGGATTTGAGTTCTACTGCTTACTTTAAAAAAGGGTATAAAATAAAAGTCTCATAATTACTGAATAAGTCACATCTTACTCTACACCAGGTGACCAGAACAACCTAATAAAGATTAGTATATTCCCCAACGTCCCTACCCAAAGCACAACACATCAATGGTCAGAACCATAGTACTTCACTTCAAAATGGTTATCAAACTAAATCTAACATTTCTCTTTGGTCTACATTTATGTCACACTTCCAAAAAAGCATTCTTATAGAAGGACTTCTCCTTTAAAACCAACAGAGCTTAAAAATCTCTTCCTTCTCATGTAACATGCTTTCTAGATATTATTTCCAACATCTGTACTCTACTTTCTACTTTTCAAAACACTCTCATATCTATAAGACTGGTAATTTGACCTCAAAAATCTTTCCCCAGTGCTCTTATTTAAATGAATTTCACTTAGAATGGTTTTCTTCACTACACAGAGAAAACACAAGTGACATCAGTTTTTGCCTTATCTTTTAGCTGTGTTAACAGGCTATATAACCTTAATTTCTCTTTACCTCTATAAAATGGGAATAATTAATGACACTATCTCCTAGTGGCATTTAAGGATCAAAAAATTAGGGAATGCAAAAGCTTTTCACAAAATGTAAAGCGCCATTTTAAAAAAAAGTAAGTTTGCTATTATTAAAATTAGTAACAATTACAGGCTCTTCAAATCTCAAAGTTAAAAAAACTATAAAATCTGTAAACTTGCTAGTAAATATTCACCTACCTATATTAACAAATAAAACACATTTAGGCTATGTGAAATATGTGTGTTTAAGTTTTGGCATTTTTCAATATTTTTGTCCCTGAAAAGGTAATAATGAAAATGGTTAAAAAATAAAATGGAAGTAAAATAAGCATTGAGAAGTCTCTTTTTATAGGTAAGTTTTTAATCATCAGGTATAAAGCAGGGGACCAAATTTTTCATTTAACATTTAAATCATGTGTGTTTATTCACAGCTAAACAATTTTACAAATAACACATCTTAAGAAATAATGCTGACAATTCCCACATTCTTCTAACACAAAACTGAGATCCATAATCCACCAAAACTTGCCTGAAAAAAATGTAGCTAGGAGTTTATTGATGAAACCCATTTAATACCCAAAGTGTTATTTGTATTTCCACTATTCAACACAATCTCAGTGCTTTTAATTGTTTCCTTACCCTCCTGATGATTCCGTGTTTTGCTGTCCCTGGTTATTATAAGACTGCTGGCCATATGAGCTCTGCTTCTGATTCTCATAACCACCATAGGACTGTGAATAACCTAAAGGTTGGATGGATATACAATTTAGTAAAGGTTCAAGATTTTTAAATTTCTAAAATAACAAATTTAATAAACCAGTCTAACCTGATTGGTTTTGTCCATAGCTGGAATAACCGCCATAGTTCTGTCCATATGAGGAATCAGTAGTCTGTCCATAGCCAGAATAGCTCTGAAATTTGGGTAAATACAAGTTTCATCACCTACTTATGATAAAAATAACTATTTATGAAGAACAGAATTTTTATTTCAACCTACTTGGGGTGCTTGTCCATAACCTTGGTTGCCCTGATTTCCATAGGAAGAATAACTGTAAAAGAAAAATGTACTACTTGAAAGAAATGTGCTAGATTTTAAAAGCTTAAAAAACCTTATATTCATTTTCTAGTTTCAACTCAAACACAGGCTTTTCTGGGATACTGTCAATCTGCCTTAGAGTCTAAATTGAAAAGTGGTTAACGATGACATAAATGAGTCATTCCCAGACCTCTTAAATGTCAAACACACACCTAAAGTTTTGCTTTGACAATCTCCCATAAACAAAACTTCAACAGTCCTTGAAAATCCCAAGAGAATTATGCTGGGGGTTGGGGGAGTAACTACATGACAATAAGACCCATAATAAATATCTGAAGCACAAAGATGATGGCTTATTAAGTCAGTGCTTTAATCAGTTTAGCTATGTTTTGACATATTAATTCCTTCCTACCATTTGTCTTAAATCTACCTTTAACTTCCTAGAAAAGGCACAGTGTGGCACTAAAAGTCCAATTTTGTGCCTCCGTAATTAGAAGCATGTTTATATTCAGAGTTCTATCATGGAATGAATAAATGTACCTTTCTCAGATTTGAATTTAATTTTACATAGCACATACAATCTAACAAGTCAGAAACTTTCTGAATATATGCCAAATAAAAATATTTGCCAAAAAAGTTTATCATTTTAGAGCTATCAAGTGTTAACAGACTTTCTTAACTATAAAATGTATTTCACTGAGTAAACATTTCCTAGTTGCTATGAGGTGAGCATTATCCTATGAGAATAAAAAAGTCACATCAATTTTGTTTTCATGAAGCTTAAAACTAGATGACAGAATATATCTGAGACACTATTCTGAATATTTCACACTGAGCTGCAAAACATTAATAGTACAAATTGAAGGCTGTATTCCTGGTAAGCAAGAGTACCCCACTGCATGTATACATTCACAAAGAAAGACTTTTCTTTTTACTGTGAGCATGGTAAGGAGTCTTTTGAAAATGCTAAACATTTCTATTACAGTGCTTTTAGAAAATCTGCTCTGAAAAATATATTAGCATATTATATACAATCAAAAAATAAAATATTTTAAGAACCTGTTAAAGGTCAGTTGCTTAAATCCCCCTTTTTTTAATTTGCTAAAGAAAACTTTTACAATACCTGTAAAATTTGTTTTAATCTCTAGGTAGCATCTACATGCACTAATTCAAACAACCCTTTAAAAAAAATAGGATGAACTGTTTTACAGCACCAAAGTACATAGACTAACCCTCTTTCCCCTTGACAAGCTAATATAACTAAGACATCAAGTGTGTCTCAAGTGGGAAGCCTGACTAAATTCATCTTTTTCTCTCATTTCCACTCTTTCATGGTATTATTAAATGTATGTATACTTTACCTTGGCTGCTCACCCCCAGACTGACCATAACTTCCAGTATCTAAAACACATAAAAAGAATTTTAAATCTTACTTAAAATTCATGATTCCCTTGTAGACTGATTTTAACTCTTATAGATGAAATGTAGTAAGAAAATATCATAAAAACTACAGAAAGAAAAACTAGAAGTAAAAATACCATATAAGGAGAAATGTGTACAACTAGCAATTTCTATGTACCATAACTACATCTTTGAAAGCAATTATCCTACAAATGTGTCCTGGTCATAAGAACGAAGTGAACAAGTGTGCAACAATCAGTGAAAAATCAAACCTTTCACCAAACTTAAAAGCTCAAGCTGTATTATATTGATATACCAAAAGACATCTGCGAAAACTAATCAGGACTAAAAAGAAGGAAGACACACTCTGGCAACAAAAAGATCTCCAAACACTTGGTAAAACAGCTAAGTTAGTTGTTTAACCCCACCTTCACCAAGCTTTCAGGGACTTGGCCAACTGGTAAAACAACTCTGCAATACTTACTTTTAGCTTCTTGGCAATAAAAACTACCAAGGCAGGCATGAATTGAATAATGTATGTCAAAAAAATAATAAAATTTTGAACTGCTAACTTTTCCCAAAACTTTAAAATATCAGTTATATGAAAAATTGTTTTGAAGAGGTTGTATCCTTTAGGCTCTGCTCATAATCATATGGCCTCAGTGTATTAGGGATAAGAGAAGAGTAAGATGAAATGCTCTCTCAACTGCAAAAACTCACTCTGTCTCAACCTGCTGACCATTAGGCCCAACCTCATCCAATATGAAACAAAACCACTTGCTGTCAAACAGCTCTGAAAACTACCTACCAAAAACAAATCCATGACTTTTTCATCCAATTCATATAAAGCTACAATATGAAAACATTGCCATTGTCTGTGTTAAGTGGGTGACATCAAATTTGCCACTTTTCTGCAGTAGAGATCTCGCATCAGACCAAAAAGCTTATTTTTTAAATCCTTAATTATAAGAATACTGAATTAAATCCTGGCACAAACTACTACTTCTATGAATGTGAAGGATGTAAGACTACCTGAGACAAAAAGTGCACTACTGCTACACCCATGATAATAAAATGACTGTAGATTTATAGCTAACAAATATGAAAAGAATACAGACTCTAACTGGACCACAGATTCAATGCACCTACCATATGGGGAAGAACATTAACTTCAGTCAAACCAGAAACTGGAACGGATTTGGTGAAGATGGGTTAGATATTCATAAACTTAAGATACTCTGGGGATCCATGAAGTCCCAGGTTAAATCATATCCCTAGGCACGGATGTGGGTTCGTTCAGTGACACAGGTGGGTCCAAGGTATTAGTGTATTTCTCTTTGGCTCAGGCAAAACTGTTAAGTACACAAGCACACAAGTCATGTGAACTTGGCTCGAATCTACTAAGTATTAAAGTCCTTGCCTGTAACCAAGTCACTTCAGCCCACTGAAATTGTAAATCTGACGTCTTTAGCAGGCAGACTTTAAAGCTCCAGAAGATGTTTTATCTATGTGACATTTCAAAAAATTGCTCATTATGAGTATTTGACACACCTGAGTCTTGTGTCTGGATCCATGAATTATTTGAAGTGCTTTTATTTCCAAGTGTGTAGGATTTTGATTGTTTTTCTTCTATAGTCCACTGTGGCCAGAAAAGGTATTTTCTGAATTATTCCTGGTTATTTAAGATTTGCTGTTTTTTACTTTTCCCCTTGGCACTTTCACTTGCATAAATGTCCCCTAAGAACTGTGCATTTTGTAAATGTTAAATGAACTCTCTTAAGTCTGTAAGATGATGCCTGTTTTATCATTCATATTCTTACTAACATTTGGCCTGCCTGACCTATTACAGAGGTGTTTTAAAAACTCCATTCGACTATAGATTCGTTAATTTTTTTTGCTTCCTATACTTTTATGTATCATTAGGCACATAAAAATATGGATCTACATCTTCCTGATGAACTTCCTTTTAGCAGTATATGAAGGCTATCATTAAAAATGTCCGGACTTTACTTTGGCAATAAGTAAACAATCTTCCTTTGGTTAGTGTGTTTGCCTGGTTAGTCTTTTTCTACCTCTACACTTTCAATATTGTTTTAGGCATATCATTTCTGAACAGCATTTATCTAGATCATTTTTTCCCCAATGTGAAAATTCTTATTTCAACTGGTGTTTTTCATACTTTTACTATTACTTTTTACTTATTTCTACCTATGTTGCACTTTCTACATACCAAAGTTGATTTTTTTCCCTTTTAACTCCTTTCTACCTTCTATTGGATTTTTACTCCCTTTTCCCCTCTATTGCTTTAGAAGCCACAAGTTCATTCTTTCAGTTACCATTCATAATTTAATGATTGTTCAATTTTTAACATGCATTCTCGACAAATTTCAAAATGATCTTCAACCTCTGCCAAAAAATAAGAGCCTTAGTACTATAAGGCCAATCACAGCCTTCCCCTATTATTTTGATTCTACTTTTCTTCCTGTACCTTTTGTTCCATCTTTTAATCACTAAATGTAATAATCTTAATCTTCAATGTTCTATACTATCAATATTTGCTTTTTATTTTTTGTACTTTCTTCCTCTACATTGTTTTTTGCAGCCTACTCCTTCCTTCCGGATTTAATTTCTTGTATTAGTTTTCAGCAAAGGCCTGAAAGTGATATTCTTAGTCTTTCTATTTGAGTAAAAAAAATTCAAGCTCAACGGTTATTTTTCCTCTAAATTCCAAGGATCATTTCACTATTTTCTGGCTTCTTTAAACTTTTAAGTCTATCAATCTTACCACTTCCCTAGTTCCTCTGGTAGATTTGTTATTGGTTATTTCATCATCTGCAGTTTCACATCAATGTGTATAAGTATGAATCAATTTTTATGTTTCATGTTTGAGACTACATTTTGATTCAGAACACTCATCAATTTTGGAAAATTTCCAACTATCTATTGATTCTTCCCCATTTGCTCTTTCTCAAACTCCTGTTAGATGACAGAACTTCTCAATCTATTTCCCATGTTTCTAAATCTTTTTTCACTGTGTAATCCTTCAGAATCGAGTTCTGGGTAACTATATCACATCAACTTCCACCTCACAAACTGCTTTTCTGCTAGGTCTATCTGCAATTCAACTTACCCACTTTTGCATTTCCAGAAGTTGTATTTTTTTTTTAATCTACATGGCCTTTTTTAAGAACATCTTGGTCTTAGGGTTGATTCTTTGAGACTTTTAATAATTTTAAACAGGTATTATTCACTTTTAGATTTATCTATCAAGGGTTCTAATCCCATTTTATTCATTTTGGTAGATTGTTTCGAGTTCTGCAATTTTTTATGTGAATTCTTATTTTGCAAAGCTTGTTTTTTTCTGTAAGATTCTTGTGCTCTAAGCTGTAAAACAGCCTCCAAAGGTTTTTCATTTGTTTCTACCAGCATCCCCAAGTTTATTAGCAGCCTAGAATCAAATTTTAAGTTAATTTCTTGGCTTAAGGTTTTCTAGACCCCATAACTAGCCTAAATTGTATGAAGCACAGGCCCTAGCTTACAAATTCTCAGGAAGGACTTTTTTCACTCAGGGCCCAGGCTCATTATCTCTTATGCTGGTACAAAGGTTTTTTTCTAGTGCATTCTTTTACTGTCATACAATTCTTCAAAAATCCAGGTTTTATGTAAGGGTCTCAGTTCCTATACCTGGCTCTAAAGGTCTCAAGGCTTTATCTCCTGTTACTCAGGAAATAAAACCCAATTCTCTAAATGACACCTAAACGCTCCTCTCCAGGGCATCTGCCAGGTTAACTCTATACCTACCACGCTGGCTTCTACTTCACTTCTGGCAGCAGCTGGGGCTTCCCTTTCTAAGTTCTTCCATTTTCTGAGAGTTTGTAGATAGAGGATTTTCAAATTATCTTGGTCTGCCACATTGCCAAAATAGTAAGTATCTTGACTTTGTAATTTTTATATGTATAATTGATAATAGATTTGATTTTTAACTTGAAAGGTATCAGATTAATTCACAACTATAAACAGTATTTGAATGTCTCAGAGTTTGAATTACAATATTTACAATTTTGATTTGATTGATTGATTACATGAGCACTTCTATATTAGGCTTGTAAGTATGCCCTGTCAGGAATCTGTGGTGGTTGAGTCAATTTGATAGATTAAATTTGTAAGTGTAGTTTGGGAATGTTTAAAAGACTTAACTGAACTTAATGCCATAAGTTGTTTAGGGGGCGTTCACTCTCTGTTGTATTTATTAACTTAAACATTCATCAAAGAACAAGTCAAAAGCATTATTCTTATTTTTTATACAATGTCAAAAATATTTTATATACATATTACAACATGTATAAATAGTATATATAACAACACTAAGTAGAACTGAAAGCTTCTAGCTTTAATTCACGTAATTTTTAAAACAATTATTAAAGTTTTTTTCACAAGTAAAAGCCAATTTCAATATTAAATATATCAAATTACAAAGTGACAAATATCTGGTGTCTTGGTAATTTAAGATCAGTACTAATGGGTAAACCAGCTCACACACTATGACACACTGAAAATACTACAAATGGTAAACCTCTAAACTTTACTTTTCCATAAAAGCTACCCAGACCTATCAAAATAAACCAGTTTTATACCAATAATTATGTTAAAAATCAAGACAGGCCAACAGTTTTAATGAGCACTGTATTCACTGAAATTTAATAAATTTCTCCATGTGGGTAGGAGATCTTTTTATTTTCTCTTAAACCATGGAAGGGTTGAACACCCTCCTGAAGGTGTTGTACTCTGAACTTCCATGAAGCTTTACCAGACTTCACTCAAAATTATGTTCCTGGTAAAAAATGTATCAACGTCTACTCCCGGTAAGAAAATTGAGCAAGAATTAAACAGAAATTAAAAAAAGAGAAATTCTGTGCAGTTAACAGCCTCTTACTTAGATCAGGTGGAAGGTCCCTCCACCAAAAGATCAATATTCTGGCTTCTTAACATCAACATTAACCTAAGGAATGTTTATGATTCTCCTGTCCAACCACCCTTGCTAATTTGCTCTCTTCTTACTCTGCTGCTTCCTTTTTGCCTGACATTTCCCATCCTTGGGCAAGCCTGATTACTTTGTGGGGAGAAGGAAAGGTTAAATACCAAAAGGCTCTCCCTTAAAAACCAGCATTTTCATCTTGACATGTTCTGCTTTTCCACCTGAAAAGTGTATCTAAACTCTCATGATGGTGTCTAGCAAGTGGATAGCAGGATCTCTGCAGCCTGTGATGTGCCCAGCAACGGAGGGCATTGTGTGGTCAGGTAGCACTGCTAAATCAAGAGAACATCCACGTTCCAGACTTTGTAGCTGGTTTAACAGAATCTAAACTGGCTGTCCAGAAAAAACCGGCGCCTCTTTTTCTCTCTTCCGCACAAGGGGCCTCTATCAATGTAAGTGCTTGTGGAAGACTGCCTTTCCCTTGGTCTGTATGTGTTTAGGTAAATGTCACATGTACCTACAGGAGCCTATCAATAATACGAAGGGTTCAAACTTTCAAACTCTTGCAGGAAATAAACAACTGGAGAAGGGAGAATGACAGGCGAGTGTGAGGAGGAAGTGATTTACATGCAAACATCCCCAACTCGAATCTGGGTGGTAATAGCAGAGGGAACGAGGTTAGGTAGGATTTCGTGTAAGACAACGTCCTTTGAAACGGCTCCCAGAGCGTCAAAGCCCCCACCTGATGAATGGGTGAATCAAGAAGGACCAGCTCCACTTCACAGATGGGGAAATTGAGGTACGAGGCGGAGAGACGACTGGCCCGAGGCCTCGCTGAAATTTCGGAGGCGAAGCGGAGAACCAGAAGCACCGATTCTCTCAGACCGATGCTCGTATCACGGGATCCCCCCGCCCCTCTGATGGCGTAGATGGCCTCCGCCCCCCGACTCACACACCCTCCCCCAGGAGCCGCAAGTCTCCTCCGGTTCCAAGGACGGGGCCAAAGACAGGAGGCCCGAAGCGCTCCCGCCGTGATTCGCAAACGGAGAGCGTTGGGAGCGTGCGTCCCTCCAGTGCAACATGGCGGCGGCCGCGGCGGCCCCCCCACCCCAAGCCTCCCTCAGGGCCGGAGGCTTTCCCTCGGGGCCCTCCGGTGGGCGGGAAGATGGCCCAACCCCGCCAGGCCCCTTCTCGCCGCTGCCGCTGCTCGCTGACGGAGTCACCTACCCGACATGACTAACGGCCGCGGCGCGGAGCCCCGAGAGCCCGCCAGGAACAAGGGAAATGAGAGCCAGGCGGCGCGGCGGCCGAAGCTCTTCTGTGGGCGGTGCGGCGGGCTGAGCCCGACTGCGGGGCCTCAGCAGCCAATCAGAGGAGAGTGGACGGTACCACAGAGCCACGGCACGAGGGGTGGCTCTGCACTAGTACCAGCCTCCGAACCCTGAGGATTTCAAAATCCCTTTCTGGTCTCCCCTCCGCGAATGGTACCATTATTGAGAGGGAATTGAGAAGAGGAAGTACCAATGCCGCGGTCAGGATCGGGGGTGGGGTGTAAATGAACCTCCACGCTCCTTCCTAAGTACCGTCCTTTCTTTATTGGTTCTCACTTTATTGGGTCTGAAAGAACTCGAAGTTAGGAAGCGAAAGAGGAGAGACATTGTAAACACAGACTATTTGGTTAGAAAAAGCCTTTCTTCCCCCTAAAATTTCGAATGGTATGCCCTAGTTCTCTAGGCTACGGCTGCTGACATCTTGAGCCACCTGGGGGCGTCCGGAGTCGACGAGCTGCGGGACCGAAAGTCTTGACGAGCTCCGGTACCGGATCGCCTCCAGGTTTGGTATAACTACCTTGTCAAGGAAAAAATAGTCTACAAGGTGATACTGGACAAAACGTGTGCACTAAAACGAAATCACACACAAACAGGACGCTGGGAATGTGGCGGGAGGAAGGGTCGAGCTTTTAGTTTTCAGTGCTATAATAATGGTTAACTCTAATTATCAGGCCCCTTACATCATGTCATTTAATTCTCAAAACAGACTGATGAAATATTATCTACACGTTACAGACGAGAAGACAGAATTCACTTGCTCTACTCTCACAGCTTGCAAAGGGCCAACGTGGAATTCGAATCCTGGTAACCAGACCCCACTGCCTGTAGGTATCACCTTTGTGCCGAACTGCGGGAAGGGGTCTCGAGCTCCTGAATTTGAGATGAGGCTGTGAAAGTTCAGAGAGCACACACCCACGTTTTCCCCGAGCGCAACGTGACACCTGAGCCAAACCGTAGGTGATGAGCAGAAGTTGACCAAGTGAAGAAGTAGGGAAAAGTGCTTTCGACTAGTTGTACAACAAGTAACTTCTTTGGCGTTTACTCGAGAGGGGAGAATGGTAGGAGATGAGGTCAGAAAAGTAGGGGGCTAAGTAACTGAGACCTCGTATGGTACATTAAGGTTTGCGCTTTATCCTGAAGGCAGTGGGAAGCCAGGGGACTTTAAAAGAAGATCGGATTTGCATTTCAAGTTGCAGTATGAAGAATATATGGAGATCAAAGGTGCCTAAAGCAGGAAGCCAATTAGGCCAATGTAATAATTCTGATGAAAAGATCAGAGTGGCCTGGACTTAGGTTATAGCTAAGTGGCGATGAAGGTGAGTGAAGAGATCCCTGAGATACTTAGGTGTAGACTGGACAAGCTCTGGTGACCAATTTGGGTGGGCGGAGCTACTGGAGAGCCAGAAGTCTGGGATGAATTTTGAGTTTTCCACTTAGACAAGTAGGCAAATGGTGGTGTCATTCACTGTGGTAGGAAACAGGAGGAGGAACAGGTTGGGGTGGAAGTGGCTCTGAATTAGGGCTCTCAGGTCAGAAAAAAGGCATGAGGCCATCTCTCTTCATTATACTGCAGCAATTGTACCCTAATCTCTAGATATAGTGTCATACAGCTCTCTAGACAGGTCCAAAGAAGCAAGGCTAAAGGAATACAAATTCTCTTATAACGAAAAATGATTTAGCCCATTCAGCATATGTACTGAGGAAAGCAACCTGAGGGAAGAAATGGGCATATGTGACAGGAGGAGAGAATAGGATTGGGTTGTAGAAGGAGATGTTTCCTCCAGGAAACCTATTGGGTTTCCAGGTTGTTCTTCCTCTTTTTTTTTTTTTGTTTAGAACTGGGTTTTTTAAAAGATGGACATACCAAAAAAATTAAAATGTTGCTCATCAATGACCCCTTAAGTTTGTACCATCATTCATTCATTCATTCATTCATGCATTCTTCACTTAACTGCCATCTCCTGAAGTCTACTAGGTGTCAGGCCCTGGAAGGCCTGGATGTAGAGAACCAGAAAGCAGGACACCATCTGCCCTCCAGGAACCACAGTCATTATAACAGGGACAGTACAAACCTGTGATTCCAATTAACTCCTGAACGTGCTAGAATTAGAATCTGCATCCTTCAGAGGGTGCTCTGAAAACACACAGGAAGAGCACCTAGCCTACATGAAGGGTAGAGGGGGTATTAAAGAAGGCTTCCTGCAGGAGATGCCTTCTAAACTGAGCTTTGAAGAAAGAACAGGAATTATGGGGGAAAGGAGGGTTGCAGGGGGAGATCAGGAACACAATGCTCTAGGCAGAATAGGCTATATTTGCAAAGACTAGAGGAGAGCATATTTCTGGGAACTGCAAGTGGTTCGGTCTGGCTGGTCTGTGGAGCTGCAAAGGTCAGGAGTGGTGACGAGTGGAGTGAAAGAAGTAGGCAGAAGCCCTATCTTGAAGAGCCTCATGTGCCTTGTGGAGGAATTTGAATATTAAGTTAAAAAACAATAGGGAACATCTGAAGAATCTCATCAGAGGAGTGGCATTTAGCTTATTTATATCCATATTTCTTTTAATCTTCTGGACAGCCATGTGAAATAGGTATTGCTGTTATCCACATTTTGTAGATGAGAACACTGAAACTCGGGGAGGCAAAATTCTTTACTAGGTCCACACAGACAATTAGGGACAGAAGCCAAGCTCACTCCCAGGCCTTTGGTCCAAGTCTAGTGTTCTTTTTAGAGTATCTCTCAAACTTGAAACAAGAGAATTCCTCCTAGTGCGCGTTGCTCTGGAGCTTCTTTCCAAGGGTCCTTCTCTACCACAAACTGACTCACAGATTGAGTCCTGTGCCCTCCTGCTTTCCAGGCTTTTGCCTGGGAATGATTACCTGCAATGATTATCTGAAGATCTTTACTCTTAACCCAGTCATTCTTTATGCTACAAGATCCAGCTCCCTCTACCTCCGTTATCCTGGCCTCACTCTGCATATTTAGGCAAGAGAGCAGGTACATTTTACACATAGCTTCAGCACGATGTGTCTGGGAAGGTCTTAGTACTGGGCCTGTTTGCCCCCAGTCCATTCCTCAGGTCCTCACATGGGGAGCTGACCCCTTTCAGGCGGCATTTCAGTTTCAGAGATTCCTTCAGGCTGTAACTTCCAGCTAGAGTCAGCCAGTAGGCATCCTAGTGGGAAATTAGATGGTAGAAGAAAGGGAAGGGCGAGGGTTCTTTCTTCCCCTCCCTCTCTGCCACAGGCAGCAGCTATCTTCCCCAGAGATCCAGTTTCCATTGGTCATCCTGGTTCCTAACTCCACTCCTCCCTCCATTCCTCCAGCCTCTAGTTAGTTAGAGTCTTCTTGCTGTTGACAGTTTCTGAGTTGCCTCCATCCCCTGTCTGGCTTCCCAACCCTTCCACCACTGGTGTTCTACCAGAACCTTGTAAGACCCTGTAAGAACTGTGAATTTTCTTAGAGTGAGAGGGAAAGCCATTAGAAGGAGCCATTCAGCAGAGCCCCGACATGCTCTGACCTGCTTTACCAGGATGACTCTGGCTGCTGTCTTGAGAATTCACTGTAGGGGGCAAGACAGAAAGCAGGAGAAGTTACTGCTCCCACCACAGTAAAAAATCAGGCCACAATGATCTTTTTTGTCTTTTGAAATCCTGTGAACTCACAGTTGTACCACATAATTGAAGGCTTGCCTACCTGATTAGAAGCTGAAATATTTTCTACTTGGGTTGTGTAGTTCATCTTTGACCCCTCCGTACCTCAAACAGTGCCTGAAACAGTGGTCACTGAAAAAAAAAAGGGATAAAAAAGCCCTTGCACTTAATAAATGGATAAATAACTATAGGGGGGATGGCATAACTGGTCTTTCTCACTTGTCTGTAAACTCCCCAAGCTCAAAGACCTTACCTAGGACTTTCCTATGTTTCCCATGGGGCACAGAGTAAGTGTTCCAAGAGTATTTGTTGAAAGAATGACAGCCCACTCTGCACCAGGTGCCACAGACAATAGTAGCTATGGTCACCGCCAACCCACCCCCATCCCTGCAGAGGCGTTCCTGGAGCCCTGTTCCTCCAGCCTTCCTAGAGAGCAAAACTACCCAGAGGCTCCCCTGCAGCAGGGGGAGGCTCCTTGTAAATGACTAGGCTACCCCAGCCTTCGGACAGTAGCAGGCACTTCCTGTTTGGGGTGGAAAGGAACCAGACACTTTCCTGTTAGTAGGTCTTTTAAGCACAGCAGCAGATGCTGAGCAGGTCCTGGCCCAGCCTTTCAGGCCAGATGCCTGGCGGTTAGACAGCCTTTATGTGGAAGGGAAGTGGGGATCAGTGCCAGACTGGCCAGGCTTTTATTGTGCTCCTCGCAAGTCTCCTGGGTCCTGGTGTGAGTAGAAAACAAACCAGAAGAGGCTGACGCCCTGCAGACCTTGATGAGGGTTATTAGGTGAGATGGGGCTGCTCTGAGCCAGAAATCATAGCCTGGCGAGGAGCTGCTCCTGCGACTGTCCTTAGGCAGGCTTGTATATGTCATCTGGATGTGAGTATGAACCTGTGTAAAGAATACACATGTATATGCTTGTGTCTGTGCACCCAATATCCAGCACTTGATATGATATAACAATTATTGTCTAGCTTGCACCCATAGCATATTGGGGTAGTAGGAAAGGCAGGAACTATTGTTGTCCCATTTTAAAATAGCACTAACTCAGTAAGGTTAGCTGACTGGCAAGGACCAACAGAGTGTGAAAAAGTCAAGACTCAAACCCAAGTCTGCCTCACCACAAATGTCTTTCTTTCCCCAGTCCCCTATGAACATGCTCATGTGTGTGTGTGCAGAGCAGTAGATAGGTAGTATGGTTGTGAATGCAACCCAGGCTAACAAGATCACATCCACATGTGCTGGAGGGAAGAAATTTCTCTTAAAGAGGCAGAGAAGGTTGCTAGAAAGTCAGGGCTTCTAAAACTGAATCACAGCTAAAAATGCACAGAGGTTATGGTCAATAATGAATCCAAATCATCAGAGCTAAATCCTTACAGCTCTATGGAAAGCCTCCTCTCCAGGTCTCCCAAGCTAATCTCATGCCATCATTATTATTATTATTTCTATTATTGTGGTTTTTGATGTTGATCATTCTGTTAGTGCCTTTCTCCAGAGCCCAGAATTCCTTCTGATAAAATCTACTTTGTGTTCTGCACACTTCCTGGGGAGGAGGAAGGGGCAGAGACAAAGCTAATTGTTCCTCATATTATGAACAGAGAAACTGAGACCTAGAGGGGCCTTGTCCAGGTCTATACATCCTGCCTGATTCAAGGGGTCCTGGTCAGGAAGACTGACCTTCTGTCCCAGGAGAAGGAAAAGCCTGGACACCTGCCAGCTGTTCCCCTGGGTAGACAAGATGCCCAAGCCCTGGCATGAGTTCCACAGAAGTCCTGTCCACTCCAGTAGGGGTGGGAGACACTGTGGATCTGAACCGAGCACCAGTGTGAGGAATGGTGGGAAGAGAAGCAGCTCTCTTTCAAGAGGAGGAATGGAGAGGACTGCCAGCCCAGCTGGGTCAGGAACCTGCTCAGCCAAGATAAGAGAAGAGGGAAGGAGAGAGCCAGACCTTTGGGAAACCTAGCACTATCTTCTTCTTCTTCTTGGACATTAGCATCTAGCATTTAGTGATTCAGTAGGCCTGGAGTAGGGTTCAGGGTGTGAATTTTTAACAGGTGCCTCCAGGTAATTCAATGTAGGTGATCCAAGAATCACATTTTATAAATTTGACTTGAGGCGTGATAGTATATATACTGTTTTAAGGGCCCAACATCTGGAATTATAGTTTCCAGATTGGAACCCTGGCTCCATTACTAGATTTGTGACCTTGGAAAAAGCAGTATTATCTCTCTGTGCCTCAGTTTCCCCATATTTAAAATAAAGATGCCTTGGACAGTGACTGTAATGGGGTTGCGGGGGGGGGGAACCTGATGAAGGGGGTAGTGTAATCACCATAATTGTAGAATTGTAATCACTCATTTAATTGTAGATTAATGATATCAAAATAAACTTATTAAAAATAAAATAAAATAAAGATGCCTATAATAGCTTTCTCATAAGGAAGCTGCGAAGTTTCAATGACATGATTTATGGAAAGTACATGGCACATGTTAATTTCCCACCAAGTATTAACCGTTATTATTTGTTCCAACTCCTCATTCCTATCCCCAACCCCACTCCCATTAAAGGAAGAAACAATGCTATTGGATTAATATAGGAACTTGTCACCACAGTGCTGTTTTGGACGTGGGTGATCTTTGAGACTCGCTGCTCTGAAGCCATTCTGCCATCACTCCTCTCATCCCCCTGTTTCAATAAACTGCCCCGCCTTTCTCGTCTTCCTTTCCTCCTCACTTCTCCTCTCATATGGCAGGCTGCCCTCCTTCTCCACCCCATCCAAAGTGATTTGGCTCAGAATGTATCCTGGAAAGTAAAAATACACAGTAAGTCAATTGTGGAGCTACACAGGACCTGGTTTCCTGAAGAATATCACAGAATTTGGTGCTCTGAGACTTATGAGTAAGGTTCGAGCCAGAAAGGAACTGAAGCTTCTCCTCCCCAAGTTCTAACCATGGAAACATGCTCTCTTCCTGGGAAACAGAGACACCTCCTGTGCAAAGGCATGGTTGAAGCCCAGGGTAAGTGTGTGGGTGAAGCAAGCTCTGTTCTGCATAAATTTTTGCAGGCACTTCCAAGTCTGGATAGCAACTCCAAGTGACCACAGCAGAGGTGAGGATAGGATGAAATAATCCGATCGAGGGCACAAAAGGAAAGCAGAGAAAGTTCAACTTTCAAACATAACAGTGGTGCTAGTTTTCAAGATCCACAGATCAGGACTAACCTGGGATGCAGAGAAAGGCAGGGTCAGCTCTCTGATTGGTGGAGCGCATCTCCTCCCAGTGTCTCAGCCCTACAGAGAAGCACTGCTTCCTGCCTTCCCCTCTCCTCCCAGTGTAGCTGAAATAGAGAACTTCTGGGATGTACTGGAGGAGGGATGGAGAAATTCTGCCTGGAGAAAGAACTGGCAAGCCTGGGTTTGACTCCAGCTTGACCCACAGGGTCTTCACCAACTGGTGCTCCTCACTAACTGGTCCCCCTGCTCCAAAGCACAGTTGTTTCTGACTTATCAAAATCCACCTATTGGTAGAGGGCACCATATACCATGTCATGGCAGCAACATTCTGACATCCCCCTCACGTACACACTTTAGGTTGCCAGATAAAATAGAGGATACCAAGTTAAACTTGAATTTCAGGTTAACTATGAATAAAATTTTCACGTAAGTATGTTCCAAATATTGCATTGGTACATACTTATTCCAAAAAAATAATTCTTCGTTAACCTGACTCGCAAATTTAGCTGGACATCCCCTATTTTTATTTGCTAAATCTAGCACCTCTACCCCACTCCCCTTCAGGATCTCCCTCCTGCAGGCTCACCACAGCACTGTTTGAACCGGTAGCCCTGCCACAATCTGTTCTGTCCTTAGTGAGACCCTTCGTTCCAGTTTGCCCTGCTAGACTGAAAGCTCTCCGAAAAGGCCCAGGCCTTATCCACCGTCTCTGGGCCTCTGCTGCAGGCAAGGACGCTCCTTACAGACGTGCACAAGGGCACCGGCAAAAAAAGGGGTAATGGATGGGGAAAGGAATCCTTCCTCGACTCTATTCCCGCAGAAGATCCAGAGCGTAGCGAAGTGTCTGAGTCATTGAAAGAAGCCTTTTTCTCATTGGCCTGTCCAGAGAGACGACTGTTTCTAATTGGTTCGTCCAGGATGATTGCCGCATTTTCATTGGTTAGTTTGAGGTGGGCGTATCCAATTTTCAATGAGTCCACCCACAGGAATGCCTGTTTCTCAGGTGTCTGTCTGTTCAGAGAGGAGCCTTTTAAAAATTCCTCCATCGGAGTGGCACCTTTTTCCAAATAACACAAAAACATTTTGTGGCCCTAAGCCTTAGGATAAAGACACTGCATTACATTTGCTTAGCACATTATAGATTCCAAATTACTTTTTCACATCAATTCCTTTAATCCCCCAGGCAACCCCCAGAAGTGGATGTCATTGTGCCATTTGCATTTTACAGGTTGGCAAATTGAGACTAGAAAAGAGACAGCAACCTGCTCGCAGTTACTAAGACAGACAGATGATAAAAACAGTTTACTTTTGCTCAGCGTGAGTTTAGCTAAGGCTTTCACGTAAACCTTTTTACTCCGCCTTTACTACAACTACGTGGAGTAGGTAAAGCCACTTTACACTTTACCCTCATTTTCTCTTTTAATCTTCATGCAACTCTGGAAACTAAATATCACTTGCTCTCATTTTACTGATGAGGAAACTGACTCTCGATGTAGTTAAATCCTTTGCCAAAGATTGTAAAGCTGCAGCCTACCGTTTACTAAACGCGTACTGGAGGATGCCAAGCACCGTACTCAGTTAATGACAGGCATTATTCTCTCATTCAATGGTGCCTGCAGTCACATCATATTGGTACTTTTATTATCCCCATTTACTTATAAGAAAAAAAATAAGTTCAGAGAGAATGAGTGACTTGCCCAAGACCACACAGCCAGCGGGTGGCTAAGGCGGAATTCACATGCCTAGCAAAGAAGCAGATCTGGACCTCATACTCATTCTTCTGACCCCAGCCCAGGGCTCCTTTTCCCAGGGCTCGCTCCCTGCCAGCCTGGCTGAAACAGTCAATGATCCTCAGGGAGGCCGGGACTCGTCTTCACCGAAGCCTTAGGTAGCTACAACGACCAGCGGGAGACCCCTCTTACCCCGCCCTCCGCAGGGAGGTCCGGATCAAATGCTGGCGGCTGGCGAGAGCACAGGTCCGCGAGGCGGCGGCGGGCGCGGGGCGAGGCAGTACAGGGAGCGCAAGAGGCTCCAGGACCGCTGAGCGTTCCAGCGGCGGGGCCGGGTGGGTGGGGCCGCAGTACCCGGCTCCCGCCCCCTCCTCCCTCCCTTCCTCCCTGGCCTTCCAGGTCCCTGGGCCGGCGACCCACGGGCGGGCACTGCCGGGGCTGGACGACCTCCGGCCGAACGCCACCGAGCGGCCCCGAGCGCGGAGCCCGGGCCCTGGCGAGTCCCGGGACCTTCCCCCTCCGCGCGAGGGCGGCGCCGAGCTGGAGCATCCGCCGGGTCCCCGGCACCGTTGACCGCCGGCTGGCTGCCCTGCGCGCCGCCGGCTCCCACGCGCCGCCGCCGGGCGGCGGGGAAAGCGACGAGATGGCCGCGCGTGTCGGCCTCTTGCTCCGCGCCCTGCCGTTGCTGCTGTGGGGCGGCCTGGACGCCCAGCTGGCCGCGGGCGTAGGCCAAGAGCTGCGCAGGGAGGCGGAGGTAAAGGGTGTGTGCGGGGCGGAGAGGGGTCCGCGTGTTTGAGACCCGCCAGAACTTTGCAGTCAGGCCACCCAGACGTCCCATCTGAGCCAACCAACTGCGTTACTCTCCCCGTGCCCTCCGCACCCTGCGCGCTTGCACACAAAGACCCTGAGCCGGCATTCGCCCCCATGCGGGGGCTGGGACCACACTGGCACGCGGATCTGCATTGATTTTCCTGGACGGGGCGGGGAAGCAGGGAGTGATCAAATGGGAGAAACAGGCAAGACCTGAGAGAAGGGGAGCCCTTGAGCTCCAGTTTGGCACGGAACCACTGTCCCTCACCGCCTAGGCTGGGGAGACTTGGCAGTTCACTCATCGGATGCTCTGAGTCCTCCCCGAGTGCCAGACGCAGTGGAAGCCCCCAGACTGGTGCGGTGCAGAGGGTGGTTCTGGCCCGGGACACGGGAGACAGCATTGTTTTCCTGGGATGGTGCTACCGCTGACCCGCTTGGGTAAGTCAGCGCCCGAGCTCAGAGCTAGTTTCTGTCATCTGCAGAAGGGTGGGAGTAGTAGTATACTCCCAAGAGTTGCTCCTAGGGCGCTTTAAACAGCTTCAGGACTGAACTTGAGAAAAGGGGGCAGGGAGATTATGCAAACTCTAAAGATTTCCCATTTCATTTTCCTCCTTTACACTTAACTGCTTACAGGTTCGGCCAAGAAAACTTTCTGTGACGTAGGGGTGGGGATCTACGTTGGGGCATCTATTCTCTATATACAGGTGACTGTAATATCAGTATCATTTCTTTATTCCCCAAAGAAGCATCTCTATGTGCTTATCTCTTCTCAAGATTAGAACTACGGTCTCCACTATTTTTTTTATTAAGGCATTATTGATATACACTCTTATGAAGGTTTCACATGAAAAAACAATGTAGTTACTGCATTTACCCATATTATCAAGTCCCCACCCATACCCCAATGCAGTCACTGTCCATCAGTGTCGGTCTCCACTATTTTAAAGAGAAGAGATTCAAATAAATTCTAAATCACGGAGTCTACCATTCCGCCCTGAGACGCTTGCTCCTCAAAGAGCTTCATTCCTGCTCTAAACTTGCCAGCTGAGAGCTTCTCAGTACCCTCTCACTCTGCTTCCCTAGAAGAGGGATGCCGAGTTTAAGAAAACTGCAGAATGAAGAGGGCCCTCTCTGAATCACCCTTCCTTCCATCAGCTAGCAATCACCGCTGTTCTGGAAAATTTGGAAATGACTCTGCTTCAACAAGGGGGTCCTCTCTCAAACTCCTTCACCACCATTCCAAGCGCTGGTCTCTTGCTCTGTGCTCTCTGCTTTTGCACATTCAGGAATCACTTTGTTTCTCTGAATTTAGAATCAAGTGCAGAGCCCTTGTGGCCCCAGGAGAAGGTTTCTTTCTATGGAGCCAAGTCTTGTTAAGAGTCCAACCCCACCTCCTTCCAAATCTGGGGCCCAGGCAATCCTTGGCAGGAGAACAGACAATATGTGGCCCAGAGGAAGAGAATTTCATCTTGGAGTATGCTTGAGAAACATAATATCTTGCAGATTGAGTTTCTTTCAGTCTATTAACATAATTGTGGGAAGGGGAATTTTAACCCTGAGAACAAGAAATACTTGAAAAGCATAAAAAACTCTGGAAATGTGTAGTGGTATGTTTGTATCTTGATATGCTTATGCATATACTATGTATGCATACATATGCAAATTGGGGTTGTATGTGTGTACGTAGTATGTTTACATGTATTTCTGTATATGGTGAATTGCATGGGCTTCAGTGTCAGACTTAAAAGTAAGTCATTTAACCTCTATGAACCTCAGTTTTCTTCTCTGTACAATGAGAGTTAATAATGCCTATTTCACAAGATTGTTGTGTGATGTTATTGAGATAATGTATGTAAAAAATTCTCAGCATAGTATTTAATACATAGAAAGCAGACTATAAAAGGAAGTTGTTCTCAGTGTTTTGCTATTATTATCTTAATCATTATATTAGAGAACAGAGCTATAGATTAAAATCCTGGTGTAACTAGTTCTCCTAAAATACCCAGGACAAAATATGTGAGGCAACTATTTTCAGCACTGGACAAAAGGCAGCATAGGGCTGTAATTCCTAAGAGATGGTATGGCAGTTACCATGGCTACATTGCAAATTACCCCAAAACTTACAGAAGTAAAACAACTATCATTATGTTCATAAATACTATGAGTCAGAATTTCAATAGGGCAAACCAGGGCAGCTTGTCTCGGCTCTGGAGTGCCTGGGGATGGAATCTTCTGAAGGCTGTTTACTCACCTATCTGGCAGTTGATGCTGGCTGTCAGTTGAGGGCTTCAGTTCTTCTCTATAGGGACCAGTCCACATGGTCTCCATGTGAGCTGGTTTGGGCTGCCTCAAAACGTGGTGGCTGGGTCTCTGGGATGAGAGTTCAAGGTGGGGCAGAGGAGAGAGTGAAAGAAGGAAATGAACTTGCATCCTTTTTATAACCTGGACTAGGAAATTGCATCAGTTGTGCTGTACTCCATTGGCTGAATCAGTCACAAGCCTCAGGTCAGGGGAAGAGAACATAGACCCCACGGTGGGTGGGGAGGAGTGTGTTGAGGTCACACTGTAAGAAGAGCATGGGAATGGGAGAGATATCGTTGTGGTCATTTAGGAAAATACAACCATCCACAGAAGGGAACCACACAAAGTGGTCACCCCAGCTCTTTGCTCAGGTTTAATCCTCTGCACCACAGGGCAGGGAGCCAGACCCAAGCAAGACACACAGTCCTGCTGAGCTCATGGGCAAAGGCCAGAGTTCAGGTCCTAGAAGGAAAGAAATAATAAAAATAAGTCATGTGATTTTAAGCTAGTCTCTTCCCTTCTCTCTGTTACAGTTTCCTCCTCTGTAAAGTAAGGGAGTTATAAATTTCTTAAAAGACTTTTAAGATTTTCTCTAGCACTAACGCCCTTTAGCTTTAGTGTGTCTGTGTGCCTATGCCCGTGTGTGTGTGTGTGTGTGTGTGTGTATGTGTGTGTGTGTGTACATTTCATCTGCCTGGGTGTCCATGTCCATCTGTCTGGAGGTGTCTGTCTTCCATGTATCTGTGTTTATTCCTGTTCCCTGTGTGTATGGCTGTATGTGTCCTGTGTGTGCATACAAAGTAATAAAGTTGATGGCTTTCCAGAATGGGCTTTGCCTGGGAAGAGACTGACTGCTTACAAAGCTGCATCATGAACAAGTCTATTGTTGCCCACTTAGGAAAACTAGGTCTGCTCACAACCCTAGTGAGTAGGAAGAACTTCCACTGCTGAGTTACAAGATTGAGAGTTAATGAATTACATCATCACCCTGGCCTCCCTCCCATTCCCAGCCAGGCCCTATTCTATTCTTGGGCAACACCGACTGTCCCAAGGGATCTACCTACAATGCTTTGCTCAGACCTTCTTTAGATCAGTCAGGCAGTATGTCTCTGTCCAGTACCTGCCTTCCACTCAGTTGTCTATGAGTGTCTGCACAGCTACCATTACAACCAGGAGCTGGGTAGTTTGTTTCTCCAGGGAAACATTAGAGCTTCTGTGCAGCATCCACCCCCAGATGCACTGTCTGTTTCTCATACCCCAGAGCCATTCTTTTGACATTTTGTGAGTCAGAAACCTAGAAGCCCTGGTGTGGAAGCTGTTCCCAAGATCTCAGCTCAGTGACTCATGAGTACAGGGTGATCAGAAGTGCAGAAAAGGCTCTGAAGGGCTCCAGAAGACCACAGGTTGGTGGAAAAGCAGTTGTCAAGCCAGTGTGAAACTGAGAAACTTAGCAAAAGCTGGTGGAAGCAGGAACATAGCAGGGAGAGATGGGTAGACAGCTCTCCCTAAACTCATCCTCAGTTAGGGTTATTTTGTCTCCTAAACTTAGCCCCCCCAGGGCCTAATGAGGACCATGAATCCATACAGTACAGTTATTTGGCATAAGAAAAAGTACAAGACAGGGTCTGGATGGAGACTGACCAGTTAATCTTTTCTAACTTCCTTGAGGGCAGAAAAGGAAAAAAGGAGCAAGAATTACAGTAAGAGGCTTCTACATTACACCCAGACCAAACTCTGTGGATCTGAGACTACGGATAAGGGAAAGGAGGAGAGGAGAAAGGGAGTTAAACAGAAGGAAAGGGGAGGCCTTTGCCCAAAATAAAGGGAAGGGGCCAAGCTGGGCCCACTGCCCTGAGGTCTTCAGGAGGCTCCAGAGGCAGAGGGCAAGAGCAGAGCCTCTTGGAAGCAAAGGTTTGTCTCTGTGAAGGACCGTGCTTGAGTCCTGGTACATGGCTGTGGCTTCTTTGGGTGTGATGGGAGCTGCGATCCCAGCCCCTGTGACAAGCCAGAGGCCACCCCCTGAGCAGCTTCTTCCCTCTGCTCTGCCCATGGACCTGCTTGCACAGGAGACAGAAGAAATGCAGCTAGAAACACCCCCAGTTTTGCCTTTTTCTTATTTAAGGGCCATCTCCCCAGTGGAGAGAGCAGCCAGGGCCCTGTGCCTTCATTTTTACAGCTTCTGAGTCACTTGTTTGAATGTGAAATAAAACATCCCAGGATGGGTGTCGGAGGCTTCAGACTCAGACATTCCTTCTGTCATTCACTAGGACCCTTAGCTAGAAGGACACTGCACTCCCCCAAGGCTTCCTTTCCTCATCTTTAAAATGATAATAACATCTGTCCTGCCTATGGTCTTGCAAGGTGATTGTGAAACTTAAAGATGTAATACCCTGAGCTCTACAATCATCAAGGACTCACTGTGCTCTGATTACCAGAAAATGTTTTTAATTACAGAACGTGCCAAGGCAGAACACCAGGTATCATCCCTTGCATCTTGACTTGGCTAATGCTAAAGATGTATTGAATGATAAACACAACCAAATAGAGTCACTATGGAAAGACTAAAATCCTAATGAAACATAATATGAGATGGACTAATCATAGGTAAATCAGCATGGTTTCTGCATGAATTAACCATTTTGCAAGTTTAAAATTCTTGGTTTTGTTTTTGCTGCTGCAATTGCTTGACATGGAGGGTATCATAACCTCTCTGTGGACAGGACACCGGGAGCTGGACCCTTCTGGACTCATCCACCAAAGGGCTCCTCCAGCAGTAAAGGGGCTCTGTAACTATAAAGGGAGAACTATATGTTTTTAATGAGAAAACTATCAGCAAGTTTTCCCAAAGCATGTTCTTTCTGGATTTTCATGACTCTCCCGTGACAAACATAAAGCATTATTCCATCCCCATATTATACTTTGGGGCACCGAGAGGTTAAGGAACTTGGTCAGAGTTCACACAGCTAACCAGTTACAGAAGCAAGGCTACAATTAGATGGAGCTAGAGTACATCTTAGCTCTAATCTAACCTCCTCATTTTATTAATTTTTTTGTGGTGGGGGTCGCTGATTTGGTTTTTTAATTTTTTTAACCTCCTCATTTTATAGAAAAGGAAACTGAGACCCAGAGAGGCACAGGATCTGCCTCAGCATGAGGAATAAAACTCAAGACACTCAGGCCAGTGCTCTTCCTCTGCCAGGCCAGTGACTCAGAGTTCTTGACTCAGGCCTGGATTTATTTTACTACACCTCACTGCTAATCGTACCCTGCTCAGAGGGGGCCAGAATTTCCCTTCTCTCAGGCACTAAATGGGCTGGGCTCTACACATCTTCCCATGACAAGTAAGGACAGATACAAGACTAGAAGCCCCAGAGTTTTGATTCCACCCAGCTTTCTGGGTTCCGAGGAGAACCATTTTCATTTTATCCAGACACCACAGCCATTCCCAGGGCTTTTCAGAGGTGAATCCTCGGGGAAGTGGCCCCAGCCCTAACCAAGTGGGTGAGGCAGGTTGACAGAAGCTTTTAGGTAGAACAGGGTGAATCACTGAAGGGACACAGCCCTCCAGCTTTCTCTCCATTCAGCTCAAGCCTTGAGCTCCCCAGGAGAGAGGATGGGTAGAGAAGAGGGAAAAGAGAAAACCTCCATTTGGATTGCAAGGCAGAGAGTTCAGCCTGGGCACCGCTTGCGTGAAGGGGGTGGGGTGACCCCAGGTGGAGTTCAGGGAGTCCTTGCCAGAGCCCAGGACAAGCCCCAGGGAAACTGCAGCCTGGAAGGGAAATGACTCCTCCTCGGTGGTGAGTGGGCAGTGGGCACCCTGGAATGGAAGGGGGAGCTCCACCTCTCAGTCCCGTCTTCTCCTTGGATCGCTTTGCCAAGTTGCCTCCTGCCCAACACCCCTGCTCCTGTTCCCACGCAGATGGGGCATTTCTCTCACCTTTCCGGGGGCTGGGGGCAGCAGGAACTGGGACTGAGGCATGGCAAATGGGCTCACTGAAGAGGGTTAGGGACAGCTGCAGGAGCAGAAGGCATGTCCACCCTGCCTCCTCCCCGCCAGGGATGCGGGTCTGCCTCTGCTCAAGTGCTCTCAGCACTGACAGTACTAAAGGGCCCCTTCCTGTATATCATTTAAAATATTTTAATAGATGCATATTAAGCATAAAATAAGTACAAGGGAGTCCTTAAGCCCTGATAATCCCCATTATAATTCTTCAGTGCTTTTATGGATATATAAATAATGTCAAATTCTTAAAATTTCTTTTCTCATTCCTTGGTGTCTCTCGTCCAGTGTTCTGGACACATGCTCACTCTGCCTCCTGGGAATTCAGCTCTGCCTTGCAACCCACAGGGTCCCAGAGATAAGTCAGGAAGAAAGGCCCAGGACTTCCCCTCTGATGGACCCCTGAAAAAGGCCTCCACCCCCACCCTGCCTGCCAAAGTACCAGGCAGGGCAGCCCGGCCAGGAAACAGGAGACGCCGCGGCTGGTCAGTTTCCCCTCCCTCCTCCTGCTCAGTCCAAGGCTTCATAGTTCCAGAACTGGAGCCAAGTCCCTGATAAGGGCTGGGTGGGTTTGGGGGGCAGGGCACAGGGAGTGCCAGCCTTCTGGCCCATGACCCAGTCTCCCCCATGTTCACTCAGCAAAACTGCTTCTAAGGCGACAGGAATGCCCTGGCTTCCTTTAGAAAGCTACTCTGTCCATCCTCACCAAGGGAAAGGGGGGAGGCAAGGAAGAGAACCAGGCCCCTGGCTGGAGTGAGGCCAGTCTGGGATAGAGCACCCAAAGGACAGAGGGGTAGCTGCCTTGTTCAGAGCAGTTCCCCTCTTACAGATGGGCTGCATTCCAAAAGTCTACTGTTCATTTCCCCCAAGGCAAAGCAACTATATCAACTTTTTATTGAGGATTTACGATCTGAAGGACAACTATGCTAACTGTGCATTGCTTTACTTAATCCTTCTGAGAATTCTGTGGGGTTATTCTTGTTCTCACATCACAGATGGAGAAACAGAGGCTCAGAGGAGTGAAGCAATGTGTTGCCGGCCACCCAGCAGACTTGGGTAGTTGGGAACAGATTCTTGATTCCAAGCCCAGTGGCTATTCTACTATTTTGAGCAGTTAACATTCTTGCAGATTAAACCACTAGAACTCCTTTAATCCATTATGCATCCTAAAATACTTTACACTTGCAACGGGAAAAAAGAAAACAATAGTGCTGAAGTAGTAATAAGTCCATGCAGAAAAGCACTATATGGACGTGGAAAGGGTTCTGTTGTCTAGGATCAGAGTTCCTTATGGAAAGTGGCTCTATGGAGAAGAGGACGTGGTGGTTGCTGGAGACGCGGTAATGAAATTCCCAAAGGGGAGGCTGGATGCCTGCAAAGGCTTTGGGGTTTGCCCATCCTGACTTAGTATCTAGTTTCATTCCCAACCTATGCTTTTTCCTTCAGGCAGCAGCTATGATTGGGGCTGATTTGAGTTAAGAAATACAGCAAAGATGAGTAAGAGAACCAAGAAGACAATTATATCTGTATAGGTAACACAGAGATGTGTGTCAGTATAAAGAATCAAAGAGCCAAGGTGACTTTTTTTAATGTGTTGATTGAGTTTATCAGTGCAAAGGCCAAGCAGGGAGCCAAGTGCACCATTTCCCTGACTGGTAGGGTTGGTAATAGGTAAAGAGAACGAGTCACACATTTCTCTCCACTGGCCTCTAAGAACTTGGGCGCTGGAAGAGCAGCTTCCAGGTGTATGAGGGCAGGCAGTGAGTAAGGCATTTGGGCCATGGGATGGTCTCTGGTTATACTAATTTCCCTGGGGGATTGCACCCAGGACCACAGCTTTGCTTCATCTACATGGTGAACGATGTCAGCTTTTCCTTTGAGCTATAGGATGGTACAGCCAGTGCCACTTGACATCACTGTGTTAATCTTTTTCCCATCCATCCCCACCTGTTCCTTCCTCAGCTGTCCTTATCCAGCAAGGGGCATCACCTTCCAATGCAAAAATTTAGGGTCAGATTCCTCTCTTTCGTTCATTCCCCACAATTAATCCATCATTAAGACTGAAATAAAACTCACATTTCTTACCTGTCTGACAGTTGTGCCCCCTCTGACTTCATCGCATGCCTTGCTTCTTTCCATTTACTGTGCTCCAGCCTTCCTAATGCTCCCTAAACACATAAACGTCATCCCAACTCAGGGCTTCCCCACCTCATTGCAAGGCCAGCAACTTCTCATTCTTTAGGACTCAAATCAATCATCAGCTCCTCAGAGGGTTCTTCTCTGACTTCCTGGTGTAAAGTTTCTAAGTAATCCTCAATACGTAGACTGTTTTCTTTATAACACCAAAACTATCTCCTTTACTTATCTGTTATCTATGTTTCTATTGTCTGTCTCCATCCACAAGTGTATAAGCTCCTTTAGGGCTGTCTTGTTGGCCATTGCACCTGGCAGGTACCTAGTACATTGTATGAATTAATGAATGGATTAAAGGAGGACATTGCTGGTTTCTCATTCAAAAAATACTTCTCTAGAGAAGTGTTTATATAAACCATAGGACTGAAGGTAAGTGCATTTGTTGTTCATAGGACCTTAAGCGTATCTTCATTTTGGGGGAGGAGAATTGCTTAGGAAGAAGCCAGAATTAGAGAGGAAATTAATTCCCAATCCAGGCCTGGCAGAGCTGGCAGATGATCAGCTCAATTCCTGATCAATACAGGGAAATTTCCTAGAGAGTTGAGACATTTCAGGAGCAGAGTTGAGGCATATGAACAGTGTATATTTATATGACACATATTCTGATAGTTACTGTGTGTGGTGCCTCTACCGGGTGACAGGCACTGTGTTAACTGATTTATATTCACTGTTGTGATTAATCCTCACCAAAAAAGCCTTGTAAGGTAGATGCTATTTTTAAACCCATTTTACAGATAAACCTGTGGTTTAGAGAAGGAGCTTGCTAACTCTGTAGCTCATAACTCCACAGTAAAGCATGCCCTGCTAGGTTCCTGACCCTGCCAGGACATGTGCAGGGGAGGAGCTGCTTGGCCAGTTTTCATTAAAGAAGCCAAGATTCAGAAATATTGAATGACTTGCCCAAGACCATTCATCCAGTCAGTGGTGGCCGGGAACTGTGTCCCGGGCCTTCTGACTTTGATTCTAGGACTCTCTGCTCTAGCTCAGGGACCCTGTTGTGATAACAGGTGAGACTGGAGAGGGGAAAGGACACCCAACTGTGGGGAATGCTGATGTTCCTCTCTCCTCCAGGCATTCCTGGAGAAGTATGGATATCTCAATGAACACGTCCCCAGAGCTCCCACCTCCACACAATTCAGCAACGCCATCAGGTAGGACAGAGGGATGGGGAGGACTTAGGGGTGCTGGAGTGCAAAGCTTGTGTCACCTCCTCCTGGAAGGCTGGCGTGTGTCCAGGGGCTCGTTCTCCGTTGCTCCCTCCCTCTCCTGCCCTAGCCTCCTGCTGTCTCCAGGGAAGCTCCCTGCCCGCATCTCCCCTACCCACCTTCCCTTTGTGGTCCTTTATTTCAATTCCTCCTGACAGGGGGTTCCAGTGGGTGTCGCAGCTGCCTGTCAGCGGTGTGCTGGACCCTGCCACCTTGCACCAGATGACACGGCCCCGCTGTGGGGTTGCAGACACCTACAGTCAGGCGGCCTTGACTGAGAGGATCAGTACCCTGTTTGCTGGACGCTGGGCCAAAATGAGGCGTAAGAAACGCTTTGCAAAGCAAGGTGAGTTAAAATCTAACCAGGCTGGGATGTCTCCATGTCTTGAAGCCCTACAGCCAGAAAGAAATGCTCAGCCTGGGACTGGGCTTTGTCCGTAACCTTGGTCCAGAGCGGGATAGGTGAGCGCAGCAGACGTGAACAGAATCTCTCAGGCTGAGGCGGCGTTTGTGAACACAGACATTTAAATCAGAATTATACCTACACCAATGAATTTGCATTGTGCAAGTATTTTCTAGAGCAAAGTGTCTCAAGCCCACTTAATTCCTTGATCAATTTTCTATGCAGCGCAGTTAGACCTTTACCACTGTTTTCCTTTATATTTTACTGAAGTAAAATATATCAGAATTGATTCTTCTTTTCCTAAGAATTATTCAACAAAGATATGACTCATCAGTTTTATTTTGTCCACAGTATATTTTTAACAGCATAATTGAAATATAAATTCACATTCCATATCATTTCCCCATTTAAATGTACAATTCAGTGATTTTCATATATTCACAGAATTGTACAGCCATTACCATGATCTAATTCCAGAACATTTTCATTACCTCAGAAAGAAGCCTTATGCCCATTAATAGTCACTCCCCATTCCTCCCTCCCCTGGCCACTGGCAAGCACTAATCTACTATCTGTCTCTATGGATTTGCCTCTTCTGAACATTTATCATAGCATGTTTTATAGATTATAGTTTCCGCTGTTAATGATTTTCCTTTTATAGTTTTGGGGTTTTTTTCTCCTCTTCATCTCCTCCTCTCCCTCCTTTGTCCAAATCCAATCTTCCAGAATTAAAAGTTACAGATCTAAGATCTGTGAAAATGTGATTGTTCTGTCAACTCTTCATCAATTTAACAAGTTTCACTGTGTGTAATGTTAATGTCTTATTTGTACTAAGTCTAATCTCTGACCGATTTTTGCAGTTTTAAAGATTTCTACCAATATGGGGTAGTCCCGCCAGGTTTTCATCTATAAATCATTTTACTCTGAGTGCTTTGGGCCACTGTCTCTTTTAATTTGCATTAACTGCTTTTACTGACAATATCTGCTATGAACAGGACAGAAGGCACATAGTTTGTTCTTATCTCCAAGCTAATCCATAAGGAAATCGGGGGTGTTTCCCCTCGGGTGTCGGAGGATGGCTTTTTCCAGGTGTTTGCCAATCCAGTTCCACTGTGTCTGTACAGCCAGCACTCTGGGTCCCTGGTACGGACCCAATGCATTCCTGGAGATATATGGAGGCAGAGATGGGGTCCAGACTCTGGGGTCAAGATGTCCTTGGTGTCAGCATGTTCTCTGTCCCACTGTGTTTCTGGACAGCAGAGGAGAGGACAAGGTAGAACAGAGGAGCAGGGTTCCTGGAGCTGCAGCTCTAGGTTTGGCTGTGTGACCTTGGCCATGTCACTTTGCTCCATTTCCTTACCCAAGACATGGGCTCTTTCAGTTGCCAAGGGGAGATGGGCCCTGACTACCATTGGGAAGGGGCTTGTGGTGAGAATACAGTGGGAAGTGGGGGGGCCCCCCCTACAGTCTCAGTAGTGGCGTTTCCGGCTGGAGGTGAGCTTTCAGAGAACTGGGACAATGCCTTACAGGCATTCAGGGCACATCCAAAGCACCTGGGATGCTTCCTTCTGTCAGCACCTCATCCCCTCATGCCCTAAGGGAGGATCTAATGGAGTCCCTTTATCACTATCCAATTTGGAGCATCCCTTCAGGTAGAGGTTTGTGCTAAGGCAAGGTGGGCTTGCCTCACTAGCCTAGGCCCATTTCATTATCTGACACCAACCCCTGGTCCGGACAGCAGTGGCCAGGTTAGACACTTTCCTTATTGCTCACAACCTCAGCGACAGCTGCTTGGCCTCCTTTACCTCCTCGGGAGGAAGAGTTTCTCAGAAAAGCTCTGGGCTTGGCAAGCACTGAGCACTTTTGTGCCTTAGGAGAGAAAATGTAGTAACAATTAATACTTAAAGAGCATTTATGACATGCCAAGCATGGTTCGAAATGGATTAACTCAATCTGGTAACAGCTCTAAGGGATAGGTACCATCATTACTCTCATTTCACTGATGTGCAAACTAAGGAACAAAGAACCGAGGCTACTTTCCCAGAGCCACACAGGCAGAATGTGGCCACGCCTTCTTGTCACTGGGAGGATGAAGTGAGATTCCAGATGTGGAAAAACCCTAGGACACGAGTGGGTGCTTGAAAAGTGACACAGGTCCCTAGGCTGTCCACCTTCTATTATGTGGGTGAATACAATGCTCATGGAAGCCATGTTCCTGTCAGAGTTGCCAGATAAAATACAAGGTGCCCACTTAAATGTGAATTTCAGCTGAACAACAAATAATTGGTGTGTTTTCACATACTTATACTAAAAAAATTATTTGTTGTTCACCTGAAATTCAAACTTAACTAGGCATTCTATATATACATTTTTTTTTCTAAATCTGGCAACCTAATGCAAGCACCTGGTCCCCTCTGTGCCTGCCCAGAAGACTTTCAATGCCCCCTGCTCCCTCATAGCAGTGGGGTGTATCTGGGGCAGAAAAGGAAGAGGAGAAGGGAATGGAGATTTACTAAACACCCACCACATGCCAGGCAGCTTCATGTCACTATTTCATTTGCTATTTTGTTTTTACCATTAGGTGAGTCTTAGCAACTCCACTTTGCAAATAAGGAAACTGAGGCTTAGAGAGATTCCATAATTCGTTGGAAGGTTGTAAGTAGAGGTACGGGGATTCCAGACCACGTTCTTTCCACAGAATCAGGTGCCTGTTGGGAGTCAGGACTCGAGGTCCCCCCACAAGCAAGTCTAGCTCTGCCCCCTTCCCACCTCTTTCTTCCCTCTTCTCTTTTAGATTTTGGAGCCAGGTGTGAAGGGCACAGTGTCAGGTGCTGCAGTGGCCTGGGGGTCACTATGAAAACCGTCTGCCTGGCCAGGAGTTCGGGGTGGGACCTAAAGTGGCCAGCCTGCTCCAAGGACACAAATCTGGAAGAAGACAGGGGAGAGGGCTCAGGCCGCTGGCCCCAGGGCTCGTGCCTTCATGGCAGGCACCCCAACGCCCCCCACCCCCACACCCTTCCCAAGGAAAATCAGGCATTTTCTCTCCGCTCCTGTTCCTATTTGTCCTTCCTACCCTCCCCCAAACACTACACACACACACACACACACACACACACACACACACACACGATCACAGGGGATTTTTATCCTGCGAGCTGACACCTTCACTGGCTGCTGGAGCGAAAGGACTGCTCTCCCTCCTCTTTCTTGCCCTTGGAGTAAGGGGCCCCCTCTAGCTGCAAAGAGGCAGAAGGAGCCATCTGATGACCTTCTAGAAGCTTGAAGTTTGGGGAGGAGAGTCTGAGAGTTGGTCACACGGCAGGGTGTGAAAGGTCACAGCACCTGCCAGTCCCGTGCAAGTGTTATTGTAAGTCTCATTGCTATTGACTGGAAGGGTTACCAGCACATAATGAACCCTCAGGCGGTGCCTCTGGACCCCAGGCCTTCCCTCTGCCTTCCTGTCTCCCTCCCTTCCTTAGAATACTTCCCTCTTCCCTCCCGGAGGGTTGGTCACTGGCTGGGAGGAGTTGGGTGGCTGCCAGGCCAAACAGGCCCCACAGGCAGCATTGCCTTCACTGGAGCTTGGCTCAGCATGGGAGAAGGGACAGTCCTCTCCCCCACTTCTAGGGGGGTCAGGGAGGGAGAGGGCGCTTAGCTCCTCTGCTCTCCAAGACTCTCCCTTCCACCTGGAGAATTTCAGCTCCTGCAGATTTCCTGCTTTGACCTGAAGGAGTGATATTTAAGCAAATGTATAAGCCTTGAGTCTTAGCAATGTGCCTGCTTATCTGTGGTATAGTGTCAAATGCAATGGGATGGGTTTGGGGGCCGGGGCTTGGGGCATAGCCCCGCTACCCACTCATTCTGTGACTGGGCAGGTCCCCTCCCCTGGATCAATTTCCCCAAAATAAAGCAGAGAGGTTGGATGAGGAGATGGCCAGACTTCATGATTCCCTCCTCCTGCCTGATTCAGGCATGGACTTCCCCAGGACAAAGGGGCTGGAGGCCTGGAAGTTCGTCTGCCCCTCCAAGTGGTGAGGAGCTGTGCCCACTGACTTGGCCCCCTAGCATAGCCAGGCCTGCCCTGCGCTTGTCACCCATGTCCTAGTGATTCTAATTCATTTGAGAAACAAAGGGCCAAAAGACAGCTTTCTCATAGGCTCCCTGAGCCCAAGAGTCCTGCCTCCAAGTTTGGAGTCTTCCTCTTGGGGGGCACAATCTCAGCCCTTGAGCCTGCAGGGCTCAGAAACAGCCAATAAAAAGACTGAGATCTGGACCATCTCAAGCACCGTGGTCCTGGGTGCACGGTGAGCTGCAGAGGGACTCAGCTGAGCTGGGTCTTTGGCAAGTGGCCACAGTCTCAGGCCTCTGGGAGGAACTGCAGTTTGGGGCAAAGGAATAGAAACTCTTAACTAAGCAGAGATGGAAAAATTTCTCTTGCTTAGGGACAAAACAAACACTTTGTTCTTATTTGTTGTCACCTCAGAGCTCCCGGGAGTCCCTGAGGAAGTGAGGAGGAGGGCCAGGGGTCAGGGAAAGACCTTAAATAACTGGGTCTTGTGGGTTCTTTGTCAGCAGCAGGCCAGAGGCACTGGAAAGGGCGGCTGGGGCGGGAGGGTGTGAGGGGCAGACAGGAAGGGCTGAGAGGGCAGCCCCGGCGATGACCCAGTGGCCCCACCTCTCCTCCACTCCAACAGAGTAGCAGGGGCTGGGATTTGCTCCAGCAAGAGGCACAGGGTGGTTTTCAGGCTCAGCCTGGCTGTGAGGGAGAAGACCTCAAGCCAGAGAGGCCTTCGGGTTGCAGGCTTTTCCTCGGCAAAGGCTGCATCTTCCCTGTCACCATGGGACCTCCTCAGGCCAAACCACTAGACTGGGGTCTCCCTAGGACAAGAGCTGTTCTGCCAGTCCAAGAACAGTGTCTCCCCAGCCAAGTGGAGGGCTTCCCAGGGCAAGGGCTGTGTCTTTTCCATAAGATCAGGGACTCCCTAGAGGAGGGCTATCTCCCCCTCAGGGAGCAGCCCCAGGCATGACTGACGTGGCCTCTCTGACTGGCAGGCAACAAGTGGTACAAGCAGCACCTTTCCTACCGCCTGGTGAACTGGCCCCAACACTTGCCCGAGCCGGCAGTTCGGGGAGCCGTGAGCGCTGCCTTCCAGCTGTGGAGCAATGTCTCAGCGCTGGAGTTCTGGGAGGCCCCAGCCACAGGCCCCGCTGACATCCGCCTCACCTTCTTCCAAGGGGACCACAACGACGGGCTGGGCAACGCCTTCGATGGCCCAGGTGCTGACACAGAGCCTCTCTCCCATGCAGCATGAGGGACCCCAACTGGGAGAGGTAGTCTGGGATGGCAATGGAGCATATGCTCTCCCTTTGGCCTTGGTCAGACTGCATCTGCCTCCAAAGAACACTGAGTCTCAAATGTAGAATGGGATCAGTGTCCCTGTCCTAGTATGTGCCACATGGCTGAAGGGACGATCAGCTGCAGTTCTGCATGGGAAGTGCTTTGATCGAACTCTAGAGAGAGTATGATCTATACTGGGAGACACTTCTGAGGTCCTGCAATCCATCCCCTGCCCCTAGACAGGCCTGTGCCTTTTGTGTTCTCCAGGAGTGGCTTTCTCCAGACCAAGGCCCTAAAAACACCCAGAGGCCACCACCGCCCCACTCCTGCCCTGCCCCACCCACTACCTGTCAGGGAATTGCTTCATAAACCCACAACCCAGAAAGGTCTCCTGTTTGCCCCAACCTGAAGGCTTATGGCTGCAATTTAAACTGCTCTCCTCCTATTCTGCCCAACACTGCCTTTCAGAAGCTGAATGTGGGCTATCTGTGCATCTCCTCCCTGCTAATGGAAAGGAGACCTGATCGTACCCCTTCAGAGCCGGAAGTTAAGCCCTTGTGTGGCCTGGGAACTTGGGCCTCTACCTCCCTTGCACTCTCCTGCTTTCCAACAAGCCCACTCAGAGCAAAGCCCACTTCCGAGCCCTGCTTCCTGGACCCTGGGTAGGACTGGGAGAAATCTAGGCTTTTGGAGAATCCATGTGTCGTATACACATGCTTACATGGAACTCACTTCACCTGTGCTATCTCCAGGAGATGTTACATGGTGAAGTCTGGTGCTAAAGCAGCACTGGACTGGGAGGCAGTTCTCTGATTTAGGACGGTGCTTTGTCTTTTTTAGTTTAGGTTTTCTCCCTTTGAAAGCTGCCCATTGTCTCCCAGGATTACTGTGAGAGTTGAACAGAAAGGATTAACACTGCTTGAAATAACTCAAGGCATATTCAAAAGAAGAAGCCTGTATTCTTCCTACACATGCTGACTGTCCATGCCCATGGGCCTCCTGACCTTTGTCAGTGCCAGTTGGCCTGGGCTCCAAGAAGGCAACCCTGGAAGGACCCTCAACAGGCTTCTAGGCCAACAGTGTCACAGTGCAGTTTGCTGCAGAAAGTGAACTGTGTGCAGTGGCCCTAGATACTGCATGACCTATAAGCTCTACCGCACACTACAAGCTGGAGGGTCACTGATCTAGCCCAACTACCCCTGCTCGCTAATATTACAGGCAGGCAGGTAGACACTCACAGAAGGGTCACCTAGGTCTTTTTGAAAATAATTTTTATGTAGATTTATTATATGCTAGGCACTATTACATGTAACATGCACCTATGCCACCCCTTTTTAATCCTCAGAACAACCCCATGAGAAAGAGTCTCATTTTCATCATTCCCATTTTCAGATCAGGAAGTGAAGACCCAGAGGGGTTAAGCTACTTGCACCAGGTCACACAGCTAGGACATGGTAAAACCAGGGGTGGAACCTGGGCTTTGGCCCCATGCTGTCTGTACAGTGCGCTGCCTCTTGGGCTTCCATACGTCAGAGCCTAGTCACCTGTTCACTGCTCCACACTCCAGCTTCTGCGAGACTTCGTTAGAAGGGAAATTGCCCAGCAGAAAGCAGTCACACATACCCCAATGGCATCTGCGCGGGACGTTGGGGACTGGGCGGGCGGTGGGCTGCCCCTGACCCGCTGCGCCGCCTGCAGGGGGCGCCCTGGCGCACGCCTTCCTGCCCCGCCGCGGCGAAGCGCACTTCGACCGCGACGAGCGCTGGTCCCTGAATCGCCGCCGCGGGCGCAACCTGTTCGTGGTGCTGGCGCACGAGATCGGCCACACGCTCGGCCTGCCCCACTCGCCGGCGCCGCGCGCGCTCATGGCGCCCTACTACAAGAGGCTGGGCCGCGACGCGCTGCTCAGCTGGGACGACGTGCTGGCCGTGCAGAGCCTGTATGGTGAGCCCCCCAGCCGCGCCGCCACTGGTCCCACGCTTGCCCCAACCCCAGGCCTTCCGATAGGACCCCCATCCTAAGCTCGGGAATCTGGCCTCCCGGTCACCGGCCCTTCCCAATCCTGAAGCCTCAGGCTGTCCTATAATCTGAAATTCCCCAGGCTCCGGCTCCCCCCGTGCCCGGCTCCATCAGCCCCGACCAGTCCCTGCGCACCACCCTCCTCTGCGTTGCATCTCCTGATTCCTGCCCAGCCCTTGGTCTCGGCAGTTCGTCTCACATCCTCACATCCCTGCCTCAGCACCCAGACCCGACCCTCGGTGCCACCGCTTGCCTCATCCCAGACCCCAGGGCCCTCATTCCTGCTCCCAGCTCTGCTTGCTTTCTCACCATCTTGTCCTCCGAGATGCTGAGGCCCACGTCCCCCCTAGCCTGGGTCTCTGCCTGGACGTGGACTCAGTCAGGGTCTCCTCTCCCAGAATGAACTGGCCAGGGCCGCTGCCCAGGGACCTGCCGGACCCAGACCTGCCAGAGCCAGCACTCTGTCTCCCTCAGAGGGCTTGGTGGCGTGGGCGGGGCAGGGGCCCTGGGTTCAAGTCACTGCTCCATTCCTGATGAGCAAAGGATTTGGGAGCCCTCAGTTTAACCTTCCGAGAAAAGGTCACTCAGCTATGAAGCCGCAGAGCAAGATTCAGGACTGGAGCCAGACTCTAAGCTGGTTGGACTCTGCCTCACTCTCCTGAGGGACGTATGGTGATGCAATAATTACAATAGCTCTGATTACCCCATCCTGGACCCCTGAGCTCTGCCTTACAGCCTTTGCCTTGTCCAGGACTCAGGGAAGAGCACACTCTCCTCTTAGTTCCAAATCCTCGTTTGGTCCCCCACTCCCAAGTCTCTCTCAGTGGGCTCCTCTTGCCCAGATTACTTGGTAGGACAGGGGACTTCTGAGTTCAGTGCTACAGTTAATGAACACCAACAACCAAGGGCAACTCTTACCTCCCTGCGCCCAACTCTCCTTTCCTGCCCCTCACATCAAATGATGATGAAGGGAAGCAATGAGGAGGTCTTAAGCCCTCAACACCCCAAACAGTATGCGTTCTCTCCCTCTTCTCTCCATCCCCATGAAGGGAAGCCCCAGAGGGGCTCGGTGGCCATCCAGCTCCCGGGAAAGCTGTTCACTGACTTTGAGGCCTGGGATCCCCACAGAGCCCAGGGAAGGCGCCCCGAAACCCAGGGTCCTAAATATTGCCACTCTTACTTCGATGCCATCACTGTTGGTAAGATGGTCCCACCCATGCCTCGCTTCCTTCTCTCCTCCCTTACATCTCCAGGGGTCTGCAGAGCTGGACTATAAGGGTGGGAAATGACATAAAATCCAAGTATCCCAAGCCACAGACATTCGGCAGGGTAGCCAGCCCTCACCAAACAAAACACTGCTTCCTCCTGCACGCCTTCCCCTGCACCCCGACTGTGCACACTACCGCCCCTCTCAGTTTGGGAAGCTGGGTTCTAGGAAGCACCTTCGCTGGAAGGCACGTAGGAGGCTCGTGGTCACTCCTCAACTCTCGTCTTCGGCAGATGGGCAACAGCAACTGTACATTTTTCAAGGGAGCTACTTCTGGGAGGTGGCAGCTGACGGCAACGTCTCAGAGCCCCGCCCACTACAGGAAAGGTGGGCTGGGCTGCCCCCCCACATTGAGGCCGCTGCAGTATCCTTGGAGGACGGAGACTTCTACTTCTTCAAAGGTACCAGCCCGGGGGTGGATGAGACACTTGAGGCCTAGAGGGAAGAGGCGACCTGCCGTAGGCCAAAAGAGAGGAGGCGTCTGAATTCCAACCTGAGCCTGTGTCCCCAGGGAACTCTAGCAGGAGAGCCCTTCAGTGATAGATTAAATGGCACAGGTGTCAGGTGGCACTGGCACAGGGTCCCAGAGAGAGAGTGTGGGAGAGTTTCAGAGAAAAGTCTAGAGGGAAGCACAGAAAGGACACACTGCTGTGGGTCACTCCTGTGCTCTGCACTTCAGTGGCAAGTCATACCTTCCGGGGAATCCCTGAGCATCTCACTTAACTCTTGGAGCCTGAATTTCTTGAATGGGGAAAATAATCCCTCAGTGTTGCTGGAGAGGAGGATTAAAACAACATGATGTCTGAGGAGTGTGCAGGATATTACTTGAATCATTGAGTAATATTGAGTATTCATTCATTCATTCAGCAATCACTGAGTGCCTTCTCTGCACTAGACCTGGTTGGAGGTGTTGGGATATGGCAGTGAACCAACCAGAAATAGAAGTTAGTTCTCATAGAACTGTTGGTAGTAATGGTAATAAAGTCACTGGCCTTCCTCACCCAGGGAGGGGGCCTGCCTCCCACCTTGGGCGGAGAGCTTCCTTCAGAGCTGTCTGCTCTCTCTGACACTGCTGAAAGTCTAGGTCACAATAGTCCCACCTCTACTGGTTCATAAGTCGTCAGTACTGTATGACCCATCTTCATTATCACGAATACTAACCACCGTGGGCTCCAACATGAGGGGGAGTAGGGGGACAGGGGGACAGAGGTGGGGGCAAGACCAAGAGTGAGAGCTGCCAGCTCACCCCAGCTCTCCCAACCCCTCACAGGGAGTCGATGCTGGAGGTTCCGGGGCCACAAGCCAGTGCAGGGCTCCCCACAGCGGTGCCGAGCAGGGGGCCTGCCCCGCCATCCTGATGCGGCCCTCTTCTTCCCTCCTCTGAGCCGCCTCATCCTCTTCAAAGGTGCTCGCTACTATGTGCTGGCCCGAGGGGGCCTGCAGGTGGAGCCTTACTACCCCCGAGGCCTGCAGGACTGGGGCGGTGTCCCTGAGGAGGTCAGTGGCGCCCTGCCACGGCCCGACGGCTCCATCATCTTCTTCAGAGATGACCGATACTGGCACCTCGACCAGACCAAACTGCGGGCGACAGCCTCGGGCCGCTGGGCCACAGAGCTGCCCTGGATGGGCTGCTGGCACGCCAACTCAGGGGGTGCCCTGTTCTGAGCATGCTCCCACCTCCTTGTGAACCAGTGGTGCCCTCAGGGCCAACCTGTGTCCCCTGTCCCAGGGGCAGAAGACCCATGCAGGACTTTGTCTGCATGTGTTCCCTGGAGAATGTCTTCATTCTCTCAAGACATCGATTTTTGTGGTATCAGTCTAAGGAGAAGCCAAACACGGTCTCAGATCCCAGAGCCCTTTCCCCAAGGCTCTTTCCTCCCAAGCCTTGGGGATTTTGTTTTTCCCACTAACAGTGCAGTTCCTATCCAGGAGGCTGCAGCACTGGGCAACCAGGGAGGATGAAAAATCTCAGCAGAGAGGTTGGGGCCCCTTTGCAAGACTGTCCCCTTCCCTCAGTCCTGGGAAAATTGTGTCTTATTTAATCTGAGGCCCCACCCGCCAGAAGCTTGGATGGGTTGAGTACATGGGTCTCCAACCTCAGAGAGCCTGAGACGGGTCAGGACACAGAGCAAGAGGGAGACTGATATAAGCCTGCTGGGCCTTGGCTTTTGGGGGGCAGGGGGCACGGGCAGTGACTGGAATAAAGAGGTGCCCCAGCTGGTGGGCCCAAAGGTGGAAACTGGCCTTCCTTGAAATGGTTTCCAAGGAGAGCAGGTGGGCATGGAAGCTGGTGAGGCTGAAACAATGTTCTTCCATTGGAGCCAAAACCAGCAAGCTCTGTGTGTGTGTATGGTCGTGATGGGGTGGGGGTGGGGCTGCGTGTCCTCAAAAAGCAAAATGTCCTTGCCCACCGTCACACCCCTGGCCAGTCAGAACCATGTGTAGCAGGGAGAGGACAGGGCCTCTCTGGAGATCTGTACCGCTGCAGGCGCTGGGGGGTCTGCAGGCCAGGGGTGGCCTGGTGCTCACAATGGTCCCATTCTCCAGGCCACACACACAGCATTCCAGAAGCTCCTGCTGGCTGGCCAAGAATAGCTGGGATTCCTGGAGAAGGAACAAACTCCGCAGTCTCCCAGGCTTCTGCCTCTGGCCAGTCTCAGCATTTTAGCATCTGGTTCTCTTGACCTCCCCCCTCCACACCTGCCAGCGCCTCATTGGTGCACACACTGACCTCAGCTCCACCGGGCTTTCAGGCGGAGGGGAGAATGGTCGGGCAAGGTTCAGTGCTGGGCTCCCCGGGGGCATTCCTGGCCCGGTGCCTTCACATTCTCTGCGCAGTGGGGAGAATGACCTTTCACTACCCCTGGATGCAAGTGCTTTGCTCCGTCCTATCCTGGGGGAGGGAGGTGGAACGAGGAGCCTCTCGGCCTGCCCTTTTCCCTCTGGCTTGAACTCTGGGGAAGGGGAAGGTGTGGGAGGGTGGATCTCACCCCCTCTGCGGAGCAGCCCCAACCTCAAGGCACTGACCCTTCAATTAGAGGCTTTATTGAATGATTGGAGGGGAAGGGGCAGTTTTCTCAGAAAGGAAGAGTGCCCTGGGGTTATTTTCTCTAGGGGTTGTCTCTGCCCACCTGGCCAGAGAAGGATCTGAAATACCCAAGGGACGAATGTGAGGCTGTGCCAGGAGGCGCAAGTCAGGTGGGCGGCAGGCACCGGGTGCTGCTCGGGAGGCGCTCTGGAGGAATGTAGCTCCACGCGATGTTGGGTTCTGCATTGGCCGTGATAGATTACGGGTGGGCACGGCACTCTTGCCTGCTTGGAGGGGAGAACTACGGAAGGGCAGCTCTGGGAAGCGGCAGTTCTGTGGGATGTGCTGGAGAGCTTCCCGCGCCAGGGGAGAGGAGTTTGCGGGGAAGTCAGGATCAAGCAACGATGGAAGGCCCAAACGCTGGGAGTGGGGACACTCGGGGGCCCCCGGCAGTCCCCGAAGTCCCTGCCTCACCCAGATCTGGGTGCTCCAGAATGCAGTGCGCCACGTAGGCCCGGTAGCTGTGCAGGTTCCTGCATTTCTTGCAGAAAAGGATTTCGCAGCGCACACAGCCCCTGCCGCGCGGCGGCCGGCGCCGCGTTTCCAACACGCAAGGCTCCTCCGGGAGGCTCCGCTTCCTGTGGTAGGGGACCAGGGCGATCAGTGCACCCCGGGGTCTCCTCCAGCCCGGGGCCGCAGCATCCGCGCACCCTGCCGGGACTGGGGGGCGCGCCCTCACCTGTCGGCGAGAGCCGCCAGGCCGCCGAGCAGCGCTAGGGGACTGAGCCAGGCCCAGAAGCCGCTGTCCGCGCGCCGCAGCAGCGCCACCTGCTGGGTGCTGGGCTCTTGGCGCAGTGGGCAGTAAGACACCGAGCCCCTCTCGCCGCCCTCCGCCTGCCCGCCCTCTGACTCGCGCTCCGACTCGCGCTCTGCGGCGCTCTCCTCCTGCGGTCTCTCGTCTTCTTCCTCTGTCCCCTCCTCCACTTGCTCTGCCTCCACCTCCCCGACCCCGGGCTCCTCCAGTTCCGTCTTCCACGAGGGGTTCTTCACGCCTGCGGGGATGGGGAGGCCGGAGGGGGTCAGTGCAGGCCCGCTGTCCCCAGGGAAGAGCCCGGGTACCCTAACTGCCTACAACCCGACTCCCCAAATGGCAGGTGCTGGAATGACGGTACCTACGAATTACACCGGGCCAGCAAGATTCCAAGAGTGGTTACAGAGTGTGCAAAATTTCCGGGCGAGGGAGGGCCTTCCTGGCTGTCCCCGATTTCCCAGGTTTCTGTACTTCCTAGGTGAGGATTAGGGGCAAGTCCCGTCAAGGTCAGTCTCCCCCCCCATCTGTAAAATGGGAAGACGTAGTGCTTATCTCAACGGTTAGTGTGAGGCAGGTTATCAGACCACACCTGGGTAAAGCGCCCAGCCCAGGACTTCTCGCGAGAGAAGCAATCAACAGAAAGTAGCAAACAGCTTTGCACACCTGGAGGATATGATAGCTCATCGCCACCTTCCTGCTAATTGACTCTAGGGTGGGTACTGATCTCTGTGTAGGCTGTCAATAACTATTAAGGGCGCTGATTGGAACTTCAATAGGTGGTTGTTTATATTTTGTTTTCTGCAAGGGATTTCCTTCTTTAACTGCTGTCCTTGCCCTACAGAAGTCCAGCATCACCTGTGGCCTGGTGGGCAGGCAGCTGGGCAAAACAATCAGAGAAAGTGCCCCTATGGGCAGACTAAATAGAAAAGGGCCCGCTCCGCCCCCCTCTCCCCCAACGGGCAGACCAATTAGGAAAAAGTGTCCCTTCTTCCTTCCAGGCTTGACCCCAGGTGCCAGCTAGATTTCAGCCACCACTGTCCCCTCTTGCTGATGCCTTTGCTCAGGATGCAAACTCCACAGACTCAAGCAGTGGTCCTGGCACGCAGGAAGTTCCTGGGCCAAGGAAAGTGACTTGGCCTTGACTGGGAGGCGTCTACGACTCATTCAGCAAACACTCAGCCAGCACCACATGTGCTCTGCTGTCTGCTGGATCTGGGGAGCTGGACTTGCAACCCAGACAAGGGGGAGGAGGGCAGGGAAAACACAACTCCTGAAGTTTGCCCTGGAAAAGTCAAGAAAAATTTCTACTGATCCCTACCCAGGATGGGGACAAAGGGGAATGATAATAAAATTAATGGTCTAGCCTACATGTATTGAGCACCAACTGCATACAATCACCATGCTGAACTCTTCAGACATCATGCCCCTTCATCTTCACAGTGCTGTCAGGTTACAGAGGGGCCTCTGAATTTCATCCAAGACTTTTTGAAATCTTTAGAGAAAAGTTGTTTCAAAGATCCTGCCAATTCTTGGTATTGCTAAAGGTGAAGAACCAGGGTCTCCTGCTCTTTCATTTTTTTTTAAGTTAAGGTATCATTGATATACAATCTTATGAAGGATTCACATGAGCAACATTGTGGTCTCAATATTCACCCATATCATCAAGTCCCCCCCCAACCCCTTGCAGTCACTATCTATCTATCATCCTGCTCTTTCATTTAGGAAAACATATAAGGAGCCTTCTGGTTGTGAAAGGTCAGAACTAGTACACAGCCAGAAAGGGGTGCTGGGAACATTTGGGGATGAGGGGGAATAGGCAACAAGGCTGGAAAGGAAGGTTGGGACTTTGGGTGCCAGGCTGTGGAATTTGGACTTTGTCCTTCAGCAGTGGAGAGCCACTGAATGTTCTGATGGAGGGACATGCTCCGAGTTAGGGTGTTCTCTCTGAGAGGACAGAGGAAGACCCACTTTGGAGCCATTTACAGTCCTTCCAGGCCAAGAAGACAAAGGTCTGAACAGCAGCACTTGAAGATGAAGGGGCAAACATCAAGAAGTTCAGGAAAGAAAGAAGAGAGAGCTTGGATGGGTAATTGAGAAAAGGCTGGACTTCTACTCTGGGGTTGCCATGGCGACGGGCTGGTTGGTCCACACAGCAGGCAAGAAGCCCTGTTCTCCAGCCCCACCCTGCCTCCAGATCCACTCACCGTGCTTGTCCATTTTCCCCAAGGCTGTGCTGTCCTATTTCCCTGGCCAGGGATTGGGATGAGAGGGAGTTCGCAGAAACTGTAGAACTTGGTCGGGCCTTTAGGGCCTCGGTTGGCTCACAAGGGGCGGGGCTAGAACTTCACCTGCCCCGAAGGCTCCACCCAGGAATAAAACTGCCTTTTCTAGAGCCTCCAAAAGCACTCAAGACCCAGGTTTCCCCTATCTTTCCTCCTGGGAAGGCATTAAAGGGCAATAGAGGATGGCTTTGGTGCTCAGCAGACTGGGTTCAAATCCCCAGCTCTACCACATAAATATAAAAGCTATCTGATTTTCAGCATGTTGTCTCTGACCTTCAGTCTCTTCATCTGTATATCAGAGATAATAGCATAGTACAAGACTTTACCTGACTCACAGAAAGCACTCAAAGCATTGTGTCTTTTTATATCATTGTTTTCTCTCCTCTTTCTGTCCTGTCTCGTTCCTCACCCCTGCTCCCCACTCCACCTACTCCCAGCTCATTGCCTTAGCTTCAGGGGACAGAAAAAATGGTGCCAAGTCCAGTAGGAAGCAGGACACAGAGCTCAGGCAAGAATCAGGTGTGGCTACTGAATGGTGTATGCGTTTGTATGAGAGAGAGAGAGAAGAGAGTAAAATCATGGAACCTTGAGAAAACTTGTCCTGGTCTTACAGTGGAGTGTGCAGAACGTCGAAGGATGCAAATCCAGCTCTGGAGAGCTTCAGTCTAATAGGGCAAAATAATGTAGTCTCCATGCAAATCTGAGGGTGGAGGGGAAGGGAGTCTTCTCCTTCAGGCACCTACCAGCTTGGTAGAGGCAGGTTAGAGGAATGTAGAACAAGAAGAATGAAGCAGCCTCCATGAATCTCCTAGTCATATGGAGGCAACCCTGTCAAGAACTGTGAAGGGTCTGAAGTTTTAACTTTCTTGCAGGAGAGCAAGTTAGCCTGCTGTAGTTTCATGGGTGCTGCAAAAAAAGCACATGAGACTCCTGTGTCGGGGACAAAGGATTTTATTACCTACGGCACGGCACAGCACCATTAGCATATTTGTGTCAGCTCCTCTTTCCCACTGTCCCGTGGGTGCCACTGGGATGGGTGCCAGTTGAGTAGAAGCACATGCAGTGGTTGCATTACAAGAGGAACCCTGAGCTTAGGGCATCCAAATGTTTTATAATGGGTGATAAGCAAACCTGCTTTTTGCTCCAGGAAGAGACATGATCTCTATCTTCCAAGGTTGTTCGCTACATAAACATAAAAGTCAGTCCGTCTGCTTGCAAAACATGCAGAAATGCAAGACCCCCAGAAAATTCTCTCCCAACAAACCCATTCTCCTTACATTTACTGAGAGTTTGTAGCCATTATAGCTCTTCACTGCAAAAATCTAAAGTTCATTCTGTCTAATTTGAAGAGAAAGAATAGTGGGAGCTCACAGAATGGCCCAAGACTTGACACTTGGGTGACATGGTGAAGTCGCAAGGAGAGAGAGAGCCAAGGATCCTTATCTCCTGGTATTCATGCTTTTATGTAGTCCCACCACCACCACCACACAGACACACACAGAATAAGGCTGACCTGGGCAACTGATGGGATATTGTGGAAATGATGGAGAGTGGCTCTCAAGGATAGGTAAAGCTAGCTAAATAAAACACACTGTGGCTTTTGTCTTCTCTCACTCTGGGGAAGGCCAACTGCCATGTCATGAAGACAATGCTTTGAAGAGATCCACAGGAAGAGAAAATGAGGCCTTCTGCCAGCTTCAGTTTTCTTGTTTCCTCATCCATAACATGGGCACAATAATCATAGTCTTGATGCCTTTAGAAGGTCATTGAAAGAAAATTCCCTTCTGAAAGGTAAAGAAAAGCCCTGTGTAAGCTGGGAGCCCATTTCCTCTCTGCGTCATACCCCATCTCTCTTTGCTATTCCTGAAATACCAAGCATGCCCTGCCTGGAGCTTTTGCACTGGTTCTTCCCTCTGCCCAGGTCCCCTTCCCTGGTATGTGCAGGGCCTGCTTCCTCATTTCTCTTAGGTCTCTGCTCAAATGTCACCATATCAGGGAGGCCTTCTCCTGATGATCTTATATAAAAGTCTACACACGCACCAATCCCCTTTATCCTTTATTTTTCTCCCTGGTATTTATCACCATCTGAGTCAGTACAGATTTGTTATCTGACATCCATCATCCGCTAAATGTAAATAACCTCCGTGAGGTCAGGGGCCTCATTTACAGCTATGTCCTCAGGCCTTTAGTAGTGCCTACCACCTAGTAGGTACTCAAGGAATATTTGTAGAGTGAACACGTTGCTGTGGCCCTGGGTGATGTGCTGTGATTGACAGGCTGCTCTACAGGAACCTGTGGTTAGAGTGGGGGATGGAGCAGGTGCTCCAGAGAAAGTGGGGATCATGGTGCATAGACAGGGAGGGCTGCCCTGAGAATGAGCGAGAGCTGGAGCCCACGCAGTCCTGAGCATGTGTGATCTGATACTTTCCACGTACATTATTCCTTTATTCCTCACAACACCCCAAAGTGTAGACATTATATTCCCATTTTATAGTTGAGGAAACTAAGGCACAGAGAGACTAGGTAGCATATAAAGTCCCCACAGGGATTTAGGGAAGGGTCCAGGGCTAAACTCAGGTATTTGGACTCTGTTGCTTGTCTGTTTCCTCCCCTCGTCCCCATCAGAAAGTGCTAACACCAAGGGGCTCAGAACCCTCTGGCCCTGCTTTCTCCCCCACCAACCCCAGTCAACTGAGTGAGAAAAGCCAGCCCCAGCCTCTCCTCCCTGCTCCACTGGCTCCCAGGCAGGCTCTCCAGGGCAGTGCTTGCCTGCCAGGCGGGGTTAGCAAGGAGTGTTTGTAGCAGCCACTGTCTCCAAGGAGAGGAGGGAAAGCAGAGTGGAGAGGCTGAGAGCCGGGCTCCACAGGCGGCCAGCTGGACCAGCAGCCCTTGGGGGTAAAAGGAATGTCCTCATCTCCATCTGTCCTGGGAGGTGGTGAACTCTGAGCTGACCAGGCAGCAGGAGAGTGAGGTGGCCGCAGGGCCACCAAGCAGGGAAAGTTCTGGCTGGGACTGAGGAATGTGGGGGGCAGGGGGTGCAGAAGCTGGGCCTGGCCTGGTGGTGGCAGCTGAAGCCTGTGGCAAGTTGCAGAACAGGAAGTCCTGGGCTCTCAGAGGGTAGGAGGGGAAACCCAGAGCCAGGGAGACCCAGCCAGGACCCAGCAGGTGGCAGGAGTGAAGACTGAAGGAGCAGGAGAGGAGGCACCCACCTCTTCCCCTCCTGAGGGTCAAGCCATGTCCCAGCCTGGGGCACGCCGGAGGAGGCCTGGGACCCTGAGGTCCCCGGTGCACAGCATCCGGCCCTTTAAGTCCAGTGAGCAGTACCTGGAAGCCATGAAGGAGGACCTGGCCGAGTGGCTTCGGGATCTCTATGCGCTGGACATTGATGCAGCCAACTTCCTGCAGGTGCTGGACACGGGCCTGGTGCTGTGCCAGCATGCCAATGCCATCACCGAGGCTGCCCTGGCATTCCTGGCTGAGGCCCCTGCCCAGGCCCAAAGGATTCCCCTGCCCCGGGCTGGGGTTTCCTGCAACAGAGCCGCCCAGCCGGGCACCTTCCAGGCCCGAGACAACGTCTCCAACTTCATCCAGTGGTGTCGCAAAGAGATGGGCATCCAAGGTAACCCCCTGGACCCCCCTCCTGAGACCCTTACTCGCCAGGCATCCATCTCTTCCCTGAGGCTCAGGCTGCATTGGGTTCAGGAGGTGGGGTCCTTCTCCCAGATTTGCCTTGGGCCAGCTCGTCCCTTTTCATGCCTCATTTCCCCTTCATAGTAAATCTTCAATAAATAAATGTGTTGATTGAATGATTCATTCATTCAATGAACACACATTGAGTACCTATGCCCTTGGTCTTGAGCACTGGCTGGGCCCCAAGGACCCAGAGGACTGAGACCCAGTGCCCAAGAAGCTCAGGGTCCAGGAAGAGAGGCAGAGGAGGGAGATATGTAACTTACAGCCCAACGTGATAAAAGCTCAAAGTCGAGGTGCGTTATGTGCTGGGGAACTTGTCGGGGGATAGCTACCTGATGAGGTGGCAGGTGGGGGCCACCTGGAGAAAGGAGACTTGAGCTGAGTCTTGGGGAATAAACAGAAGTTTTGAGGGAAAAGGACTCTATGCAGGGGCAGCAGGAACAACAGCACAGGGAAGGAACTGTGTTTGGGTGACTGGGGGAAGCCGAGGAGCGTGGGGGTGCGGGGCTGGGCTGGGGGGCGAGAGGGTCGGGGGGAGGCCAGTCGGGGCAGGGCTTGTGAGGGTCAGGAGAGAGGCCTGTCCAGACCCCTCATCTCCCTGGACTTGGACCCAGCCAGAGGACACTGGATGTCCTGCCGCCCTCCAGGCCAAAGGCAGTGGGCAGAAGCAGTGGTCGGAGGCAGAGGGAGGTGTCAGGCCTGGCTACGGGCTGAAGGCAAGGCGGAGAGGCACCGGCCCGAAGGGATAATAAAAGCTAATGTTTTACCAAGCACTTACCGTGGGCCAGATTTTGTCTGCAAATTTGACAACTATCCTCACAACACTGAAATAGACTGCATCCCCATTTTACAGAAGAGGAGACTGAGGCTCGGGGACTAGGCCAAGGTCACTTGGTGGTGGGAGAATGCAGGCTCCACCCCGGGCAGTCATCTGGACAGCCTGTCCCCAGCCATGCCTGGCTGTACGTGGACTGCGGGTTGAATTTTTGATGCCTGGTAGATATTGTTGGGGAGAGGGGTGGGTGAGAAGCGGAACAAACTGCTTGCTGCTCCTGGGCCCATCCTGGGGAGAAGGGTAAGGCGGGGTAACCCCTCGCGGTAGGTAGACCACAGCTAGGCCCCAGGTTCCCTTGGCTGTGTCATACCGTCCCACTCCCAACGTCTCCCGTTAAACGAGCCATCTTTTCTGTGCTCCGTGACTGAGCAAGTCTGCTCAGAACCCTTTCAGGGCCTGGCTTGGCACCAAGATCCTGAGACCCTGCCCGGCCTGCCACCAGGGTCCAGGGACGGCCCAGGGCCTGCCCTCCTCTCCCTGGCAGAGGCCAGCCGCCGGCTCGGGCCGCTGATCCCTCCCACCCCCTCGCAGAGGTGCTGATGTTCGAGACGGAGGACTTGGTGCTGCGCAAGAACGTGAAGAGCGTGGTGCTGTGCCTGCTGGAGCTGGGCCGCCGGGCCTGGCGCTTCGGCGTTGCGGCGCCCGCCCTGGTGCGGCTGGAGGAGGAGATCGACGAGGAGCTGCGGCAGGAGCCGGGTGCCCCGCCGCCCGCGCCGCCCGCGCGCCGGCCCTGCCACTTCCGCAACCTGGACCAGAAGGTGAGGGGCTCTGGACACGCCCTCCAGTCCCCACCTTCCTCCCCGTCCCACCCCTGCCCTCCCTGAGCCCCCGCCCAGACCCCAATTCACTGCGTGGCTTTGAGTAAGTCACGTTCCACTCCGAGCCTAATCACGTAGTAGTAGCTAAGCCGCTTATTACATGGGTATTAGTAGCTAAGCCGCTTATTACATGGGTATTTATATTATATAACACGTGTATTTTATTACGTTTGTATTATATGTCCAGCACTCTGCACTGCTCCCGTCCGGCCCCTACGGCACACTTATGGAGGACACAGACTCTGGCACCGTGTCTGACACCTCGGCTCAAGTCTTAGCTCCACTGCTGCGCAGCTGTGTGACTTTGGGCACATTACTTAACCTCTCTGTGCCTGGAGAACTTTATCTGTGTGTGGCATGGGGCTGTGACAGTACCTACCTTCTATCCTTGCCGAGTGTGAAATGAGCCAGAGCATATGAAGTGCTCTGAAGGGTCTGGCGTAGCGGGGTGCTTCATGGCGTTAGCGCCCAGGAATCGAGCTCACAGGGGTTTCTCAACTTGCCTAAGGCCAGTGGTGCTGTGGAGGCAAAGCCTGTCAGATTCCAAGGTCCACCTGGTCATCATTAGGCTCCACATTCTGTCAGCTGACCTACGAGGGCGCAGGACTGTAGGTGGCCACTCAACGGCTGGGCTCGGTTTCCCACTGTTGTGAGTTTTCTCCACTTGCTTCTCAGCCCCCAGCCCTGAGCTCAGCAGACGCCTCGGGGCTGGCTCTGGGGCAGGCAGGCCTCCCATTGGGCTTGACCCAGCTTGGGGGATGTGCAGAGGGAGAGCTGAGCCCACTGCCCACTGCCCACAGGTTCAGAGCCTTGTGAGCCACTGCACGTGCCCCGTTCAGTTCTCCATGATCAAAGTGTCTGAGGGGAAGTACCGCGTGGGGGACTCCAACACCCTCATCTTCATCCGGGTAAGTCCTGGGATGAGGGGTGCAGGGGTCCCCAGGGTCAGCAGAGCAGGGTTTCCTTCCAGCAGATCCTGCCCAGGCCTGAGGGGGACAGGTCACCATTCCCCCCAACTTACCACACCATGGGGCTTTCTTTCTCTCCCTTGGAGAATTCCAGAAGATTCCTGGTAAAGTTATCAATCCTATCTCCTCCCAGAAGGGCAGCCAGAAACATGGCCCTGCCCAGCCCCATTTGTCCAGTGCAGAGGGGTATGAAGGGCACTACCAATTTTCCTTTACCACCACTCCCCCAACAAGCTTGGTCAGAGCAAGGGGCCTGATAACCCAGCCACACAGACCCCATAGTCCACCCTTCACATGCCTGACTTAGTACATTCTGCAGAGTGACCAGTAGTGCAAGTCTGAAACATGCCTCTCACTACCTCCCACACTTGGTCACGCTTTCTCGGGCAGAGTCCATGCCCGGAAGTGTGACCAGAGCTCAGGGGCACAGCCAAGCCCTTTCCTTCAGCACCGGTCACATGTGGGGCCAGAGCCAGTTCCCTGGGCCCTCAGCCAGACCCTGAGTCAGTAGCCCTGTGAAGTAGGTAGGGCAAGGGATTGTGGCCCCACTTTTCAGCTGAGGAAATGGAGGCCTAGAGAGGACTATGTGACCGGCCCCAGAGTGGAGTGAGGTCGGGGCTCCCATGGACTCTTTGACACACACTCCAGAGCAAAGGCAGCGCCCCATTTCTGCTATAAGCACGTGCAGGTGGAGTGAAGGAAGAGAGAGCTCTAGGTCCAGGCCTCACAATGCTTGTGAGATCCCTTGTCGAGTTGTGGGGCAACTTTCTGTTTGCCAGCCTGGCCTCCACCACTTGACATGTGTTATCCGGTGCCAGTCATGGAGGCTCAAGCTGCAAAAGAATCACACTTACATTAGTTACACACAAGGACTCTCTGTGTGTGAGTGTGTGCCTGGGTAGGAGTGTGCGCTGGAAACCCTCAGGCTGGCCAGGAAGGGGCCCTGCCCTCACCCTCACGCTTGCCCTCTGCAGACCCTCCGGAACCACGTGATGGTACGTGTTGGGGGCGGCTGGGACACGCTTGGCCATTATCTGGATAAACACGACCCCTGCCGATGTACATCCCTCTGTGAGTCGCCCTCTGTGGCTCTGGGTCGGGAGGCTGGAAGCAGAGGCAGGGGGTGGGACTGATCTGCTGAGCAGGGGGTTGGAGAACGGAAGAGCTTGTAGAAGGTACAAGGGTGAGGCTCTCTCAGCACCGGGAAGAAGGCCGCGCGGCCATGGTGCAATGCCCGTTAGAGCCACAAGATGACACCAGACATACAGAGAATCAGCACTGGGCACCGCGCAGCTTGGCAGAGCTTAGGTGTGGCTCTGACGTCCCCTGTGGTGGCGCCAAGCATGACTAAAGGAGGAAACTTCAGTCCTCCCAAAATCTCCAACAGCACCACAAACCACCATATAAGCATGAAATCTAAGTAAAAGATGTGGACTTGTAATATAATCACAGCTTTGCATAAATCCTCTGACCAGATTTAGTCGCCTTTATACCCCTTAAGGAAATTCTGGTGCTGGCACTGGCAGGCTAGGTCCCGCTGTCTCTAATGTGGGATATGGGGCATGGGACAGCTGGGGCAGGTGGGGACAGAGGGCCCAATCACCAAGAATTTAACCCTTTTCTCCTCTCTCTGTGGGCCTATATTGGTAGCACACAAGACAGGCAGTTTCCTGAAGACCCCTGCCCCACCGGTGCAGCATGAAGTGAGGGTGCAGGATGGACCCTCGCAGCCCCAGCCTATGATGACCGTCAGCCGCTCCCAGAGTCCACCGCCCCCTGTGGACTGGAAGACATATACCTCTTCAGGCCGAAAGCTGAGGCCCCCCACCTCCTTCTCCCCTGTGCCCCGCAGTGGGGCCCCCAGAGAGACAGCACCATCCCTGAGGTACAGAGGAGGAGTAGGGCAGGGCCGCTTTCCCCTTTGGCGTCCACCTTCTCAGAGGACACCCCACCCCAAGAGAAGGGAGCAGGTCTCCCAGGAGCGCCCCTACCTCTACAAGACCTCAGGTGTTCAGAACCAAAAAAATGCCCACTACCTTTGGGATCATCTAGTTTCTTCATATGCCATCGCATTTCACAGAGGAGGCTGAGGCCCATAAAGGGAACAGACTTACCCAACATCCTTCCACCATTTCACAATAGAGCAGAAACTAAGACATACATACACACACACACACACACACACACCAAGACTGGTAACCTGTACATGCACACACACACACACACACACACACACACACACACACACACACCCCAAGACTGGTAACCTGCAGTCTGGGAATCTGAAGTAACCCTGGGTCCAGACCAGGCTTCTTTCTATCTGCTCCACAGGCAATGAGGGAGAATAGACTTAAACACTACCTGCCCTAAGCAAGACTGTTGGTCCGGCACAGACGGAGAGAGAGCATGTTTCATTCAACATGAAGTCAGGCCCCTCTGATGTTCTGGCTGGGGAAAGGCCATCTCTTCCCAGAGTCCGGGGACCGGACTAGATGACCCTGCCAGCCTTATGATTCTCCCTTGCAGGTGCCAGGAGAAGTCACTCACCCCATCTCAGAGGCAGCTGCCAGCTGGGGACAGCCCACCCCAGCCCCCATCCTCATCCACCCACACGGGGCGAGACCCACGGCGCACCTCCTCAGGGAAGATGGGGAACAGAGACTCCCCAGAACTCCTCCAGGGGAGGACACCTACATCCTGGGTTCATGAGGAGACAGACAGCTGGGGAACTCATGCCAAGGTGCCCACCCCCCTGAGACTCTGGGCCCCTGAAGCCGCCATCGGAGGGACACAAGCAAAAGGATCATCTCCCCTGCCTCATTCTTCCGGTCCTGCCAAGCTTGTGGGCCTCAGGCCACCGCCCGGGGGTGAGGCCAAGGGTGCTTCCTCCCAGCTCAGGGAGCCAGCATCTGTTTGCTCTCCGTCTCTTGTTAAAGAACGCACCAAGATCCCAGTCCGGCTGCCCCCTGCCCGCCCTCCCACTCCAGGAAGAAGCTTCCCAGCTACTGCAAGTGGACGTCCCATGACAGAACTGGGGAGGGGCCCCGTCCCATTAAGTGCCGCCCCTGGGAACTTGGCTGGGTCCAGACATGGGGACTGCTCTGAGGAAGGGAGGCAAGGGGACCAGAAGCCGGACATCCAAGGGACAGCAGAGGCTGGAGAGTCCTGGGCCCTGGGCCCACAGGAGGGGGTGCCGAGGTACACACCCGTGCCCCTGGATGGCACCAAGGAGCGAGCCATTGCCTCAAACCATGGCCTTGAGGAGGGGCTTCTGGCCAGCATGGAGCTACTCGAGGTGGGCGGTGCCCGACCCCAGAGCACAGGGTCTGGAGTCATTCTTCGCCGTGGAGTCTATGTCCCGAGCCTAGGTGGGCGGTGGCCCGAGCCTGGGGGTCCTTATGACAAAGTCATCCAAGAACTGGCTCAGGGCCCCCCACCCCTCCTTAAAGTGGCCCCAGGAGCCTGGAAGGCGGCCTCTACAGGCTCCCCTGAGCTGCCTGTTACTGCAGGCCCAGAAAGCCCCAGAAAGAAACTGGGAGCCAGAGAGAGTGGGCCAAGGACAGGGGCAAGCCTGAGTGCCGCGGGCACCGGGATGCAGAATGTCCCAAGTGAAGGAGGGCAGGGATGCTCAACACCTGTGTCCGCTAGTCCAGAGGCCCCCACTCCTTCATCCTCAGACCCCAATTCTGACAAAGCCAAGGCACGCCCCAGTAAGAGCAAGAGAACACTCCGAAAGCCCCAGAGAGTCCCTTCCATCTACAAGCTGAAGCTGAGGCCCAGGATCCGGCCCCGGAGAGACCACAGGCCTGAGAAGCAGCCTTCACGAATTCCCAGGCCTTTGGCCTACCATGGCCCGGGTGCAGCCAGGGCACCTCCCAGGGGTAGGCTGGTGAGAGCAGCACGAGGCAGCAAGGGAGGGGAAGCAGCCCCGGTGGACAGAGCCTCAGCAGGGGAGGAGGAGGGAAAGGAGAGGCAAGAGCCAGCTGTCCCACTGGACAGTAGCCCTCAGCCTTTGGAAAGCCTGGGGCCTCAGCAGCTTGAGCAAGCCCCAGTCTCACCTGAAGAGGAGACCTGGGTCTGAGAAGGGGCCTTCTCATCTCTGAGCCTGTGGGTTTGGAGAGAAAGGAAGAGAAAAAGGTGCCTGTGTATCTATTTATTGGACTCCCAGCTGCAGGAACAGAAGGGAAGGTCCCTCACCTCAATACAGGGCTTGGCGAGTGGGGTCAGAAGATAAATATAATTGAATCTGCTTGGCTGTGCAAAGGGGCAACTGACCACTCTCACTCCCAACTCCAGGGATTGTGGGGCCACCCCCTATCTCATTGGGCTCCCCCAGAACTGCTCCCCAAACTCCTGGCCTCGGGCCATGCCTACCATTTCTACAACTCTTGTAAGTTATTAAACTCACATGGGTCTGTGTTTGAGCCCCTAGCTTCTCCAGCCCCTCACTCGAGGATTGTGATGGTGCAGGAGGGTATAGCTTCAAATGCTTTCCCCCTGGAGAGGAAGGGGATGAGGGAGGGGCAGGTAACCCTGCCAGACAGCTGGGCTCTTGGGAGCTGCCACTGTGTCAGCACCACGGACAGGGAAAAGGGCAGCCCCAACGCAGAAGACTTCAAAGCTTTGCCCTGGGGGTTAAAAACTGAGATCTCTGAGTCAAGATGGATGGTTGAGTGTTCTTAACACTTTGACACCCATGAAGTTACGACCCCGGGGCTGCGGAGGCTCAGTCACAAATGGACAAAGATACAGAAGCAGAAACTGGTATTGAGTCCAGTTATGAAAGTTTTCCCGGGAGCAGCAAGGGAAGACTGCTACTGATCAGTTCTCAGATGGGTGGTTCTGATCGGTCCAAGGGTTCGGGAGTTCGGTGGAGAGGAGATGAGACCCAAGTTCTTCCCCTTAGTTCTCCTGGTCGACCTGGGCCTCGGGACTCAGGGCCACCTCACCTCTGACCGTCCTTCCACAGCAGAGCTCAGCAGGCAGGCCCCCGCCCTCCCACCGCAGGAACCGAGCCAACACCTTGGTACAGAAACAAGGGAAAACACTCCCTGATTTTTAATCTGACTTCCGGTCACAGCGCAATGGGTGTCACACACACACTTCCAGACCCTGTGGTGGGAAACCCTGGGGGGGGGGGGGCAGGGAGAAGGACAAAGACTCAGAATGGGGGCGGAGAGAGTCAAAATCAAATACCTGGGGTGAAGTGGAAGTGGGGGGCCCGGCCAGGCAATACATTCCAATAGCTCCCATAGGGGGCAGCCAGAGGCCTGACAGTGATGGGGCAGGTGAGGTGCTGCCACCCCTCATCCCGTCCTCCTGGCAAACCAGGGGGAAGGGATACAGGGGAGAAAAGGGGCAGGCCCTCTTCCTTACCCTCCCAGCCACTCCAAAGTGTGGGGAAGGGGAGCCACCACCTCTGTTTCAGAGGGAGGCTCAGAGAGGGTAGGTCACTTGCCCAAACTCAGGCAGCATGGCAGGGAATAGAAGCCAGGAATACTGGACTGCCCAAGGTCAGGGCGGTCACCCTGGGGCTGTGCTGCCCCCGGCGGGTGGAGGAGGAGCCGGCTGGGGACGCAGGAACATAGATTCCCTCCCACACTGGATCTGAGTGATGACCTCCTCACCCAGGACCCTTCCCCCAGACTCCTCTCCGTCACCTCTGGACTACCTGATTTCCTGGCCTGCACACCGCAGCGTGGCTACATCAGGGCCGGCTTGTTTTATCTGCCCCTCTCTAACAAGGGACCTCGTTATCCGCCCGCCAGACAAGGGCTGAGGGCTCAGCTTCAGGAACTTGTCTAGGGAGCGCAGGACCCAGACAACTGCTCCCACCCTCCGAGAACCCCAGTAATCCCTCAGGGTGCCCCTGTATCTTCACGGTTTTTGTTATTTCTTAATCGGTACAAAACTGACAGTGATCAGCTCCAATGACGAGAGGTAGAAACCCGGCCACTCAGCCAGAGAAAATGGGACGGAGTGAGTCAGGGCATAGGGTGTTGGGACAAGGGGGCATTAGACACTGAGGGCCTCCAACTAGGGGTAGAGATGTGAGCCTATCTCCCCTAAATACAAGGGCCCCCCATAATTCTCTTCTCAGCTCTGCCCCTCCCCAAATTCATCAGGGAAATCTGAGATTCAAGGCAGGCAGGGTGTGGGGCAGTCAGATTGGGGTGGGATTGGGAGACAGAGTTCTCACTGGCACACCTGATGCCCCCTGGGCACCACCATGTCCACCAGTAGTCCCCCAATCCCAACATCCCCCAATCTGGCTGACCATCCAACATAGAGGAGGTAATAAAGGACTGGAACCTGGCATCACGGAAACAAATCTGTCCTTTGAGGGATTCCCTCTCCACACTCTGTCAAGAAGGAAGTTTTAACCCAGGGGGTGATCTGGCTTTGGGGTCAAGAAGGGGGTGAGGGGCACCCGGCAGGGACGGACCATCGAGTTAAGGCTGGAAGGTAGGTTGTTGTGTCTCTGGGGGCTGCTGGGCAGGGAGGTTCCCTGGGAGGAGAGTCAGCCTTCTCCCCCTGACTCATCTGGGGCCTCAACCCTCGGACCCCAGTTGTGGTCCTTGGGCCACCCACATCTCGCTGCCCTGGGCTCATGGTGCTGACGGTCGGAAGGCTGGCCTCAGAAAGCTGCCAGGATCTGCGAGAACGGGATGGATGAAATGAGAGCCCTGTGAGCGGAGCTGGGGACGGAGGGGAGCCGGAGGGTGGGTGAGACAGCTGGGCACCAAAAGCCGCTTGGGCAGACTGACAGACACGGGAAAGGAGGATGAGGGGTGATGACGGACACACTTTCTGGGGAAGACCGGTGGGGCTCCAGCCAAGGCGGCACCTCCCCACCCCGACCCTCCACTCTCACGTGCTCATCCCTAATCCCAAAAGGCCGTGGCTCCCCTTAGGGCCGGGCCGGGTACCGCACTACCTACAGCACTAAAGGCGGGAGGAGAGGACGGGGCAGCTGTGGGAGGCTCCCTCTTGCCCTCCTCCTCTTGCGGGCAGGCGCGTGGCTGCGGGGGTGCTTCAGGGCGGGACCGTCAGAGTTCTGCTCCTGCCCCTCCCCGCTTCAGCCCCGCAGTCCCGAGGGGAAGCCGCCCGGGCCCGTGGGGACTGCAGCCCGCGGTGGCGGGAATCACATGATGGCGCAGCGGTTGCGGCGCAGCGCGCCCTGGAAGCGCAGGGCGGCGTGCACGTGCTTGCAGCGGGCACAGCCGACGCTCTTGAGCAGCTCACTGAATAGCAGCAGAATATGCCAGTTGTACTTGGCCGAGCACTCCACGTAGCCGCACTTCCAGGTCTTGCGCACCAAGTGTGACACGTTCCAGCGCGGGATCACGCGTCCGCGCTGCAGGTCCCGCTTATTGCCCACGATGATGATGGGCGTCTCCGAGGTGCCGATCACTCTGTGGGGTGAGGTCGTAATCTCAGAACTGTGCAGTCCTGTCGCATAACCACTGGGCTTCAAGGGCAGGCTTGTGCCTCGCCAATACCACTACTACCATTACTACACATACTTCTCTGCTCCAGGTGCAGCACTAAGCCCTTTAGGTATGTTATATACTCTAATCTGCACAATCGAGCCAAAAGGTGAGTACATTTTTACAGATGAGGAAGCTGAGACTTATATGCTAAGTGGCTTCAAGTCATACTGCTGAGCGGCCCTGGCAGTCTTGTTTCTGGAGCCCCTGCTCTTAACCATCTCTAGACTAGCCACCCCATGGTAGGAGTCCAAGAATAAGTTAACAGAAATGGGAAGAGCAAATTATTGTATGTGCATGTTTAAGTGTATGCGTGGGGACCAGAGGGTACTTCATCTGTGTCCCCCCACCGGACCTCTTTCTTGGGAAGTAGCTAGCACTGGGGCATCCGCGAAGGTGGTAATGGACTGTATCCTGGCCCCTCACCTTGTCTCTAGGATCTGCTGGCGGATGGTCTTGACGTATTCAAAGCTGTCAAAGCAGCAGATGTCGTAGACCAGGATGTAGGCATGGACACTCCGGAGTCCCCTGCAACAGGCATCTGCCCACTCCTGCAACATCCCCGCCAGTGCCAAGGTCAGAGCAATCATGAAGGCTCCCCTTGTCCCCAGACACCTCCAGCCACAGGTGGACAGCACTCTCACCTGCCACTGCAACCCAAGCCTTCCACACCCACCCATCCCCAGGAGGCCTGGCCTAGGGCAGAACAGAGGAGCTCAGCTGCTTCCCCAGCTCTAAGCCAGGATAGGGCAGGTCACACCGTCTGACCTCCAGGGCCAATGCACTGTCCCATGCATATCTGGGAGCTGAGATGTGTCTTGTCCCATTCTGTCTCCCAGTCCATCCAACCATTCATCCATCCAGTCCTTTGTTCAAGTGCATTTATTAAGTGCCTCTAAAAGCCAAGCCCTGAGCTAGTTGCTGGACCTGCTTAAATCCCATCTTCCAAGGCTCAGATCAAATGCCTCCTCCTCCTCAGAGAAGCCTTCCATCAAGCAGAGGACTACTCCCTTCATCTCCTGTATTCTAAGAATCCTTTGATTATACCTTGGTGTAGCTCTAGGGGCACAGAGGGGAGGAGAGAACAGCCTCTCTCCACCCCTTGCCCCAAAGGCTGCGAGAAGCTGCAGCGGTATATGTAAATGGGCTAAGGCCAGGAGAGAGATTCTGAAAATACTGCAATTTACTCCACACTTGGCTAGAGCTGTTTCCATCCCCAGCTCCCCACTTCTCCTGTGAGCTTCTGAGAGGGCCAGAGCCAGGCCTTACTCATTTTTACTTACCTGTTCCTCCTCCCCTCCGTGCCTCCCAGTGCTGGCTCTCAGCAGGCTCTTTAATTGCACAACCTAGGCTGGTGAGCTCTCCATGGTCCTGAACCCCAGTTGGTCCATGCTGGGATCAATGCAACTCCTGCCTGTAAGCTGCCCTTAGATTGCTATCTGCTGTGCCCCTTGTTTGCTCCACTCTGCCCTCACGGTTGAGAAGGAGAGGGCCTGAGGAGAAAAAGATTGAGACTGGCTGCATAATGGGCGCTGATATGGAACACGGCCCCAGGGAAGCTCCAGGGAGACAGAAGTCCTGAATGCTTGTGGCAAATTTCTCAAAGAGGGGCTGCAGCTCAAGATGAATAGGCCCCTGGAAAGGCTGAGTGCACTAAAGACAAGGTTCCTTAAGAGATTAATTAGCTAATTAACCTGCCAGCAGATGGCAATTTCAAGAGCAGTTGAAGGCAGCCAGTGTGTGGGAAGAACAGGTCCCTGAAGTTGGGGGAGGGAGAGGCCTCAAAGGACAAGGGGCCCCAGTGTGTTCTACCCTGAGGGCTCAGGCAAAGGGCAGGAAGGAGGTACAGGCACGTCTCCAGGGCCAGCTTATGGGCGGAGTTAGGGCAGGGACTCGGGGTGAAGGAGGAACTAGAGCTCGTTCTCCACCTCAGAGAAGGAATAAGATGGGAAAGCCTTCGGAGGCAGTGCTGGGGAGTTAAGTCTAACTCCAGAAAATCACCTCCCAACTAAAGGCTTAGAAGCTGCTGCAGTGGGTTTACCAAGGGAGATGATGGGGCATCTTGCCTTTATGCTTAGTTTTAACTTTGGAGCAGGGGGAAGATGCTGAGGACAAATCTAAAACCATACAACCCCATGACCTGGCTTCTGAGGCCAGGGAAGACTACATTCTGTTGCCTACAGTGCCCTCCAGGAACCTGGGACCCCCCCCACCCCCACGCCGGGTGTGCAGTTACTCCCCCATCCCGTGCAGAGTGGAGATGAGTGGGAAGTGGAAGGGATGCAGAAACAGGCAGGGAGGTTCCCACCTTTCTCCAGCTCTCTACTGGGGAGGGCAACAGCTGCCAGCCTTTGATGGGGACAGCCCCACCTCTCCCGCAACATGCTGTCCCCTCAAGGGGGCCTCCAGGCTGCCTCCCACCCACTCCTCTCTGAGGGCTCCTAAAGGGGAGAGGAGGAAGTGTCCATATTGTAGGGGTTGTCCCTTCACCTTGATTAAAGGGAAGGAGAAAGCTTAGTTTTGCTTCCAGCTAACTCCATGCACGGTTCCAGACTGCAAAAGACCATCTTAGGGATGTGTCAAGACAGAGAAGGAGCAATGGAAAGTGAGTGCAGTTCCGAGCACATGGGAGCTGAGGGAGGCCAGCCACCTGGGTGTCAACCATGCACCTGCTGCCCATTCTTTTGGTTGCTCATACCCTCTAACCTCAGCTTCCTTTCTGGCAGGAGGAGAAGGGCTGCAGAGGGAACAACTGAGGCTCAAGCCCAGGACACGCCCCTCTCTTGGGCTGGATCTCATACAACATTGGGGAAAAATGTATTTCATTTTATTTTCAGACAGTGGCCATCAGGATTCTTAGGTTGTATATTTGATAATTGGGGCATGCAGGGTCCCTTCTCAGTATTTCTCTGCTCAGAGTCCCTTTCTTGTGCTCCAGGAGTGAAGTAAGTCTTGGACATCCTGGAGGGTCCAAAACTCAGGGTCCATCAGGAAGAAAAAGGCTAGCAATCCAACAGGAAGATGGACCAAGTAACAGTTACCAGAAAAAGAAATACAGAGGTCCTTAAACATATGAAAAGATGCTCAACTTCACTTATTATCAGAGATGCAAATAAGAACTACACCGAGAATATCATCTCCCTTCTATCGGATTGTCACGAGTCCAAAGTCTGACAGCACTCTTTGATGGCAAGGCTTTAGGTTAAAAAAGTGCTCGGGTACATTCCTCACAGGAGCACAAAATATGCAACTTTATAGAAGGGGTGGAACACCTGGCAACACCTTCTAAACTCCAGCTGCACTCCCCCTTTGACTTAGCAATGCCATTCTAGGAATCGATCCCCCAGATAGGCCTCCCTATGTACAGACTACGTACGGGGCTACTCATTGTGGCCTTGTTTGAAACAGCAAAAGATTAGAAACAACCCACTCGTTCAACAACAGGGAACTCCATGGTACCTCTCCTCAACGGAATACAGGGTAGCCATGAAAAAAAAAGCGAAGGCCACCTCTAGATACTGACATGGAAAGATCTCCAGGTTACAATGTTAAGTGAAAAAACACGGTGCAGAACAGTTTTTTGTTGTTAGTTTTGTTGTTATTTTAATGTAAGAAGGAAAGTAGAGTAAGAATACATTTTCTTATCTGTGTAAAGAAACCCTGGAAATATGAATAAAAAAACAAGGAGAATGGCTATAAGAGAATGCAGTAAGAATCAGAGTGGAGAGGGCAGGGCGGGACTGAGATTTCTCTGGGTGTACCTTTTTACGAAGTTTGGACTTTAAATTGTGTCTTACCTATCCCCAAATTGAAATTATATTTAAATTGAAAATAAAGAACACAAGAAAATGTGAAAAAACGAACAAAGCTCAATGTGTGGGACTGGATCTGAATATCTGCTCAGGCTAGTCTCCTTTGGAGAACTAGAAGGCCCTGACCCCAGACCCACTTGCTATTTCCAATGAGTGGGTGCCTGGATGAGGCTGTGGTCTTTGGTGTTGGCCCCCCACACCTGGAATGGGAGAGACAAGTGTCCTTGAGGTTTGGCCAAGGCCCTCCTGCCCCAAGTTGCACCTCAGGTCAGGGGCTTCCTTTGGTTAAGCAAACATGTCAGTGCTAAGCTTTCCCCTGCACCCGACCCCCTCTCAGGCGAGAGGTACAGAGAAGGAAGGTGCACAAGAAGCCAGGGCACCGGGGCATGTGCTTCCAAACCCCCACAGGAAGGGTGCCCAGTGGGCAGTCCTGGGGTCTGTCTTGAGGGGGCAGAGCATCGCTTAAGAGAAAAGGCCCTTGAGCAAGAGACCTGGTAGGGGTCTCTAGTCTCTGAGAACACACCTTCTCCAGGTTCTGGCCTTTTCTTCTGCTGTCCCTTCTGCAGTTGACAGGGGTCTGAGGCCAGGGTAGGCAGGGCCCTGAATATTAACAGGCATCTAGTGTTCCTGTCTTTCTTCCCACTGCCCCTTACTGGCCCAAATCCTACTTAGTTGAGACATTGCCTCCTGTGACCCCCAACCCCACCCACATGGGTGGGTTAGATGCCCCCTTAGGGCTGCCTTAACTGCCTGCATCTCCACCAGCCACGGCACTTATCACACTATATGGTAACTGCCTATTTGTCTTCTTACCAGACTGGGCTCCTTGAGAGCAAACTGCACATTCTACCCAGTGCCCACCACAAGGCCTGGCACACATTAAACATTCACCAAATATTTGTTGAAAAAAAACAGCACACAAATGAAGGGGTTCCTGGTAGAGTTCCAGGAAGGGTGACCCTTGGTGAAGCACGCATGGAGTTCCCAAAGCCAGCGGGTGGGGCCTGGCAATAGGGCCAGAGCCTGGAGGGGGTTGCCGTCCAGCCTCTTCCTCCCCCTCTACTCCCCCACGGCCCCGAGGGCCTCCTACCTGCAGCGTATTGACAGGGAAGGCGTTGATGGGCGGGAAGTCCAGGATCTGGAGGTCGTGCACGTGGCCGTTCATGACGACAGCAGGCAGGTAGAGGCGGCGAGCGGTGGTGGGCACGCAGACCTCGCTGAACTCGTTGTACAGGAACTGGCGCACGATGGCACTCTTGCCCACGCCTCGCGCCCCCAGCACGGCCACCCGGTAGGTGGAGACCATGCCTCCCGCCCCGCTCCGCCTCCTCGTCCTCGCCGCGGCCTGGGGCTCCCCCGGGCTGCATATTCCAGGGGCTGCGGGCTCAGCCACCGTCAGGACCAACCATTGCTGCCCCTGCTTGTCCCGGGCCCTCTGCGGCCTCCACCTGGACTGTGGGGACAAGAGGTGTGGGCTTGGTGGGCTGGCTTCTCCCGGGACCTGTCCTGTGCTTTTCTACCTGGGGGACTTTGCTGAAGCTATTACTGCCACTCAGCGTGCCTTCCCTTTCCCACAGTGCCTATCATATCCATCTATCAAACCCGTCCATCCTTCCTTCTCCATTTTTTTCCTGCCATCCGTCCCAGCAGTGGGAACCAATCTTTCTTGACTTGTATGAGGAACCGACTCTTAGCCAGGTCTGACTCCCCAGCAAGGCAGGCTGCAGAGCAGAGCGGCAACAGCATTAGACTTTAGCTTCAAATCCCAGCTTTCCCACAGAGCTTGCGACAAGACAGCAACTCCTGAGTCTGGGTCCTGCCCTGAGGGGTGATAGTAGGCAAGTGTGTCTCATGGGGGCACCCCTGGCATTTTGTGGAGAATTATTTATTGGGCAGGACATTTTATATATCTGGCTGCCAGGCAGTACCTGCCAGCAGTAGCCGCCAGTGTCCACGATGACCCAGAGCGCCCACAGCTGAGGACCCTTGGACTAGATCACGGCTTTGGCTCGGGGCACACCACTCGTTGAGCACTGTGTGTCAGTGAGCTCCCGTGGTTGCCCTTAGTACCACATCCCTCAAGGATAGGTGGTCCCACTTTAGAGATAAGGCTGAGAGGGGACGAGGAGTGTGCCCCAACTCACACAGCAAATAATGTCAACGGCGCTTTTCTACAATGTCACAGCACTTTAAGCTTCCAAGGGCATCCACCAGAGCTCAGAGGGTTTTGGTATACAGCAGGTGCCCAAGAAAGAGCCGCTGAAGGATTGGACCTTGCTATGGGGTCATTAACTCCTTGCCTGCTCAGTTTCATTGGCTTCAGGGTTAGGTATAAATCCCAGCTGTGACGTTTCCTAGCTGTGGGTCAGAGGGCAAATCACCTGCCCAATCTCAGCCATGCTCTGCACATATATAAAATGGGGTCAACGCCCTTGCTTCCGAGATAATCCAAGTAAATCTCTTAACCAGGTTCCTTCTCCTTCCATTGGGGATGCAAGACTCATGCCTGAGCCCTCCTGGCTGGGGACTATTTCCAGGATGACACCAGTGCCTACTACATGGGTCCAGGGCAGATGGGTTTGCTGGGTTCTGCGCAGGCCATGATTTTCAGCTTGTGCTCTCTGTGGATGCAGATTCTTTCCACATATGCACAGTTCACAGCTGAATGTCCCTCGGTCTGTCCTGGCTCAGAATTCAATCCACCTGGTGTGTGTACATACAGTATAGTAAATATAGGGCTGGATTTGGAATCAGGCCCACTAGAGTATGTTTCCTAGCTCTGTCACCTAAAATGTGACCTTGGGTAAGAAACATCTTAAGGCATTGTGAGGTCCTGTATGTGAAGTCCAGGGCCTGGCACAGAGTAAGTATTCAATAAACAGTGGCCATTGTTATGTACAAGGGTCCTTTATTCATCTAAGGTTTTCCACAATCTCAGTGGGACCTCCTAGCAATCTGGGATGGGTCGCCATATCCACTGTTACACCATTGTTCATGCACATACGGGGGGTCTGTGTGGATGCGCATGTGTGTGTGAGCATGCATGCATATGATTCTTCTCTCCCCGTTTCATTTAAGGTAAAAACAAAACCCCCAAAAACAGAGACTTAGGGAACTGAAGATCACACAGCCAGTAGAGCTTTCAACTAAGACTAGGACCTGGATCTCCTTTCTACCCAATGCCGTGTCCTGTCCCCAACAGGTGCTTACCCACTTACACTGGCTCCCGGCTGGGGGTACAGTTCCTCCTCCCCGTGATGATCCCTCCTGGGCCTCAGCCCCTCAGGCGTCCCTAGACACTGTCAGCTTGGCAGAGAGCCTCTGCGGAGTTAATTACATAAGCAGCCCAATCAGGTGGGAAGGGGGCATCCCAGGGGAGGGTCAGAGGCCAAGGAATGCAAGAGTCCCCCATCTCCGAGTGTGGCAACTTCAGAGGTGTCTAGGATGTACCTGATCTGCACATTCTCCTAGACACCACACACCCTGCCCAGAAACCAGCCCCTTTCTGGGGAAAAGCAGGAAGTAAAAACAGGGCACAATGCTGGAACCATGGAGTGGGTACAAGACAGGCTCCTAGGCTGGGCCAGTCTCCTGGAACCCACCAGGCCCAGTGTAGCCCTGTCCCTGACTCAGAGGTGACTGGCACCCCTCCCTCTTCTCAGGCAGGGGTCCTAGATCTAAGGGTCTATTAACCTAACATCCCCAGCTGGTTGAGGGTGGAAGGCGGCAAGAAGCAGGGCCCAGCCCCGATTCCCCTCCCCAAGGCCTGTGCTCTGCAGTGAGTCTGCAGACAGCGCCCGCAGACCAGGGGCACACACAGGGGCCAAACCTGCTTCTGGTGCCCTCCCCTCGAACTGTACACCTAATCCCTGCCCCAGACCGAGAGCTGGGGCTTGGCGGTCCCTTGGGCCGAGTCACACGTCTGCCGGCTGTCTGTCCCCACACGTTCCTGTGGGAGTGGGTTGGTGGGGGCGTCGGAGGATGCTGGGATCCCCATGACCTGATTGGTGGGAGTTTGGGGGAGATGCCGGAGCCCGGCCTGCTCTCCGCCTCCAGCACCTTGCAGGCACCCCCCGCACCCAGCGCCAGTTCTCACGTGGCCGCCCCGCGCTGCTTCCCCGGCGGCCCCCTCTTCCCTTGCCCCCTCGCCCAGCGGTTCCCACCAGCACCGCCACGCCCGGCCCGGCCCCCAGCCCGCCTCTTCCCCCGCTTCCAGACGCTTACCCGGGGCCGTCCTAGCCGCCCCCAGCCCTGGCCGGCCGGCCGGCGGGGCCGCACTCCCCCCGGGCTTCGGCGCTGCCCCCGGCTTCCCGGCCCGGGGGGAGAGGGGTCCGGGCGCCCCCGGCTGCCCAGTCGGGGCGGGCTCAGGGGCGGGCGCGGGGTGGGGGACCGGTGCGGCCGCCGAGGGGTAGGACACCTCCGGCCCCTGCTCTCCCCGGAGCGCGCCGCCCGCCCGTGCAGGATGGAGGGAGGTGGGGGACTGAGCGCGGAGTGGGGGGGGGGGGGCGGGGGGGGGGGGGAGGCTGGCATATTCCGCTGGGTCCCTGAGCCCGACAGATTCACTCGGGCGGCCCTCGGCGAATTCTTCAGTGCCTAGCCTTGACCTGCACTCCGCCCCGCCCCCGCTCTCCTGCGATATTTTTAGCTTTAATCTGGAGGGTGGGAGGAGAGGGCGAGAGAGGCTCTAAAGTCTTTTGCTTTGCTCATCCCCCACCATCCGGCGCACTTCCCCACAGGCTCCCGCTCTATGTCTCTTTTCTGACCCTTCCCAGTACAGTGAGTTACCCCGCAGGCCCACTATTTGCCCTGCACCGTGTGTTGGAGACAGCGTCCAGCCTCATCTCCACCCCGATGCAGGGCAGAGCTCAGGGTGGTCACTCGTCCTCACGGAAGCAGGGAAAGGAAGAAAGATCAGGCTAGTACCAAGCAAAGCTCATCTCCTGTCAATGAATGGCCTCCACTCCCAAAACCAAAACTACATCCCTTCCCTTTCCAGACTGGGAGATAACAGCTTTTACCCGGGTTGAAGGCAGAATCACCCATGTATTTATTCTGAAGCAATTGCCACCGGCCATCATTTATCATCAATAGCTAACATTTATTGAGCGTGTACTCTGTGCCAGGCAACATGACACCGAGCCTTGCCTGCATTCTTAAATTCTCACAACTATAAGGTCGGTTCTGTTGCCCACGTTCTACCTCCTATTTTCACTAAGGCTGAGAGAGGCCAACTCATCTTACTTAAGCGTAAAATGTGGACTACAAAGATTGGGAGTCTTTAGCGGGGCAGCCAGAGGTGGAGCTGCAGTCCAACGGGGAAAGACAGACACCCAGCTCTACTAGGATGTGCCCTGTGCAGTCAAGGTTTCGGGGCAGGGCGGAGGGAATGGAACAACTAGTTTAGAGGAGCCAGTGGAGGCTTCAGAGGCAGCAACTTTCAAGGAAGGAGCCTTGAAGGAAGTGAATTTGGGGTAGCAGAGTCGGGAAGGTTGTGGGGGAGGAGGGCTACAGATGGAGAGAAGTTGGGAGCTATTACAGAAGTTTGGGAAGGGAGTCCAGGAACCAGAGAGCCCTGAAAGCATGGTGAGAGGAGGCAGAGCTGGTTGAGGGGAGGTCTCAAAGGCCTTGATTGCTGGGCAAGGAGTTTGGATCTAGCTCGGTGCTGGATGGGATGGCACTGAAGGGTTCTGAAGCAGGGCAGCATCCAGGTCAGGATTGCATTTGAGTTGTCCGCAGGACAGGAAGAAGGAAAGGGAATCCCAGAGAGATCTCCTGTGTTTTTATCTCTGGGACCCAGGACCCCTCACTGAGTTCCTATTACAGAGGAGCTGGCTTCCTCTCAGAACCCAGTTTTCCTCCTCCCTTTGGGCTCTGCATTTTGGGCACCTTCCCAGTTTTTCCCTCTCCCTCTCTTGTCCAGACAGAAGGCATAGTGGTTTTGAGCCTGGACCTCAGAACTGGACAGATCTGCACTTAAATACGGGCCCCTACTACTTACTATGTGACTGAAGGCAAGTACTGTGAACTTTCCAAACTCTATTGCCTTATTTGTAACATGGAGATGTGATCAGTTGTTGCAGGGCATAAATGAGCTGTGGTGTGTAAAGCCCTTAATGCAGTGCCCGGGATGTCTAAGTCTCAATGCGTGACCTTTATTTTTTCCTGCCTTTCTTAGAGACATACAGCCCCATATAGGACATCTAAACACTACCTTGGGTAAGCGTTTCCATCTATTATGGGTGGGCTCCCAGAGGATTGAGAAGGGCCAGGGCAGCAGCTAAAAACAAATACAGAGCCAAGAAGCCTATGGCCTTCTCCTGGGTGCTACTTTTGCGAGGAGAAAGGAGATTTTTCTGACCCTCTAGCATCGTCATCTGAGCTTTCTTTAACTTGATAAAATTGTCCAGGGCACTACAGCCCCCTTGTATCCATCTTTAATCCTTATTCTCCCCAAGGATCCCAGACTTTGTCTAGTCTCCCAGCCATGACCCTTCCACTTGGGTTCAACTTCAGCCCAAATGGACTAGAAATAAAAAATCATGCAATGCTTTTATGCCTTGGGGCCAGGCATCTCAGAAGCTTCTCGACTTTATACTAAGGGAACACAAAGACACAGGTCAATTATATCATACAGGGCCTCATACTGGCTGTCAGTGTTAAGTCATTTATTGTTTTTATTTAAACAAGTAGCCACAGTATTAACAGAAAATGCAAAGTATGTCTGAATTTAAGATTCAGCTGGCATTTTGGTTTGCTCAGAGTCATTCTGGGTTAAGAATGCTCGTCTGTAGGTAGGGGCCTGTTCACTCGCCTACCACTGAGATTACCTTGGTGAAAAATTTTGAAGCATTGTCCTTAGGTCTGACTTTGAGCCTCAGGAGGCTCTGGTTCAGCTGGGGACACCTGATGGCTGAGGTGCAAGGTCAGATTCCAGGGGAGTGGATGTGTGGGTCCACCTGCAGCATCTGAGGCCCAGATATGGAGTGGGACAGAAGGAAAGGACTCAAACCTGCCTGGGCCACCCATCCCCACTTCATCATAGCTGGGTACCTTGCTGAGCATTCAGTCTGTTTAGCTTCATCCCGGAGCCTCTGACCGTAGTGAGAATGAATGAAACAAGGGAGGGAAGCCAGAGGCTAGATGTGAACACCTGATTAACAGAAGCAGCAGTGAGTGGAGTTCTCAGTCCCAGAGTGTTGGGGGCAATCGTGTTTCAAAACAATACTCTGGAAATTAAGACCATCTGGGTCAAATGAACCCCCAAATTAGCCTTCTCCTTGGGGGCTGCAAGAATGGCAGGGCAAAAGCTAAATGAGAAGCTGAGATGGCAAGTTAGGAGCCAACTCGGAAACTTTTCAAGAAACATCCTTGTTGGTAATAACGTGTTTGGGGGTTGGTTGGGATTCTAGGATTAGTGTTTCAGGAGATAGAAATGGGTAACAACGGGGGAGGTGTGATCTTTCCCAAGTGCCACACCAGGTATTAAAATAAACAGGCTCTTGCCTCCTGGAGCTGGGGGTGGCAAGGAAAAGAAATCTGGGTCCAGCAAATCAGAAAAAGCATCAATGCATGAGGTGGGAGTAGGAAAGCTTAAACCTGGGAGTCCTCGACTCTCTGCTGGCATCAGCACGCCTGCCTGCAAAGACGCCGGTTGGTGGGGCGACTACATGGGGATTGTTTAGTGGGAGCCTCTGCGAGGTACGGGACTTTCCCTCATGTCCATCTTAATTTAATCTGGCAGAATCCCTGGGAGCCCTAGGGCAGCCTAAAGATTTGAGATCCCTGGTCGCCTTTCTGGGGTCAGAAAAGGATCATGCATTCGTGATGCCGGGGTTGTTGGAGGAGTCGAAGAATGAACTTAGCAAACACCCAAGGCAGGAGAGCCAGGGAGGGACTTTTATTGAGAGATAATGAGAGGACAGAGCTCCTGGCTCACGCCAGGAGGGAACAAGAGAGCCCGTAGTGGTGCGATGTCTAGGGGTTTTACAGGCAGTTAAGTATTTTTGGGAACAGGAAAAAAAGCTTAGGGGTGTGGACTTGTTAAGTGGTCCCTGAATATTTATAATTAACACAAGCAACTTCCTGCTCTGATTTCTCCCTGATACCAGCATCTTGGTCTGGAAGCTTATCAAACAAGGCTGCCTGCCTGGCCCCCAAGGTGGGCTGAGGTATTGTGTGTGCTAAAGAGTAAGTTAAGAATCTTACTTAACTTCCTAGGTGTTAAAATGCAGTCTTATCCTTAAGGTGGAATCCTTCCTGCCTTTTACTATGTTGTTTACAGCTGGGTCTGCATGCTAAAGTAGTTGCCCAGTTTGCAAAATCACCTTCTCAGATCTGGAGGAGGAAAGACAGCACAAAGGCCTGGGCCTTTTAGCATGCTAAAGTGAATCTTACACATGATTACAAATGATTAGCATAATAAAAACATGTGCTACTTTTCTTTATCTGGGGAATATTAACTGATCTCACTGAAGAATGACTCTAGAGCTTAATGTTTAACACAAGAGTTTTGGTAGGGGGTTTCCTTGCATGTAGTTACATTGTTCTGACCACAAATACCTTGCCTTGCTTTTTCCGGAGGCCCCCCCCCTACTCTGACTACACCCGCGGTCCCTGTCTCACTCGGACACCCAAGTAACAAAAGCAGCTATTGTTCTGACCGCCCAGCCGCCGAGCACTGTGCAAAGCACCTCACCTCATTCACTACAGTGTGAGAGAAGTCCAGGGACTAGTCCAAGGGCATCTGGCTACTGGCTCCCTCAGCCTCTGTCTTCCACTCCAGGCTGTGCGCTCATCGGAATCCAGGGGCTGGGCCTCTATCCTGAAAACAACTAGGTCATGGGCCCCCTGCAACACAACTGCAAGTGACTTAGCTTCAACTCCAGGGAAGCCTGCTTTCATGCAGCATTAATTTTATTCATGTGGGAACATGAAGACCCTGAGTCCAGGACTGAGAGGCTTCTATAAATTAAGAGATTCATGCAACGTCCTAGGTAATAGGAAACTGAGTATCTCTGCTGTGCTTCTTCTGTCCCTGTGCCTTGCTGGCTGGCTGGCTGCCCTGGGGCCCTGTCAGTAAAGATGAACTGGCTTCTCTGAACACTCCCCGCCTGCAAGCAGGTACCGGACTCTCCCTCAAGTCAATTTTAACCTCATCTGGCCGAAACCCTGGGAGGGCTAGGGCAGCCACAAGAAAGGTTCTAACAGCATGGCTATTAAGGCACAACACTTCCCTGGCCAGCTGTGTTTTGTCCTACAGGGTTATTTCTGGGAACAAAGTATATAACCACAACGTTCATTATGTGTAAATCAGTTTATTGATGAAGACACAAGGTCAAGCTTCCCACAACCCCCACCCTCCCAAAGAATAGATCCCAACAACAAAAGAATGTAAGCATTCTTAGGGCAACATTTACCACCCCCCTCCTCCCCATCACTCTCCAGCATCTCAAGCTTCACAACACAGCCACACAAACAGGCTCGGGCGAGGACAGACACTCAGGGCATCTCTGACCAGCAAGAGTTCTGGGTGTGTGTGTGCTTCCCTGCCCTTTGTATGACACCAGCTGACTGTTACAAAGACACACTGAGGCAGAGGAGAGGGAACGCAGGGCAATCTCTCGCCGTTTCCCCAATTAGGCCAAGCTTGACAAGAGCCAAAAGGGAAGCTGTGGTGGAGGCAACAGGTTCTGCCTTCAGGAGCGAGGTCCTTTCCGTGGGGCAGACTCCCTCCCTAACTGCTCAAGGGCGCACAGGAGGCAGCCTCCAAGGAGCAAAGAGTTCACTGGTTGGCTCAAGTCAGCTGAGAACAGGCGCTGCCACCCATCACTGCTGAGGAGGCTGAGAGAAGCTTTGTTTCAGATGCACAGGAACATATCCTGGTACAAAACTGTTCTGTCTGCTTACCCTGACACGTACTCTTCCTTCTGGAGCTACAGTTTGCTTTGAGATGAGAACATAGCACTGGTAGTGGGAACCTTCTTCACTGCTTGTCCCCGAGTACTTCCCAATAAGGGAGCTTCATCAACCTGCTCTTCCACCCCACCCACCCCGACCCATCCGCCTCCCGGCACGGGATCCTGTGTTCCTCCTTCCTCGCCACGGGCCTGAGGGCTGGTACCACAGGACACTGGTTCCTTTCCCTACGCCCCCTTAATTCTTCTCTTGAGATTCTCAAGGTTTATGAAACTGCTTAGAGGGGGGAACACCCCTCCTTCAAGTCTTAAAACTGGCATGAATAAGGGTTTTTTCAGACATGATGGGGCTGGGGGTAGTTTCTGCTCCTGTTTCTTTACAATTCCTGCTCTTGGACTTACTCTTAGGTCTGAATTCAACACAAGGCCTTTGGATGCCAAAACTCCTCTGATCTGAGAGAGGCATCTGGGAAGAGCAGTCTTGGCCATGAGTCCTGACTAGCAAGCCCCACGCGATACGAGTGCCCACACGCGACAGTGTGGACGCTGTTGAAGAAGCTGGGGTTTCGGGCACGAAAACATTCTTTGAAAAAATACACCAACGTGTTAAAGGAGGGGATTTCACATCTCCCAGTCTTTTGAGAGATGACAACAACTGCTTAACCCTCTGAGATGATCTCAACTGCCTTGGAGCCCAAGTAACACGAGGCAAGAGAAGATCACAGAGCTGAGGGGATGAAGTGAATCTGCGGCATCTCTAAGTCTGCTCTGTCTCTGCACCCACCCTGCTGATCTCAAGAACTGTGCTCCAGGAGCACAGAGGGAAGCATCAGCTACTCCTTCATTCTGGCACCTGAATTTACCTTCGAGTAATTGAAAAGATCCTCTGCTGCCACCTGATGCCAGGGAATGGAGTGCAGAATCAGTATGGGATGCAAGCAGAGCCAAAAAGAAGCAGGCACAGGAAGGGCAAGAGAAAGGCATTGAGGAAAAGAGAACTAATGAGACACACCAGCAGTCAAACAATGATCCAGGCTCCCAGCTCTGGCTAAACAGCCAACAGGCCTCAGGCAATAACATCCTTTTATCGTTTTCAGGAAAAAGAGGATTGGATTAGTTAAGTCTGTTTCAACTCTAAAACTATGATTTTGGATCTGAAATGGACCTGAGAACTAAACTGAGGGCATGGAGTGGGGGAAGGGCATTTTGGTTCCTGTTTTCCATCTCTACTCAAATTCTTTAATCAGTGTTACTAATGGGTTAGATCAAGAAAAGGAATGTAGCTAAGTTCTAATTTCTCTCAGCCTTGGTGCTGACAGGCCCTAGGTCCTGCACCGTGACACCATTCAAGGAAGACCACCATTCTCAAATGCAGAGAAATCCAATGAGATGATAATATGGGACAGGGCGAATCACAAGGAAATGCACTTAAATGACCAGGGACAAAGTTGCCTCAGATAAGAGAACTCCTAACAGGGTGGGCAGGGAACTGTATCTCCTCTCATAGGACTGGGCAGCTAATGACAATTAGTTGTTTTCACACTTTCTACCAGTTACACTACTCCCTCAATTTCTCATATGTACAAAAATATAAAACAATAAAGTGCAGTTTTGGTGAACAAATTTGAAAACCCAAAGAAGTGGATGTCCTTCCTAACTTTCTCCACAATTGGACACACCTACTTGAAGCTGACCTCGGACAGAAATGAAAAATACAGAGCTCTTGCTAAACAGGCCATGTAATACCTTTAGGAGACACAAATATAATGTATGGATTGGAAAAGGTGAATGAGCAGATTCGAGAAAAAGCTGTAGGAGATGCTCCCAGCCTCATCATCACTTTGACGGGTGGAGAACTGCTGCCAGGACCGTTTGCAGAGACAACGGTGGAACTACTGGAAATTGCTGGCAAAGAGGGTCTGTGTTTGGAGTGGACAATGGATCCAGTGGACTAGAAGCCATCGTTAACAGACTCCTAGTGAGTTCTTGTGTGCAGATTACATCTGTGGATTTCTCCACTATCTGCACTGGAGGTGAAAAGGAAGTCAAGGTCATTGGAATAGTAAAAAAAAAAAAGTGCAGTTTATGTTTCAGTGACACTTTTCCTTGCTTTAATATTTTTGGTCTTTTTCTGCTTCTGAAATGAGTTCTCGATTACAAAATATCAAACTACACTCAAAATATGCCAGCCCTTGGCACAGAATGGAGAAGCCACAAATAAGACAGACAGTGGCAGCGGGTGGCAAGAGGTGGGAAGTGACTGAAGCAGTGGTTACAAATGTTCACAGGAAGCCCTAATTGTCCAACAGGTTGTGCCCTAATGTCAGCACAGGTTAGACTAGTCACTACCTTGGTGGGTGGTCTCAGTGTGTTTGGGTTCAGAGTCTCTACGGTAATACAATTTCTTCCAGTTAAGGGTCCTCAGCTTGCACGAATCTCAGGGTGGCCGGAGGGCATCAGACCAGTCTATTAGTTTTTCAAAATGCTGTCGTAGACCTGATAGATGTACTGAGAGACTTCTGGAGCTCTACACTTCAGTGACAGCTGTTAGGAGGAAAAGGAGAAAGACAATTAATGTGGAGGTTGGCATTATCTGGAAAGGTCTCCAAGCACTCAGTTCAAGAAAACCTCTTTCTGTGGGAGAAGAGCTTCTATCACAGAGTAGCCAGAGAGATCCTGTTGACAGGCTCTGAGGGTTTTAGAATTTCAATTTAAATCAGTATCAAGTTGTGCTGTGTTTTCTACATCCTTTGTGGGTCTACAAGATTAGGAAATCATCCATATTAAAAACATCAAAGCCTTTGGCTGTAGGGGAACAGCTGCTCCAGTGCTTTGCTAAGAGTCACAGAGATGGTTACCAAATGAAAAGGGAAGGGCTAAACCCTAACTTGTTAGTGGCCATTTCAGCTGCCTGCCTCAGTTTCTCAGTTTCACAAGGATAGTTATCTCAGTCCCAACTCAGGGGGATGTACAACCAAGTAAAATAAAAGCACAAGTGAGGTACATCCAAAGTACTAGTCCTTTCTGTTGTTACACTGAGGAAAGTATATGCTGTCATGGAGGGAAAACAACACAAAAAGACATTTAATTAGTACATCCAGAAAGCAATTCATGCCAACAGCTTAACCTTTTATTTTCTGCCTCTGAAGACAGGTAAATCAGATAGTTCTGACACCTCTCTACTCTGGTCTTACACTTACCAAATTAAAAATTTAAAAACATTTCAGCGTGGAGATTTTCAAACTGAGGTTTTCACTTTGTGAGTCAACAAACACAAAATGTGAATCCAAATTCGGCTTCCTCGATTGTATTAGATTAGGCTAAATATTAGCTGAAATATAACACAGAAGCATGCAAACCACATTCAGAACCAGAAAATTTAATATTTGCTTTTTTTTATTACTGACATCTTTCTTGTCTCTTACGGTAGATCAGCAAAAGTTGTCTCTAATAATATAGCACCATGAGATTTTAGACTGTTTTACCTCTTTATTCTCTTATTAGAGACTCTGGATGATTTAACACAGTATATATATATATATACAAGGTGAGAATATCTTCGGCAAAAATGTCAAGAGGATATCAGTCAACTCTGAATTTGTTGGAAAAATTCACATCCTCAAAACTTGATGTCAAATTTAGAAAATGTGAAAAACAAAAACTAACCAAAGAAAAAAACATCAAAAGAGACCTCATTTGTTACAGCTTTAATATTTGGTCTCTAAGGCATTTCCAAAATTACTGCTTGACATTATTCAGGAAGACAATTCTGATAAATGTAAAAACCCAAAAGAACAACAACAAAAAAAACCCCAACTAATTTAAGAATATAAATATGCATAAAAGAACTCCCTACTTTGGCCAAAACTGTAGCTACAGGCATTTCTCTGACCTTCAAGCTCCCTATAAAGGCAATTCTGTACTTCCTCCTCCACAGCCTCTCCACTGCCAATGCTGTGGAAAATTCTCGTGGGAGAGTATGTGGGTTTAGAATAGGAGGAGGAGAGGAAGCTAAAAAGAGTAAGAACAGCCTAAGGGAGTTAACTCCCAGACTAAAGAGGGGTAGTTCCTCTCCTCCAAAATACTGTCCTGTATTTTTTCACATCTTTCTAATACTTGAAGTTCTACTAGTTGGAGGTTCACTTTTTTTTGTTCATGACTGGTAAGGAAATGTTGCCTTCCTCCACAAAAGCCCAATCTATCAAGGCTATCACTGGAGGAGAGTCATGGATTGATCAGGCCTGGACCCTTTCAGCAACTCTTTGGAGGGCAGGGGGAGAGAAGGAAGAATCTCTCTCCTCTTGTATCTCCCCCTGGCTCCAGGTATCCCAGACTTCTAACAAAGGTATTAGACTTAACCCCATCCTTTGTTTTCCAACTAGTACACAGCTAAGAGAAGCTAACATGAAAAAAAAAAAAGAAAAAGATTTTGCTAAATCTTGAAGAAAGTAAAAGGCACACATACATGAAGAACAAAGAAGCTAAATAATCTGATTTACTATTATAAAGCTAGGGCTCTGGGTCTCATTTTATATGGCTCCTAAGGGAAAAGAGGTCTCATTGTGGTTTCAACTTTTGGACTACTTGCCTGCTTATGTGACATATCTTTAAAGACAACAACTCAGTAATGCCATCCAGCTGGACCTACTGAGGGAAAAGGAGTCACCCCCTCTCCTGCCTAAGCAAGCCCAGGACTTACACATCCACTTCTGGTTTATAGTCGGGACCACACACTTCTTCACCTGGGACAAGTTACCTCTCTAGGTGAAATGAAGCTACTTAGGGAGATATGGCCTCATCCTTATAGGATAAAGACACCTTCTTAATGAAATACAATAAGGACTGGGGTGGGAGAATGATTTATCTACATCTCTTAGGAGACTAAGAGACCTTCAGTCTTCATGCATTAGTACTGGCTACAGATTACTTTCTTCCTTAATATCTAGCTGAGAGCAGACCAGTATTATAATGGATATTTAAGATGATGGAGGGAAGGGACTGATATGAGTGATTTTGAAGTCTAGAGCACCATTTAGGAGAATGGCTTAGGCCTGTGTAAGATGCTGTTATAGAAAATTTAGGTTTTGGGGGCAGAGGGAACCTTGTCACCAGATGGATGAAAAATATGAAAGGGGGAAGGAAGAATAAACAAATTTACTATTTACAAATATAGGGGAGGAAGAGCATGGCTACAGAAGAGCACCACAAGGACAGGATCTTATTAGATTATTTCTTAAAACTGCATGTGAATCTACAATGATCTCAAATATCAAAAATAAAAATTAGAAAAGTATGACAGGGGAAGAAACATCCTTCAATGACTGAATGGATAAAACTGTACATCCATATGGTGGATTACTTACCTGATCATAAAAAAAAGAACAAAAAACTACTGATACACACAATGTGGATGGATGTCAAGGGTATTAAGCTAAGTGAAAAAATCCAATCTCAAAAGGTTAACTGCATGTATTTAATTTATATAATTTATGTAACTCTCTCAGAATGACAAATTATAGTAATGGAGAACATATCAGTGGTTGGCAGGGGTTAGGACTGGGGTGAATGTCTAACTCTAAAGGGACAGAAAGAGGGAGTTTTTGCGGGGTGGTGAGTGGTTCTGTGTCCTGACTGTGACAGTGGTTATACAAATCGGTGTGTGTGACAGGATTTCACAGTACTGTACACTCCTCGACCATAAAGAGTAATGTAAAACCTGGCAAAACTTGAATAAGGTCTATAGCTAAGAGTACTGTACCAATATAAATTCTCTGTTTGAAAATTTACTGTAAGAGTCTAAGATGTTATCAGTGGGAAATTGGGTGAAAAGCTACGTGGGAACACTACTATTTTAAGAACTTTCTGTGAATCTTAAACTTAAAAAAAAAACCAAAAAAAAAACGTACCATTGTTAGGCTAGTGATGCTAAGAGGTCCTTCACAATAATGGTCCTTCTTATAATGAATATGTTCAGAAGTTGTCAAGAGATAATCTAAATTCTAAGCACGACTGAACTATGAACAAATTACTCGATCTTGAATAAGTCATCAATCATTCTTAATCCTGGTTTCCTTATCTGCAAACTAGAGGTAATCATGCTTCTTTAACCTAGCTGAGATGGAAGACTGTATACAGTAAAACAATGGATGACAAAAAACAACACAACACACACTTTGAGCAAATTTCTAGGGAAATAAATGTAGTTGTTTTATAAGACCTTGATTTTACAGTGAAAACCTCCCCCTCCAGGCATGGCACAGAGGAGTTTTCCCTTCTTAGGGAATTCAAGGTTAATGACAAGGTAGTTTCTTTCCAAGAAAGACAGGGGACTGGTGGTGGAGGGGGTAGGTGGGAGAAGTGTACACTTCAAGGCAGAAGCCTTAAGTTTCCCCGCTCACAAAAATCTGGCTTGGTTAAGATTCAGTGGTTCACACACACATTCTCCTCCAGCTTAATTCAAGAGAGGGAACTAGTAGGGAAAACACCAAGAATTTTCAGTTTTGGGTGGTACTATTTCCTTGATGTATCACAGTGCAAATAGGCTGTTAAAATCAAGGAATAGGGTCACAGACTTTTCTCAACTAAATGGCTAAAAGCTCCCTTAATCTACTGTTCCATTTCCTCAGAGGTATTCTCCTTATTCTCCTCTGTCATGTTCCTGTCCCCTCCTTCAAAATAACCTACAAAGACCTTAAACATAACACAGTAAGATATTTCTCTCATTCAGTGGTTTTTTACTTTACAAAATGCAGATGACAAGCAACATTCTATCGGGAGATCACATGTTACAAGAGCAAGCAAATGCCCAGTTAAACTCTAGGGTATCAATTTTTGTTGTTTGACAAGGCAATTGCTCATGCCCTAAAAATATTGCCAGAATTTTAATTTTAGTCTGGAGTGATACTTAAGGAGATTTTCCAAACTAAAGTCCTCCTTGCAGGCTGCCAAAGGTGTATCCCATTTGGCCTTACCTTTCACAATAAACAGCTCAAGACATACAATACTGTTTAAAAAAGGCTCATGTGCCTATGACATTGATATCCTTAGGTTATGAACTCCAAAAGCAAGAAAGGCGGCCTTCTTGAAATGAGCTATGTACACAACCATCTTGGCAACTTGTTACAGTACCACATACACAGATATGCTAGCTAAGGACTAACTGATATTGATGAAGTTGCCAAATCTTGTGAGCAACTCTGAATATACCAAAGGGAGTCCACGGAACTCCTTGCTGCCAGAGACACAATGCCTGCTGGATGGGGCAGACATTGCAGAGAGGTGTTCCAAGGAGGTAACTGGGGACTTCTTTACTGACCACTTGTTCTGGCTACCTAGGGTCTGAAGCACTTCTTCCAGGTCTTTCCAGAGGGCTGAGAAAAACTGGGCTCTTACATCACTCCTTGAATCCACCTCACCCATTTTGAGAAAGGCCTTACCGTGTAATTGGGGTTTCCTGGCTGGATGCGTAGCTCAGCCAAAATCCAAATGCCATTGGTGAGCTTTAGGGATTGGTACAGCATGTCCTGCCCTTCCACATTCCTCTTGGCAATAGTATACACATTGTTGTTTTGCAACTTGCTGGAAACAGTGTCTAGAAACACAGATTCAAAATCCAACATCTTCAGTTAAAATATCAAACAAATGCTTGCTAACTTTCTTCTGACATTCTTATAAGCCATGTGTGCTCAAGACCTGTGACAAACACTGTCACATGCGCATGATCACATTCAGAAAGCCCTTTCTCCCACAATAGCTAAGAGTGAGGAAAAGGCTCTGAAGTGCCTACAGATTCCAGAGCAAAAACAGATTAAGGTGCAATTAAGCATTAGTCTGAGAATTACCTGTGGAGATTATGGTGGGTCTAAGGAACCGGTAATCTTAAACAAGGTTAACATGTTTGGAAGAGGACAGACACAGAGCCAGTGTGCCACAGGGACTGCCATGTTGGTATTCCTTTCTGGAACACTGGTCCCAGATCCACAGAGATACACAGACTGACCATCAGGTCCACAACATCACTACGGACACCACAGAAATACAAAGAATTATGAGAGAACACTACGAGAAATTATATGCTAACAAACTGGATAACCTAGAAGAAATGGACAGCTTTCTAGAAAAATATAACCTTCCAAGGCTGACCCAGAAAGAAACAGAAAATCTCAACAGACCAATTACCACCAACAAAATTGAACTGGTAATCAAAAACCTATATAAGAACAAAACATCTGGACCAGATGACTTCATTGCTGAACTTTATCAAACATGTAGTGAAGACCTAATACTCATCCTCCTTAAAGTTTTCCAAAGAGTAGAAGAAGAGGGAATACTTCCAAACTCATTCTATGAGGCCAGCATCACTCTAATACCAAAACCAGGCAAAGACACCACAAAAAAAGAAAATTACAGACCAATATCCCTGATGAACATAGATGCAAAAATACTCAACAAAATATTAGCAAACCAAATCCAAAAATACATCAAAAAGATCATCCATCACGATCAAGTAGAATTTATTCCAGGGATGCAAGGATGGTACAACATTCGAAAATCCATCAACATCATCCACCACATCAACAAAAAGAAGGACAAAAACCACATGATCATCTCCATAGATGCTGAAAAAGCACCTGACAATATTCAACATCTATTCATGATAAAAACTCTCAACAAAATGGGTATAGAGGGCAAGTACCTCAACATAATAAAGGCCATATATGACAAACCCACAGCCAATATTATACTTGACAGCGAGAAGCTGAAAGCTTTTCCTTTAAGATCGAGAACAAGAAAAGGATGCACACTCTCCTCACTTCTATTCAACATAGTACTGGAGGTCCTAGCCACAGCAATCAGACAACACAAAGAAATAAAAGGCATTCACATTGGCAAGGAAGAAGTTAAACTGTCCCTGTTTGCAGATGACATGATATTGTACATAAAATACCCTAAGTAAACCACTCTAAAACTACTAGATCTAATATCTGAATTCAGCAAAGTTGCAGGATACAAAATAAATACACAGAAATCTGTGGCATTCCTATACACTAACAATGAACTGGCAGAGAGAGAAATCAGGAAAACAATTCCATTCACAGCTGCATCAAAAAGAATAAAATACCAAGGAATAAACCTAACCAAGGAAGTGAAAGACCTATACTCTGAAAACTACAAGACACTCATGAGAGAAATTAAAGAAGATACCAATAAATGGAACACATCCCATACTCATGGATAGGAAGAATTAATATTGTCCAAATGGCCATCCTGCCTAAAGCAATCTACAGATTCAAGGCAATTCCTATCAAAATACCAACGTCATTCTTCAAAGAACTAGAGAAATCATTCTAACATATGGAACCACAAAAGACCCTGAATAGCCAAATCAATTCTGAGAAGGAAGAATAAAGCTGGGGGGATTATGCTTCCCAATTTCAAGCTCTACTACAAAGCCACAGTACTCAAGACAATTTGGTACTGGCACAAGAACAGACCCATAGACCAATGGAACAGACTAGAGAGCCCTGATATAAACCCAACCATATATGGTCAAATAATATATGATAAAGGAACTATGGACATACAATGGGGAAATGACAGCCTCTTCAACTACTGGTGTTGGCAAAACTGGACAGCTATATGCAAGAGAATGAAACAAGATTATTGTTTAACCCCATACACAAAAGTAAAATTGAAATGGATAAAGGACCTGAATGTAAGTCATGAAACCATAAAACTCAGAAGACAACTTAGGCAAAAATCTCCTGAATATAAGCATGACCAACTTCTTCCTGAATGCAACAAAAGCAAAAATGAACTCATGGGACTACATCAAACTAAAAAGTTTGTGTACGGCAAAGGACACCATCAACAGAACAAAAAGGCATCCCAAAGTATGGGAGAATATATTTGTAAATGACATATCCGACAAGGGGTTAACATCCAAAATATATAAAGAATTTACATGCTTCAACACCCAAAAAGGAAATAACTCAATTAAAAAAAATGGGCAGAGGATATGAAGAGACAGTTCTCCAAAGAAGAAATTCAGATGGCCAACAGACACATGAAAAGATGCTCCACATCACTAATCATCAGGGAAATGCAAATTAAAACCACAATGAGATATCACCTCACAACAGTGAGGATGGCAGCATCGAAAAGAGTAAGAACAACAAATGCTGGCGAGGATGCGGAGAAAGGGGAACCCTCCTACACTGCTGGTGGGAATATAAGCTAGTTCAACCATTGTGGAAAGCAATATGGAGGTTCCTCAAAGACCTAAAAATACAAATACCATTTGACCCGGAATCCCACTCCTTGGAATTTACCCAAAGAATACAACTTCTCAGATTCAAAAAGACATATGCACCCCTATGTTTATTGCAGCACTTTTTCCAATAGCCAAGATATGGAAGCAACCTAAGTGTCCATCGGTAGATGAATGGATAAAGAAGAGGTGGTACATATACACAATGGAATACTATTCAGCCATAAGAAAGAAACAAATCCTACCATTTGCAACAACATGGATGGAGCTGTAGGATATTATGCTCAGTGAAATAAGCCAGGCGGAGAAAGACAAGTGCCAAATGATTTCCCTCATTTGTGGAGTCATTTGTGCAGTATAACAACAAAGCAAAACTGAAGGAACAAAACAGCAGCAGACTCAGAGACTCCAAGAAGGAACTAGTGGTTACCAAAGGGGAGGGGTGTGGGAGGGTGGGTGGGGAGGGTGGGAGAAGGGGATTGAGTGGTATTTTGTTTAGTACACACGGTGTGGGGGATCACGGGGAAAACAGTGTAGCACAGAGAAGGCAAACAGTGAATCTTTGGCATCTTACTACACTGATGGACAGTGACTGCATTGGGGTATGGGTGGGGACTTGATAATATGGGTAAATGTAGTAACAACATTGTTTTTTCATGTGAAACCTTCATAAGAGTGTATATCAATAATACCTTAATAAAAAAAACCACACACATACAAAAAAAAAACTAAAAAAAAAAGGTGTCATATTCTATTATGCTTTCTAGGAAGAGCCTGCCATGATGGATAATCTTTCTGCTCTCCCAGACAGTAAGCTCTCTGAGCACAGGGATCATGGAGTTTTTCATCACTGTGTCTCCCACAGTAAGCAGTACACAATGGGTACCCGTCATCAGTATGTGTGAATGAGCCTGACTCAGGTGCTGGAGACAGATAATACTATAGGCATTGAAGACCATCTACTTAGATACGGGCTAATCTTGGAGGTAGTTCTTGACCTGGAGTCTCCCTCCCACATTTAAACCAATGAGAGCACAAGAGAGAAGGCCGTAAAGCCCACTGATCAAACATCTACACCACACTTAGTTATTTAACTTTTCTCCTTTTATTTCCCAAGTTGTCACTAACATCAAGTTGTATAATTATAACTTAAGAACTGGCTCTCTTTGGGGTGCAGAGGGAGGGATAAGGGGATTAAGGGGTATTATGATCTGCACACATAATGTAGGGGGTCACGGGGAAGGCAGTATAGCACACAGAAGACTAGTAGTGACTCTAGAGCACCTTACTACACTGATGGACAGTGACTGCAATGGGGTATGGGGAGGGGAACTTCATTAATATGGGTCAATGTAGTAAGCACAATGTTGCTCATGTGGTGCCTTCATAAGGTTGTATATCAATGATACCTTAAAAAAAAAAGAACTGGGTCTCTTTGTGGAGCCAAAAAGTGTATCTAAGGACAGTTATATGCTGCTGGAAGAAGGGGCCTCAATATGCTCTTTAATTTCCTTCTTGGGGGTCAGGCAGGCTGTCACCTTGGTTCCCATAATGAAGGGCTCTTGCAGCTTACACAGGGTTGCTAAGCAACATCACCAGATGGAGTTTGGCTAATGCTTTTTGACAGGGGCTTGCTTTAAGTTGAAAAAGCCATTCCTAACTCTCAAAGCTCTTACCCATTTCCAAGGAAACAAAAAGTAAAGATAGAAGGAGCTTTACTGGAGAGCCACCTCATTGCATAGGCATAAACACATTCTAAGACTATATACATAGCAAAGTCCAGATTCCTATAGACTTCTCATGATTTCACCACCTATGTAAGAGATGACAGGCTAAGAAATGGAAACACACACACACATACTCATCCCTTCCAGAATTAGAAACATAGCAAACAGCCAGGTAGAATAAACAGGCTGAATTGATGACTCTGCTCTTACTGAATGGCTATATCATGATTTCTATCAGAAGACTAAATGGAGGGAGGGTTCTACAAAGTATTTGTGAGTCAATTTTTGTAAATCTTAGATATTAGTTTGAGCTGAGGATGTACAGATGGCAGGATAATCAGACTCTCCTAAATGTACTCACTAAGAATGGCAATGGGGGCCATATATAAGGCGGCTTCTCAGCCAGACTGGGATAGACTTCTTGACAAGATAGCATAGTACTGTTTTCTTTTCTTTTTTTTTTTAAAAACACACCTGAATTCCTGGGAAATAAGATGTAATCTTACAGTTTTTAGACTTTGAGAATAAAAAGATAAATGTTACATACAACACTAAGATCTGCCCCAAGGATACAGAGAAAAAAGATGGTTAGCTATGGTTATACTGGCTTCCAGATGTGATTCCTTCTGGTTTGTCATCTTCCCCGAATTTGATCTTTTGGGTCTGGGGCCTAAAATCTTAAAAGATGTGGATATGGTCTTCACACCTCTTCTAGCAGCAATAAGAATGAAGATGATACTCATGGTTGAGAGTGGGAAGGGGGAAATGTGCAACGGGGCCCAGTTGTGGCATTTATTAGCAAGTTCAAAACCACTATGACTGCTGAAAAGAACGGTTTTACCATTTAGCAACCAGACTATACTTAAGTGCTGGATGACAAACATTTTCCATTTATGAAATATCCCAAATGGGGACAGTCAAGACAAGACAAAGAAACAGAACTCACCCTTACCTAGTCCCCACGACAGAACAAGCATTTGCCCCTGTATGATGAAACATCTCTCAACTTTTCAGAACATTAAATAAACAACTTAAAAAATAGGTCTGCAAACGGTTTGCAAGAAAGATTACTTTCTGGATGTGGCTGGAGATACAACTACTTCTTGTGCACTTCAGATAGTGTTCCCTGACATGTACTAACATCAGCAGTGAAACTGATCCACACAGACCTCTTGACACCAGCAGATATGAGCAACACTAGGAAGGAGGGAGACCCATAAATGAGTGCCTTTCTGCTCTAGTATTTTCTAGTACTTACATGCCCAGGGGCACCACAAGGACTCCTACCATCCCTTTCTATCGATATCTGATTAACTATGAAGGCTTGGGAAAAGGGTTTTTCCTTTCTTCTCTAGAAAGAAATGGAAGCGCAAAAGTGAAAGCTCAGAGCTAGGTTGGAAAGTCCTTTAAGCCTGTGACTTCTTGTAGTCCTCACAGTGCTAGCTCCATCTGTCGAATGTCTACTCTGACACAGAAAAGCTATTTAAAGTGTTGGTGCTATTGTGATTAGGGCAGATCAGCTGGAAAGGACGGTATTTTTAGCTCTCAGCTAGACCCAGGGTGTTGAATCAGAAGGCACTAAACCTGGAAACGTTCATCTTAATAGAGCCTTCAATACTGGAAGGAAATGTAAAATGCTAGGGCATTCCAGGCCTTGGAGTGAAGGCAGAGGAAAAGCTAGAAAGGATTAGTTACAGGAAGCGGTCTCATACGATTAGCAGCGATTTAGTGTGGGAAAATGATGGCCTTGAACTCCTGACAAAACAAGTGGCTGTTTCACCCTCTGTTCCCTGTTCTGCACCACCACAGAGCAGTGTGTCACTGGAAAACTGACTCACTGGTATTTGGAGCACCCAAGGCAGGAAGGAACTGGCGTGAAGCCATGGCAGAACTGATCAAAACTGAAATTGCTCCAGGCTACATCAGAGGACACAGCTCCACTGGAAGAAAGGCCAAACACCTCCTCTTTGGCAAGATCACAAACATACACCAAATGCAATGATGGTTCAGAACTCCGATCTGGAAGCAGTGGGATCTTTTCTATTATATTGGCAGGCCAACTAAAACCCTCAGTGACCTTCCCCTTTTTTTTGAAAAAGGATGCCCCTTTCATACTGGATGTCTGAAACAAAACCTTTCCAATTACTCTGGGCTTTCTCTGCTCTCTATAGGCCAATGTTTCCCAGTTTATGTTCAAGGAACACTGGTGTCCATCAGATGTTAATAATAAGCGTTTTGTGATTTTAAATCCTATGGTCAAATAAATTCAGTTAACATTGTTATAAAGAGATTTCCTTAATTTAGGACTTCCCAACATGCAATGTGCAACTTCTAAGAGAGGCACACCACATACTGTTTTTCAACTTTAACTGACTACAGAACCCTTTTATTTTGAGGGGCAGGTGTTCTTAGGAGCATAATATAGGAACTGTTGCCACAGGAACAACTACCACAGGGGCGACTATAATGAAAGGCCTGGTCTCTTCCAAGCTGAGTACAGAGGCTGCTTCTCAAACAGGATCCTCTGGTTCTCACCATACTACTGTGGAAAGTTGCCCAACCTTCCACATTCAGCAAATGAGGTTCGTGGTAACCAGCCAGTAAGCTTCAGAGAGAGGGACAGATAACACTGTTACCTACCTAGAATACAGCACAAATAGCAGCTCAATGTGAGTATGATTTATTGTTAAAATACAGCAGAAACTGGTGCTGTTTAATGAATAGATAGTCAGGGTGAGAAACCTATACTAAGAATATGTTGGAAAGGCAGTTTTGTGGTATTCCTGAAGAAAACTAGTTATTACAATGGAAATTATAGAAGACTCTCCTCAAATACCTCTTCAAGGGCTCATGAGAAACCCTGTAAGAAAAGATTCACCTGAATACAGAGCATGAATGCATCAAAGAGCCCCCAAACCCTCAAATGAGGAAGTTGGAATGAGAAGATGGCGAGTTTTGTGGCTTTTTCCTCTCTACTCTGCCGCACCACCTCTCCCCAGTGCTGGCACGAGCTGCAGTGGGATGCCAGAATGCTGAAAAGCCCTTGTAAGGACCCCCACTGTATATGACGAGGAAATTGTGGATAAATGAAGACAGAAGAGGTACTGGTCAAGGCTCCCTTTTCCAAACTCATAAAGCCTTGGCCCGCCCTCAAATATGAGTGACCAGGACAAAAGCAGGACTCTGAACAGCTTAGGGCTCCTTTCACTGCTAAGGAACACCTCAGTGAAAGGAAGCCCAGGGGCTGAGAGCTGCTATTGTTTCTCCTCTGTGGTAATTACATCGTTGATGTTCCACTATGCTAATATAATTAACTACAAAAGGGTCCGCCGCTTTTTGTTGATGATGAAAGAGGTTAGTTAGTATCATCATATAAAAGCTGACATGAGGCAAAAGAGAAAAAAGGTACCTGGTGGGCCTGAGTCAACTATGGCGTATTCTTAACAAACACAAGATTCTAAATAAGGATCTCAGAAAGAGTCACCTTTCCTCCGACACCAAAGTTTGATATAGGAGGAGGAATAGTTCTTTTAATTCCTGGGAGCATGCATAGCCTCAAGGGCCATTTCAATTATTTGATGTTTAGAGGATGTTCAAGTACTTATACATGTTTAACTTTATAGTATGTTTAACTACTGAAGAACTGGGTAGATGGATCCTTTCTAGTTTGTTTCTTAACTCTGTTAGCCTGCAAGTAACCTATACTTACACCAAAATAGCCCAAGTTTTGAAAGAGAAGTTTATAAAATAATGTTTCTACCATATACTCACCAGAAACCAGGTAGATGTGTAAAGAAAAGGTAAGTTTTCAAATATCAATTTTGATTTACTAAGATGCAAATGAAACTTAGAGTCATTACTTACCAGCATTTAAATGACATTCCTTAATCTGAAACTGAAGTTCATTTTCATTGGGAATATCCTTCCATGTGGCAAGGAAGACCTGGCGCTCTGTATGGGAAAGCAGAGGGCAAGGAAGCAAACGAGCAATCTGTCAGTATTCTCATTCCTGATGCCTTGCACCATTTATTCCTTGGGGTGCTGGCTCTTGTAATACAGCCAGGAGTAGCCTGGGACTAGAGCCAATCCTTAGTTATGCAGAGGTGCTACACCCCATGTCAGTTAATACCTCATCAGTAACACTAAGGTACACAGGAAAAGAATTTACATCTATAGTTTAGTTTTCGTCCATTTTCTATTTGGTGACTTTGAGTTAAGTTTTGTGACCTTTCTGATCCTTAATTTCATCATATATAATTTACACCTGTCCTGCCTACCCAAAGAGCCACTTTCAATTAAGTTAAGAATCAAATCAATTAAGTGCCAATACAATTTAATACATACCAATATAAGCTAGTTTAATTAGATGGTGGTTTCATAAGTAAGGGAAGAGAGAAATGTCAACAACCATATAGGGAGCAGTAATGGTTTATTACAAATTATTAAATTCTTGAAACAAGAATTTAGTATAGGACTAAGTGCTAAATTTGCATGTATTATTTCATTAAGTTATTATAAAATCTATTTCTGCTTTGCAAAACTTGGAAACTGAAACTCAGAAAACTTAAGCACCTTGCCATTTTTCAAACAAAGATCCAGCCGTGCTGAGATTCAAATCACATCTACTTTTCACCAAAACACTTACTCTGTATATTGGCTGGGGTGACTGGATTATTCAAATAATTGGCACTGTGATTTAGACACCAACAGCAAAGCAAGACCAATTATGACTCAGGCAAAGAAATAATTAGCAATTACTAGAGCTTTAGAATAGCCTTACCTCATTTTTTTTAAAACTCAAAATAACTTCGGGCTATGCTCTGCCTGACATTCAGGGGAAGGGCAAAGGTATCTGGCAGAAGGACAGGAGGACATACCCATTTTGCCATCTTCTACAAAAAGCACATTGAGTGGGATGAGGCAGCTGAAGTAGAAGACATCAATATTGTTTTTCACAGCCACCTGCCAGGAAAGCACCAAGGGAAAATTAGGACATCAGAGGAAGCCAGGCAGGAGGAAAGAACAGTTACGGGTCTAGAAATACATCACCCTATTTCCTTCTTCTTTTAGACAGAGCCGGACTTCCCAAATCCAGGCATACCAGCCCATACACTGCAAAGCACACCCTTTACTCATTCCACTGTCAGAGCACCGGACAACACACCAACTCTCTCTCTCTCTAGAAGGAGCCTCAAGAGGGATGAATTCAAGACACAAGTTCTGTACCCAGAATAGTCTATTCAGTTATTTTTTTGTTTCTGTGGTTATTAATGACATCACTTTCCTCATTATTACTGTTCCAACGTAAATATTCACTTCTCATTTTACAAATCAACTGAGTTCAGAAAGATAAAGTAACATTAATGGTACACAGAAGAACAAGGATCAAATGCAAATTTGTCCGATACCACACCTTGATTTTTTTTTTCTCTCCACAAGAAATGGTGCCATATGCCCCTCATCTCTTTTTAGATACTGGTTTTAGATACTGGTTTTAAAGTCGATTTTTTATAAAATCTTATTTTCTAAGTACTATGGTTGGAAAAAGCTTCTTGGGTCAAACACTGATAAATCTGATGACTGTAAGAAGGGAAAACCTTTGAGTGAGTGAAGAAAGAGTTTTCTTCTCACAGTACAAGCTTCTGATTTAGGTGGGCTGTGATTCTAGCATGCGCCATTCAATTCAGAGCGTGAATTTTATATTTTTTAAAAAGTTACAGTAAGTAGTACTTTTATTCAAGGGCAATCCTGGATTGGCATATATATGCAGAAATAGGCAGATTCCACTGTGGCAGATTAAAAGAACCATATACTGTAAAAAGGGAGAGTAGGTGGGGAATTGCTCTAAACCACCCTTTCCCACTGGTTTTTGTCACTGGTGGCCCTATCTATACTCTTAGCACAGCAGGAAAACACTCCTCTGGTCAAATTCTATAATCAGCAACCATGCCTATTTCTCTTTCATTTTCTTCTAAGAAAATAATAGGGAAAAGTGCTTACCTAGCATCATTATCTGCCCCCCCCTTTGGGGGGGGGGCAATGTCCACACTTTAACAGCTTATCTGTCTTTTCAACAAATTTTTGGCTATGAGATCCAAGTATCCTTTTTCTGAAATATTTCCAGTTCTTTTACAGTTACTACCAACTCATCTTCCGCACCTTAAATAGTACCTTTATTTCCTCCCCCATAATTTGGTTGTATCTACTTGACAGTCTTTCTGTTCTCTCTTCCAGAAGGATCCATCAAGTTATTTTCCATGTAACTTGTGCTTTTAACCCTTCAATTACCAACCTCCTAGGAGTTTCTAGATGTATCACATAATCTGATGCTGAAAATAGTGAGACAGTAGGATTCTCAAAAAGCTTGAAGTCTATGTAAGCAGAGTAACTAACCTCAGGAAAGAAAGACCTTAAGACATCCTTTAGATGTACTGGAGCACCACTTCAAAAGACTTATACCAGCTGTGGGCTTCTGGGAACAAGGAATATCCTAATTCAGTTGCTACTCAACAATAAGAGGAGAATGCTCACTTCAAATAAGGGTACCAAGAAAATCCTGAGGTATTGTGAAGCTCTATAAAGGGCATTTAGAAGTGAAAACTGGGGTGAAGAGGTGGGCTACTGTGGATTATATAAAGGTCTTATATGAAATGTGAGTGATTATCATTACTTTGAATATAAAGCAGTCATAATTCACAATGTGACATTCAAATATTTATTTATGTTTACTGTGTCCCAAGCATCTGAGATATAAGAATACAGAAAATGTGGAAAGCAGTATGGAGGTTCCTCAAAAAACTAAAAATAGAAATACCATTTGACCCAGGAATTCCACTCCTAGAAATTTACCCTAAGAATGCAGCAGCCCAGTTTGAAAAAGACAGATGCACCCCTATGTTTATCGCAGCACTATTTACAACAGCCAAGAAATGGAAGCAACCTAAGTGTCCATCAGTAGATGAATGGATAAAGAAGATGCGGCACACATACACAATGGAATACTATTCAGCCATAAGAAGAAAACAAATGCTACCATTTGCAACAACATAGATGGAGCTAGAGGGTATTATGCTCAGTGAAATAAGCCAGGCGGAGAAAGACAAGTACCAAATGATTTCACTCATCTGTGGAGTATAAGAACAAAGCAAAAACTGAAGGAATAAAACAGCAGCAGACTCACAGACTCCAAGAAGGGACTAGTGGTTACCAAAGGGAAAGGGACTGGGGAAGATGGGTGGGAAGGGAGGGATAAAGGGGAAAAGGGGCATTACGATTAGCAGACGTAATGTGGGGGGTGGGGGGGCACGGAGAAGGCAGTATATAGCACAGAGAAGACAAGTAGTGATTCTATTGCATCTTACTATGCTGATGGACAGTGACTGTAATGGGGTATGTGGGGGGGACTTGATAATAGGGGGAGTCTAGTAACCATAATGTTGCTCATGTAATTGTACATTAATGATAGCAAAAAAAAAAAAAAAAAAGAATGCAGAAATACAGTCTTCATCCTCCAGGGGATAATATTAGTGGTTCTTAACCAAAGACTTATATTAGAATTATCTGGACAGATTTTTCAAAGCAGATGCTAAGCCTCTATCCTACATAAAATAACAATCTCTAAATACAGGGACTGTAGTGTGTATTTTGGAGTAAGTTCGTAGGAAGATCAACCAGATGAGCAATTAATTTAGAAAAATGTTACTTAAGAAGTCTGAATGGGTTTGTAAATAACCTTGTTCTTCTGAGGGAATCATTATTCTAATTGGAGCCATTTAACAGTGGAAAAGACCTGAGAAACTCCTCTAGGTCAGCAGTGCTAAACCATTCTGCCTTAAGGTCCCTTTTGACAGACAGATGAAAGCCACAGACCCTCTTCATGAAAAATGTACATACAACATTTTGACATACAGTTTCAAGGGTTTCCAGACACCCTGAAGACTATGCCTGGACTTCTGTTATAGAATAATTCTGAGAAGCTAGGGCACTCAAACCAGAGGCAGCAGACACAGTGGTTTAGAAGATGTGCTTGGGAATCAGATGAGAACACCTGGTTTCAGATTTTGACTCCATCACTTGCTAGCTGTGTGACTTTGGGCAAGCATATTCAGCTCAGTTTCCAGTCTGTAGAATGTAAGTATGGGTTGTTATGAGGCTAATGAGTCAATATTTGCAAAGCATTTATAATGGTGCCTGGCTACAGTAAGTAATGTAAGTAATATAACAAATGTTTGTTAAAGAAAAATTTCCTCGTTTCACCATCTTCTGTTCTCCTTTTTTACTCAGAATTTTTTGTAATTAAGGATAATTTTAGACTTATCTGAAATCTTACACATGCTCAAATGCAGTACCACTACTATGGTAAAAAGTGATCAGGGATTTTAAAAAAAGGCTTATTAGCAAACTGTTTGCTTAATGGTTCTTGCTATTGTGCCCTTGACAAAATATCATCTCTTTATAAGATCAAGTGCACAGGTCACTCTTTGGGTCATTTCTTTTATGTTAGCTTTCCAAATCTCCATTTTTCAGCTCTCTAAAACTTTTAATCTTGGCTAGAACTACGTTCATTTAAAAAATAATGGTTCTCCTGGATCTGGCCCATCTACCTCTGTGTAGCCTATTTCCTTAACTTCAACCATATCAAAATTACTTCCTGTTCCCCAAACACTGAAACTCACAGCTCTGTAACTTGTTACATGTTGTTCTTCCTGCCTTATATATTCTTCGCCTGAAGGTTTAGCTGTCTGGAAATTACCCATTTAATCACAGATTCGGTTCAAGCTTGTGATTTTTCAGGGAAGCTCTAATCCCTCCCAATAACACCCAGGGCATATATTTCTATTGCAGCATAAAACAATTGTTTGTTTATATCTGCCTCACTCACAACACAATGAACTCCTTGAGTGCAGGGGCTCTCATTTTCTCTAGCATACTAGTGGCTCAATAAATATTTGTTGCATGAATTAAGGCAAAGACATTGAGGAAATAAAATGAAAACACTGATTTCTCAAACTTTTTCTACCTCTATACTACTCACATGTATTAACATAATTCCATCAGTAACATCTCTTATTAGGCACAATGATAATGAGAAGGTATGAGGGGACAGGATGATATGTGGGCTCTTAGTTTCAATGTCAGTGAGCTAAAAATAACATCTACATGCTAAGGGAGAAAAACAGGTTGTAGATTACAACTCAAACAATACTAGATTCCCCAAGGATATGCCAATGACTCTTCAGGAGTTCAGGCAAAAAAATAATCAAGAGAAATACATAGTATGAAGCCAGTTCAATGTCAATCTAGATGGCAGCTACTTTTAAATAGAAGAGTCAATCTTGAAGCCTATGGTATGGATTATTTTAGAGGGAGGAAGGCGAGTTTCTGGTTTTCTAATTTTGAAATTCACTATCCCAACAGGTACAGAAAAGAAAGACATAATCCAGACAAGCTGGAGAACTATTTTCCAAGATCTTTAACATCAACACCTAGCTTGTCAATGGGAAATCAATTACACATATTTCTCCAGCTGCCTACTTAGTATCTTCACTTGGATAACTAATATCTCAAAATGAACATGTCTAAAACCAAATTCTTGATCTCCCCTCATCATCCCTAAACAGACTGTCTTTCCAAACTCAGTAAATGGAATACAGCAAAGCCCTTTTTTAAAACAGTCTCCCTGCTTCTGCACTTGTATCCCCTACCCCCAATGCCTAGCTTCCCTGTCTATTCTCAACGCAGCAGCCTGAGTGATCTTAAAATGTAGGTCAGCTCATAAATACTTCTCTGCTCAAACTCCCACTGACTTCCCATCTCAGAATAAAAACCTTAAATTACAATTGCCTATAATCTGATGCTTATTATCTTTTCTGATGTTACGTGCTATGACTCTCTCCCTGCTAGCTCCATGTCAGCCACAGGAACCTGCTGTTGTTCCGTACACACACCAGACCTGCTCCTAGTGCATGGCTTTCTTTTTATTAAGTATTAAATATTTATTTTAATGTACATTGGATTATCTTTTATTAAGGTATCATTGAAATACAGTCTTATGAAGGTTTCACATGAGCAACATTGTGGTTACTACATTTACCCATATTATCTAGTCGCCCCACCCCCCACTCCATTGCAGTCACTGTCCATCAGCGTAGTAAGATGCTGCAGAGACACTACTTGTCTTCTCTGTGCTATACTGCCTTCCCTGTGCCACCCTACATTATGTGTGCTAATCATAATGCCCCTTAGCCCCCTTGTCCCTCCCTCCCTCCCCACCCCCTTCCCTTTGATAACCACTAGTCCATTCTTGGAATCTGTGAGTCTGCTGCTGTTTTGTTACTTCAGTTTTTGCTTTGTTGTTACACTCCACAAATGAGTGAAATCATTTGGTACTTGTCTTTCTCTGCCTGACTTATTTCACTGAGCATAACACCCTCTAGCTCCATCCATGTTGTTGCAAATGGTAGGATTTGTTTTCTTCTTATGGCTGAATAATATTCCATTGTGTGTATGTACCACATCTTATTTATCCATTCATTTACTAATAGACACTTAGGTTGCTTCCATATCCCAGCTATTGTAAACAGTGCTGCAATAAACATAGGGGTGCATGTCTTATTGAATCTGGGATCTTGTTTTCTTTCGGTAAATTCCAAGGAGTGCAATTCCTGGGTCAAATGGTATCTCTATTTTGAGTTTTTTGAGGAAACTCCATATTGCTTTCCATAATGGTTGAACTAGTTTACATTCCCACCAGCAGTGTAGGAGGGTTCCCCTTTCCCCGCATCCTTGCCAGCATTTGTTGTTCCTTGTCTTTTGGATGTTGGCCATCCTTATTGGTGTCTCACTGTGGTTTTCATTTCCATTTCCCTGATGATTAGCGATGTGGAGCATCTTTTCATGTTCCTGTTGGCCACCTGAATTTCTTCTTTGGAGAAGTGTCTGTTCATATCCTTTGCCCATTTTTTAATTAGGTTATTTGCTTTTTGGGTGTTGAGGTGAGTTCTTTATATATTTTGTATGTTAACCCTTTATCATTTACAAATATATTCTCCCATACTGTAGGATGCCTTTTTGTTTTACTGATGTTCTCCTTTGTTGTTGAGAAGCTTTTTAGTTTGATGTAGTCCCATTTGTTCATTTTTGCTTTTGTTTCCCTTGCCCGAGGAGATTATGTTCAGGAAAAAGTTGCTCATGTTTATATTCAAGAGATTTCTGTAGCGCATGGCTTTTTGCATTTGCTATTTTTTCTGTCTGGAATTCTCTTCATAAAGTGGAAATCTCCATGGCTCATTCCTGGCTTCCTTTAGGTCTTTGCTTTAATCAAGTTTTATCTTTTCCCATAAGTCTTCCATGACCAACATATTTATAAAATTACACACCCCATCCTCAACCCCGGGACTCCCCATCCCAACATCTGCCTTATCTGTCTTCACTGACCTCATCTGACATCCTGTTTTACTTATTTGTTAACTAAGTCCCTGTGCCACATGCTCCACCTCCAGTATAATGTAAGTTCCATAGGGAAGGGATTTTTGTCTTCTGTTCACTACTGCAGTCTCAGGTTCTAGAACAGTGAGCGGCATAGACTAAGTACTCAATAATAATGACTGTAAAATATACTACTCAAAGTTTCTGACAACAATTTAGGTTTAGACAAGATATGAACTTGGTTTAAGGTTTTCAAAAGGATAGTACTTCTTAAGTTTTTTCTAGTGTACTTCCCTTACTAGAAGAGGAGTAGGACATGTACATTGGGGTGGATAAACGAAGGAAGGGTCAGGATTAGGGGTATAATATGAAGGAGCCCAGCGTAAGAACAAAATTTCTTTCAAGTTTCATGCTATTCTATAATGCATCTGTATGTTTTAGTTTGAAAATGTGTTTCTCCCTTTACCTTTGAATAAAACTAATGCTGGAGGAAAATGGGTCATGTGATTTCCTCAGCTTCAAGTATGTCCTAGCAGTGTGTTTTAGTAACTGTGGGTCATGACCAAATTTTCTTAATTTAGTGGTTGAAACTAGCATAAAAAAATATAAAATAGGATAGAAAGTATCATACCACATCTCACGAAAAGTAATGTTTCCTAAAGTTGTTTCAGTTTTACACATGTACTGTGTGTGTGTGTATGCATGTGTATACTATGTAAATATATTTGTTATTCTAAGTTGTAGTCAAAACAGTATAAAAGTCGTAATACACACCAGATTAAAAGCAAGCAGTGAGGAAATGGGTTCAATCAACTAAGGAAAAAAGTGTACACCTCAGCTTCTACTTTGAGAATGCCTAAAGCAGAACACAGATGGTACGAAGGAGCAGATTACCTAATCCTCTGTTCCTCTAGCCTGTCACGTGACAAGATGTGACATGTGGCTGTAACAATATTAACTTGCTTCTCAGGGACATCAATAGGAAAAGCAAATAGAAATGATTATGAGGCATTTGAAAAATACAAAAACAGGCTATAAATGCTTAATGATAATAATGATTTTTAAAAGTGACTTTCAGTGGCTGCTGGGGAAAGAGCAGCCTGTCAGCTTCAGCCTGTAACCAGCAATTAGTTTCTTTCCATAGTACTGGAAGCCTGCTGCAGGAGCTGTGGCCTCTTCATGGCGGCACAGCTGGGGAAGAACAGGCTAAATTAACATTCTAACCTCCTTCCAGTGGACTCAAAAGTACTATAAAAAGGTATGAGATGAACTCAGTCTGAACTCTGGCAAATTCAGCCTCTCACCATACCTCTCATCAAAGATAGTCACAGGAGGCACTGCCACAAGAAAAACCAAGGCAAGTGGCACACAGCTCACCTTGGAGAGCATATCATCTACACTTCCATGACGTCACTTGTGACCTTTCCAAGCCTCTGAAGAATTTTTTTTTTTTCTTTCATTCTTCCTCTCCATTTAGCTTTTGGCAAGTTTATTTTTGCAGACTGGTCCAACCTAGGACCAGGCAGTGACGCCAAACATCTCCAGTTCTCTGAGGAATGATGATTCAGATATGTTTTAAGCATCACACCACCTATCAAGAGATCCTAGGGGAATGGCTGAGTGACAGGTTTTTAATGGCAATGACTTCAACTATGTGATATATGCCATCTGAGACTCAAGAAGAAGTGGCTCTTTCTGCTAGCTGCTGGAGTTAAACTACCTGTACGCCTGCATTCCTAGTTAATGCCAAAATATATTTACCATCTTTAGTTTAAATATGGCCTTCCACTTCAAACCCTTTGACCAATAAACTGAGAATTCTCAGAGACACCCTGACAAAACAGCAAGGTCTACCTATAGTATTTGACGATGTTACAGTACAGTTAAAAATATAGCAGAAATAGTAATGAAACCCACCACATAAAATGTCAATTTACTTTCCTTCTGATGCTAATTTTAAAGAGCCATCTTTAGTTAATGTCAAGACTAAGATTCAAAGGAGCAGCCTCCATCTATATATTCTTTTTTAGTTCACCTAATAGATGAGATGGATTACATGACAGTGAAGCAGTCCTCAAATAGTACCAGCCTGTTCATCCTAGACAAAAGCTGTATTTACTCTCAAGAAAGGTTAAAACAGTTTTCATTGTTAAGGGTGTGAAGATAGTGGAGTCCCTTACAGGAAAACTGGATGGGTTCCCCACCTCTTGATAAAGCAGCAGAGCAAGGTCCCTAAGCTAATCTCCCCTTGGGCAACAACATGCACATCAGCATCTGAAGCTCCCATGGTTAAACAGTTCCTGGAATGGGAAGGAAAGCTATATGCTGACCCCCAGGACCTCAGATGACCTCCCCAACTGTGAATCCTCTAGCAGCACATATATTACTGGCGTTAGGCAGGCAATAAGGTTCTAAGGGCCACACTCTCAGTAAAGCCCCCTTTAGAATGGAGGTGAAAAGAATCCAAAAGATACTAAAGCAGAAATAACATGACTCCTCCTGGTGTCCTCATTCTGTCATGAGATCTGCTTAATGACAATCTCAAAAAACTCCCAAGGAGTTTGCACAATGTAGAATGAAAACCAAAGAGAAGATAAAGCCACCTGAGGAAATGACAGCCTCTTCACCAGATGGCATTGGCAAAACTGGACAGCTACATGTAAGAAAATGAAACTGGATTATTGTCTAACCCCATACACAAAAGTTAACTCAAAATGGATCAAAGACCTGAATGTAAGTCATGAAAACATAAAACTCTTAGAAAAAAACATAGGCAAAAATCTCTTGGACATAAACATGAGCAACTTCTTCATGAACATATCTCCCCGGGCAAGGGAAACAAAAGCAAAATGAACAAGTGGGACTATATCAAGCTGAAAAGCTTCTGTACAGCAAAGGACACCATCAGTAGAACAAAAAGACATCCTACAGTATGGGAGAATATATTCATAAATGCCATATCCGACAAGGGGTTGACATCCAAAATATATAAAGAGCTCACGCACCCCAAAAAGTAAATAATCCAATTAAAAAGTGGGCAGAGGAGCTGAACAGACACTTCTCCAAAGAAGAAATTCAGATGGCAAACAGGCACATGAAAAGATGCTCCACATAGCTAATCATCAGAGAAATGCAAATTAAAACCACAATGAGATATCACCTCACACCAGTCTGGATGGCCAACATCCAAAAGGCAAACAACAACAAATGTTGGTGAGGATGTGGAGAAAGGGGAAATCTCCTATACTGCTGGTGGGAATGTAAATTAGTTCAACCATTGTGGAAAGCAGTATGGAGGTTCCTCAAAAAACTCAAAATAGAAATACCATTTGACCCAGGAATTCCACTCCTAGGAATTTACCCTAAGAATGCAGCAGTCCAGTTTGAAAAAGACATATGCACCCCTATGTTTATTGCAGCATTATTTACAATAGCCAAGAAATGGAAGCAACCTAAGTGTCCATCAGTAGATGTGGTAGATGTACACAATAGAATATTATTCAGCCATAAGAAGAAAAAAAATCCTACCATTTGCAGCAACATAGATGGAGCTAGAGGGTATTATACTCAGTGAAATAAGCCAGGCAGAGAAAGACAAGTATCAAATGATTTCACTCATCCGTGGAGTATAAGAACAAAGCAAAACCTGAAGCAACAAAACAGCAGCAGACTCACAGAACCCAAGAATGGACTAACAGTTACCAAAGGGAAAGGGACTGGGGAAGATGGGTGGGAAGGAAGGGAGAAGGGGGAAAAAGGGCTATTACGATTAGCACACATAATGTAGTGGGAGGGGGGGCATGGGGAAGGCAGTATAACACAGAGAAGACAAGTAGTAATTCTACAGCATCTTACTACGCTGATGGACAGTGACTGTAATGCAGTATGTGATGGGGACTTGATAATGGGGGGAGTCTAGTAACGATAATGTTGCTCATGTAATTGTACATTAATGATACCAAAAAAAAAAAGATTAAGCCTCTTGAACCACACAGAGGGTCAGGCTGAATTCACACTCTTAAAGTCCAACAACCTCCAGGACTAGCTTTGTGGCGGCTCATCCCAGAGTGCATTTCAGCTCTGGGTCTCCAACTCCTTACTCCTTATCTCTGAATTTATAAACAAACACATCCATTCCCACCAAAGTAAACTCTTCTGATAGAAGTATGGAAAAACTTGGAACTGGAAAGTGTAGACCCTCACCGTTTTAACTTTAAACCTTTTTTTCCCTTTTAAAGACAGAAGTTAGACTGTTTTGAGTATTACTTGAAAAAATCATTTTCTGAAAGCGAAGAATTGAATATTGAGACACAATACCCACTGGCCAAGGACAACTTTTGTCACCCTTCTTTTTCAAATTTGCCTCCTTAGAGCTTTGCATCTGCCAGGATCAGACTTTTGTTCTCATGTTAAAAGGGGCTTACTTAGCCCCAATTCCTGTGTTAGATATCCAAATGATTTTGGTTTTCCCTAAGACACAAAGTATCCTTGGCTTCCAAATTTACTCTGGGAATCAAATCCAAAATTGCCTTAGGGCAATTAGGATAACAGTTTAATAGCTGTATGGTGACAATTTGTTTTATTTTAAAGTGGCACACAGACACCGGTTAGCAACAGAAAAATGCTCCCCAAATGTTAGAACAGTAACATCTGACTTTTCAAATACTGATACACAGAGCAAAGAATCAACTGCTTCTAATGTTTGCTCTGCCCACTTTGAGAGAAAATGAATTTGTGATTGTAGACCTCAGATTAAACTTGGTGCCAGGATCAGACCCACCCAGGTAAAAGGGTATTAAATCAGAGTCTGGATAGACGGCAAGGCCACCGAGAAACAGGGAGAGACAGTGTTATGAATACTCTTGTTTGCTAAGATGAGGAGATGGCCTCACTGAGTTTGGTTCAAGAATGAGATATATCTTGTATTTGTAAACATTTCCTTAAACAAAAGCAAAAGATTCAGTCAACAACAGATGTTTATTAAGTACCTATTGTGTTCAGGCACTGGAAGATACATCAGTGCAGAAAAAAAACCTAGGCACACAAAAACTGCTGCTTTTTTAGAGTTGGCATACTAGTGGGAGGAGAGCAGAAGGCGATGAGTAAGTACATTAAATAGTATTTAAAATGGTTAATTGCTCCGGAAGAAAAATAAGGGCAAGAGGGATTGAGAGTACTGGAGTAGAAAGAGGCAGCTTTATTAAAGAAGTATTATTTTAGCAAAGACCTGAAAGAGGTAAGTGAGCCATGCATATATAAGACTGACAGAAGGAACACTCCAGACATGGGCAACAGCCAATTCAAAGGCCTTGAGGTGGCATTGCACCTATGTGATCAGTAAGGAAGCCAGCGTGGTACAGCGGAGGAAGGGGAAGAGTAGAACCCGAAGCTGAAGTCTGGCATGGCTGGAACCTAGGGCCCTATAGATCACTGTTAGGATTTTGGCTTTTCTGCTTAGAAAAAAAACAGCACTGAAAATTCTTCCAGATGGGTGATGTAAGCTTGAGTATAATAGGTAGCATAGCAAGAACTAAGCAGCTATCAACTCTGATAGGGACCATACCTATATGGAGTGCTACTGGCAGCTGTGTGCCTCACAAGGAACTGGGTAGAGGGACAATAATGTCAATATACATGGCATCTGTTCTTGTAACACCTAGCTCCTCATTTTTAACATATAAATATTAGGCAAAAATAAATGAAGAACTTACAGTGTACAGGTAAACCTGCATGCAGGTATATCTCATTTTACAGCACTTTATTTTATTGTGTTCTGCAGATACAGCATGTTTTTACAAATTGAAGGTCTGTGGCAACCCTGAGTGGAGCAAGTCTGTTGGCACCATTTTTCCAACAGCACTCGCTCACTTCAAGTGTCAAATTTTGGTAATTCTTGCAATGCTTCAAACTTTTTCATTATTATTATATTGGTTATGGTGATCTGTGATTACAACTCGCTGAAAGCTCAGATTGATGGTTACCATTTATCAGGAATATTTCTAAATAAAGGTATATACATTGGTTTTACAAGATAATGCTGTTGTTCATTTAATATACTATAGTATAGTATAAACATAACTTTTATATGTACTAGGAAACCAAAAAACTCATTAGACTCGTATTACAGTCTGAATTAAAACTGCAGTATCCCTGAGGTATGCTTGTATGTGATCTCTTTCTGCCAGTATAGAACCCACCTGTCATACTATAGTGGACCAATCTTTTCTTTTTTTTTTAAATTAAGGTATGATTGATATACACTCTTATGAAGGTTTCACATAAAAAAACATTGTGGTTACTACATTCCCCATACTATCAAGTCCCCGCCATACCTCACCGATGTCACTGTCCATTGGTATAATAAGATGCCACAGGGTCTGTACTTGTCTTCCCTGTGCTACACTGTCTTCCCCAAGAACACCCAAACCATGGGTACTAAACATAATACCCCTCAATGCCCTTCTCCCTCCCTCCCCACCCACCCTCCCCCACCACTGCCCCTTGGTAACCACTAGACCCTTCTTGGAGTCTGTGAGTCTGCTGCTGTTCTGTTACTTCAGTTTTGTTTTGTTGTCACACTTCACAAATGATGGAAATCATTTGGTACTTGTCTTTCTCTGCCTGGCTTATTTCACTGAGCATAATACCCTCCAGCTACATCCTTGTTGCTGCAAATGGTAGGATTTGTTTTCTTCTTATGGCTGAATAGTATTTCATTGTGTATATGTACCACTTCTAATTTATCCATTCATTTACTGATGGACACTTAGGTTGCTACCATATCTTGGCTATTGTAAATAGTGCTGCAATAAACATAGGGGTGCATATCTTTTAAATCTGAGAACTTCTTTTCTTTGGGTAAATTCCAAGGAGTGCAATTCCTGGGTCAAATGGTATTTCTATTTTTAGTTTTGTGCGGAACCTCCACAATCGTTGAACTAATTTGCATTCCCACCAGCTTAGTAGGATGGTTCCCCTTTCTCCACATCCTTGCCAGCATTTGTTGTTCCTAGTCTTTTTGATATTGGCCATCCTAACTGCTGTGAGGTGTATCTCACTGTGGTTTTAATTTGCATTTCCCTGATGATTAGTGATGTGGAGCATCTTTTCATGTGTCTGTTGGCCATCTGAATTTCTTTTTTGGAGAAGTGTCTGTTCATATCCTTTGCCTGTTTTTAATGAGGTTATTTGCTTTTTGGGTGTTGAGGCGTCTGAGTTCTTTATATATTTTGGATGTTAACCCCTTCTTGGGTATGTCATTTACAAATACATTCTCCCATATTGTACGACGTCTTTTTGTTCTATTGATGGTGTCCTGTGCTGTACAGAAGCTTTTTATTTTGATGTAGTCGGATTTGTTCATTTTTGCTGTTTCCCTTGCCCAAGGAGATATGTTCAGAAAAACGTTGCTCATGTTTATATTCAAGAGTTTTGCCTATGTTTTCTTCTAAGAGTTATATTGTTTCATGACTTACATTCAGGTCTTTGATCCATTTCGAGTTTACTTTTGTGTATGGGGTTAGACAGTAGTCCAGTTTTATTCTCTTACATGTAGCTGTCCACTTTTGCAACACCAGTTGTTGAAGAGGCTGTCATTTCCCCATTGTATATCCATGGCTCCTTTATCGTATATTAATTGACCATATATGCTTGGGTTTATACCTGAGCTCTGTATAGTCTATTCCATTGATCTATGGGTCTGATCTTGTACCAGTACCAACTTGTCTTGATTATTGTGGCTTTGTAGTAGAGCTTTAAGTTGGGTAGCGTAATCCCCCCAGCTTTATTCTTCCTTCTCAGGATTGCTTTGGCTATTCAGGGTCTTTTGTGGTTCCATATGAATTTTAGAACTATTTGCTATAGTTCATTGCCGTTGGTATTTTGACAGGGATTGCACTGAATCTGTAGATTAATTTAGGCAGGATGACCATTCTGACAATATTAATTCTTCCTATGAGCATAGGATATATTTCCATTTATTGGTATCTTCTTTAATTTCTCTCATGAGTGTCTTGTAGTTTTCAGGGTATAGGTCTGTCACTTCCTTCATTAGGTTTATTCCTAGGTATTTTATTCTTTTTGATGCAATTGTGAATGGAATTGTTTTCCGGATTTCTCTTTCGGCTAGTTCATCATTAGTGCATAGGAATGCAAAAGATTTCTGGGTAGTAATTTTGTATCCCGCAACTTTGCTGAATTCAGATATTAGATCTAGTAGTTTTGGAGTGGATTCTTTAGGGTTTTTTATGTACAATATCATGTCATCTGCAAACAGGGAGAGTTTAACTTCTTCTTGCCAATCTGGATGCCTTTTATTTCTTTGTGTTGTCTGATTGCTGTGGCTAGGACCTCCAGTGCTATGTTGAGTAGAAGTGAGAAGAGTGGGCATCCTTGTCTTGTTCCTGATCTTAAAGGAAAAGCTTTCAGCTTCTCGCTGTTAAGTATAATATTGGCTGTGGGTTTGTCATATATGGCCTTTACTATGTTGAGGTACTTGCCCTCTATACCCATTTTGTTGAGAGTTTTTATCATGAATGGATGTTGAATATTGTCAGATGCTTTTTCAGCATCTATGGAGATGATCATGTGGTTTTTGTTCTTCTTTTTGTTGATGCAGTGGATGACGTTGATGGGTTTTTGGATATTGTACCATTCTTGCATCCCTGGAGTGAATCCTACTTTATCATGGTGGATGATCTTTTTGATGTATTTTTGAACTGCGTTTGCTAACATTTTGTTGAGTATTTTTGCATCTATGTTCATCAGGGATATTGGTCTGTAATTTTCTTTTTTGTGGTGCCTTTTTCTGGTTTTGTTATTAGAGTGATGCTGGTCTCATAGAATCAGTTTGGAAGTATTCCCTCCTCTCCTACTTTCTGGAAAACTTTAAGGAGGATGCGTATTAGGTCTTCACTACATGTTTGATAAAATTCAGCAGTGGAGCCATCTGGTCCAGGTGTTTTGTTTCTAGGTAGTTTTTTTTTTTATTACCAATTCAATTTCCTTGCTGGTAATTGGTCTGTTCAGATTTTCTGTTTCTTCCTGGGTCAGCTTTGGAAGGTTGTATTTTTGTAGAAAGTTGTCCATTTCTTCTAGGTTATCCAGTTAGCATATAATTTTTCACAGTATTCTCTTTCTTTATATTACTGTGATGTCTGGTGATTTTTCCTTTTCTGTTTTTGTGTGTAGACTCTCTTTTTTTCTTGGTAAGTCTGGCTAGGGGTTTTATCTATTTTGTTTACTTTCTTGAAGAACCAGCTCCTGCTTTCATTGATTCTTTCCATTGTTTTATTCTTCTTGATTTTATTTATTTCTCCTCTAATCTCTGTAAGTCCCTCCTTCTACTGACTTTGGGCCTCATTTGTTCTTTTTCTAGTTTCATTAAATGTGAGCTTAGACTGTTCATTTGGGATTGTTTTTCTTTCTTGAGGTAGGCCTGTATTGCAATATACTTCCCTCTTGGCATGGCCTTCACTGTGTCCCAGATTTTGCTGTGTTGAGTTATTGTTGTCATTTGTCTCCACATATTGCTTGTCCTCTGTTTTATTTGGTCATTGATCCATTTATTATTTAAGAGCATGTTGTTAAGCTTCCATGTGTTTGTGGGCATTTTTGTTTTCTTTGCATAATTTATTTCTAGTTTTATACCCTTGTGGTCTGAGAAATTGGTTGGTACAATTTGAATTTACTGAGGCTCTTTTTGTGGCCTAGTATATGACCTATTCTTGAAAATGTTCCATGTGCACTTGAGAAGAATGTGTATTCTGCTGCTTTTGAGTGTAGAGTTCTGTAGATGTCTGGTAGGTCCATCTGTTCTATTGTGTTGTTCACTGCTTCTGTCTCCTTACTTATTTTCTGTCTGGTTGATCTGTCCTTTGGAGTGGATGGTGTGTTGAAGTCTCCTAAAACGAATGCAGTGCATTCTATTTCCCCCTTTAATTTTGTTAGTATTTGTTTCACATATGTGGGTCCTCCTGTGTTGGGTGCATAGATATTTATAATGGTTATATCCTCTTGTTGGATTGACCTCTTCATCATTATTATGCAATGTCCCTCTTCGTCTCTTGTTACTTTTTTTGAAGTCTATTTTGTATGATACAAGTACTTTAACAGCTGCTTTTTTCTCCCTGTTATTTGCATGAAATGTCTTTTCCCATCCATTCACTTTTAGTCTGTGTATGTCTTTGGGTTTGGAGTGAGTCTCTTGTAGGCAGCATACAGACAGGTCTTGTTTTTTAATCCATTCACTGACTCTATGTCTTTTGATTAGTGCATTCAGAAAATTTCCATTTAGGGTGATTATTGTTAAGTATATACTTATTGCCACTGAAGGCTTTAGATATGTGGTTACCAAAGGTTCAAGGGTAACTTCCTTACTATCTAGCAGTCTAATTTAAGTCACTTAGTATTGTATTACAAACACAATCTAAAGGCTCTTTTTTTTTCCTCCTCCATTCTTTATATATTAGGTATCATATTCTGTACTCTGTCTATCCCTGACTGACTTAGGTGGTGGTTAATTTGATTTTGCATCTGCTTAGTAATTAATTGGTCTACTTTCTTTACTATGGTTTTATTTCTTCTGGTGATAGCTATTTAGCGTTAGGTACACTTCCATCTATAGCAGTCCCTCTAAAATACACTGTAAAGACAGTTTGTGCAAGGTAAATTATCTCAGCTTTTGCTTATCTGGAAATTGTTTAATCCCTCCTTCAAATTTAAATGATAATCTTGCTGGGTAGAGTACTCTTGGTTCAAGGCTCTTCCGCTTCATTGCATTAAATATATCATGCCACTCCCTTCTGGCTTGTAAGGTTTCTGTTGAGAAGTTCGATGATAACCTAATGGGTTTTCCTTTGTATGTGATCTTTTTTCTTTCTCTGACTGCTTTTAATAGTCTGTCCTTATCCTTGATCTTTGCCATTTTAATTATTATATGTCTTGGTGTTGTCTTCCTTGAGTCCCTTGTGTTTGGAGATCTGTACACCTCCACAGCCTGAGAGACTATCTCCTTCTACAGATCGGGGAAGTTTTCAGTAATCACCTCCTCAAATACACTTTCTATCCCTTTTTCTCTCTCTTCTTCTGGTACCCCTATAATGAGAATATTGTTCTGTTTGGATTGGTCAACACAGTTTTCTCAATATTCTTTCATTACTAGAGATCCTTTTTTCTCTCTGTGCCTCAGCTTCTTTGTATTCCTGGTTCTCTAATTTCTATTTCACTTTCTGTCTCCTCTACTTCATCTAATCTGCTTTTAAATCCCTCCATTGTAAGACTCATTTCTGATACTGTATTCTTGAGTGTTTGTATCTCTTTCCTGAATTCCTCCCTGAGTTCTTGAATATTTTTCTGTAGCTCCTTGAGCATGTTCATCATTTTTATTTCAAAATATTTCAGGACAATACATGAGTTCAGTTTCACTTGGCCCACTTTCTGGTGTTTGTGGGACTTTTGTTTGAACCAGGTTCCGATGATGTTTCATATTTGTAGTTGACACCCTCTAGCACCGAGAAGCTCTATTCTCTGAACTTCTTGGCCCCTGGAGCGATGGCACGGGTTGCAGGGGAGTGTTGCTAGTGCCTGTCGGGAGGAAAGATGTCTTTCCTGTTTCCCAGCTGCAGTGTCTGTCTCCACTGTCAGGGCCAGTGGGCTGAACATGTAGGAAGAAGTCTCTATGCTTTGTCCTTTTAGCTGCCGTAGGCAGGGCTGACCTCTGGCTGGCCTGGCTCAATGGCAGGGGCAGCTGGTTTGCGAGCTGTTGTTGGCCAGGAGGAAGGGGCATCAGGCTGCATATCATGGTGGGGGGGCCTCAGAGCTGCATATCCAGCCAGGATGATGGTGTGCTTGAAGCTCCTTAAAGTTCCCAACCTGCTGGGCAGAGTGCACCCAGACAATTTTGTCCACCTGTTCTTTCTCCTGAGCAGCAAACTCTGTGCAATCCTTGCCCCTTTAGCAGCCCTCTCACTGTTAGAAGTCTCTCATACTGCCCGCCTTTCTTTTGTTCCTGAGTGGCCGGATGTGGATCTGTTTTCCACAAGTGGCTGGAATCTTAAGTGTTTCCAGGTATTCCACCTGTCTATGAGCTTTCCAACCCGACTGATCTCCAGAGCAACATGTAATGTAGGTTAGTGCTCCCAGATCAGGATCTCCAGGGCTGGGTGTTCAGCAGTCCTAGGCCTCCACTCCTTTCCTGCTCCATTTCTCTTCCTCCCTCCAGTGAGGTGGGATGGGGGAAGGGCTTGGGTCCCTCCGGATCATGGCTTTGGTACATTACCCTTTTCCTTGAGGTCTGCTGGATTCCCCAGGTGTAGACAGTCTACCACAGCCTTCTTTCCTGTTGCTCTTTCAGGATTTGACGTATTTGCTGTATTTTCATGTTATATGTAGTTTTGGGAGGAGGTTTCTGTCTCACCTCTCATGCTGCCATCTTTAATCTACAGTGTACAATCTTACTACTATCAGAAACCTTTATTATAAACTCTAAATAATTTTTTCCTCTATCAGCTTACAATAGAATTACTTTATACAGCTTTAGTGGCAGATATTACCAGCAATATATTATTAATAGGCCTTTCAGCTTGCCTAATCAATACATTCCCCACACCCTAAGATTTTACCTTAAAACAGGTTCTGCCAGACCTATGTAAGCTCTAAACTTGAAGGCACCAAACTTTTTCCCTTTAATGATACTTGCTAAGACTGGCTTATATGCCCTTGGCTGCCGCTGTCATATCTTAAATATTATTTATATGAACTGCATGAAATATTTGCTATGTAGGACTTATTATTAAACTTAAAAAATACATTTAATACATACTATACTGAATCACAAAATGGTGAAGAGAGGACTAGTACACTATCAGTTAATGTGATTTGATATTCCACACTCCTGTCTGACATGGGTAGAAGACCCTTTGGAAACTCAACAGAAGAGACTTCAGTTAAGAGAGTAAATGGACATTATTCATTTTTAAATCCTGGGTAAAACTGATCTAGAATCTAATCTAGGTTCTAGATAATATCCATACAGAATCAGATGAATTAGGCTCAAGAGTTCAAATGGGTCCACATGTGTGCCTATGTACTGCCCCAGTGTATTATCTAACCTTAATGAGGACAAAAGGAGGGTGTGGCAGTTAAGATGACTGGGCACATGGGCAGGCCACTGTGCACAGATGCTGGAGAAACAGGTCATACAATGAAGACACAAAAATTGTTGTCAGGAGCACAGCATGGGCTGTGGAATTGAGAAGTTTTGTGTTTCATATTTGGAGTGCCTGGCTCCCAACTCCATTCATTCACACACTCCTCAAAAATGATTACATATTCTCCTTAGCTTCCAAAGTGTAACTGATTCTAAGTATATTTACCAGTGTGTCTACTTCTAACCAGCTTTACTTCTTAAAATTAGAATAAAACTGACATCTATTTGTGGTATACACAAATACATATCCTTCCATGAACTCAGCCTTTCCTCAAGTAGAATAAAAGGGGAAATGAATTCAGATTGTGTATATTTTCATTATAGGTCCACCTGACTGATTTTCAGGCCCTGTGACCCTTGATTCTGAAAGAAACCTACTGTATAGAAAACCTCAAGCTGTAGAACTAGGATCTACAGATGGAATTTAAAGAAAGACATATTTTAGTTCAACAGAAGTAAGTTCCTAACAAGAATGTTAGGAAGATGGAATGGGCCATTTTAGGGTAGTAAATCACTAAAAGTATTCCTGTAGATACTGAGGCTCCAATCACTTATAATATAGGGTAAATTCCTTCAGAAACAGAGCTTGACATAGACATTACTAAAGGTCATCTGTACCAACCACAAAATTTTACGTTTTTTATGTTTGCACACTCACATGGCTCAAGCCTTTTCTCAAATTTTATTTTTAAGGTATATGGATCTCAATACCACGAAGCCTATGCATAATCTCTGCACAAAAAATTGTGAATAAAGAAAATTATTTTCTTATCTCATTAGACATAAGAATAAATATGAACGAGGCAGGAGATGGATCTCAAGTGCACTTCAATTCAGCTCAGAAAAATCCCAGTGAGTTCCATTTAATTCCAATCTGCAGTGTAACACAAGACTTTGTGCAAAGATTATCAGCCAAAATGACAATATATGGACTAAAAAGATACCTACTTTCATTCAGAATTCAGAGTCCCCTACTGCATAAACATCACATAGTCAAATCTATTTTCTAATTATTTATCAAATCAACAAAACTGATTATATTTTTCATCACTCTTTTTTATATAATTTATTTTGGTATCATTAATCTACAATTACATGTGCAATATTATGGTTATTAAACTACTCCCTTCATCAGGTCCCCCCCACCAACCCCATTACAGTCACTGTCCATCAGCGTAGTGAGATGCTATAGAATCACGACTTGTCTTCTGAGTTGTACAGCCCTCCCCCGCCCCAACATTACATCTGCTAATCATAATGCCCCTTTTTTTCCCCTTATCCCTCCCTTCCCACCCATCTTCCTCATCAAAGACTCTTAACTTACTATCATGATATAAAGATGGCTGAGATTTTAATAGATGGAAACACACAAATCATTTTTATTACCATTTTAGAATTACTTTGTGAAATTATTATTTGCTCAAGATTTGTAGCATAGACTTCTGTTTACTTCTGTAATCTGATATCATAGGCCCTTTTTTATGAGGGACTAGCTCCCAAGCTTGTGTGTTTTGAAAACTGAATCTGGGTTTCAGGAACAACTGTCTCCTGCCATTGAGGCCAGATTTATTATCCATGAGATTACATCTACTTATAGGAATATGGAGTTCTTATATACTGCCTATGTGTGGTTATTCAAGCAAGGTAGTTACTACTAACAGACATAGTCCTAAAAGTCTCCCAGAAGCTAGTAGTTGAGTGCTGGTTACAAAAAGCCAAAAGTTTTTTGCCTCACAGAATCTTGATTATCTTGACAAAAAGGATAAGTATTCTCAGTAAGGACAACCTAGTCAAAAAGGAATACCTAGTAGAGTTGAAACTTGAACAACATGAGTTTAAACTGCACAGGTTCATTTACATGAAGTTTTTTCCAATAAATACTGTAGAGTATTGTTAATGTACTTTCTCTCATGATTTTCTCAACCCTTTCTTTTTTCTAGCTTATTTTATTGTAAGAATAAAGTATGTAACATATACAAAAAAATGTGAGTAAATCACTGTTTATGTCATCAGGAAGGCTGCTGGTGAACATAGGCTATTAGAAGTTAAGTTTCTGGGGAGTCAAAATTTACATGCAGATTTTCGATTTCACAGAGATTTGGCACCCCAACCCTTGCACTGTTCAAGGGTAAACTGTATATAAGATACTCTATTGCTAAAATGACGTTAAAGGATATGTTTATAGCCCTATGTGACACCAAAAAAATATCAAAATTGAAGTAATAATCACAAAGTAATTTTTTCTTTTCTTTAGTAGTAAATTCTTTCCATCTTTCACAACCAAGACTCCATTACCTATATATTGCTAATGGAATATTTCAGGTTCTGTCCTGTCGGCAGGCTTATCTTCAGCATTGGATCTATGTGTCTGACCTGGCAATCTTTTGCAGTTCCTGTAAGATCCACTAGTTCAAGAACTCAACATCTATTCAAGCAGCATGTGGTCCATAAAAGCAATCAATGCACAGTCCTCAACTGTGAATCTTGGAAGACCAAAGGAGACTTTAACACCTGAACCAGCTTGTTTTGCAAAACAGTCAGAAGTTAGCAAATGCCAAGCTGATTTGCTTCATTTGATGGAAGCTGCTGAAAAGGTCTTCGATTGGATGCATTTACCAGTTTTTCTGGTATAATAGCTAGCTGTGGGCTTTCTGAGTGTGAACGGACATATGTAAGACATGAAGTATCAGTGACAGGCACCATCTGCAACTGATGTCTCACAGGCTGGGACTGTAATGTGGGAGGAGCAAGGGACAGACTTTTTTCAGGGCCACACACTGGCCAAAAAAAAACAAACCAAAAAAAAAAAAAACCCCAAAAACCTTTTGGCTGACAAAAAACTTAAAGATTGGAAAAAATAGGATTGTATGATTGTATTCTCTGCATCTTCAGCACTTCTGCCCTAATCATTCAAAGGGTAAATGAACAAAACTGATGAATACTGCCTTGTTTCACAAGAAACACTCAACGAAAAACCAAGGGATGTTATTTCTTTTCCCTAATTAATATTCATTCTCTTTAATATTAAACAATGCTTATGTGGGGTTTGAAAGCAACAGGTAACAAAAACCATATACAGGGAAGAGCAATTTGTTATTCACAGGTTCACCTCGAAGGCTCCTAAATTACAAAGGAAGGAAAAGAAGAATTTTTATGAAGGTGCTATTTCAGGTAAAGACAGTAGATTGAAATCATATTTAAATTTTCTTTCTCTTGGAATAAATTTGGCCATAATTAAAGGAAGAAATTTTAAGGATACAAATTCATAAAGATAAGGAAGAAAAACATATAACAGCAACAAAATTTTGGCAATTATAAAACAGATGGATTAGCAATACCACCACAGAATTCTCAAAGGCTTAAGACTAACAGCACCTCTGGAACTGTAAGGGTGGAAGGGGTGATAAAAGAAAGAGGGTTAAATCAGTACATGAATGGATAAAGAAGATGTAGTACATATACAGAATGAAATATTATTCAGCCATAAGAAGAAAACAAATCCTACCATTTGCAACAACATGGATGGAGCTAGAGGGTATTATGCTCAGTGAAATAAGCCAGCCGGAGAAAGACAAGTACAAAATTATTTCACTCATTTGTAGAGTATAACAACAAAGCAAAACTGAAGGAACAAAACAGCAGCAGACTAACAGACTCTGAGAAGGGACTAGAGGTTAATGAGGGGGGAGGGGCGGGGCAGGCAAGTGGGGAGGGAGGGAGAAGGGGATTAAGGGGCATTATGATTAGCACACATAATATAGGTAGGTCACAGGGAGGCAGTACAGCACAGAGAAGACAAGTAATGACTCTATATCATCTTACTGTGCTGATGGACAGTGATTGCAATGGGGTGTGTGTGGGCGGACTTGATAATATGGGTGAATGTTTTGAAACCACAATGTTGTTCATTTGAAACCTTTGTAGGACTGTACATCAACGATACCTTAATAAATAAGAAAGAAAGAGAGAGAGAGAGAGAGAGACAGAGAGACAGAGAGACAGAGAAAGAAAGAGGGTTAAGATGCTGTTAGAGTCTGAGATCCCCATCACCATTCTAAGGTACCTTAGTCCTTTAGCCCCTGCATAAAACTACAGGTTGGTTCTTTCACAGAAGATAAAATAGATGATATTCCTCAGGGGATGCCATACATGGATGAGGGATGGTGGATTAAATGAATTTAATATGCATACCGAATGCTGACACTCTCCAGCCCTCTTTCCCAATTTAGCTCCCAGAAAAGCTGGCAGAAAGCCTTCATACTCTAGAGATCAGAGTCAAAGATAATTTTTGGGAGAATTAAGGCAGCCCAAGAAGACACAAAAGTACTGACCCAGAGGATTCCAGGTGCCCTTGGTGTTGTGTAAACTGGAGTCCTGTTGTGGGCCTCCTGGTTTAGAAGGCCATATTCTTATTATTTCTCTGGCCTCCCTACAGCAACCCATGGATAGAAGAATCCACAGGGCCAAAGAGACATGCCCAGCTAGAACATACAAAATTTCCTGGATAGACAGCCCCAACACTGTTTCCACGGCTTGCTCGAGATATTTCCACTAGTCACTTTTCCTGAGGGTCAGTAAGCATACCCTTAGGCCCAAAAGAATGGCCAGAGGGTGGAGGTGGGATAAAGCAGGAGAGTAGCTGTGAAACAGGGTTCTCCAGTTGCACATCTAGATGAGCAGATGGGGAATTTTAGAAAAGAACCAAGTGGGAGTCCTAGAACTGCAAAATACAATACCTGAAATGAAAATTATACCAGATGGATTTAATGGAAGATTTAGCCTTTCAGAGTCAGATCAACAGGAATTACCAAATCTGAAGAACAGAGGGGAAAAGGGGGTTCAGGGGAGAACAGCCTCATTAATGTGAGGGACACTATCAAGTGGTCTAATGTGTTATTGGAGTTCTGGGAGGAGGGAAGAGAAATAATGAGGCAGGAAAATAATTAAAAGAAATGACAGCAAAATCTTCCCCAAATTTGGGATGAACCGTCAACTTACAGATCCAAACCAGAACACACCTAGGTACACAACAAACTGCTGAGAGCCAAAGATTAAAAAAAAAGAGCAGGTACACAGATCAGCATTGTCCAGTAGAATTTCTGCAGTGGCCAAAATGTTCTACTTCTGCAATGATCAACTAGTAACCAATTTCAATTTATACAGCAACACGGCAAGTGGCTATCATCAACTTTCTAGCTAAAAAGACTTATGACTCATCAACCCGTCATTATATGTGTACTTTACGGATTCAAATGAACAGCATAATAATAACAAACAAAAAAGTTTAAGATACTGAAATAAACAGAAACTTTAACATTGACTTCATATTTCATATTAAGAAATTCTTACTAATTTTTTAACATGTGCACATTACTGTGGTTATGATTTTAAAGAGAGGCCTTCTGTTTTAAAGATATATATGGAAATCCTAAAAAAGTAGAAGAGCAGGGAACAGTTCCAAACTCACTCTTTGAGACCAGCATCACTCTAATACCAAAACCAGACAAAGACACCATAAAAAAGGAATATTACAGACCAATATCTCTGATGAACATGGATGTAAAAATACTCAACAAAATATTAGCAAATCAAATTAAAAAATACATCAAAAAGATCATCCATTATGATCAAGCAGGATTTATTCCAGGGATGGAAGGATGGTACAACATTCGAAAATCCATTAACATCATCCACCACATCAACAAAAAGAAGGACAAAAACCACATGATCATCTCCATAGATGCTGAAAAAGCATTTGACAAAATTCAACATCCATTCATGATAAAAACTCCGAACAAAATGGGTATAGAGGGCAAGTACCTCAACATAATAAAGGCCACATATGACAAACCCACAGCCAACATCATACTTAACAGCGAGAAGCTGAAAGCTTTTCACCTCAGATCGGGAACAAGACTGGGATGCCCACTCTCCCCACTGTTATTCAACATAGTATTGGAGGTCCTAGCCATGGCAATCAGACAACACAAAGAAATACAAGGCATCCAGATTGGTAAAGAAGTCAAACTGTCACTATTTGCAGATGGCATGATATTGTACATAAAACACCCTAAAGACTCCCCTCTAAAACTACTAGATCTAACATCTGAATTCAGCAAAGTTGCACGATACAAAATTAATACACAGAAATCTGTTGCATTCCTATACACTAATGATGAACTAGCAGAAAGAGTAATCAGGAAAACAATTCCATTCACAATTGCATCAAAAAGAATTAAAAATACCTAGGAATAAATGTAATGAAGGAAGTGAAAGACCTATACCCTGAAAACTACAACACACTCATGAGAGAAATTAAAGATACCAATAAATGGAAATACATCCTGTGCTCATGGATAGGAAGAGTTAATATTGTCAAAATGGCCATCCTGCCTAAAGCAATCTACAGATTCAATACAATCCCTATCAAAATACCAATGGCATTCTTCAAGGAACTAGAGCAAATAGTTCTAAAATTCATATGGAACCACAAAAGATCCCGAGTAGCCAAAGCAATCCTGAGAAGGAAGAATAAAGCTGGGGGGATTAGGCTTCCCAACTTCAAGTTCTACTACAAAGCCACGGTAATCAAGACAATTTCATACTGGCACAAGAATAGACCCACAGACCAGTGGAACAGACTAGAAAGCCCATATATAAACCCAAGCATATATGGTCAATTAATATATGATAAAGGAGCCATGGATATACAATGGGGAAATGACAGCCTCTTCAACAGCAGCTAAACTGGACAGCTACATGCAAGAGAATGAAACTGGATTATTGTCTATCCCCATACACAAAAGTAAACTCAAAATGGATCAAAGACCTGAATGTAAGTCATGAAACTCTTAGAAGAAAACACAGACAAAACTCTCTTGAATGTAAACATAAGCAACTTTTTCCTGAATGCACCTCCTCGGGCAAGGGGAAAAAAGCCAAAATGAGCAAATGGAACTACATCAAGCTAAAAATCTTCTGCACAGCAAAGGACACCATCATTAGAACAAAAAGGCATCCTACAGTATGGGAGAATATATTTGTAAATGACATGTCCAACAAGGAGTTAACATCCAAAATATATAAAGAACTCATACACCTTAACACCCAAAAAGTAAATAACCTGATTAAAAAATGGGTGGAGGATATGAAGACACAATTTTCCAAAGAAGAAATTCAGATGGCCAACAGACACATGAAAAGATGCTCCACACCACAAATCATCAGGGCAATGCAAATTAAAACCACAATGAGATATCACCTCACATCAGTTAGGATGGCCAACATAGAAAAGACTAGGAACAACAAATGCTGGTGAGGATGTGGAGAAAAAGGAACTCTCCTACACCGCTGGTGGGAATGTAAACTAGTTAAACCACTGTAGAAAGCAATATGGAGGTTCCTCAAAAAACTAAAAATAGAAGTACCATTTGACTGGAGAGTTCCACTCCTAGGAATTTTCCCAAAGAAGGCAAAATCACAGATTTAAAAAGACATATGCACCCCTATGTTTATTGCAGCACTATTTACAATAGCCAAGATATGGAAGCAACCTAAGTGTCCATCAGTAGATGAATGGATAAAGAAGATATGGTACATATACAGAATGGAATACTATGCAGTGATAAGAAAGAAACAAATCCTACCATTTGCAACAACATGGATGGAGCTAGAGGGTATTATGCTCAGTGAAATAAGTCAGGCAGAGAAAGACCAATGATTTCCCTCATTTGTGGAGTGTAACAACGAAGCAGAACTGAAGGAACAAAATAGCAGCAGACTCACAGACTTCAAGAAGGAACTAGAGGTTACCAAAGGGAAAGGGTGGGGGGGATGGGGGGGAGGGAGGGAGAAGGGGATTGAGGGGTATTATGATTAGTTCACAATGTGTGGGTGGGGAGTCATGGGGAAGACAGTGTAGCACAGAGAAGACAAGTAGTGACTCTGTGGCATCTTACTACAATGAAGGACAGTGACTGCAATGGGGTGTGGGCGGGACTCTAAATATGAGTGAATGTAGCAACCACATTGTTTTTCTTGCAAAACATTCATAGGAATGTATATCAATGATACCTTAATTTAAAAAAGACGTAAAAAAAAAAGTAAAGGAGAAATACTTTCTGAAAATAAAAATAAAAGATATATATGGAAATATTTACAGATGAAATGATATAAATGTTTGAGATTTGCTTCAAAATAATATGGAGTAGGGCTGTGGATAAGGGTATAGATGAAACAATATTAACTAATGGATTAATGATTATTAAAGCTGGCTGTGAGGTCCACAGGAACTCAATGCACTCACTATTCTGTTTACTTTTGTGATGTTAAAATTTTTTCACAGAAAGTTTTTAGAAAGTGGAGCAAATCCATAAAGAGATTAAAAACAGGAGGGGAAAAAAAGGGACTGGTCCAGGAAGGTCAACATCCAAAAAGCAACACTTCCAGTAAGAGAAACAGAAAACGAAGGAAGATCTATAAAAAAGGTTAAAGAAAAATCCCCAGAATTGAAGGATACAAGTTTCTACTTTGAAAGAGCCCAATTAGTACCTAGCATCATGAATAAAAGAGATTCACAGAAAGTCACATCACCGTGAGATTTCAGAACATAGGGGATAAAGAAAGGACTGAATAAACTTTCACTGAAAAGAACAGAGCACAGAAAAGGATAAAAAATCAGAATGGCTTCAGAGCAGGAGGAAAATGGTTTCTGTATAACACCATAGGTTAGAAATCTTAACAACTGTAATGAAAAAGAGCATTTTAAATATGCAAAGTCTCAAAAACAAATTGTTCTTTACATACCTATTCTCAGGAAGCTACTGGAGAATGTTTTTCAGCAAATGAGGCAATAAGCTAAGAAAAGAAAAATACAACAGGAGACCCAACAGAGAAGATAGGTGAAAAGACTGAATCGCCAGAGCAATGATGAAGGAAGGGACACCCCAGGATGACAGCTATACTTCAGGTATTCAAGAAAATCAGTCCAGACTGGAGCAGGTCAAAAGACTCTAGAGGTGACTTCAAGAAAGTAAAATTTACAGACTATTTTGAAAGGTCTGATTTCACTCGAATTTGGGACTGAACTGTAATTAAAAACATAAAAGATTAAGAACAACAAAAAAGAAACAGGTATTAACTGGTAAATGTCCCAATTATTTACAAAAAGTTAAATGGAGAAAAAAATTAATCACAATTTACTATACAGCTCAATTTTGAAGAATATATATAGTCACAATAATGTGAACACTGAACACTGATTAAAGCAGATTCTAAGATAGGAAATACTCACGTAGAAGATGGGAGTGAGTGGGGAGATGTAGAGGAATACCTAAAATGGAAATCTGGAAGTTGCAACCCAAGCATGTTATTTAGAGATAAGTAAACATAAAAAGTATCAACTGAAAGAGACAAGAGAGACTGACTCTGTGGAAGGAGAAATACTGGGTTTTTCTTAACTACAGAATCAGTTGACTCTAAACTGCGTTTTTATAAAGCTGATAAAATTAAAACTTCAAACAACAGTGCTATCAATGTTCTCATAAGAATTTTTTTTAATAGCTCAATGAAAAAGGAAGCCAAGCAGCTGTGAGAACTCTATACATCTATGCAAAGACCAGGATGAACTCACACTATGTGATGATTCTATTATCTTTCTGCAGACACCAACTTGAAGCAGTCACCTCCCAGGTGTCAAGTTTAAAGACGTGTATTAAGAACGTTTCTAAGCAACTAACATAGAAGAAATGAAAAACGAGGATACTGGAGTCAGAGAATATTCATACAGAGATAATTCATTTAGACATTTGTTAAGGTCTTTGTTTTATTTAAATGGAATCAATTCTCCATTTTTAAGGAATGTAATTATATGATATAAATAAACTCAAGAGAAGCTCCCAATGGGAGCAAGCCTAACTGTACTTTGTGCAATATTTGCAAACTAGAATCACAAAGGCTTTTATAAGCAACATCAGTACAGCAGAAAAAATTTTCTAGGTTCAAATTTTGACTAGTATTTAACTGTCTCTAAGGTATAACCTGTTTTACATTTTAAGAGGGAGCAGTATCTTTTTAACCTCTCTAATGTTTCCAACTGTAAGGCAGGAAGTACTTTGATGAACGTTTTAATGAGAAGTTTTCAGTGTTATATGACAGTTCTGTCCATCTGGGTTTGATTAATTTGTCCTATGTAGACATCAAATTAGCCAAAATAGCTAAAATCTACACTACATTAAAAATTTTGTTTCTTCAACCCCCAAACATTTCTTCTTTCCTGATTTTATGGTCTTGGAGTACTATAAAAGTACTAATTTTTCCTACATGAGCTCTTGAATTTTAACATTATGCAAATATAATGTTTAAATGCCAATCAATCTTTACCTGGCTTTATCTGAATCTTTAGGGTCTAAATTTATTGGAGTTAAGATTTGATTCTTTTTATTCACATGGGGACAAGGGAAAAATGGAAACCGAAATCTAAAGTAACTCTCCCACCTCAAGCTAGCCCTTAGCCTCAACTTCCACCAGACATTAAATGCAGCTGCTCATAGAGGAAAAAAGTTTCTTTTCAAGTTTTTGGTTATCTTCTCCATTGGGAAATGCCAATTAATGAGAAAATAGCCATAATTATAACATGCCTAAAAGAAGAAAGTCATGGGGAAAACTTGGATAATAAGCAGAAGATGTTTTATTACATTCCGCTTAGATGGGAAACTTTTAAGTTTGCTTTTTAAAATACCAGGTTTGTAAAAATGAAAACTTGCTAGTCTTAATTCCATATCAATACTTTTTTGAGAGAGAGGTTTGGACTAAGACTCAACTTCTCTTTTGAGTGTTTCTATTCAGGATGTTCATTTCACTGAATGAGAAATGGAAATGCAAATAGCAAAGTAAATTGACATTCATTTATTTACTGTTTCCTTTTTGCTTTAAGAGCAGAAACTTTGCCCTGGTTTCTGTGACCCAAATTCTCTTTCCTGCTTCTAAAGTAAAGCATTCTTGCGCTTAAGCTGACTGTCCTCCAATATTAGGCTTGAGGTTCTGTAAGCCAATAGGAGGTTAGATTTCAATGAAAAGGAAGCAGATGTAGATTTGGGTTACTTACTTACTTACTTCAGGATTCTGTGCTAGAAAAACCTCTTAACACATTACTCTCTCATCATAGTAACAGCCAATTCCATCTGCACAGTAATCCTTGTTTTGTTCTTCTAGTCTGAGCCAAGTTATATTGTGACTCACTTATCTTCACTCTAAATCATTACACCCTTTGCTGAAAAAGAGATAGTCAACTACTGCAGCAACAAAGTACTTAGTGAATTGGCAAACAGGCTTTGGATATGCTACTATTTAAACTCCTGAAAAACTTGTTAGTTTAACTCCAAGTAATTCTGTTAATGTCTTCCATGATTACTAGTATCGCACATTGGTATCTCCGTTAGACTGAGCAATGGGATCCTACCTGTCTTGACTGGAAAGTGGAAGGTTGATAGTTTCCTTTAAACATATTTTACAGACTCATTCAGACTTCACTGTAAATTCTTGGAAGAAGAGTATCAATCCTCTGCTGTGTCTTCTGTCTTTCACAGTGCATCTTTTCCTTTTTCTTTTTTTGTTAAATTGTGAGTTTGTTTCAGTAGAGATTTTTTCAGTTGGGATTCCTGATGACCGTAACATTTAGAACTTGCAAAAGAGCTGCTTTGCATTTGCTTCAGCCAGGTACCCAAGGTTTCATCAGTCCTGAACCAATTTTACATTAATTTACTGGAGAACACTATACCTACACAGCTAATTATCAATTTGAATTCTATATCCATATATTATGCCCTGGATTTCTCACAAGAGGCCACCCAGAACCTTGGTCAGGGAGAAGCTTTTCCACCACTTGCCCTCATGGTTAACACTTTGGCAGTTCCCTTTCATTGAGGGAATGGTTCAGGGTCTCAGTTTCATGCAGAGATTAGTTACAGTTACCTATCTGGAGTTGGTCCAAGGTTTTCTCTCCTATTCTTGTGAATATTAAAACCCCCAACACCTGGGGCTTATATCTGTATTAATATCCCTGCAGGGCTGCTACAGCTTTAGCTCACAAGCTTACTCACTCCTCTGTCTTCTTGCTGCTTGAACCCCAGAAGGCTTATATATCAAAGAGAAAATCAAAAAATGAATACTGAATGCAACTCAAACCTAGTACCTAACCATTCTAAAAAATTCAGTATTTTCAGGAAGGAGAGGCTTTTATAGACCTGCTAAGTTCTGAGCTCCTCTAAGATGCTGCTACACTTAACATAGTGTGCTAATACAGGGCACTTAAATTCAGATAACCTAACTATTTATAGTTGTGTGTTCAAAGATAAACTCCACATAAATCTCTAATAAATCTATTCTTACATAAACGACATTCAAATTTACTATGGAAAGTCCTACAGAAAGAAATTTGTAAATATAATCTTAAAAAGTTTCTAAATGTTTGTTGAGTAAAAAGAAAGAGTAACTATGCCAATGCATGACTTTATTTTAAATAAAAAATAAAACTCTTTTCCACAGTTATTTCAAACCCTATTCCATGACCAAATCTAATATAAGGAAAAGAGAGTGTTTCATATATAAATGAAATAAAAGTGACAAGGAATCAAAATGTACACCCTAAGCTAAGTACAACTCTAACCTGCAGATTGTTCAGAGGTTCCATCTTCATGACTGGGCCCAAGGTGTTGAGAGGCAGGGAGACGTCAATGCTCTGGTTTGGCATCAGTGGTGTATGGATGGCCAGAGGAGTGCTGGGGATGACACCAAAGCTAGGAAAGAGGATGAAGAAATCCCAGAGATTAATCAGGAGGCAGGATTTAGACACACCTTTGGATTTTACTTCATTTGAAGGAAACATAATTTTTAATAAATTAAGTGGAAGGAAAAGCAGGAACCAATGTGATCAATTCTAATCTCCTGTAACATTGGTTACAAAAAAACCTCTGTTTTCCATTAAGGGGACTTGAGGAAGGAGAAAACATTGCTACTGCTATGATTCTGAAAGTTTCTTAATTGTACCAATGTCACTAGAGGGACAGGTTAAGTATTGTTTATTTTTATCTTTCCTTAGATAATCTTTGGGAGAAAGAAGATACCTACCCTATGAAGTACAATAAACTTATTATTAAATTAGCTTGACTACTTGCCTGAGCATTCCAGAGGATTATTTACTGGTAACTCATTTTCTTTCTTTTCTTTTCACTTACATAGGACACAATCATTGGGAAGAGACAGTCTAAGTAAAACAAATGATTGGCTTAAACATTCCAAAGGATTAGGTAAAGTTATAGAACCAGATCTGGTCACTTTCTAAACCTAAGGCAGGAAGTGAGTACACCCACCAATTTACTTCTCAGCAAAGTCTGTCCAATAATAATACAAGAATAGTGAAGAGATGGGAGGAGCCTGAGTCTGAAGTTACATAAAAAACAAAAACATATCAGGAAGGACAGACATGTCTTATGCCCAAGAAACAGAGTAAAATTTCAAAAAAGATGGAGCAGAAAGGGAAAAATGGGCCTATAGGTATAATAAACAAACGAGTGATATAAATTTATATTGAATTTACATTCTAATTAGCCTCAGGAAGGAAGATGGGGCTATAATATTTATTTTTAAAAACTATAGAGTTTATATAGGAAGTATCTCTTTCAAGAGTCAGAGGATGACAGAAGAAATATTTTCCTTTTCTCAGATAAATTATAGAGTACAAAATGTAACAATGAAATGATCCTGGGAACACACATTCATTTTGGCATAACATTGATAGGTCAAAAAAACATTTTACTCTTTTGATTTGCTTTCATGGTCAGTGCTCTGAGATCAAAAAGGGAACAACACAGAAGTGAGGTGAAGAAAGAAGGTGGAAAGTTCCGAGGGTGGCTCAGAGATGACAGAGCTCAAAAAACATCACTTCTAATGGGAAAACAAACATCTTGGAAGACAAGGCTGTGTTCCTTAGAGGCAGAGACCAGTAAAACAATCTGTAGAGCTCAGGACTGAAATTAAAAAGTCTTGAATAAAGTCAGTTCTGAGATGCAAAGGAGTTATGGCTACACCATAGTAAAGTAGGGAGAGTTCTTAAGCAGTAAAGCCTAAAAATCACTCTGACTCATCTTCCTCTTTTACAGGAACCTTCTGCTAATAGCTGGTCCTGCACATCTCAACTCATTCAAATATGAGTATCAAAATGGTATAAATATTCAAAGACACTATTATTAAAAAACGGAAAAACAGCAGAACTTATTGACAAACAAAACATACTTGAAAATAATCTGCCATTAAAACAACTGAAATTATGAAACATTTATGCATGAAGTTAAGGGCAAAATGAAGCAATTGCTATTACCAAAGAACACCCAAAAGTGAAGGAAGCACCTGGGGAAGAGGTGACCAGACAATAGAAGGTGAAGGAGAGCCAAAAAAACGCAGGAAAGAAACAATAATAAGTCCTGTCAGAAATGAAGTAAATTACCTCACTAACACAGATGCAAAAAGTTTCTCAACAAAATTTTAACAAAGCAAACCCAGCAATACAAAAAAAAAAAAAAAAGATAATATATCCCAACCAAATAGGATACATATTGGTGTAATACTAGAAAAATCAATCACTGTAATCTGTCATTTCAGTAAACTAAAAAAGAACCACATGATCTCAAAAATGCAGAAGCACCTGACAAAATTTAATACGACTCACAATAAAACTCAAAATTTAATACTCACTTATAATAAAATTCACTGAAACAGAAATCCCTCAACATCCATGAAAACCCTACAGCTAACACTGCACTTAATGGTGCAAGACTGAAGGCTTTCTCCCACAGAATTAGGACATGGCAAAGATATCCCTTCTTACCACTTCTACTTCTACTCAACATTTACTGTATATCCTAGTTAGTATAATCAGGCAAGAAAAAGAAAAGGAAAAAATGAAACTCCCTATTCATAGATAACATGACTTGTCTATGTAGAAAACCATAGAGTCTACAAAAAGGCCACTGGAATAAGTGAGTTTAACAAAATTGCAAGATACACGTTTAATGTACAAAAGTTCTATTTTTATATACCAGCAATAAATACTAAAATGAAAAAAGCCATTTACTATAATATCAAAACTACAAAATACTTAAATGTGACAAAAGATGTACAAGATCTATACGTGAAAAATTAAACACTGCAGAGAGAAGTTAAAGACAACCCAGATAAATGAAAGATAAAGCATGCTGATGGATTATAAGACTCAACACTGTCTGATGTCAGTTCTCCCCCAAACTGATTACATACTCACAGCAGGCAAAGGACCTAGAATTGATCAAACAATTTTTGAAAAACAAAAAGCTGAAGTGTTCATACTATCTGATTTCAAGACTTACTGTGGAAAAAAACTCTTATTTTACACCATTTTTAAAACTTATCTCAAAATGGGTTTTAAAAGTAAATGTAGGAGCAAAATCTATAATACATCTATTAAAAAATGTAGAAAAAAATCTTTGTAGCCATGGTTCAGGCTCATATTTCTTAGAACACAGAAAACATAAGCCATGAAAAGAAAAAATAGTAAATGAACTTTAGTTAAATAAAAAACTTTTGCTTTTTGAAGGATACATTTAAGAAAATATAAAGGCAAGTCACAGACTGGGAGAAAGTATTTGCAGGATATACACATATGACAAAGGACTTATATTCAGAACATATAAAGGACTTTTACTTGATAATAAGACCAACAATCAAAATAAAAAACAGTAGAGATTTGAACAGATACTTTACCAAAGATATGTAAGAATGGTCAATAAGCTTATGAAAAAAAATGCTTAACATCATTAGTCATTAGGGAAATGCAAATTAAAATGAGTACTACTATACACATCTATAAGAATAGCTAAAAGTTGTGAGGTTATGGAACAGCTGGACTCTCACACTTATCATAATGACCCAGCCATACCACTGCAAGGTGTTTTTTCAGGAAAGCTGAAAATATCCACACAGACTTGTACATTCATAGCAGCTTTAGTCATAAAGATAAAACTGGAAACAGCCCCCAATTCCAACAACTGGTGAAAAGATAAACAAACTGTGGTATATTCATCAATGGAATACCACTGAGCGATAAAATGAAACAGATTACTGATACATCTCAAAACATTATGCTAAGCAAAAGAAACCAAATAAAAAGACTCCATACTATGTGATTTCATTTACAAAAAATTATAGAAAAGGCACAATTACAGAGGCAGAGACAGAGCTACAAAGAACAAGAGACACTGTAGTAATAAAAACAGTAAGAGCTAAAGAATAAAAATGCGAAAAAACAAGTAACATAAAACAAGTGAGAGAGAAAAAGATCACCATCACCCATGAAGCACTCATGCCAGATGATCAAGTCTAAATCTGATCAAGCCTACATATGTGCCTCCAATTTACCAATGTAATCAGCAAAATCTATACTGTGGGAAGCTCGACAGATAAAAGACTTAAATTTCTTCTACAAATAAATTTGAAGAAAGAAAAAAGAGGAAGAAACCCTAGGTTAAAAGATACTTAAGACACTTACCGACCAATTGGACTATATATGACCCTGTTCAGACAACACAAACTGTACAAAAACATTAGACAACTGAAAATCCATTAACTGGATGTCTGATGACATTAAATAATTCCATGATATTAAATCATTTTGTGGTAAGATAATAGTGCTATGGTTATGGGTAAAAAAAGATAATGAAATATATATTGTAATACTTATAAATAAGAACAGATTAGAGAGAAAAATAGTACATATAAAAAAAGACAAAGAAGAGCCAATAAATGCATACTTCCCCAGAGAAGAAATTCTAAACAATAAACAATGTAGAAGTTTAAACATATAAACCCTGAAAACTTTCCTGAAGTAAAAGACTTCAATGTACATACTGAAAGGACACAACTTATTCTAGGAAAACAAACCTAGACTGGTCAACACTGGGAATATCCTTGTAAAATTACTGGATTTCAAAACGTTGGGCAGCCAGACAAAATAGTCAACTCACTTATAAGGGGAAAAATCAGGCTGGCAACTGACTTCTGCAGGCATATTCAATGACCAAAGCCACTGGAGTAAAACACTTGAAAGGGTTTGAGTCAAGAATTTTCAAGTATAAAGGTCACAGTTTTGACCATGGAAGAACTCAAGGCTTGTTGTTCAAATGAGACCTTTTTGAGGAACATACCAGAAGACATCTAAGAAATCACAGCAGAAACTTAAACCAAAAGGTTGGCAGTAAGCACAAATCCAAGGCAAAACAAAGATGAGGATAAAGGTGAGAGAATGAAATGGAGAAATGTTACAATTTACAAAAATGAGAGGAAAAGAGGGGAAGTGGATGAAAAGCTCTTGCCCTCATCTGTCGTAACTGGAGGTCAAAGATGACAAATCAAATAAAGTTTAAGCAAATTTAAAAAAGGGTACAAAAGAAAATTCAAAGAAAGATGGTACTATTGACACTGGGCAATGGGGGTAGGGAGAAGATATGTTACTCACAGTAGTAAATCAATAGGCTATAGAAAGTAGGGACTAAGGGCATTTTAAACTTTTAAGTATCAGACTACTTAAAGAAAAAAGGACAAATAAAAATGAAGGTATAAAGGAAGGCTATGCAGACTGCCTTTATTACAACAGATTCCCCCCACAGCCCTGGCCAAAACTGGCTGGAAAGAGAAGTGGCTTGACAGAAGGAAACACAAGACTTTCTACTTAGGTGATTTCTAATGTGCCAAATTTTCAAATCCAGGGTACAAAAGCTATTTCCCAATGATTAGAAATAAGTAAGAGAGTCACTGATGGAAATTATCATTGACAAATTTTATTAAATCTGCTTTAAGGATCTAATTACTACTTCAGTAGGAACATGTATGGATATCTTTTATTTATGAATATGAACAGACCTGCCAAGAAGTGTAGCAACCAGTTTCTGAACCACAAAGTTTAATAAAAAAACCAGTGGTGTTTCAGAACTGTAAGACATTTTACTTTTTCATGCTCTGTTCCTTATTAAGGCAGTAAATTCATTGCTTAAAGCAGACTGTCAGCCCAGATGTGACTATTCAGATAATGGGTATACTGTCTTCCCTATTTTTGACATCAACCAAAGTATGTTCATTTCTTCCCACCAAAATGTAAGCTTTGGACTCTGCTTCAGACCGTGAAACATCTGGCACACAGATGCTAAACAATCAGTTGATTGAATAAATGGATTTCAATTAAAGTGTTTTTAATAAACTAGTTTACTAATAATATTCTAGTCTTAGAATCCTTTAAGAAAGCAGTAAATAAGTTCTGGTTTTCTCACTCCATAATGGAAGAGTTTCCCAACAAAACCCTCTAGGGCCTCCAGAAATGAAGCTGACAACTGAAGAGACAGATGTGCAGGAGCCAACACCCTCTACATCCAGCATCCTCTGACGTCAGGGAGAGTTTTTATCCGCTGTTAAATGGAATGTTGTCTTTTTGGACACAGGTACATTGTTTCAGGATTAAGGTGGGGAATCAGATTTCTTACCTATTCTTGTTGAACTGAATTGCAAAATCTGTCATGTGCTGCAGAGCTTTGTTGGTGAAGTTCATTTCCATATAGATGTGCCCTTGGCGGTGAGTAAATGTTCCAGAAATCTCCAAGCCTTTAGCTTTTACTGCAGGCAGCCAGACCTGAAACACAGTAGAAAGCCCAAAGGAACCAGACAAGATTTATCTCAATACTATTTAAAAAAAATAAATAATGATTAAATTAAGATTTCCCATCCTTTAGAAAACATGGTGATTTTTACACCATACCTATCAAATCAGATGCAAAAAGCTCTGGATAAAGTCAAACTTTATTTGAGATCATTCCCAATCATTTAAGAGTCAATAAACCATATATATATATTTGCTAATAGCTTTGGTAAAAGGCTTATTAAGAGGCAAAAAACGGAATCTACTAATAAAAATAGCATGTCTATAGCTTTGAAGACTTTATCATTACCAAAACTATCATCAATAATCTCCTTGAGGGTAAGGACGCTTAAATAATTTGAACGCCTATTCTCTGTAATTCATTCACAACCCACGCCTGTCCCCAGACCTGTGGTACTCCTGGACTCTACCAGTTAATTAAAAAGAAAAATCAGGGAATTTACTGCTCTGATTATGTAAGACAGAATATCAAAGAGTCAGCAGATGGTGAATAAATATGAGAATGTACCTAGCCACAATGAAGAAAAAGAAAAGGAAAGGGGAGGAGAAAGTGGGGAGAGGCAAGAAGGAAGGAAGAAAATGAAATCAAATAACCAACCAGAAGATATTACCAGGGCAGGGCATACATACATAAGGACATTACTGTGACATTGTAGTAACAAAAGCGGGGTTTGGGATTGGGAGATGGGGAGTAGAACCAGGAAAAAACCTCAATCCCCACCCTCAGAATGATTAAGTTGTGGCACATCAGGACAGTGGATACAGCCACTCAAAAGAAGGTGGCAGAGAAAAAACAAGGTGCAAACCACTGTACCTCATTAACAAGTGTTTTTTAAGGAAACAAACATAGGTATATACATGACCTTTTTCTTCTGAAAGGACACACAAGAAAAAAGTTGCCATCTATGGGAAACTGGGGACAGAAACAGAGTTTTCCAGCTGATAATTTCTACATGATTTAAATGTCATTTGTATGTATTCTTTAATGTTAGTAAACAAGTACATTAGAAAACCTCTTAATCAATAATTAAAAATCTGTGGAGATAATATCCAACACAGTAATCTTACAACAAAGCTACTGAGTTCTGCCAAAACGCTATGGCTCAGTTTTGAACCACATTTTTGGTTACTCTATGTAATGGCTGTGTCAACAAAGTTAAGACTCCTAGAATGGACCACCGTTCTACATTTCTGTAGCACACAATCCCACACAGAGATGAGCAGGCAGAATTTGGGAAACAATTAACCGTGTTTTAAGTCCCTCAAAAAGGCAAAGTTACAAAAATCCGACCCTAGCCTGTATGGTACTACCCCCAAAGGCCAAAATAAGCTTCATTTATAGGGAACTTCCCCTCTTGACCTTAGATCAGTGGAAGTTATATAAATGTTAGAAGCTAAGTAATCCAGATCCTACACATTAAGAAAGTGTGCTTTCCCACTATTTACAATAGCCAAGATTTGGAAGCAACCTAAATGTCTATCAGTAGATGAATGGATAAAGAACATGTGGTACATATACACAATGGAGTATTATTCAGCCATAAAAAGAACACAAATCCTACCATTTGCAACAACATGGATGAAGCTGGAGGGTATTATATTTACTGAAATAAGCTACATGGAGAAAGACAAGTACCAAATGATTTCACTCATTTGTGGAGCATGAAAACAAAACAAAACTGAAGGAACTAAACAGCAGACTTACAGACTCTGAGAAGGGACTAGTGGTTACCAAAGGGGAGGGGTTGGGGAGGGAGAAGGGGATTAAGGGGCACTATAATTCACAATCACAATATAGGTAGGTCACTGGGAAGGGACTACAGCATGGAGAAGACAAGTAATGACACTATAGCATCTTACTACACTGATAGACAGTGACTGCAATGGATGGTGGTGGTGGGGTTGAGGACTTGCTAATATGGGTGAATGTTGAAACCACAATGTTGATGTGAAACCTTCATAAGATTGTGTATCAATGATACTTTAATAAAAAAAAATAAAAGAAGAAAATGAAAAAAGAACATATGCTCTACTTACAGCCTTAGGAACCACATATCCACCAGGTGCCATGCCTATCCCTGTGGAGAGTTCAAATAGGTCATTCAGACCACTGCTGACCACAGCAGGCGTAGGGGAAGGAGCAAAGGTTGCAGGCACTGATGATGGGATGAAGGATTGTCCCACCTGCAGAGAAAGAGTGGGGAGAGATTAGGAGGAACAGATTAGTCTTTAAAATGTTATTTTATATTTTAGTAGTACTGATAAATCACTAAGAACACACCATAATCATGACACTTTCAGGAGCTGAGTTAGTATACTGTCTTTTTAATCATCATGGTTATTTTTTCATCATTGATAAAACATTCTTTGAAAGTTCTATAAAGAGAGAATAATCAGTAGGATCAGGAATATAGTGATCCAAGATCTTTTCTGTTTGTTTCCAATTTTAGCTTCCATGATTCTGTGCAAAAGGCCTATAGGTACCCTAATGAAGGGGAAGTTTGTTTCTACAGAAAGAAGGAGAAACATCCAACTTAGAGCATAGTTCCATTTCCACTTGGGTCCAGGCAAGTCTTACTTCCCATTTAGGCATAAATATTTAGTAGGAAACTCTCCTGGGGGGAGATGGATATTCACACACCCCCAAACTCACGTACAAGGAGAATCTCACTCTGAATCCAGCTCAAGTTATTTCTAGATGGCACTACAGAGTAAGAGCATTCTCCAGCCAAGATGGGAGGTCCGTTTCCTCCAGCTCTTTAATGTCAGGAAGACAAAGATCTCTGCAGACACCAGAGCACCAATTCCCTAAAGACATCCCTATACCACAGGTGGTATATGACTCCAAAGATTCCAAGTAACCCTATGCCACTTTCTACTCTTCTTATACTGCTATAGAGGTTTTGGTGTACAGTGCTAGATAGCAGCCGTGGCTGGTCTGAGAATGTGTGTAGAGGAAAAGCATCAAACAGGGGGCATCCCATGGTGAAAAAAACGATGGCACTTACTGCCGGACTTCCTCCAATGCCCCCGCCAAGGTCACTGCCAAGCTGAAAGAGAGAAAGGAGAGAGAGAGGAGAGAGGTAGAGTTCATTTAACTAAGTACTAGATGCCCATATAGAATCTGTAAATTGCCCTGCCAGGTTGCTGGGAATACATGATATTCAATGTGACTCGCAAAGCCTAAAGAAATTCTAGACTGCAAAGCAACATGTCCTAGGGGAACTGAGTAGTGGTAGTGTGGTTATGTGGGAGTTTTGAGAAAATGTGGAAAGAAGATGGAGCTGAAACATCTCAGGGATGTCTCAGATCCAATCTTTCCACTGGGGTACATAGACACAAACCCAAACAGGATTTAAAGAGTTTACAAATTCCAAGAAACCCTGTCTCCAAGCAGTAGTGTTTTGAATATGTTTTGTTTTTTCTTTAAAAGAAAATGTAAGGGAGGAAAAACAGAAAAGCAAAGAAAAACTAAAATGTGCTTTGATCTACAAAACCTGCTGCCCCACTGAGAAGGTGGGAACAAACTGGTACTCAGTGCAGTTTCAAGCTTCAAAAATTATACATGGAACAAGAGTGGTTTTTAGAGGTTAGAACTTTCCTAAGAGAGAAAACAGCTGGGACAGGAAGATGCCTGGGGAAGAAGTGGGAAGGCATATGATGCTTCTAATCGCTCTCACAGTCAGTAATACTAAGGAGAAATGCTGTGATGTACTTGGAGTAGATCATTTAAAAGGATGCCAACTTTAGAGAATTAGACTAACTTAATTAGGAAGTGACAGGAAAATAATTCCACATGGTCTGAGTCTTGCCTGTTTTTCCTCAGGGCTCTGGCATAATTCACCCTGAAGCCAGTCTTACATGACAGAAGCATTACTGCTGAAGAACGAGGCCTAGAACAGCTAGCATGGAGAAAACATAAACACATATACACAGCTGATGGCACTGTTTAAAAAGCAAACACCAACTTTTTTGTTATAGTTCCCCATGTGCCTCTTTTCTAGTTCGCACTGTGCATCTACAATTCCCTTTCATATTGCTAAATGCTTTGTGTGCTTAGAAAGCATTGTCTGTCATTTAGAGGTAAAATTTGGAGATTTTTGTGCTGCAGTTGGGTTAAAAACAAGATTACATTGGGTCTTCAGGATTTGAGAAAGAGATTTATCTTCTCAATAAACAGATAGAAAAAATGAGGTCACCAAAATCTAAAAAACAACTATACTGTAACAGTAAGCCTAAGACAAAATTATGTTTCCACCATGGCACAAAAGAGCCCAGAACTGACATTAATAAGCACACTCTGCACTAAGCTACAGAGCATTCCAAATCTCAAAGAGCCAACATTTCCTGAAGACAACTTAATGGCTGGACATGAGAAAAGAACCATATGTGCTAACAAAAAAAAAGGTAATCAAAACTAAGAATCTGAATAAATGGAAAAACATGAAAGCAAACAGAGAAGACATTATATATCTGCTTTCTCATAAGTATGACTTCTGAAAAGCATGAAATTCCTTTTATTCAACCAAATTTATATAACATTTACTGGATACAAGGCACTATGGGGAATGTAAAGGCGCCAAGGAATACACGGACGAGTAAGACACAAGCTTTGCAAACTGACAGGAGAAATAAAATAAATGCAAACCATACAGAATATACTAAAGTAAAAAGAAAAAAACGTTCTGAAGGGAAAAGCTTCTTTTTGGATGAAGGATAATGAAAATAAGCTTCAAAGAGGTGGTAGTGTAGGATTATAAAAAGCACATGGGTGGGGGGAGAGTTATTTCTCAAAAAGCATGAATAAAAGCATAAATAAAAGTATGATCAAGAAGAATGAGTGATCCAAGTAGACTAGAGCACAGGGTAGATAAGTGATAAAAAAGAAATTCAGAAAGTTTGCAAAGACAGGCTAACTACAGGAGGTCTTCAGTTTCTATTTTCTCCTTCATAAAAAATCTACAGGTTTCTTAGAGTAAGATTCAAACTTTCTAAGAGTACTAATAACTACTTCAATTGTGTGCCAATAATTACGGATAATATTTTCAACCTTGGACACAGTAGAATCAATCACCTGTGTGGGGGGGGGTGGGGGGGGGGCACTTAAAGAAAACTGATGCCTGAGTCTCACCTCCCAGAAATAATAATTTAATTGTTCTGGGGTGTAGCCTTTTGAAAAGTTCTCCGAGTGATTCTAATGTATAGCTAAAGTCGAAAACCACTGACTTGGAGAATTAAGTAACATTTGGAATCGGACAAGATTTATCTGTTCAGAAATAACTTTGGATCTAACTCCTGGATAAAAAGGAAGCTAGAACTTGAGCTGAAAAAGCCTTTCTAAGGAAAGGCAGAAGCAAAATGTCTCATTTGTCCTGATGTCTGTATCTGGTTTTATGACTTTCTGATGGGCTTACCCATCTCACCCCAACCACTCCTTATAATCCAAGCTTAAGAGATGGAATTCTTTATGGACCCACTTGATGGCAAAAAAGAAAAAAATGCCCTGAAAGAAAAACAGCAGTATATATTTAGCACCAAATATGTTAAACTCAATAAAAAGCACTGAGAAAAGGCACTCACTAGTGGTATTATTTCCAAAGGAAATAAAGCCCATTTATGGCCCTTATTTTCCTAGATTTTATTCTTATCATCTTTCAATATTATTTGAGAATTATCTTAGCTGGACAAAATCTGGATGTACTCTCCTTCCCACACTGCTTGCCAATTTTATTCAAAGCCATGGATGAAATGAAAGGCAATCCTGATACTCCTGTTCAGTGTATCAGAGAGAAGTCAGCTTCAACTCAGAATCAAGAACTCTGACTGTACAGACACAAGATTCAAAGGGTATTAGAAACAGGAAGCCAGAAATATAAAGGTTCACCTAACTCTGCTATGCCTAGAGAACAAAGGAAACAGACAATTTCAATATATAACTAGCAAAACTACAGCTTACTCAGACTTTATTCAGCATCTTTCACTTTGACTGCAAAGGTTCCTAAGGGAGGTGATTATCTCCCTCTTTGAAAATATGACAAAGGTGACAGGACAGTGATGGGCAAGAGTGACTAACAGTAATGTCAGCAAGGATGGGTGCCCACTACCCAGTGAGGGGCCTCTCCTTTCCACAGTAACAAGCAGGATGGTGCAGACATCAATCCAAGGAAAAAAAGAAAAAGCTAGAAAGTTGCTATCATGTTGGCCTGAGACTAGCTATTAAAAATTTCAGTTTACTGACTGGTATAATCTGGAGTCAGACAAGATTCTTATGTTTGGTCATACTTATCAGATAGGGTACAAAATCAGTCAAGCTAGAACTTGTAAAAATTCAGTGGTATCTGTTGTCCAGTGAGCCCGCAGGAGTTGAGTGAAAAGGGGTTAGGTGAGCAGGGCATGGCTAGTCTCAAAATTAGATGTCTAGATACTGTGTGCAGTTTTTAATTTTTTACTTATTTTTTTAATTGAAATTTAGTTGACATAAAGTTATTAGTTTTAGGTGTACCACACAGTGGTTTGACATTTATATACATTAAGAAATGCTCATCATAGTAGGGTAGTTACCATCAGTCACCATCCAAAGTTATTACATTATTACTGATGACATTCCCTATGCTGTACTTTACATTCCTATGACTTATCTTGTAACTGGACATTTGCACCTCTTGATTCCCTTCACCTACTTCACCCATCCCTTCAACCCCCTCCCCTCTGACAAGCCCCAGTTTGTTCTCTGTATTTATGAGTCTGTTTCTGTTTTATTTCCTCATTTATTTTGTTTTTCAGATTCCACATGTAGGTGAAATCATATGGTGTCTTTGTCTTAGTTCACTTTGTGTAATATCCTCTAGGTCCACTGATGGTGCCACAAATGGCAAGATTTCATTCTTTTTTTTATGGCTAATACTCCACTGTATGAACATACCACATTTTCTTTGTCCATTCACGTATGAATGGGCACTTAGGTTGCTTCCATATCTTGGCTGGTATAAATAATGCTGCAATGAACATAGGAGTGCATGCATCGTCTCAAATCAGTGTTTTTGTTTTCTTCAGGTAAATACCCAGAAGTGAAATTGCTGGATCATGTATTACCTCTTTTTTTAATTTTTTGAGGAACCTCCATATTGTATTCCATACTGGCTGTACCAATTTACATTCCAACCAACACTGCACAGGGGGTTCCCTTTTCTCCACATCATCATCAACACTTTACTATTTCTTGTCTTTTGATATTAGCCATTCTGACAGGTGTGAGATGATGCCTCGTGTGGTTTTGATTTGCATTTCCCTGATAATTAGTGATGTTGAGCATCTTTTCATGTGTCTGTTGGCCATGTGTATGTCTTCTTTGGAAAAACATCTACTCAGGTTCTCTCCCATTTTTTAGTGGGAGTGCTTTTTTTTTGATATTGAGTTGTATGAGTTCTCTATATATTTTGGATATTAACTTCTTATTGGATATATCATTTGCAAATATACTCTCTCATTTAGTAGGTTGCCTTTTTGTTCTGTTATGGTTTCCTTCACCGTGAAAAAGCTTTTAACTTTGATGTAGTCCCATTTGTTTATTTTTTTGGTCCCTTGCCTGAGAAGACAGATCCAAAAAAATATTTAAGACCAATGTCCAAGAGTTTAATGCCTATGTCTTCTTCTATGAGTTTTATGGTTTCATGTTTTATATTTAGGTCTTTAATTCATTTTGAGTTTACTTATGTATACAGTGTGAGACATGGTCAAATTTCATTCTTTTGCATGTGGCTGTCCAGTTTTCCCAATACCATTTATTGAAGATTCTGTTTTCTCCATTGTATATTCTTGCCTCCTCTGTCACGGACAAATTGACCATAAAAGTGTGGGTTTATTTCTGGGCTCTCTACTCTTTTCCACTGATCTATGTGTCTACTTTTGTGCTAGTACCATACTGTTTTGATTACTATAAAACTGTAGTATAATTTGAAACCTGGGATTATGATAGACACCTCCAAGCTTTGCTCTTCTTTTTCAAGATTGCTTTGGCTATTTGGGGTCTTTTGTGGATCCATACAAATTTCAGGGTTATCTGTTCTAGCTCTGTGAAAAATACTTTTGGTGTTTTGACAAGGATTGCACTGAATCTGAAGACTGCTTTGGGTACTATAAACATTTTAAAAATATTAATTTTTCCAACCCATCAATCCATGAGCATAGCATATGTTTCCATTTATTTTTGTCATTTTCAATTTCTTTCATTAACATCTTACAGTTTTTAGAGTGCAGGCCTTCTTTCATCTTTTACCTTAAATTAATTCCTAGACATTTTATTCTTTTTGATGCAATTATAAATGGGATTGTTTTAATTTTTTCCTGCTAGTTCAATATTAGAATATAGGAATGCAACTTATTTCTGTAGACACCATATTTTAAGTGTCTCTTGAAACTGTCCACTTCCCATTGTTCCCAGGATTGTCTTACTGAGGCTGCTATTTTCTCCATGAAGGAAATAATGTCAACTACAGCCACCTAAATGAGGATACAGGAAGATAAAGGAAGGAGAGGTACCAGTTTCAGGAAAAGAATTGCTGAAAATTGAGCAGAATTTTCCTAAGGTCTGTAGCTGATACCCAAGTCCAAATTTTCTGCTGGTGGTAGTTTCACAGTCCCCAGTCTAAACCATAGCAGTTTTAAGTCACTAAATGGCACTGAAAATAGTATCTGGCTACTACCAAAGAGTGGCCACTTTACCATGCCTGAAGTAATACTGAATGGGGCTCAGCTCATGTTGAACTACATAATGTGTCACTACATTGTCAATTCAGTAACTGGATGGAAGGCAGTTGACTTCATGATGATGTATCGTAACTTACAGGCTAAAGAGATTTCAGCATGGTTACATGAGTTCTGAGGCAGAGACAGGCTGAGTCAGAAGTCTGAGAGCTGAGTCTACATACAACTCTAGTTCAGCTAGATGACAAAAGGAAACACCCTCATTTAATAGTAGTATGCAAAAAAAAACAGCAGAAATAGAGAAAGAGAACTCAAGACTGAAGTTCTGGAAGGGAAAAAAGTCTACCTGACTCCAAGAAAAAAAAAGTCTTTTATAAAAGATTAACTGAGATGGCCACTAAGTGGACAAAATGAAGAAAGAAAAAACTCCCACAAATGATCATAATGACTGCTCTGGGTTGCCCCTCTGAGGTGTATCTGACCAGTCCAAAGTATATCTTCCTGCTTGTAAAACTATGGGGCTGAGTATCTGAAGACATTCTCTCACTTAGAGGTGTAGCTCTTAAGCTCAGACATTTCTTTGCTGCTGCCTAGAGTTATTACCTCTTATATATGATGCTTTCCAGAACTTATTCATTTGAAGGGAGTCTAAGGAATTTTTCAGATTATATGGCTCACCCACAGATGTTATGCAGGAGTCAAAATGATATAACAGTATACAATTTGCAAATAAAACTTATACCAATAAAACACCACCAGAAACAATAAAACTTATACCAAAATCTTAATGGTATCAAAAACATCTACCTGTGTTTTTCTTATCAGGAGATGCACACCATCTTCTAGGTGAAAGTATGGGTTTCAGCTGTTGGGCTGAATACTCTGACCTTCAAAAAGCTATTCAGAAAAGCATCATAAAGTGCAGCTCATCAAATTAGTGAAAAAAAATCTGTGACCAGATCTGACACAGATCCAAAGTCATTTCTGAACAGATAAATCCTGTCTGGTTCCAAATATTACCTAATCCTCCAAGACAGTGGTTTTCAACTTTATCTATACATTAGAATCACTCGGAGAACTTTTCAAAATTCTGATGCCAGGCTACACCTCAGAACAATTAAACTGCTATTTCTGGGCAGAGAATAGACTTGATGTAGAATAGCATAAACAAGCTGAGATCATACAAAATTAGGGGACTCCTTAACTTGGAGGAAACAAAGGCTTATGTCAAAGAAAAGTAGGGGGCTATAAGAGATTACTTCCTGAGATAGAAGGAAACAATGTGACAAAAATCCTTAGAAGGCCACTATGGTCTCTTAGGTTAAACAGAACTCAATGTTGAATATAGTAAAAATCCACAAGAGAAGCTCTGCATTCTGTTTCAATTTCCCTTGCAGTACTCACGACATGACTATATACTTTGCTTGTCATCAGTCTCCCTCAACTAGAATGTGAGCGTGTAAGGACTCATCACAACCCCAATACATAGAATACAGCCTGACATAGACTGGACTCAAGTATTTATTGAGTGAATGAATGTTCTACTAACCATACAAGCAGGTCTACTAGCAATATTAATTCTCGGGGAAAAAAACTGAAATAAATAATTATTCTATTGAAGGTAATTACCACAAAATGGACAGAAGACCAACAAAATTGTTTCATTAACTGTCCTAGAGCACCATGACTGCATCAACATTGCCAACACATGAACAGAACCAACTGGGGGGAAAAAAGGACTACACCCCAAGCCCAAAGCCCTTTCTAAAGAGTGAATGCATTGTCTGAGCAGTTTTGACAGGCAGTTTTCAAAACAAGAATGCCCTGTGCATCATTTACTTGCCCTGAAAGTACTGATACTTTCTATCACAGCACACTACCAAATGAATGGGATGATGTGATTTTGCCGCTCTACTTAAAAGAGGGCAAGATGAATAATCTTTTGCTTGCTTCAAGACAGATGTGTAAACTTACCTAGTCCCTCTTTTCATGAATGAACATACATCTACAGTCCTTCCTAAACTTGCATGTGCCTCCTAGTGGTATGCTAGTCCAAACTCATATACCCAGTGCACCTGGCAGGTTCAGTGTGGAGAGGCCTAGGGCAAACAAGACTTTTATCTTAAACACTCATGCAATTTTATGTTCTAAGCTTTGACATGACTCTGTTTACGTGCCTGTGTACATTCTGCTGGGCATTCCAGAGATTGTGTACCCCAGTTAGAGAAGGACCAATATTAAGTGGGACTGGACTCTATTCTAGAAGATGACAATAATAAACAAACTGAAGGAACCAGAGGATAGTGGAAGGACTATAAACTTTGAAGTTTTGAAGAAATCCTGGATTCAGATCCTGACTCTGAGACTTCCTTGACATGTGACCTTCAGTTTTCTGTAAAATGGGCCCAGTACCCAAAACCTTGGAGGGTTATTTTGAGGATTAGAAATTACAAAAGTTCTAGCACAGGTACCGGCACAGAAAAAGGCACTCAGTATTTGGTAATTATCCCCAAAACTGTCTGAGGCAAGCCTTGACTAAATCTATGTATTGACAAAAAGATAGTGGTTACAGAAGCCACACAGAAGAATTTACCAGGCAAAACTGAGCTACAATTTACAACAATCTTTCCACCACACCACTAACTCTAAAACAAGCTCTTTAGTCACTGGAAATTACTTCCAGGAGAAGAAATATGAAGATGTAAAACTAGTATGTACAAGGGACTTTCTGTGAGCTAAAAAAACTCAAAATTATTAAAATAGTTCATGACTTAAAATACCTGAAAGGTAAAAACCTGAAGAAACAGGGTGCAAAGTTTTGCAAACATACACAGGAATCAGGGAAAGGCAGTTTCTCCTCTATCCCACTCTATTCTAGCTGGCCACACCGAGAGCACATTTCTCTGGCAGGAAACCCTTTGTGAGCATACAGAAAGGGCACCCTGGATAATACTTTCTTTCCATTTTTGTACAATTGCACCATTTATCTAACTAGAATAATGCACAGCACCTTGGACGAACAAAAAGGCCATAATTTAGCCAACGTCTCTGCTGACAGCCTGAAAGTAAAGGCAATGAACAATCAGGATTCGATTTACTTTAGTGATCCTCACAGATGTCAGATTTATTAGCACATGGTGTGTCTTTGTAACATGAATGCAAGAGTTACGCACATGGGCATTTGGTCACCTCCCACAGTACACCAAATCAGAAAGATCTGCATTGTCAGGAAAGACATACTACCCACAAGGAGCACTTTCTCAGATTTGGTATCAGAGCCAGTAAAAGACCCATGTCTGGCTTCCAAAACAAAGAAACTAAAAATCTCAAATAACTACATTTTTGCAAGCCTACATTTAAATAGTATGCTATCATGTTCTACAAGTAGACCAGACTAAACATTGTTTCACTACCAGAATTCATTCCACATCAAGTTTATACTTGATGTTAAGTATAAATTTAAATGACAACTAAGTTTATACTAACAGAAAGAGGAAACTATCTGTAGAGTTCAAGCACAAGAGAATATGCTAAAGGGCAAGTACAAACTAAGGATGAGGATATTCCAGAAAGGAGACTGAAAAGAATATGTCAAAAATCTATTTTTATTTGAGTCCTGTGACTGAGAAACATTCCACGTAAAAAATCTGAATCTCTTCTTAAATCAATGATTTTCAAAGGTGCCTGCCTTAAAATAAGGCACATTAATAATTACTTGGGAGGCATGGTGTGTGTCTTCTTTACACCACGGCAATACCTCCATCTCACAACTGTTACTGAGTCACTATTACTGTTATTAAGTCAGTATTATTAACAGAAGGAAGCTGGAGCCTTCAGGTACATTGTGGTAAATAATGACGATGATAATGAATAAACTGCTATTTCCTGAATGACCAGAAAAAGCATAATTCACTAAATCTTAAAATCTAACAAGTGAAATAATGACAGAGGGTGAAGAAGATCTAATGCAAGGATCACCAGGATATGAAAAAGGAAGAATAAGAGTATCAGTTAGTGAATATCAAGTTTTAAAACGGAGGACCAGAAAATGAGTAGATAATCCAAAATACAAAACAATATTCAGTCTCCAATTACAGGAAGTGAGCAAGGTTTTGTAAAAAGAACCCTAGGACAGAGGAACTAAATCCAAAATAGCCAAATTCAACTTCAGGCCAATTTCTGATAGGCTGGACCACATAACAGCAAATCATAATGGAGAACAGTCCAGGGTGGGGAGTATGGTACGAGACAGGACAGACACAAAGGTAAAGTCAGAGAGGTCTGTTTTTGTACCAGGTACCAAAGATGCTCACCTGAATTTTATAAACAAGTGTAAATATTGTCTTGAATTACAGATCAATTTTTAACATCTCTACCTAACTCCATTTGGAGTTTTATTTGGCTCAATGTTCTCAACCTCAGCTGCAAATTTAAAATAGCTTGGGTATCCTTAAAATACCAATGTCTAGGTCCTGTCTCCCAAAAATTCTGTTTAACTGTTCTAGGGTTGGGCCTAAACACTAGTAGTATTTTTTTTGTATGGTACTGATGTGGGACTAATTACACAGCTAGAGTTTTAAAACCATAGAGCCTGAAATAAAAGGTAAGCAGCGGCCATGCTTCAGTGGCGGCACAACACTGACCTCCACGGGTAAGGTTCTGAAACCAATGATGAAATCAGCATGTCTTGAGACCTTGTTGGTAGTCTTTCTGAAACGAACACTGCGGTAACCTGAGTCATGCTGTTTGCCAGATAATCTTTTAACTCTAATCCAGGCCAAATGGGGGTCTGGGTCAAATTTTACCACTCCTAGCAACACTATTCTTCCTAGAGAGTAAAAAAAGATCTCTGACAAAATAATTTCAAGAGTTTCTTGCCATCCCTCAATTTGGGGCAGAGGAGGGAACCCTCTTTTCAGATTGTGTTCACTGCTTAAGACAAGAGAACAAGGCATCTGAGTTTTCCAATAGCAATAGTTCAAATACCAAACTGAAGTGGTTCACAGTGATTACTGATGTGGTCCATGTACCTAGGATGGGAGTCTGTTAGAAATAGACACTCTGAGGTCTCACCCCAGACCAACTAAACCAGAACCTGTCTTGTACAAGATCTCCAGGAGATTTATATGCATATTATAGTTTCAGAAGCACAGCTGTAAGGCAAGGATGCATTCAAGAAATGGCACTACCTATACAGACTAAGTGAAAACTTTGAGGACTATTTTCCTCTTAAAATAGTTTATGCAAGAACAATGAAAGCATTTAAAAAATGGCATAGTCTCCTGCTATCTTAGAAACTCATCTTCCATAGAGCCAGCTTTAGGTTTTTCTTGTGATGTCCTCTTAAAAGGAATCTTGGTTCTGAGTAAATATACATTTAACCACATACAGATGCAAAGTAAAAAGAAGGGCTTTTACCCCTTCTCATTTTGATTTCTGAGATATATTAATATCATAGAATAAGTTGAAGAAAATTGTATATAAACCCTTTCTAAGGTTGTAACGCCAAATATACCATTTAAAACTCCAAAGTCAGACAAAGCTAAAATTTTGGATCATTCAGGAACATTACTGGGCCTACATAGCAAAATACTCAGAAATCCAATTGGAAAAATAACTTTCTACCCTGAAAAGAACATCCATTACAAAAAAAGAAAAAGAAAAAAGGCCCATTTGTGACCTTGGCTACCGCAATCTAAGAAAATTTTAACAATTACTATCTGAAGTAATATTTGCAGGAATTCTAACAGATGACTGGACAGCTATGTAAAATAAAAGGAGAAACCTCACTGGTGTTAAGAGCCAGCAAGAGCTAATACAAAGCCAAATAGTAATAACATGTCTCTTTCCTTCGGTGCTAAAGTGGGTTAAGAAACAAGAGCATAGAATCCTGGGCCAAGTAACATCAAAATAGAGCACCTCTTTTTCTCCTCCATCCTTCAATCTTCATTTTGTCAGTTTAAGGTCCAATGAGTGTACCATGTCATCAGCCACCAGGAGTTACTACGTAGGGTTGTTAAGACAAAAACTTGAGGAAGATGTAATATTTAACTTGTGGTTGATGTGTCAACATAATAGGTACAGCTATTTCAATGTTCTGGGAAGTCTCCAGGAGTATTTTAATATTCATTAATCAGTCTCCTAAGTCTATAAAACCATACAGGAATGCAGAATGATCGTATGAGAAATCTATTCTTTTTATATAATCAGTGAACACTCGTTAAAGGCATGAAAATCAAATGCTTATATTCCCAGAAAGACAATGGAAGCGCTCATTTGTGTCACTATTAGTGCATTTCAGAGCTTAGTCAGTGTACAGGCTCTAGAAGCAGTGAACTGGCATTAGAAAAATACACAATCCAAAGAGATATGACTGTAACCCTGTTTCCTTAGACTCTGCCAGCCAAAAAGTAAATGTACCTTTACTGGCTGGCATAAATTCAGACATAATACTGCTCATAAAGTAGAAGAGAAAATGCCAGTGTATATAGCAGAAAGTAAGGTTTGTTGTGTTTATGCGGTCTCTGAAAACATGTATTTTCATATGTGTGGCATCTGTTTTCCAATTTCTGATGTTGGGAAATAAAGCAGTTTGTTGGGCATCTTCGTAGTCATCAGATCGATAAACATCTTATTTGCAAGCGTCTAGCTGCAGAAGTCCCTCTAACTCCACCATAGTTAGGTATCTAGTTTGCACGGAGCCGTATGATGAGACCTGTTATTTTTCTGGCCTTCTCCACACAAATGGAAGGTCATCCTCAATATTTCTCATTTATTATGTACAGCAACCAAACTAATTTTGGTTCCTATTGGTGGTACATATTCTACATATTCATAGATATTCTGGACTTTGCAGCCTTTTAGTATTAGAATCCTGGAAGCTAATTACATTGGAAGTATGACTGGGGTTGGGGGGGCAGGGACACCAATCAAGCAGTAATAAAGGTACACTTTTTATGTAAATGACTGCCTCAAAACTTTTCAGAATTAGGGCACAAGCCAATAAAACATTAAAAAGGAAAAAGTTTAAAAGCTTCAAAATACTGTGATCTCTACAAGGTCATTTAAGTGCTGTTCAGGTCAAAAGGGTAATTACAGGAATTATCCAGTTAAGAAGCAGGAGCAATTAATAATAAGCTCTGGAAAGGATACTAAATGTTATGATTGTTGAACAGTGGTTGGTTAAACATCAGAAGTTCTACTTAAAGGCAGGACAGCAAAGCAATCCTGTATACCTGCAGACATACCCAATACCAACAGTGGGCAGTATCAATTAATTTTCAAAAGACAATCCTGTCCTTTATCAAAGGACATTGCTCTGCTCATCAAGGAATGGTCTAGTTCTAAAAAACTGAATAAAGTTCTTTAAGGAATCCAGAACTAAAAATAACTGAAAGAGAGAAGAAAGATGCTTACCAGACTATCTAGTCCTCCTCCCAAGAGATCCACTGCTCCCATCTGCATGGAGGATACCTGTGGCACATTGACTGGGGGACCAAGGTCAAGGTTTAAAAGGTCCCCCAGGAGGTCACCTTGAGAGGGGATAACCTGAGGCTGTTCCAGGTTGGTGGCAGTGGTGGTGCCAACAGGGCTGTCGCCCGCATCAGTGCTGCAGGTAAACACACAAGGTGGGGGAAAAAGAAGTCGGTTTCACCCAGGACAAAATACAAGGCAACAAGTCAGTGTCAGATACATAAAACACAGGAGGAAAAAAAACTTATTTTATAATCATTTGTTGATATACATGCAAAGATAACGGTAATTCTTGTTTTTATCAAAATAAAGTTGCCAAAATGAAAATAAATATATACTATAATCTTACCAGTCAGTCATTTTAATTGAGCACCTACTCTATGAGAGAGCACCATAATAAGAACTCTGGAGTAGGAAAAAAAAAAGAAATACATTTCTTGTCCTCAAATAACTTCACTCTAACAAACAGAAAAACAGCACTCAAAATACAATTGAAAGGCACACTTGTAATAGAAGAAATAAGTATTGTGTGAGTGTCTGTATGTGACAGGATACAGATCAGAAGTAAAACAAAACCAGGTGGGCCAATTCTAAAAGTTTCTGAGAATGGTTTTATAAGTAGATTTTAAAGAACAGCCATCATTATGAAGAACTACCAGAGACAGGCCTTCCAAAATGGAAGGGATGGTTTCTTTAAAGGCAAAGAAATGAACAATTTGACTTTAGGGGTGGCAAAAGCAGACTTTTATTGGTAGGAGCAGAGATTGGGATTAAGAAATTGGGGAAGAAAAGATGAGGGAAATAACTCTGAAAACGAATCTGGAGATTAAGATTAGCCTCTTAATTCATCAGGAAAATGCAAATTAAAACTATAATAAGACACCACTATACACCCACCAGACCAGCTAAAATTAAAATGACTTGACAATACCAAGTGCAGCTGAGAAGGTGGATCACCTAGAACTCAAGACATTGCTGGAAGGAGTGTTCACTGGTACAATGACATGGGAAAACTGGCAGTCTCTCCTACAGCTAAGTATACATTTATTCTATGACCCAGCAATTCTACTTCTAGGTGTATACACAAGGGAAATGAGTATATAAGTCTACCAAAACACATACACAAGAATATTCATGGAAGTTTTATTTGTAAGATCACCAAACTGGAAATAATCCAAAATACATTAACAGAAGATAAAATGTAGCACTGGGCAATGAGATACCATATACCAATAAATAGGAACACACAACTGATAATACAATATAGATTAGTCTCAGACATTATGCTGAACCACAGAAGCCAGATACAGAAGAGTAAATATTGTATGGTTCCCCTTATATGGTATTCAAAAATAACCAAAACTAATCTACAGTGGTCGAAACAGTGGTTATCTCTGAAGGGTGGGTATTAACAACAGCAAAGGGGCATGACGCGTCTTCTAAGGTGCTGGAAATATCCTGTATCCAATCAGGGTGGTGGTTATTTGAGAGTATACATTTGTAAGTCTACTGAGCTAGTGCACCATTAATACTAAGGTTATTATAAATGATATGTTCATTTAAAAAGTGGGAGAAAAAAAATCCTACCAAGAAAATACCAGGCTCAAATGGCTTCAGTATTAATTATTCCAAACATTTAAGAAAAAAGCAAAAACAGTCTAAAACTTTAAAAGAAAATAAAGGAGTTGGAAAAAAAGATGACAGAGTGAGAAGTGAGGCAGAAATCCCCTCCCAAAAATCACAACACACAAAAATACAGTAAATACAACTAATCCTGAAAAAGTGACCAAAAGACTGCCTACAACTGGGAGAAAAAAGAAGACCCCTACAGAAAACGGTAAAGTAGCAAAGCTCCAATCTGGTGGGACCCAGGCCGTCCCCCCACCCCAGCCCACAGGTGGGAGGAAGAGAAACAGAGCGGGGAGGGAGCAGAATCCCAGGACTGCTGAACACCCAGCTCTGGATATCTGCTCTGGGAGAACAAACACACATTGCATGGTACTCTGGACAGTAACGGGTTTAAAAATCAAAGAAGGGCAGAATACTCCGAGAGACAGATTCCAGATGCTTGTGGAGAAGAGGTATGCACAACTGGCCCCCTGGGACAAAAGAAAGGTGGGCAGTTTGAAAGACTTCCCAGCACCAAAAGGGGCACTAAAGGGGCAAAGATTACACAGAGCCCACTGCTCAGGAGAAAGGGCAGGTGAACAAAATTGTCCCAGCATGCTCAGCCCAAGAGGTTGGGAATTCTCAGGAGCTTCAGAAAGTCCATTCCCCTGGCTGGCGACGCAACCCAAGGCACCCCCACTGTGGTATGCAGCTTCTGGCTCCTTCTTCTCGGCGTGCACAGGTTCCACTCACCTGATGCCCCCGCCATCCTGCCAGGCCAGTTGGGGGGTGGCCCTGCCTATGGAAGCTACAGGAGTATAGCACAGAGGCTCCTCCCTACGTGTACAGCCCACTGGACCTGGCAGAGGAGGCAGGCGTAGAGCTACAAAGGCAGGAAACCCTCTCAGCCAAGCTCTTTCCTCTTGACAAGTGTCAGTTCCAGTCACCTGTGACCCCTGCCATTTCTGCAGTGGCATGGCAGCTCCAGAGAGTAGAGCTTCGGGGCACTAGAGGGCACCACTTACACAGAGTTATTATTTCATAAGAAACACTAAAAAAATGAGGCAAAGGAGTTTGGTCCAAACAAAATAACAAGAAAAAAATGCAAGAAAGAGGGCTTGGTGACACTGAAATCACCAATCTTCTTGATAAAGATATGAAAATAAAAGTCATAAACATGTTCACAGAGTTACAGAAAAATATTCAACATCGCAGGGAGGTTTTCAACAGAGATAGAAATTTTCAAAAATGCAGTATCTGAAATGAAACATAGAATGGAGGGATTTAAAAGTACATTAGATGAGGTAGAGGAGATGGTGAATAAAATAGAAATTAGAGAATAGGAATACAGAGGCTCACGCACAGAAAGAAAATAGGATCTCTAGGAATGAAAGAATAAGAGAACTGTGCAACCAATCCAAACAGAACAATATTCGCATTATAGGGACACCAGAAGAAGAAGACTAAGGGGATAGAAAGTCTCTTGAGGAAATAATTGCTGGAAACTTCCCCAATCTAGGGAAGGAAATAGTCACTCAGGTCATGGAAATGCAGAGACCTCCCAACACAACAAACCCTTGGAAGACACCATCAAGACACAGAATAATTAAAATGGCAAAGATCAAGGACAAGGACAGAGTATTGAAAGCAGCCAGAGAAAGAAAAAAGATCACTTATAAAGGAAACCCCATCAGGCTATCAGCGGACTTCTCAGCAGAAACCTTACAGGCCAGAAGGGAGTGGCATGATATACTTAACAAAATGAAACAGAAGGGCCTCCAACAAGGAATACTCTACCTGGCAAGATTATCATTTAAGGAAGCAGGGGTTAAACAATTTCCAGATAGGCAAAAGTTGAGGGAATTCACCTCCCACAGACCGTCTCCACGGTGTATCTCAAAGAGACTGTTCTAGATCCCTAGTTCCCAACAGGGGAAATATCGCTTACTGGTGGGTGCTGAAGAAATCTGAGGGGATGTTTTTGGTCCAAGACATATTAAGAGGGCATTGGGGACCAGCCGCCGCCCCCTTGGGCAATACTTGCATGAGCATGATGAAAGACCTGATTAATACCCTATAGTGAATTTAATCAAAGCCAAGGCAACTATTTCTGCATCGTGTCAAAACTTGACTTGTACAAATGAAATCTGAGTCGAAGGCAATTTTATCAGTTTACAAATCTTTCTTCAGTGGAAACAAATGATGATGACATCTGGTTGATAGCCAGCATTTGGAAGCATTTAAAGATGATTTTACAAATAGATTTCAGGATTTATTCAACATGATTATTCCAGACTGGGTCCTAGAATCTTCCTCAAACCTACAAATAGAGGAAGTATCACTGCAGGAGGAGTTAATAGAATGGTCAACAAATGAAGAGCTGAAATTGAAATTAAAAAATGTATATAAAGAATTCTGGCTTCAAAGGCAAATTCCAGTATTATATCCTGTCTTATGGGCTGTAGCAAAGAAGCTTTTCATTGCATTTCCATCATATTTAGCCGAAAGAGGATTTATTATGGTCAGAAATCTATTAACAAAGAAAAGAAACAAATTATCAATAGTGAAATGTGGCGATTTAAGATTGCTGATGACCAGAGAAATACAAATTAAAACCACAATGAGATATCACCTCACACCAGCTAGGATGGCCACCATCCAAAAGACAAACAACAACAAATGTTGAAAAGGATGTGGAAAAAGGGGAACCCTCCTACACTGCTGATGGGAATGCAAATTAGTTCAACCATTGTGGAAAGAGGTATGGAGGTTCCTCAAAAAACTAAAAATAGAAATGTCATTTGACCCAGGAATTCCACTCCTGGTAATTTACCCTAAGAATGCAGCAGCCCAATTTGAAAAAGACATATGCACCCCTATGTTTATCGCAGCACTATTTACAATAGCCAAGAAATGGAAACAACCTAAGGGTCCATCAGTAGATGAATGGATAAAGAAGATGTGGTAGATGTACACAATAGAATATTATTCAGCCATAAGAAGAAAACAAATCCTACCATTTGCAACATGGATAGAGCTAGAGGGTATTATGCTCATGAAATAAGCCAGGCAGAGAAAGACAAGTGTCACATGATTTCACTCATCTGTGAAGTATAAGAACAAAGCAAAAACTGAAGGAACAAAACAAAAACAGCAGCAGACTCACAGAACCCAAGAATGGACTAACAGTTACCAAAGGGAAAGGGACTGGGGAGGATGGGTGGGAAGGGAGAAAAGGGGGAATTACGATTAGCACACATAATGTGGGGCACAGGGAAGGCAGTATAACACAGAGAAGACAAGCAGTGATTCTACAGCATCTTACTATGCTGATGTACAGTGACTATAATGGGGTATGTGGTGAGGACTTGATAATGGAGGGAGTCTAGTAACCATAATGTTGCTCATGTAATTGTACATTAATGATACCAAAATTTAAAAAATGTAAAAAAAAAAAGATCGCTGATGACAAAAATGACAGCAAACATCAAAAAATTAGTGTCATTTCACCAAGCTCAACCCTCTCACTCACAAAGACTTCATTAATTTGTTAAAACACATACTTAAAAATTTTTTTAATTGTAATCATACTTTGAGCAATACATTAATATTGTTAATAATAAAATATTTTGAAAAAATCTGTGCTTGTTTTATATACAGTATAGTATGATTCACCTAAGAGAGTGGTATCAAATCACTCTTGGAAAAAGTGGTTGCTGAGCCAAAAGAGGTTGGGAACGTATGCTCTAGATGGAAGTGCTCCTCATGCTAAGTGCCTGACCAGAGAAAATAAAACCACAGTAATGGAAGTAGACCAACTAATTTCTAAGGAAATACAAAATTGACCCAACTACTCACAAAGTCAGTCAAAGGATAAACAAAGAGCACAGAATATAACACCTAATATATAAAGAGTGGAGGAAGAAGAAGATGGGGAGAACAAAAAAGAACCTTTAGAATGTGTTTGAAATAGCATAATATGCAATTTAAGATGGCCTACTAGATAGTAAGGAAGCTACCCTTAAACCTTTGGTAAACACAGACCTAAAGCCTACAATGGCATTAAGTACGTATCTACTGATAATCACCCTAAATGTAAATGGACTGAATGCAGTAATCAAAAGACACAGAGTTGAAGAATGGATAAAAAAACAAGACCCATTTATATACTGCCTACAAGAGATTCACTTCAAGCCCGAAGACATACACAAACTAAAAGTGAAAGGATGGAAAAAGTTATTTCATGCAAATAATAGGGAGAAAAAAGCAGGAGACAGAATAGATTTTAAAACAAAGAAAGTAATAAGAGACAAACAAGGACATTACATAATGATAAAGAGGTCAGTCCAACAAGAAGATGTAACTATTATAAATATCTATGCACCCAATATAGGAATACCTAAATATGTGAAACAAATACAAACAGAATTAAAGGGGGAAATAGAATGCAATGCACTCATCTTAGGAGACTTCAACACACCACTCACACCAAAAGACAGATGAACCAGACAGAAAAATAAGTAAGGAGACGGAGGCACTGAACAATGCATTAGGACAGATGAACCTAATATACGTCTACAGAACATTTCACCCAAAAGCAGCAGGATACACGTTCTTCTTAAGTGAACATAGGACGTTTTCCAGAATAGATCAAATACTAGGCCACAAAAAGAGCCTCAGTAAATTCAGAAAGATTGAAATTATGCCAACCAGCTTCTCAGACCACAAAGGTATGAAGCCAGAAATAAATTCTGCAAAGAAAACAAAAAGACCCATAAGCACATGGAGGCATAACAACACAACATGCTCTCAAATAATCAATGGATGGATCAATGACCAAATTAAAACAGAGATCAAGGAATATATAGAGCCAAATGATAACAAATCAACAGCCCCAAATCTATGGCATACAGCAAAGGCAGTTTTAAGAAGAAAGTATATAGCAATACAGGCTTACCTCAAGAAACAAGAACAATCCCAAATGAACAGTCTAAATGAACAGTTAACAAAACTAGAAAAAGAAGAACAAATGAGGCCCAAAGTCAGGAGAAGGAGGGACATAATAAAGATCAGAACAGAAATAAATAAAATTGAGAAGAATAAAACAATAGAAAGAATCAATGAAACCAGGAGCTGGTTCTTTCAGGAAATAAACAAAACAGATAAACCGCTAGACAGACTTATTGAAAAAAGAGAGGGTACACACATAAACAGACTCAGAAATGAAAAAGGAAAAACCACTATGGACACCACCAAAATACAAAGAATTATTAGACATTATGAAATATTACATGCCAACAAATTGGATAACCTAGAAGAAATGGACAACTTTCTAGAAAAATACAACCTTCTAAGACTGACCCAGGAAGAAACTCAAAATATCAATAGGCTAATTACCAGCAATGAAATTGAACTGGTAATCAAAAAAACTACATAAGAACAAATCACCTGAACCAGATGGCTTCACTGCTGAATTTCATCAAACATTTAAAGAAGACCTAATACCCATCCTCCTTAAAGTTTTCCAAAAAGTAGAAGAGGAAGGAATACTTCCAAACTCATTCTACATGAGGCCAGCATCACTCTAATACCAAAACAAGACAAAGACACCAAAAAAAAAATTACAGACTGATATCCCTGATGAACCTAGATACAAAAATTCTCAATAAAATATTAGCAAAAAGAATTTAAAAATACATAAAAAAAGATCATCCATCATGATTAAGTAGGATTCCTTCCAAGGATGGTACAATATTCAAAAATGAATCAATATCATACACTACATCAACAAAAAGGACAAAACGACATGATCATCTCAATAGATGCTGAAAAAGCATTCAACAAAAATCAACATCCATTCATGATAAAAACTCAACAGAATGGGTATAGAGATTAAGTACCTCAACATAATAAAGGTCATACAAAACAAACCCACAGACAACAACATACTTAACAGCAAAAAGCTATAAAGTCTTTCCTCTCAAATCAGGAACAAGACAAGGATGCCCTCTCACTACTTTTATTCAGCATAGTACTGGAGGTCCTAGCTACAGCAATCAAACAACACAAAGAAATAAAAGGTATCCAGACTGGTAAGGAAGAAGTTAAATTGTCACTATTTGCAGATGACATGATATTGTAGATAGAATCCACCAAAAACTGCTAGAACTAATAACTGAATTCAGCAAAGTTGAAGGATACAAAATACAGAAATCTACTGCATTCCTATATACTAACAATGAACTAGCAAAAAGAAATCAGGAAAACAACTCCATTTACAATTGCATCAAAAATAATAAAATACCTAGGAATAAACCTAAACAAGGAGGTGAAAGACCTATACTCTGAAAACTACAAGACACTCCTAAGAGAAATGAAAGAAGACACCAATAAATGGAAATATATCCACACTCATGGATAGAAAGAATTAATACTGTCAAAGTGGCAATCTGCCTAAAGCAATCTACAGATTCAATGCAATCCCTATCAAAATACCAAAAGTATTTTTCAATGAACTAGAACAAATAGTTCTAAAATTCATGTGAAACCACAAAAGACCCCAAATAACCAAAATAATCCTGAGAAAGAATAAAGCTGGGGGGATTATGCTCCCTAACTTCAAGCTCTATTACAAAGCCACAGTAATCAAAACAATTTGATACTGGCACAAACAGACCCATAGATCAATAGATTAGAATAGAGAGCCCAGATATAAACCTACACATATATGGCCAATTAATACACAATAAAGGAGCCATGGAAATACAATGGGGAAAGACAGCCTCTTCAACAAATGGTGCTGGCAAAACTGGACAGCTACATGCAAGAGAATGACACTGGATTATTGTCTAACTCCATACACAAAAATAAACTCAAAATGGATCAAAGACCTGAATGCACGTCATGAAACCATAAAACTCATAGAAGAAAATACACACAAAAATCTCTTGAATATAAAGTTGAGCAACTTTTTCCTGAACACATCTCCTCAAGCAAGGGAAACAAAAGCAAAAATAAACAAATGGGACTACATCAAACTAAAAAGCTTCCGTATAGCAAAGGACACCATCAGCAGAACAAAAAGGCATCATACAATATATGAGAATATATTTGTAAATGACTTATGCAATAATGGGTAATCCAAAATATATAAAGAGCCCTCACACCTCAACACCCAAAAGAAAGTAACATGATTAAACAATGAGCAGAGGATCTGAACAGACCCTTCTCCAAAGAAGAAATTCAGATGGCTAACAGGCACATTAGAAGATGCTCCATATCACTAATTATCAGAGAAATGCTAATTAAAACCACAATGAGATATCATCTCACATCAGTTGGGATGGCCAATATCCAAACAACAAGAAACAACGAATGCTGGCAAGGATGTGGAGAAAGGGGAACCATCCAATACTGTTGGTGGGAATGTAAATTAGTTCAACCATTATGGAAAGCAATATGAAGGTTCTTCAAAAAACTTAAAATAGAATACTATTTGACCCAGTCATTCCATTCCTAGGAATTTACCCAAAGAAAACAAGATTCATGATTCAAAAAGACACATGAACCTCTATGTTTATTCCAGCACTATTTACAATAGCCAAGATATGGAAGCAACCTAAGTGTCCATCAGTAGATGAATGTATAAAGAGGATGTGGTACATATATACAATGGAATATTATTCAGCCATAAGAAAGGAACAAATCCTACCATTTGTAACAACATAGATGGAGCTGGAGGATATTCTGCTCAGTGAAATTAGCCAGGCAGATAAAGACAAGTGCCAAATGATTTCCCTCGTTTGTGGAGTATAACAATGAAGCAAAACTGAAGGAACAAAACAGCAGCAGACTCACAGACTCCAAGAAGTGACTAGCAGTTACCAAAGGGGAGGGGTGTGGTAGAGCGGATGGGGAGGGAGGGAGAAGGGGATTGAGGGGTATTATGTTTAGTACACATGGTGTGAGGGGTGATGGGGTACACAGTATAGCACAGAGAAGGCAAATAGTGAATCTGTGGCATCTTACTACACTGATGGACAGTTGCTGCAATGGGGTATGGGTGGGGACTTGATAATATGGGTAAATGTAGTAACCACATTGTTTTTTCATGTGAAACCTTTGTAAGAGTGTATATCAATAATACCTTAATAAAAGAAAAAAACTCCATTAATAAATAAATGTTTTTTTTTTAAATACAAAACCCAAAAAACCTAGATAGGTTTTGACAACACTTGAAGATAGAAGACAAATAACAAAGAACCAAACGCAGAGAATACACAAACAAAAACTAAGAAGCAGAAGACTAGTGATGCTCCTTATAATCACAGAGGAATCTGGAGGGATAATGAGAAAAATAATACAGTATTTTCAACTGTTAAGTTTCAAGTAAGAAAAAAAGAAGTCCAATAGTGAGCTATGGACAAGGGACTGGCAGAGAAGTAAACTTGGGAAGAAATTCATATACACATCTCAGGTGAAATCAGCAAAGTAAAACTGGGATGTGGTGACAAGAGCAGGGGGTCTAGAATAAGAGTACCAAGATCAAGTGCTGGCTCCAACACCTACTAGTTGCATGATCTTGGGCAAGGGACAATTCCTCTGAGACAGTTTGCTCACCAATAATATAATAACAATGTCACCAAAACACAGGGTTCTATTTTAGAGGATAGAATGAAAACATGGTGTAAACTGTAAAACCTTGTATCAGGTGTTGCTGTTTTTAGCAGATGAATTCCCCCCCAAGAGAAACAGAAAGAGAAGGTTCAGAATGAGCCTTGTGATACAAACAAGATTAATAATCAAAAAGAGAATGAACGTAGAATTGCAAAGATTAAAGAGAGAAAAAACAAGCTAAGGAAGATAACTCAGGGGAAAAAAAAATGCCAAGGAAGCCAAGATGAGAAGTATGTAGACAGGGTGAGGCAAATATAGCCCAGAATTAATAAAGCCATAACGGGAAGCGATTTCATATACACCTGGCAAGAAGTACATGAGATCTCTATAAAGGGTATTTATTCTCTGCAGATGTAAATTCTATCATCTTGTGACATGTACCATTTAAGGAGATTTCTGTCACACTGTTTATCAGAACCTTGAAATAGAAGGCAGAATAGGTAAACAAGGCACGTATGTTCCTTCACTATAATGGAAAAAGAAGAGTATTATGAGAAGACAAAGTGAGTCAGATGAAAAGATGTAAATGATCCAATAATTTCTACAAGTTAAGAACATGGTAAATCATTATGCATTCATTCCTAGTGGAAAATACAAGAAAATTAACATGAAAATGTTTCCCATTGTGAATTCATGGGACATTAACTGCACAATTGTCAAAGCAATACGTTTTTTAAAAATTGAGATTTTTCTAAATTAGACAACTATTTACCATCCCACTCCCACAGCTAACAAGTACTATAAGCAACACCCAACTGAAAAGCACTTCCCTTTCTTTCCCAAGTGATTTTAAAAGACTTATTGAAGGTAAGTATTTTTAAACCTCTAGAAGAGGCAGAATAAGGTTTTACAACATTGCTGTTATTTCATGTCAGAAGAATATCATTATTAACCTCATGCTGCAGAAGAGAGCTAGGTAATGTCAGTACTACTACAGACATGCCATTTACAGCAGTATACTACCCCTATTTATTTCAAAGGGGACTTCTGTGTTTGTGTTTCCTTTAAGAACAGAAAACAAGGACAAATGTACAGAAAGGTTATCTAAAAAGAAGAACCACATATAGTATTGTGAAGGTAAGAAATTAAAGACTATTATTAATCAGGTAAAGACCCTATACAAGAGATTGTTTCTTTTTAAATAGCTTAAATATTGGTTCTTTCCTTGTGTTCTAGAAAGGGCCGTTCTGTTTGTTGATTTAACTTTCCCTCTCCCAGGTGAGGATCAAAAGTTATCAGAAAATTCCAATCTATTATCAAAACTCAGAGCACAGACAAGGAGATATACCTTAAAATCAAATGGTCATATCTAGAGAATGTTAATATGCGTGCCTACAAGGAAAAACACACTATTATTACAAGGCCTAATCCTTATGAAGCTTCAAATCTCCTTTGGGTGAAAATCATAGCACTTACACTAAAACCAAAGACTCAACTCAATTAGAAGCTAATGAAATACACTAAGTTTTTTTGGTGTTGCCCTTTCCTTTTTGTCTGTCTGTGCCCACAGTCTGTTTAAATAGAACCTGAAATGTTGACTACGCTAATTTGTAAAACAATAAATCCCGCACTCTGGCTACTCATTAACCACTTAAACAGCAGTGTATATTACAGAATGGTAGAGACACTCTTTAATGGAAGTGCATTACTCTAATGCCTCTGGGATTAAAATTCTACTTAGATTTAAGGTTTATTATGATTAATGAAGGAGACTGTAAAAGGATTCCAAGATACCCATTATAAGAGTTTATTACAGTCATTCCTCCCAAACTAAAATTTTAAGATAGCTTACAAGTTTCACGTTACCTGAGAACCTATTCATAATAGAATTTCCTTACTGAGATGATCAATTTAATTTGCTAAAAGAGGCACAAGTAACTGAAAATCAATGTCCACAAAGAATGTAAGCTGCTTTTATAAAACAACCTGTAAATATTATTTCATTAACAGCTTTACAGCGTAAGAGAAGCAATATCTGATAACTTTATCCATAAGCCCCAACCAAAGTTAAAGGCTAAAGATAGCTAAATGTACATATAGGAGTTCTTCCAAGTTTTCAACCCTGGGAAGATTTCTAGCCTCTTACTGGAGACTTAAACAACTTTCAAATTTTATCAGTTTAGAAGGTCTGCACCACAACTAAAGCCACAATCCTATCTTCTCCCAGATTAGAACACAGAGTGGCCTCTGTCTGTCATTGTGTGTGTGGTCAGCGTATTCAGATGAAGCCCTCAGGGCAGTAGAGCAGGTAGGCAAAATGCATACAAGTTCTTTTCTAGGTTATAAAAACATGAGGAAAACCAACTCTGTCTAAACAGAGTCACTTCTCATTCTAATCTATTTCACCTGCTTACCTCCCATGATGTATTGGCAAGTGTTTGCGATGGATTCCATGACTGCCTTCCACAAACGCATTAGGTGGTTTATGGTACACAGAGGCCAAAGAACCAATGTGGCAGATTAGTTCATCCAGTAGAGTTGGCTCAATAAGATCTGTCTCTTCAGAGATCAGTGGCTTCTCAGACAAGACTACTTCTTTGGCTGTGACAGGATCCGTTGAGAGAAGGCGCCAATAAATATAGCCCCGGTCTCGAAGGTCAGGATTATCAGAATCCTTGTGGAAGGCAAGGGAAAGAAGGCTTAAGTGGTATTTTTCTGCATACAGGAACCCAGACTGCTGGGTTTATTATGAAGGCAATGCTGGAGAGATTTATATAGAGTTAGACTCAATATAGTTTTAATACAGTCGTAATTCTATAATCTCTAATATTTCAAAGAATTTAAACGTTAAGTGCAGTGGGTTAGTTCTAAGACTCAAATCCAAAAGGAAGTTGAGAAAAGGAAACTAAAGTTTAACCCAGTAAAAATTAACTGTTTGAGATGGTCTCAGAACATAAAAATAATGTTTTTTTAACTTCTATAAATACTAGCAGGATTATTCATGAAATATATCTCACATATATTTCACCCATACCTTTCTTCTTTATTCAAATATGTATTAAGTATCTTCTATGGTGACAGTGGCTAGGTCCTGGAAATAAAGAAGTAACAACACATAGCGCCTGCCTTTAACAAGATCACAGATTCATTATCACAATGTAGTATGGGAGGGACTATTACCTAAACTGATAAAAACTGTTAAAGACAGCATGTAATTAAGTGCTTCCAAAAGGGGTGACACTTGAATTTAGTGGTCTTTTAAGTTAGTTTTAAAACAATTTTACACATGCTAATGGCTTTAAAAAAATTAATCAATGCCACATCACAATTTAGAAGTGCATAATATAAAAATAAGTTTTCCTCAATCATCCAATCCTTCCCCATCTTAAATCCCCATCCCCCAGTCATATTAACAGTGTGGTATATATATTTTTCCAGACAACTCCCATGCATACATATATTTATTTTATTCAAAACCAGTTTCATATTATATATAGTGCTTTGCAAGTTGCTTTCCATACTGGCACACAAAGGTGAAGTCGTCCACTGTATATGCAGTACTCCGTCATTACTTACTAATGGACATTTAGATTGCTGCCTCTTTCTTCTTCCTTCCATTTATCTAGCTATCAGTCTATTTTTGCAATCATTACAAAGTAGCAATAAATATCCTGGTATCTACGTCTCATAATATGTCTATATTTATTTATGTACCAGTTGTTTCAGCAATAACATGCTATTAAAGGTAATACTAAGTCTCCATTTCACTGTGTTTAAAACACACATACAATATTATTTTCTTTAAAGTAGGCCAACTTGAAAGATTTTACACGAGTTTCTCATCAAGCAGATGAACTGGTTCCTAAGTTAGCCACTTAAGGCACTTATTCAGCTCAATACCAGTAGTGACCTGAATGTTTTTGACTACATTGTTTTAAATGTTTTTTCTTAGTTATGTATCAGTCTGCACTCATAACAGACTGCTGCCTAAAGACAAAAAAAAAAAACACAAAGAACACTGAGATACAGCAAGTTAACAGAGTATAAAAGTGATAAATTTTATCTGGATAATCTTTATCTCATTTGCAATATTCTAAAAGAAATATATATATATATGTGCATTTCATGTCACATAAAAATGTTTATAGTATTTGAAATGCCAGGGTTAAAGAAAAGTGGTAATATCCAATTTAGATGATTTTGTTTTGTTATTTTGGGGGAGCAGGATAATTTGCTTCTGAGGAAGTGTTTATAAATAGCAGCCTGAAACCTCTCACTTAGATTTCCACTGGGAAATAAAGCTTGAACATTATAAAACATGAACAAGTTGACTTTTTAAAAGAGCATAACACAAGTTTCTCAAAACATCAGGTCAGGAAAGCAATCCCCACCCTAGCTCTTGTTGATATATAAACTTCATATTCAGTCCCCAAAGCACATCATTTAAAATTTGTAGACTAATTATGTTTTATTACACAATTAAAATAAACACTGCACATCACTAATCTGGGAAAATTCATTTGTCTTTATAGGCAAGTACTATAGTTAAAGGTATTAAAGTTTATAATATAGTTTAATAATATACTGATCAAAACAAAATACTTTACTTCAATTTGTTTCTCTCATATATCATGCACATATTTAACCAAATAGCAAAAAAAAAAGTTCCTTTAGGAATTCACAAAATTATGTACTTCTATGAAAAAAATTTATGAGTCTCTCACAAATTCAAAACACTGTAAAAGCACAAGTTGCTAGACAGAATCACTGGATCAAAGATAGAAACACACTACAAGTCCAAAGAGACACTAAAAAAATACAGTCCTATGAGAAATTAGTACAAATTTTCCAAGACTAAAGTCAAGAGTAGGAAAGGATCTCCCTTGTTCAAACTATTGTTCTGAGGGCTGATTCATTAGGCCAACTAAAAGCTGGTCTTCACTGTCTCATTACTCACATGGAGGCCACAATCATGACCACAGGTCAAGACTTGTGACAAGGAAACAGAAACTTTTTATGAATTTAAGGTGCCATTACATCTTCAGTGACTCAAAAAATTTGGTTCTCCATCTTTCTATGTTGACAGATAGTAACCACACTACAGGGGGTGAGGATTTAATAATATGGGTAACTGTTGAACCACTGTGTCATATATTTGAAACCAATATAAGAGTGTACATCAATAGTACTTCAATTAAAAAAAAAGTTATATATTTTTTAAAAGTTTGGTTTTCACATTTGCAACAACATAGATGGAGCTGAAGGATATTATGCTCAGTGAAATAAGCCAGGCAGAGAAAGACAAGTGCCAAATGACTTCCCTCATCTGTGGAGTATAACAACAAAGCAAAACTGAAGGAACAAAATAGCAGCAGACTCAGAGACTCCAAGAAGGAACTAGTGGTTACCAAAGGGGAGGGGTGTGGGAGGGCAGGTGGGAAGGGTGAGAGAAGGGGATTGAGGGGTGTTATGTTTAGTACACATGATGTGAGGTATCAAGGGGAAACCAGTGTAGCACAGAGAAGGCAAACAGTGAATCTGTGGCATCTTACTACACCAAAGGACAGTGACTGCATTGGGGTATGGGTGTGGACTTGATAATATGGGTAAATGTAGTAACCACATTGTTTTTTCATGTGAAACCTTCGTAAGAGTGTATATCAATGATACCTTAATAAAAAAAATTTTTTAAGTAAAAAAAAAAAAGAGTTTGGTTTTCAATCTACTGTACCACTGATCCCAAAGGCCCTTGTCAGGATCTTGAGAAAACAGTGTATTTCTAAAAATTTGAGAGCTTCCAAAACAATTCTTAAAGGCAAGCTCTAAAACTGTAATTCGTAAGCTGTAATGTGCATCAACATTTTAACATATTGGAGAAAAGCCAGTGAATGTGCTTATAGTAGACCCAAACCACAGAGATTCTGATTCATTCTGTCAACAATGGGGCCCAGGAATTTGAATTTTTAACAAGCAGCACAGGTGATTTTGATGATGGCAGTCTCTAGTTCATAGAAAAACTAAGATGAAGACTTATTTTCCATGTACTGCAAAGGGTAATTACTGAAGTCTGGCCACTTCTGTATGCAACTAATTCCTCTTTAACTATCAAAGCAAAAAGTAAGAATTTTTGAAATGAAGCCACAGATTCAAGGGGTGGTTTTCTTTTCCTCTAGCTAATAGTATTTCTAATCACACCACCATTTTATTTCAAATAAGAAGCACAAAGATTTTACATATACTTCGTTGAATTCTCAGCATAGGTACAGTATTAACTCTATTAGACAGGAGGAACAGAAATTTGCTCAGTCATGTCCTGAACCACTGAATGTGGCAGAAACAGAACCCTACCACCAAATTCAAATGAACATAATTCAGCAGATCACACTGCCCTCAACTTAAATTGGCACTTACCAACTTATTTCAATTTGGTTTATTTCACAAACTTGAGAAAAAAATCTCTACTGCTTAATAACTATACACATCCAAATATGAAATTATCATCCACAATGATCTTAAAACTACAAGCTTCATTTATACACACTGGCTTATGCACAATAGTGCTTCAGGTAGGGAAGGCAGGGAATGTGTACTCTCAAAGCCATTCTTAAATCTTCAGACTGGAAAAGCAGCAGAGTCTATTAAGGGCAGACTCTAGAGCCAGGCTACCTGGATTTGAGTCCTAGCTCCACCCCATACTAACAGGGCGTCTCTATGTCTTAGTTTCCTCAACTATAAAATAGAAATACTAACATTATCAATGCTTACTGAGATTAATATGTAAAGTGGTTACCAGAATGCCTGGTACACTGTAAGCAGTATACAGATGATTGTTGCTATTAAGATTCTATACTAGTCTTTGTACAGAAAGTCTAGAATCGAGAATGTCTGATGGTTTATTTATACCCTGCCCAGTTCTAGAAGAGGATTTAGCAAAACATACAAAAATTCATCTAAGGCTAGAGAGCATAAATTGGAACTGGAGGCAGAAAAATATATACCACAATAACCTACACATTTTCTACATAACATTTTTATTTGACTTTAAGGTTTCAAACAACTGATATAAAAAGTAATCTGGTCAGATAAGCCATTCAGAGGCAATTAACTACACACCAATGCACAGGAGAATCCAAACCTAGTTAGGAATTTGATGGGGCCTCATAACGAAGAATATATAATGGCATAAACAATGCCTCTAACAGATCCAAACATGATAGTTTCTCATGGCAACCCTTACTACACGATGATGTTATCAGTCTAATTCAGTAAAAGCAATTCTCTTAAGGGTCAAATACAATATAGTTTAGATACACAGCTCTCTACTAATCTGGGTTGGTTCGGTGGTCAATTTCAATTATCTGTAAAAACAAGATCCTTGTTATCCTTTAAGCAGTATTCCCAAAACACTTTATCTCAGGCAAAATTTTGATAAATATTGGGAGTTAATAAGACTGAGTTTGAACTCTGATAAGAATCCAAAATACAGCTCTTCTATGCTGCCTATTAAATACAGGCCTTAATAGACAATGGAGATGGATAGAGATAGGGTCAAGAACTTGTGAATACAATGCAACCTACCAATGACACCTGCTTGATGATAAGATTATCCTTTATCTATTTAGAGGTTAGCAGGGAGGGAACAAGGCCAAAATTCTCTCTAGAAAATTGTTTTGAATTCATCAATAGAGGCAAAAATGTGTGATAAAGGGACTAGACTAGGAAGTCTAGAATGCTCAATTCAATAGGAAAATACTAAATAACCATTGTCTTGATGGTTATGGTAATTGCTTTAGGCAAAGGAAGATATTCGAAGGGCAATTTTTAAAAATCATTTCAAAGAATTCTTACAAATAAATTTTAAAAGATATAAAATTAATAATAGGAATGACAGCTCAGAACTAGGTAAAGTACTGTGAAAGAGTTTCAAATTTTGGTAACATACCACTATGGAAATGAAAGAGAAAAATGGTATATTATCTGAATCAGATTCCATGTGTAGACACATCTGAACATTTGACAGCCTGCTAAAGCAAGCCTGTTCTCCAATTTAATGAAGAACATCATTAAATCATGATGGATTGATGATCACTAATGGTGACCTGATCTCTAAGGCCAGTTGCCACATTCCTGAAAGCAGAGCCCATCCTGGGGCAGGATGAAAAATACCAAGTAACTAAGGAAGCAGCATAAGCACCTTGCACTCCACGTGGCAGACAATGCGCAAAATCTTTGTCATGGCACTTACCGCCTCTACAATGGTATTTTCATTTGAAAGCTAAAATTAAGGCACCCAGAAGTAGGTACTGTGAGACTCAATGTCATTTTCACATAATATGTCCTTTATTAACACTAAAGAGTCAAAAAATTCTATTTTCATGAATTATCATAAAAAGTGGAGTCAGTCTAATTCATTTAAAAGCCACATAATCAGTTATAATTCAGTGGAATATGTATAAGAGACATTGTTTTTATATTTTAACAGAATCTAAAATAAAGACTGCACTCCTTCCAATTAAAACCTCCTCAAATGAACCCTCGAAGAGTTTCATAATTTCCCACAATTTAACCAGACATATCAACCTCATGTTTTTCTCCAGAATTCTTACCTGTGTTGCCAAACTCAAGACCTGCTGTACCAGCTCCTGTGTTTCTGATGGTTTCTTGAGAAACAACTTCACTATGGCAGTAAGCAGAGTGAGCTGCACCTAAGCAGATATAATTCAATAGATTAAGTGAAGGCATTTGCATTATTCCACACTATCATTTCCAAGGTGGCATTTCCCCAACTATAAATTACAATGGGGTCTTTCTGATTTTGCTTGAGACAAGGTTAAAATTCAGCCAGTATCAACAATAGCCAAAGATATTCAACAACTAAAAACTCATTATGCCTCCTATTCCAATTGCATCCTTGGCATCAAAAATTGCTTATTTATTTCTTGCCCAGATAATCACCTGTATTTCTTTCAAGTACATGCTAACAGCCTGATGGCAAAGAAACTGGTTCCTAACCAAGTCATTTACTATTTACTTCCACCAAAACAACTTTGGGGGAATAATCATCTGTTGTATTGGGGCATGAGTCAACACAGTAGAAGTATGCTAGTTCATAGCTAATTAAGAGTGGGCTACTGAACCATGAAGGCACTGTCTTATATGTGGTTCTTTATAAAGGCCTATTAAAATTGCTGTGGTGAACTACATACGTGAATTTCAATTTGCAGTGAGTACAAATGCAAAGGAGAAAGGGTTAAATAATTTATTTGCTTCTCTGAGCCTGTGGCTCTTAGGTCAGGTCTCTCATTTTGGTAGAGGAGAGACAGAAGATGGGAAGGAGTCTAACCATCCAGAGAATCTGTACAAACTGAACTTGCCAGCCTTCACCCAAGCCCCAGGTGAAAGCCCTGCTGTAATGAGCCACAACGACTACTTCCAGGAATGGGTAATCATCTTCAGGTGACAGGAAATTAACAGGTGGCAACTACTGCTCTAAGCCAGAGTTGTGTGGTTTTGACCAGCAGTGGCACCCAAACCTTGTAAGAAATGAAAATGCTTAGGCCCATCTCAGACATACCAAGTCAGAAATTGCAGGGGTGAGGCCCACCAACCTGTGCTTTAGTAAGTACTCTAGGTGTTTTTTATTTTTAGGTGGTTCTGAGGTTCATTAAAGTTTGGGAACCATGGTCCAAGTTAGGCAGATTTGTTCCACCAGAAATCAGCACAACTGAAAAAGGTCATCCCTTTAAGCAAAAAAATGAACATACTATACACATACATATATAAATGAACATTCTCTTTCTCTCTCTTTAGAGTTTATGTACATGTGTGTATACATACATATATATGTATACTATATATACATATGAAGTCACACACAGGCACACATACAAAACTACCTAACCTTTACTTTCCCTGAAATCTTCCCCAAAAGATCTAGGACACAGGGTACAGATCACTCACCTGGGTGCTTTCATCATGAAAACCCTCCAGGAAGCTCTCTAGTAACTCATCTGCATTGTCAATTCTTTCAGCATATTCTCCCACAATCCAAATCATTGCTGCTCGAGCATCTGGCTCATCCAGTGAGTCTAAGTTCTCACACAGAGTGGCGATGATACTTTCATACCTGATAAAACAAAATGGACTTGGTTACTGAGGACAAAACTGTGAACTGTACTTAACAATGAGTTAAAGGCAAAACCACAGACAAGGTTCCCTAAACCAAACCATCAAACTATAAAAGCTTTCATAGTCAAAAGAATGTAAAGACTTTAGGCCAGAAGATAATAAATGTCCTAAATTTCCCTTCAATTATGTTATAATAATTAAACTATAAAATATTATAAAAGCTTGTGTATTATTCTCACAAGGAAAAATTAACCTGTGTGTCAAATGATACCACTTATATTTCTAACAATCTTTCTTGTAACTAGATCAAAGATTCCTGTCTATATTCCATTTTGCCTTCATGTACAGGAACAGAAATCCCACTTTACTTTTAGGAAAATAGAGTTAGACAGCAGCATCCACACTACAAATAGTAATTTTGTCCCTTAATCCACTTATTTCTGCTTTTTATAGAGATTTTTATGTTCTTTCCTCCCAAGGTACCCCCACTAATGACTTGTTCCTCCAAAGAAACAATTCAAATATTTATTTTAGTTTTACAGATCTACACCTCTCTTATACCATGTTGAATCTGTCTCCTTACTAATCTGATTTAAAACATTGGAATGACACTGTATAATTAATTAGAAGTAGACAACTGAATAGTACATTTGTTTGCCCTCCCTCCACTGATTAAACCAGTTCTTGGTAGCTCTTCCTGAAACTGTCGTAACTGTCGTAACACCTTACTAATCATAAACCAAAATAGACACATTTCTCTACCAACCATATAGAGATATACATCTCTACCCTTAATCACAAGTTTAGAAGCCAACCCTCCTCTTTTCTAGAAGAGTGATAAAAATACATGGCCCCTTTCCCAAAAATATATATTAAAAAAAAATATATATATAAAATGCTTAATATACCACTACCTTGCTATAATATTTCTTCTAATTACGAGTCTACTATAAGCTAACCTACTGCAAGTTCCCTCATTAACACAGTCTTTAAAGACTAATCAGAGGCTTCAAGCACAAGGTCTCTCTAAGACTATAAAGCAAAATGAGATTTAGGATGCTTCCAAGACCTACTCTTATTCCACTCTCTTAGATTCCTTAACTACTTGCCTTCAAAATAAAAACTAAAATAGTATTTTAAACTAAGAGACCTCAATGTAAAAATTCTGTGGAGTGAAAATGTAGATTTTTGCATATCTTTATGGGAACTGCTATAATACTTCAGAAAAGGCTTGAGACTGAAAATCTATTGTTACATGTCCTATAATTTTCTACAAAGTACTAGGCAACATATAAAGTGACCAGGGCAGTCGTCACCTTCCTGGTTTTTACAACACGATGGTCATATAATTTATCATCCAAACTGAGACATTTCTTAGAATAAAAAGGGGCACAATCATTAATTATGTCTGGTAAAAGGCATAAACTGAGATTATACCCAGACAACCTAGACTATATGAGTATCTTGTTTAATATTAATAGTAACTTCATCACCAAAGAATCTGGTTTTCAATATATGCCAACCAACAGTACATGTTAAGACAGTGTTTCAATTCTAAAAGTAATGAAGAATTTTTTATTACTGAAAAATCAGATTTTAATCCTGTGCCAACCACTTTATAGATTTCTGATATTTAATAAAGCATCCTATTATGACCAGTTACATGATGAAGAATAATTCTTACCTAGATAATTTCAAAGTGTCTTACTTAAAAACTTCCTAAATTATTTGAGAAAGCAGGGCAGAAGTATTTCAACATACTTGTTGGGGTATTTGCGAAAAATGTCCCTGATGACAACAATCGCCTCTTGGACCACATAATTTACTTTGGTCTGGATGAGATCAAGCAATGTGCTCACACAGCGCTCTGCAGACTGCTGCAAACAGGAACATATTAAATTAGTAGTCAGATGATTTTTCCAATAATGCAGCCTCAGCATTAAAATAAACAGGTGCATCAACCAAACTAGACTAAAAGACCAGGCACTTACTCTGACCATCCTACGCTTGAGGCTGGGCTATCTGATGGAGAGAAACAGAAGTTCTAGATATACCCCAAATTGTATTCATTACAAAATATACTGACATGAGTTAGTGAAAAGAATCATCTTGGATAGCCAGGGGAATAGAAATTAAAAGGAAGTATAAGTTAAGGTAGGAGTAAAGAATAAGGAAAGAATGAGACAAGGTCAGAGGTCTTTATCTGGAGTTCATGAGTGAGTGGAGACAGCCTGAAGGTCTTTAAATAGAAATAAATGTACATATAAGCATATTTTCCAGGGAGAGAGTCCACAACTTTCATTATATTTTCAAAGTTATCTGACTCAAAAAGCTCTAAGGAAAATTTTCCATCTTTTGGCCTATATAACTGAAAGTCTATGGCCCTAAATTGCAATTTCCACAGCCTCTAGTACATCTATAAAATGGAATTTAATCTACTAATCTTTTATTAGTGAGGGGAGTATGGGAGAATACAAGTAACAAAATTAATGTATTAAAATTGTAAGTCATATAAGTAGTGACTCTGTGGCATCTTACTACACTGATGGACAGTGATTTCAATGGGGTATGTAGGGGACTTGATAATATGGGTGAATGTAATAATCACAGTGTTTTTCATGTGAAACTTTCATAAGAGTGTATATCAATGATACCTTAATAAAATAAATAAATAAAACTGTAGGTCAGTTTTTAAAAGGAGAAAAGTTACAGAAGATCCTAAAAAAAATCAATGACTGATTTATCATATATAACAATGTACTAGGATGGATCACTCCATTACATGCCTCCATATAAGATGCTGTGTAAGCACACAGCATCACCTAAGAGGCATGGTTGCCAAAAACAGTAAACGTACTACCAAGCCTCTAGATTTAATTATCTAAAGGGGATGGAGAAATGAGATAAACATCACTAAACTAAAACCAGCCAAATACAGACTATGGGAAATTGTACAAGCCTAATGACTTGGTTCCTTCAATAAATGGCACCAAATAAGTAAGACTTAAGAAACATAATAACCAAATGCAATGTGTGGATCTTATTTAGATTTAGATTTGAACAAGCTGACTATAAAAGACAATCAGGGAAATTGAAATTGGACTGCATATTCAATGAGATTAAGAATTATTGTTAGTTGTTGGGTATGGGTAAGGTATTGTGACAATACTTTTTAAGGGACCTTATCTATTACATATACACATTGGACTACTCTAGTAAGATCATATCTTGCATATGCATTAAAATACAATAGCACCCCACTTCCTTAAACAGGGAGGGAGAGGGAGAAGATATATTTGTTCAAGATGCATGATGAGTACATGAGAACTCATCAATCAATTTTACTTTACTGCATGCCTGAAATTTCTGTAATAAAATCTTTTAAAGGTACCATAATAACTTTTTTTTTGGCATCATTAATGTACAATTACAAGAGCAACGTTATGTTTACTAGACTCCCCCCATTATCAAGTCCCCACCACATACCCCATTACAGTTATTGGAACCATAACTTAAACCACTCCAAGCAATTTAATGAAAACAAAATTGCATCTTGAGGCTATTTACATGAAGTCATATGTATGATGATTCTGTTGCATCATGAAATGATTCTGCCACCTTTTCTGTATTTGCTATTTTTGGATTCTACGTAATTCATTTTCAGCAAGTAATTCCTGTGCTGTTATTTCAACAGCAAAACAGATGGAAAATTAAACATAGAAGTTATGATGAATTATAAAGTATGTAGAATATAGGCTTCTGTAAGGTTTAAATTTTCACAAGTTAAATAATACAAATAAGTGCTTAGTGCACAGGGCTTGATATAAAGCTAACATTTAGTGAGCCCTTAGTATCATTATTATAAAAAATACAAACAAAAAACTGTTTCCCATGATGCATTCAAAAAACATTTTAAGTCTGGGCTAATAATTTTTGAACAAACTGTCATCAAAATCATATTACTTTTGATTTTTTTTAAAAATTACCATTAAAGCAGGACGGCAGAGGAGCAAAATCAACATCTAATCATTGGAGATACAAAAAGCCCCAAAACAGTGAAACATACACACACATATAGTATATGATTAAGACATTTCATAACAGTAAGAAAAGAATGATTTGTTCTGGGGTTTGATCCCCACATTCGCATCTTTTAGCAAAATTTTTCTAATTATTTTAATTATCAATCAAAAAGTCTTTAAATGTAAAAAAAGAAATCATTGCCATAAAAGTGGAAAATAAACGTGACCCTAACTTTACGGTGAAAAAGACTACTTTCTAGGGTGTGCCACTGGAGATACCATTGAGAAAAGAACTGATAACTCACTACATAAAGAAATGTAAACATCTGTGCATCAAGAAGTCAAATGAAATCCAAAGGAAAACAAACTGGGAAAATAACTGCTAAAAAAAGGAAGGGTTAATATCTTTAATAATAAAGGATTTAAAAAATGTTCACCTCAACTAGAAATCAAAGATTTGACTATGAGGATCGTCCTTATACCATTATTGGGAAAAAGAGCAGGAACAACTTTATAGTCCTACAATAAGGGAAAGGCTAAATAAATTATGAAGCAATCACACATTATGTCTATAAACCACTAAAAATAACACAAAATGTTATTGGTAAGAGGGGAAAAATGTCCATGTATAATAAGTGAAAAAAGCAAACTACGAAAGTTAATAGCATTTGTAGGATGATCTCACTTTTGTAAAAAATACGCCCATGCATGGAGGGCTATATAAACCAAGGTTTAAAATCAAGTCTGTATCATCTCTGGGAGGTGGAACCGGGATGGGGGTAAAAAAAAGCAGTGTGTTTTATTTTAACTTGTCTTATGACTCTATGTAGTAAACATATATGACTTTCCTAACAGGAAAAATAACAATTTTATTTATTTTTAACTTAAGGGATGAGACATAAATCAGTATCTTATCTTAATCTATACAAATTAGAACCAGTGAACACCAAAGAACAGAAAACTAGGAAGTAAGGAAGCCCTGGTCCTAACTTAGTGGCTTAAATTATTTTAAATAAAATAATTTGATTTTATCTAGCAGATTAAGAAGGGAGAGGGGTTTGCTTCTCTCCTTAAAGAAATAGGTATACACTGTAAATACATACAACTTTAACTGGTAAATCATCTCTCAGTAAAACTGGGGGCGAGGGAGTAAAACCCATTAAAAAAAAACAAAAAGGCAAAAGTTACTGAAAAAAAAAACAGTACTATGGCATTGCTTTTTTGGTATTATTTATTGACTCTACAGCATACTGCTTAATCTTTAACTTAAACAACTTAACAATGCATATTTCTCACCTCAGGATACTTTCAGAAACACCTGTACTTAGAGTTATGATAAAAATACAACTCCAACTCTTAAAGACACATAAACTTTCTAAAAGGCCTGTTCTCTTAGCTAAGTACTAACATAAAATTCCTTTTTTCTCATTTGTCCTATCTCTGAAATCAACTATGCATTTGAAAAAAAGAGAAAGAGGCCCTGAGAAAAAAGCAGCAGCTCAGGTTAGAAGCTGAACAGCAAGTCTGTCACAATTCTCTGGCTGGGTTGTGTCCCTCTATCCCAAGGCAATCATTCCCTATCCTTCCCCAATCACTGTGTTTGCGGGACTAGGTAACTCTTTCAAACTAGTAACTTTTATAATTGAAGCAGTTCTACAAAAAGTTTGCAGGCAAATCGAAGTAACCAGAGGTAATGGGGCACTAGCAAAAAGGCAGGACTCTTTAAGGCTGATCTCAACTTTCCAGAGACAATTCATTCTTCACATACTTTCATTTTCCCACCAGGGAGCCCTGAGTCATAGGAAGAAGTGAAAGCCATCAAAAGCTTCTCTATTCTGGATCAAAGACCCGAATGTAAGTCATGAAACCATAAAACTCTTCAGAAAACTTAGGCAAAAATCTCCTGAATATAAACATGAGCAACTTTTTCCTGAACACATCTCCTCAGGCAAGGGAAACAAAATAAAAAATGAACAAATGGGACTACATGTACCATCAGCAGAACAAAAAGGCATCCTATAGTATGGGAGATTATACTTGTAAACAATTCACCCAATAAGGGATTAACATCCAAAAAGAACTCATACGCCTCAACACCCAAAAAAGAAGTAACTCAATTAAGAAAAGTACAGAGGATCTCAACAGACACTTCTCCAAAGAAGAAATTCAAATGGCCAACAGGCACATGAAAAGATAAAAGATGCTCCACATAGCTAATCATCAGGGAAATGGCAAATTAAAACCACAATGAGATACCACCTCACACCAGTTAGAATGGTTACTATCCAAAAGACAAGGAACAGCAAATGCTGGTAAGGATGTGGAGAAAGGGGAACCCTCCTACACTGTTGATGGGAATGCAAATTGGTGCAACCACTAGAAAGCAGTATGGAGGTTCCTTACAAAACTAAAAACAGAAATACCATTTGACCCAGCAATTCCATTCCTAGGAATTTACCCAAAGAAAACAAGATCCTGGATTCGAAAGGAGATATGCACCCCTATGTTTTCTGTCGCACTATTTGCAATAGCCAAGATAGGGAAGCAACCTAAGTGTCCATCAACAGATGAATGGATAAAGATGTGGTACATATACACAATAGAATACTATTCAGCCATAAGAAAACAAATCCTACCATTTGCAACAACATGGATGGAGCTAGAGGGTATTATGCTCAGCGAAATAAACCAGGTGGAGAAAGACAAATACCAAATGATTTCACTTATTTGTGGAGTATAAAAACAAAGCAAAACAAAAGGAACAAAATAGCGATAGGCTCATACACATGGAGAAGGGAATAGTGGTTAGCAAGGGTAAAGGGTGGGGCAGGGGGAAGGGATTAGGGGCACAATAATTTGCTATCACAATATAGGTTTCTCACTGGGCAGTAGTACAGCACAGAAAGTAGTTCATGATTCTGAAACATCTTACTATGTTGGTGGACAGTGACTGCAACTGGAGTGGGTGAGGACTTAATATGAGTAAATGTTGAACCACGGTGTTGTGTATTTGAAACCAACATAAAATTGTGTATCATGATACTTTAATAAAAAATTAAGAAAAGCTTATCTCTTCCACATTATGACAACTTTTCCATTAGTCACAATCATGGCACCAATGGCCTCCAGGAATATAAATGCTTTGAAAACAATTTTCAGTAATTCCAGGGGTGGAAAAATCTCTTTAACTTTGGATATAATCTTGTACAACTCTTTACAACCTTATCAGAGATCAATAAGACAATGAGAGTGTGGCAGTGAAAAGCACAAAATAACTCTTAAGCTACCACAATCTCTTTTGAAAACTATCTACATTAATTAGGTGGTTATACCTCAGTAGGAAAAAGAAAAAAGACAGGTAAGTATGTGAAGCATGGTAATAAAAAAAAGATGTAACGTATCAAGATCCAATGAACAGACTTTCCCATTTCTGAAATGGAGCGGCAGAACTGTATTAAGTATCTGAAGCAACTGAGAAGAACCAGGAGTAGAGGCCAGGATTAATTAACTCCTTGCTATAACAACTAGTTTACTAAATGATGTATCAGTGGTAACTAACGAAGAAGCACTGACTTGAATAAAAACAAGGAAGGACAATTAGAAACTTGGCTTTCATAGAAGCTTCTTTGACACAGGATCTGTTTCCTTCTTTTCTCATGAAGTCCTGGCTGGACATACTGCACATATTTGTTTAGGATCCTTGAGAAATCATACAGTCCAACTCTGAATCTAAGAAGAAATGCACACAGTCAAGGAGTAAGAACAAACACAGAGTTCTGAATCTACCAATCACAGTGAATAGAGGCCATCATTAATTTCAACAAACTTCTGAATGAGGAAAAACAAGTGGAGGACTGGTGACTGATGAAACACGACAATGCAAGTTGTACCTCATATACCTACTGGAAGGCTGCAACCAAGCTAGAAACCAATCGGCCCTGTAAGACCACAGAGAGGCTCCAGGACTACCAAGATCAACTCCCTGCGCTAAAGCAGAAACCTGCTAATACAAAGCACTACCTATATGTGCACAGAAATCCTAGTGAACTTTTCTGTTATTTCATTCTTAATATAAATGGGCTGCAACTTACTGTATGCATGGTAAACACCTCAATTAAAAAGCTATATATACACAAGAAAACATTACCCATATAATACTCCAGATGATTAAATTCAAACAGCAGAAACAAGTAACTGTCATTCATATCCCAGACTCAGAAGCTACTACAACCACAAAAAAAGGGAACACTACAAAAAAAATACCAATGACAAGAAACAGCAATGAAAAGAGGCTGTATGGAATGATGGCTGTGCAGAGGCCAAGAAAGCAATCAGCCAGACTGGAAGAAGAGAGAGGACAGAGGACTGGAAGCACAAAGGGTCTAGGACAAAATGTTTATACAGATTTGATATAAGCTTGAAAGCTGGTTGAAGACAGGAGTAGAATGAAGACAAGCAATTCAAGAAAAAAGGGCCATCATAAAACTCAAGAAGTCTGGGTAAGAAAATAACAATGGAGGATTAAAGATGGTGGCGTGAGAGGTGAGACAAAGGCTTCCTCCTAAAACCGCATATAATACTAAAATATAACTAATACAACTGCTCTTGAGAGAGCAACAGGAAAGGGGACTGTGCAAAACTGCATACACCTGGAGACAAGAGCAGACCTCATGGAACAGGGTAAGGTACTAAAGCTGTGGCCTGGCAAGATCTAACCCTTCCCCACCCCAGCTCACCAGCGGGAGAAAGAGAAACGGAGCAGGGAGGGAGTGGAGACCTGTGACTGCTGAATACCTAACTCCGGAGATCTGATCTGGGAGCACAAACCTACATTTCATGGTGCTTGCATGATACTCTCATAATTAGGGGGTTGGAAGGCTAAGACAGGCAGAATTCCTGGAGAGACAAAGATTCCAGCTGCTTGTGGAAAGCAGGGATCCATATCCAGCTTCCCTGGGACAAAAGAAAGGCGGGAAGTCGGAGACTTCCTAACAAGGAAGCCCTTAGCAAGAGGGCTGCTAAAGGGGCAAGGATTGCATAGAGCTTACTGCTCAGGACAAAGGACAGGTAGACAAAATTGTCCAGGTGCACTCTGTCCAGCAGGTTGGGAGCTTTCATGATTGATCTTCAGGTGCTCCAGCTCCCTGGCTGCCTACAAAACTCCAAGAAACCCTTCTGTGACAGGCAGCCTACTGCACCTTTCCCCAGGCCAGCCCCATCTGGATAGCAACCTGGCAAACCCTACCCTGGCATTAGGCCAGCCAGAGGGAAGACCTCTCTACAGCAACTACAAACGCAAAGCATAGAGGCTTACACCTGTGTGCTTGGCCTACTGGTTTACACAGTGGACACAGGCATAGCAGCCAGGAAGCAGGAAACAGCTCTTTCCTCCCTCCAGGCACCAATACCACTCCCCTGAGACCCCCGACATTGCTTCAGGAGCTGAGCAGCTCCAGAGAGTAGAGGTTCTGGGCACTAGAGGGCACCATATACAAATATGAAACGCCAAAGGAACCTGGTTCAGAGTAAAATTATTAATACAACTCCTGAGAAAGATTTAAATGATATCGACCTCAAGACTCTCCCTGAAAGGGAGTTCAAAATAAAAATCATTAACATGCTCATGGATGTAGGGAAAGATATTCAAGAACTCAAGAATGAAATCCGGTTGGAGTTCCAATCACTGAAGAGCACAATGGACGGTAGTAAAAGCAGACTGGATATGGTGGAGGAGACGAAAACTGAAATGGGAACTAGAGAAGAGGAATAAAAAGAAGCTGAGGCACAGAGAGAAAAAAGAATCTCTAAAAATGAAAGAATATTGAGAGAACTGTGTGACCAATCCAAACGGAACAATATTTGCATTATAGGGGTACCAAAAGAAGAAAAGAGAAAAAGAGATAGAAAGTGTCTTTGAGGAGGTGATTGCTGAAAACTTCCCCAATCTGGGGAAGAAGAAAGGCTCTCAGGCCAAGGAGGTGCACAGATCTCCCAACACAAGGCACACAAGGAAGACAACACCAAGACATAGAGTAATTAAAAATAAGATCAAGGATAAGGACAGACTATTAAAAGCAACCAGAGAGAGAAATAAGATCACATACAAAAGAAAGCCCATTAGGCTATCATCAGACTTCTCAATAGAAACCTTACAGGCCAGAAAGAACTGGCATGATGTATTTAATGCAATAAAGCAGAAGGGCCTTGAACCAAGATTACTTTATCTGGCAAGATTATAATTTAAATTTGAAGGAGGGATTAAACAATTTCCAGATAAGCAAAAGCTGAGAGAATTTACCTCCCACAAACCATCTCTACAGTGTATTTTGGAGGGACTGCTATAGATGGAAGTGTTCCTAAAGTTTAATAGCTGTCACCAGAGGTAATAAAACTACAGTAAATAAAGTAGAACAGCTAATTACTAAGCAAATGCAAAATTAAATTAACTATCCCCAAAGTCAATAAAGGCATAGATAAACAGTAGAGAATATGATACTTAATATAATAAAGAGTGGAGGAGGAAGAAAAAGGAGGAAGAAAAGAAAAAAGAACCTTTAGATTGTGTTTGGAATAGCATATTAAGTGAGTTAAGTTAGACTCTTAGATAATAAGGGAGTTAACCCTGAACCTTTGGTAACCACAAACCTAAAGCCTGCAATGCCAATAAGTACATACCTTTTCATAATCACCCTAAACGTAAATGGACTGAATGCACCATTCAAAAGACGTAGAGTTACTGAATGGATAAAAAAACAAGACCCATCTATATGCAGCCTACAAGACACTCACTTCAAACCCAAAGACATATAGAGAATGAAAGTAAAGGGATGGAAAAAGATATTTCATGCAACTAATAGGGAGAAAAAAGCAGGAGTTGCAGTACTTGTATCAGACAAAATAGACTTCAAAACAAATGAAGTCACAAGAGACAAAGAAGGACATTACATAATGACAAAAGGGTCAACCCAACAAGAAGATATAACCATTAAATAACAATGCACCAAACACAGGAGCACCTACATATGTGAAACAAATACTAACAGAATTAAAAAGGGAAACAGAATGCAATGCATTCATTCTAGGAGACTTGCAACACACCACTCACTCTGAAGGACAGATCAAGCAGACAGAAAATAAGGAGACAGAGGCACTGAACAACATATTAGAACAGATGGAACTAACAGACATCGACAGAACTCTACACCCAAAAGCAACAGAATACACATTCTTCTCAAGTGCACATAGAACATTTTCAAGAATATATCATATCTAGGCCACAAGAAGAGCCTCGGTAAATTCACAAAGACTGAAATTGTACCAACCAGTTTCTCAGACCAAAAAGGTATGAAACTAGAAATGAATTACACAAAGAAAATGAAAAATCCCACAAACACAAGGAGGCTTCACAACATGCTTCTAAATAACCAATGGATCAATGACGAAATAAAAAAAGAGATCAAGCAATATATGGAGACAAATGACAACAATAATTCAACACTGCAAAATCTGTGGGACGCAGTGAAGGCCGTGCTAAGAGGAAAGTATATTGCAAGACAGGCCTACCTCAGGAAAGAAGAACAATCCCATATGAGCAGTCAAGACTCACAATTAACGAAACTAGAAAAAGAAGAACAAATGAGGCCCAATGTCAGTAGAAGGAGGGACATAATAAAGATTAGAGCAGAAATAAATAAAATCAAGAAGAATAAAACAATAGAAAGGATCAATGAAAGCAAGAGCTGGTTCTTCAAGATAATAAACAAAATAAACCTGTAGCCAGACTTATCAAGAAAAAGAGAGTCTACTCACATAAACAGAATCAGAAATGAGAAAGGAAAAATCACTACGGACAGCAGAGGAATACAAAGAACTATTAGAGAATACTATGAAAAATTATATGCTAACAAACTGGATAACCTAGAAGAAATGGACAACTTTCTAGAAAAATACAACCTTCCAAGGCTGATCCAGAAAGAAACAGAAAATCTCAATAGACTAATTACCAGCAACGAAATTGAACTGGTAATCAAAAACATACCTAAGAACAAAACGCCTACACCAGATGGTTTCACCACTGAATTTTATCAAACATTTAGTGAAGACCTAATACCCAACCTCCTTAAAGATTTGCCAGGAGTAGAAGAGGGAATACTTCCAAACTCATTTTATGAGGCCAGTATCACTCTAATACCAAAACCATGCAAAGACACCACAAAAAAAAAAAAAAAAAAACTACAGACCAATATCCCTGATGAACATAGATGCAAAAATACTCGACAAAATATTAGCAAACTGAATTCAAAAATACATCAAAAGGATCATCCATCACAATTAAGTACGATTTATTCCAGGGATGCAAGGATGGTACAACATTCGAAAATCCATCAACATCATCCACCACATCAACAAAAAGAGGACAAAAACCACATCATCATCTCCATAGATGCTGAAAAAGCATTTGACAAAATTCAACATCCATTCATGATTAAAACTCTCAACAAAATGGGTATAGAGGGCAAGTACCTCAACATATTAAAGACCATATATGACGAACCCACAGGCAACATCATACTTAACAGCGAGAAGCTGAAAGTTTTTCCTTTAAGATCGGGAACAAGACAAGGATGCCCACTCTCCCCACTTTTATTTAACATAGTTCTGGAGGTCCTAGTGAGAGCAATCAGACAACACAAAGAAATAGGCATCCAGATTGGCAGGGAAGAAGTTAAACTGTCCCTGTTTGCAGATGACATGATATTGTACATAAAAAACCCTAAAGAATCCACTCCAAAACTACTAGATCTAATATCTGAATTCAGCAAAGTTGTGAGATACAAAATTAACATGCAGAAATCTCTGGCATCCCTATACACTAACAATGAACTAGCACAGAGAGAAGTCAGGAAAACAATTCCATTCAGTTGCATCAAAAAGAATAAAGTACCTAGGAATAAACCTAACCAAGGAAGTGAAAGACCTATACTCTATAAACTACAAGACACTCCTGAGAGAAATTAAAGAAGATACCAATAAATGGAAACACATCCCATTCTCATGGATAGGAAGAATTAATATTGTCAAAATGGCCATCTTGCCTAAAGCAATCTAGAGATTCAATGCAATTCCTATCAAAATACCAACAGCATTCTTCACAAAGTAGAGAAAATCGTTCTAAAATTCGTATGGAACCACAAAAGTCCCCGAATAGCCAAAGCAATCCTGAGAAGGAAGAATAAAGCTGGGGGAGTGGGGGGCTATGCTCCACAACTTCAAGCTCTACTACAAAGCCACAGTACTCAAGACAATTTGGTACTGGCACAAGAACAGACCCATAGATCAATGGAACAGACTAGAAAGCCCTGATATAAACCAAACCTTATATGGTCAAATATATGATATAGGAGCCACGGACATAAATATGAGGAAATGACAGCCTTTTCAACAACTGGCGTTGGCAAAACTGGACAGCTACATGCAAGAGAATGAAACTGCATTATTGTTTAACCCCATACACAAAAGTAAACTTGAAATGGATCAAGGACCTGAATGTAAGTCATGAAACCATAAAACTCTTAGAAGACAACATAGGCAAAAATCTCCTGAATATAAGCATGAGCAACTTTTTCTTGAATGCATCTCCTCGAGCAAGGGAAACAAAAGCAAAAATGAACTCATGGGACTACATCAAACTAAAAAGTTTATGTATGGCAAAGGACACCGTCAACAGAACAAAAAGGCATCCCAAAGTATGGGAGAATATATTTGTTAATGACATATCCAACAAGGGGTTAACATCCAAAATATATAAAGAACTTACACACCTCAACACCGAAAAAGCAAATAACTGAATTAAAAAGTAGGCAGAGGATATGAAGAGACAGTTGTCCAAAGAAATTCAGATGGCCAACAGACACATGAAAAGATGCTCCACATCACTAATCATCAGGGAAATGCAAATTAAAACCACAATGAGATAACACCTCACACCTGTAAGCATCCAAAAGACTAAGAACAACAAATGCTGGGGAGGAAGCGGAGAAAGGGGAACCTCCTACACTGCTGGTGGGAATGTAAGCTAGTTCAACTATTGTGGAAGGCAATATGGAGGTTCCTCAAAAAACTAAAAATAGAAATACCATTTGACCTGGGAATCCCACTCCTTGGAATTTACCCAAAGAATACAACTTCTCAGATTCAAAAAGACATATGCACCCCTATATTTATTGCAGCACTTTTTACAATAGCCAAGATACGGAAGCAACCTAAGTGTCCACCAGTAGATGAATGGACAAAGAAGATGTGGTACATATACACAATGGAATATTATTCAGCTGTAAGAAGGAAACCAATCCTTCCATTTTCAACAACATGGATGAAGCTGGAGGATATTCTGCTCAGTGAAATAAGCCAGGCAGAGAAAGGCAAGTGCCAAATGATTTCCCTCATTTGTGGAGTCATTTGTGGAGTATAACAACAAAGCAAAGATGAAGGAACAAAATGGCAGCAGACTCAGAGACTCCAAGAAGGAACTAGTGGTTACCAAAGGGGAGCGGTTTGGGACGGTGGGTGGGGAGGGTGGGAGAAGGGGATTGAGGGGTATTATGTTTAGTACACATGGTGTGGAGGATCACGGGAAAAACAGTGTAGCACAGAGAAGGAAAGCAGTGAATCTGTGGCATCTTACTACACTGATGGACAGCGACTGCATTGGGGTATGGGTGGGGACTTGATAATATGGGTAAATGTAGTAACCACATTGTTTTTTCATGTGAAATCTTCATAAGAGTGTATATCAATAATACCTTAAAAAAATGAAAAAAGAAAATGAAAAGAACCATGATGTGTATTGTAGTGGCTGTACATATTTACAGTCACTATGCATACTGTTTTGCAGGCCTATAGTTGACAGAACAAGAAATAAAGGTGTATCATCTCAATTTATAAGGATAATCAATATAGGAACATAAACTTCATGATATAACTATACTGGAGAATATGAGGGTAGAAATATGAATGGTAGGATACATGAACTAACTGTTTATCTCATAGCAGAAACTTAATAGACAATGTCTAGAATTGGTAAATCAATAAATAATACATGAGTATATTAGAGATATAGAAGTAATCAAAGTAACTAAAATGAGAAACAGTCAAAATGATTCCCTCTGGCAAGAGACGGACCAGGGACACCTACTTTTTACTAAAAGTTCTTTAATATTTTAACTATGTGCTTTATTCCTTTAATAAACTTTAAAAATGTACTTTAAAGAAAGGAGTGAATGCTCAGAATCCCCTAATGTGATCACAGCTACCACCAGACACTTGCCTCCACCTTGATGGCGCACCTTCCAATGGCCCGCACAGCTTTGCGCACAAAGTCAACATCCACCTCTGTGGCATACTCCTTCAGTTCTGCTAGAACCTGGTAAAAATCCAGTAAGTGGACGGATTACTAAGGATTTTCAAACAGCAATTTCATGGTCTACCTTTTTCTGAAAGCCAGACCTTAAGATCTAAGCCACTATAAATAATTTGAGTCTGCTTTAGGTCCCACCTGAGCAATGTTGGCTTGGGATGCCAAACGAATCATTATGTCCAACTTCTCTAGTTTAACATAGATGGGGTCATTGTACTTCACAAAGAAGACTTTGATTTCCTGCTTCAAGATTTCAGGCCTGTGGTATGAAGAAACCCAAGATAAAAAAAGTGAGACATATACTGATATATCCTTCTAAGTCTATATTGGTATTTAAGCTGTGCGTCTCTGCTCTCTAACCACTCGCCCCAGGGAAAAAACCCACAAACTTCCTCTACACCCCTCTGTCTATTTGAAAGACTACTTTACCCTTTTTAATGGGCAGGATATATACTGCCAAAAAGAATTGCTGGAAGAATGACACTCTGGCTCCAGACTATGGCCTGCACCATACTAAGCAGGCAGTAGCTAGGATGCCATTAAGAGGCCCTCAGAAAACAAACCCAATTGGAGAGCAACACCAAGCATTTATTATAGAAACACTCTGAAATCAATTCAAAATTAACATCTTGAATTATAATTTCTTTGCTTAATCCAGTCTATAATGTGTCAGAGCTCCATGGCCCAAGCATAAGAAATTAAAGAATCAATTAGATAAGTCAAAGCTCCACGCGCAGGTAAAACTGGGATTCAATACTGCGAATCTCAGCAAGTTGCTCTGCCACACCTTTTCATTTCCATACATTAAAAAGAGCTTAACACTTGCCTCTTTATATATCGATATTATTAAGTTTAATTCAAAATTATAAACACTTAATCATCACCAATTCATTTTTTTCCCAACCTTTTCTGGACAATTAGGTTGATGTTCCTCAGGGCGACGTACTGCACCTCTGGCTCCCCAGACAGTAAAGTGACAAGTGGAGGGGCCAACTTCTTCAGCAGCATATTGTAGTAGTCAGAGTCCTTAGGTAACAACTCTAGAAATTTCATTAGGACTTTTACTGCTGACAGCACCACTGCTGAGTTGGCATGAGATAGTCGAGGAGTTACCCGCTCACAGATGCTGAGGGCAGAAAAGGAAAATTAACATCTTGTATTATAATTTCGTTGCTTAATCCAGTCTATAATGTGTCAGAGTTCCATGGCCCAAGTATAAGAAATTAAAGAATCAATTAGATAAGTCAAAGCTCCATGCGCAGGTGAAACTGGGATCCAATACTGCAAAGCCAGCAAACTACAGGCAGAGTATGTACATCGGCAGACTTTAGGAAATGAGCAATAAGGGATATTCAAACTGGAAGGAAACTGGGTACTAAACCAAACACCTGAAGCTCACACTATTTACCTTCCTTTTCAGAGTCATGTGTCCCCTTATTATGTAAAGGCTCCCTGCCTCACAGCCCATTTCTCCTCAACCTACCAGAAGTCAAATTAAGCATTCTGAGTATTATTTCACAGTGAAAGATACCAACCAAGTGTGGCTGAAGGTTTCACTGTAAGATGCAGGAAAAAGTGGGTCAACAGAGAAAACTACCCAACTGCTTGCCTTCAGGATAATAAGAGAATCTTTCAAAGAGTTTTTGTTTTTTTTAAGAGAAGCACTGCAATATTCTCTCAACCTCTTCTCCTTCTCTTAGCTCCTGTCATGTATACTTAAATGCCTCATGAAATCTTGAACACTGAATTATCTTTTGAGGGTTCTTCAGAAATTAACCTAACTTTGATAGCTCTTGTGCAACAGAAGCAGCTAGTTGCCTATATTTAGTTAAGGATACAAGATAAATAAACTGTTTCTCTCCTTTCCTCCTAGATCTACTTGGCTAAACTCCTTGACCTCCTTCAGGTCTTTATACAAATGTCACCTTCTCAGGAAGGCCTTCCCTGACTAGTCCCAAGTGGCCAGTATTACTTAGATCTTTCCCTGCTTTACCTTCTTCTTAGCACTTATCATCATCTGACATATTATGTATTGTACTATATATACATATTATATATACTTCTGCCCCCATCTCTCAGAATAAGTGTTCCAGGAGGGCTATGATTTTTGCCTATCTACTTCTGTATCCTCAGGGCTTAGAAGAGCATGGACTCAAAAAATATTTGCTGAGTGTTTAAGTGTGAGATGTCAATGACCAACAGAAAATAAAATTCATTGTAAAGTTCTTTCCAGAAAATACGTGTACTTTCAATGATGGAAAGAATCTACCAGGGTAAACTTTAGTTAAGTCCAAAGGGAACAATTTCCCTGACAAGTGAAGAGCACTTACGTTATAGTAGCTTGAGCTTCAGCCATGCAAGGAAGGTTCTTATCCACCATAATTAAAATATGTCAGCTTTAATATAGAGCCAATATTTCTTCAGAAGTACATTGCCTACTACAATGCCTATATACAGAAAATGCTCATAAAAATTGGTGAAGATTCCAACTCTGTAAACTAAAATCTGTGTATGTGTATATGAAATTTAGGAGTTCATTTCTGATACTCAGAGAAAATTTGTAACATGAAAGGGGCAAAGGGCTGAGAACAGTCATCCAGGTATACCTTCCAAAATCTTCTCTAAATTCAGAGTGCTTTGATTTCTGTATCTAATGGAATACATTAAATATAGAACTTTTTTTGTGTGTGCTACAAACACATTTTACCTGTACTAAATTACAGGTATAGCTCAGATCAATTAACTCCTATCAAGCCACTTACTATGTATCTAACAAAATGAAAGTTTGTCACTACAATGAGACACTCAGAAACCGTTGTTTGCCAAATGGCCAGGAACTGCTGTATGGAGATGTGAGACCATGAGGAGGCAGACTTTAGGAGAAATCAACTGTAATGCTCACACAAGAAATGAAAAACACACACACCTCTTAAGAAAAGCTATTTTCTCATGATTTACTCCACCACCTAAAATGTTCCTAAATTGAGTGAAAAAATACCATGAGACAGCAGTATCTATCCCATAAGCCACTGATCTTCCTCAACATAACAGACCCTTATTCTCATACAGTCACTAGAACTTGTTCAATCAGACAAGACTCCCAGACACCATGAGGCAAATCGACTGACCTCTGAGCCTCCCGGTCATCTTTAGGGTTGTAATTAGACAGGCAGTCCAGGATAAAAATCTGGCCCCATTCGGTGCACTCATTCAGGGCTGTCAGCAGCTTATTAATGTTCTGTGGGTTCAGATCAAGTAAGTTGCTATTTGGGTGAGATTCACTGATTTCAGATAATGCTGCTACAGCATTAGCCACCACCTGAGAAAGAAGCAGGTAAGACTTTGATTTACCAAAAACAGTACAACTACAGACAAATACTTAACCTTCTGAATCACTTCAAAGATATCAAGTCATTACTATTCCTGAACATTTAACACAGGCAGCTACAAACAGATAAACTGCTATCAAAAACATATAGGCACACCTCAGTTCAGTGACAGACCACTGCACCAAGGTGAACACTGAAATAAACTGAGTCGAATGAATTTTTTGGTTTCCCAATGCATATAAAAGTTACGTTTACATATACTGTAGTTTATTAAGTGTGCCATAGCATTTTGTTTAAAAAAACAATGTATGTCTTAATTAAAAAATACTTCATTGCAAAGAAAAATTCTAACCACACCTAAGCTTTTGGCAAGTTTGTCACAGATCACCCTAACAAATATAATAATAATGAAAACATTTGAAATATTGCCAGAATTGCCAAAATATGACACAGAGACATAAAGTGAGCAAATGGTGTTGGAAAAATGGTGCTGAAAGACTTGCTTGATGCAGGACTGCCACAAACCTTCAATCTCTGTGAAATTCAGTTTCCTCATCTGAAAACTGGGAATAATTCAATCCACAGATCAGTTTTGGTTTGAGGATAAAATCAGATGACATATGTATAAGTGCGTCTACAAAGCCTTATACAAATTTAAGGTGATAATAACAGCATAATTCGTCAAGGGTAAATTGAAATTTTTTACATTAACATCTCTGAAACTGGGAAGCCTTTTGTAATCAATAGCATGTCAGTTGAATAGGAAGTATTGTTCTTTCCAAGTACTACAGAAAATATCAATGCATCTTACACACATTGGCATCTTAGAATCAATGATTTATGATCTCTAAATTGTATCCTTCTTTCAGGTAATATGATAAATGAAAAATTGCTACCAAATATACAAAAGTACACTTGTATCCTGACTTAAAGATCTAGGAATCCACATTAGCTGCAAAATAAGCAAAATGAAATGAACACATTTCAAAATGAAATGAAAACAAATTTTTAGTTTTCTCAAAATTACAGGTTTTTAATATAACAAATCTACAACCAATCAATGTTTAACTTAAAAACTCCAACACCTAAAAATAAAACAGAAAAACACACGATGGTCCTACACAATTCAATTTAAAACCACATTTGCTGTGAGGCTCCTAGTTGTTACTAAAAATAGCAAGGTAAGGCTGAATATAAATACTCTTAAGTATAAATGAGACATGATGAGAGACAGCAGCTTCAGTAATTACTTACATATATCAAAAACACTCTCTGCCACTGTACTCATTGTATTTTTTTTAAAAGAAGAAATAAAAATCCATCTTCTCAAAAAAAAAAATCTCAAAAATGTCAGCTCATTGTAGTACTTGCTAAAGTCCCTTGTAAAAAGATTGAGAAACTAAGAGTTGTGTGATTATCCTTTTGCTGTAAAGAGAAGAAATATATTGGCCACAATTTAACTATTTGATTACCCGTATTATCTAGATAGCCCGTGGATTATTGCAACATATGTTTAGAAGGTTAAGTGTCTACAGAATATGACTTTTTAACCAAATAATGCATTTATAGCAATATCCATTATTGTGTAAAAGATAATGCCACAAATGGAATGGAATCATCTTTAGCTATAATTTAATGATCACAACAAAAATTGCAAGATGAGAAATCAAAGACTCATGTGGTCAATATGGTTATGGATATAATATTTTTGTTATTAAGACAAATTTGGAAGAAACAACTAGTCCACCTATCACATGGTAGCATATATGAAGTTATTTTCTGACTTAATTTTTATTTGCTGATTCCCCCATCAAGATGGCATTTAGTGAAAACTAAAGGCATAGAGAGTGAAAGAATAATCCCCTCCATCATCTCAGTGATTTACACGCAGGGAAAAGGTTATTTTATTTCCCATGCATGACACACTTGATAGATCCAATTACAGTATAAAGGATCAAAATGTCATACAGGAAGACCAAATACTGTTTTCATCTATTGCTGCCAACATACGCCCAGCCTCGGTAACCAGTTGTCCAAAATAAAACATCCTACACCACATTTACCACCGCTGCCAGCCCAAACCTTTAATGGTGGTTTTTTTTTTTAAGTTAAATATGAGGTCTGTTAATAGGAGACAGAAGAAAAAGTGAGAATTGGGGGAATTAAAAAAGCAGTGGCAAGGAAAAGAAACAGAAGGATGCTGAGCAGAATGAAGCATTTAGAATCCCTCTGTTAGTATCACAGGCAACTGGAAATTAAACCAAGTATGTAATGCAGCTAATGAAGTATATGTTCAGGTGGTAAAACAGGCGATTTCTGCTTATTATCACATTAAAACAAGAAAGGGAATAGGGACATGTAAGTCTAATTAAAAGATCCAGAGAAACCAGATTACAGGATCATGTTTAGAAAAGCCTGCACTGAGAAAAAGAGATCACTGCCAAATGGTCACTGAGCCAATGATCAACCAGAAGAGATGTATCCCCCAATAACAAAACTCTGCCTTTCCCTTTCATCTCCACATGTTCACATTCAAGCTGTTACATTTTCAGAAGTGTACCAAAGCAGGCTCATAAGAGACTGCTTAGAGTTCTCCTGGTCAGTAAGCCATGTTTCTCTCAGTCTTTCCTGGAAACTTAAAATAAGCCAGTTACACTGAATCTTAAGTAGACAAAGAAAAAAACTGACTTCAAGACAGCAACTGGATGGCTAGCTAGGGCATACAGGATGATTCAATTGTCAATGTTTACACTCTGTTTCTTCAGATTTTTGTACTATATACATAGTACCCTTATTGTTGATTTTCCTTTTATATTGTCAATTTTTAAAAATAAACTTTAAAAATGAGACTGAAATTTAAGATTTACTTCCTCTTCCTAGAAAGCCTTCTCCAAAAAATAAATCAGTATCACAAAGAACAAATCCAACCCTTGCAGTAACTGCCTTGATACCATGTATTAAAACAAAGGTTATCTTATCTCTTTTAGTTGAACCATCACTCTGAATTTGAACTATAACTAACACGTTAGTATTTTTTCCCCCTAGAGAATTGCCATTTTTCTTAGGAAATACTAAAAGAACATGAAGACAACAGTGAAAAACTAGACTTCCCAAGAAAGGGTTTCTAAAGCAAGTTTTGCTTTAAAAATGGATTTTCAAACAGGGTTTCTTAAGTGAGTTTCTTCAGTACACTGGTTGATTTATAAAAAGCTGGTATCTAGGCTACAAAAGGACACATCCATAGAGTAAAAAAAATATTTTCTATTTCATCTTGCTTATGTTCTGTTCTTTGTGAGACTGCAACTAAACCCTACTCCTCCTCACCACTGTGGACCTAATGTAATATGTATACTTTGGAGATACAGATATTGAACACAAACATATACATAAAAAAACTATGTATATAGATATATATAAAAATCACACTCAAAACTAAACAAATCTTTCTCTGCCTTAACTAGACTTCTCTTCAATTTGGTACTTCTATGAACCCTTGGAGCCTGCTGAATGTCCTTTAAAGTGAGCAATTTGCATTCTAACCTATACTTAATAGAATGAGTTGTACAAAAAGACATAGCTGAAGTTTATTGAATACTTACTGTGCACCATTAATGCTCACAGCAACTCTGATGTAGCCGCTATCAAAATCCACTTATTACAGATAAGGAAAACAGGTTTTAAAAATTAACTCATAAATGAGATGAGAGAAATTCAGTGACTTGCTTACTCAGTATAGCTAGAAAGGGGTAGTGCTTAAATATGAACTCTAAGCCTATGTCTGATTCCACAGTCTAACCAGTACCCAAGAGGCAGAGTACTAATCACTCTAAACAAGTTCCAAGAGCTGCGACCTTCAATGGGGGGGTGGGGAAGGGAAAGAAAAATAAAAGTTGGGGGAGATATATCAAAATATTATTCCAGGCAAAGGTGACACGCAGATTTATATGAGGAGGAAAATGTATTCTTCTACTTTATATATTTCAGAGATAATCATATCCTGGCAGCATTTAAAACAGACAAGATTTACTATCCAGTTACCAAATCTTATTTATAAGCTACCCCTACCTTACATGCAGCACATAAATTCGACCTTATTATTTTTTTAAAGGAACAAGCTGGAGCAGTGGGGGTATGGTTAGAATACAAATGATCCTATAAAAAAGAACTCCAGAGGAAATCCAGATATACAGTGGGAGTGGAGTATCAGAGACAGAAGCTCCTTTATGAGAAATCTCTCACACACTTGCCTGTTCCTTTGAATGGTTTTCATATTGCACTCCTTCCACTTATTTTCACAGCTTCAGAACCCAAGAAAGACAGCACTTTCCAAAACAGTGCCTTCCTCCTATTAACTAAATTACTTTTTAGAGAACTTTCAATTCTAGCAATGACCTTCAAGGTCACACAATTTAAACAGATATATGTTTCAGTTTTCCCGTTCAATTTGCAACCCTTTCAGCTGGGTGCCCCTGAAGACCTGAATAGAGTGAAAGCTGTAGAATAATTGACCTGAACTATTATGATTAAATAAATAGGTGATTTACATATTTTTTATCCTCCTAAAAATCAACAACAGTTTGCGATCTCACTTTCTCCTTCATGGAGTTTGCCTCAAAGGACATGTTAAAGCATGGGGCTTTAACATATATTTGGTCTAAGAATGTTTCAGTCATTATCCTCTCCTTAAGCACAGAGACTATGCAGTACCAGTTAATTCTCCCCCTCAAATAAGTAACACTTACAGCTTAGGCTTTAATCCAAGACACTGTCCAGAATGCTAACAGGAAACATACCAACTATAACATTCTACACTGTTGGATTTTTTTCCCATCTTCTTCCCTGGAATGAGGAAGTTGACTCAGTATCTACCTAGCTGATCTCATTATGGCAAGAAAGTCTGAATACATGGTAACAAGAAGCGATTTTCAAAGTAGACTCAAAAAAATTCATTACTTACATGGCTTAAGATGTGGTATGAAAAAATGGAAATATTCTCAAAGCCAAAGCACTACAAATAAGTATCTACAAATGGACAAAAGGCACTCTTAAGAATCAAGGACTTGACTCACTGACCCTAAAATCACACTAAAGCATGCTGCAACATGAACAAAACAACAAAAGCTATTTTCCTAACACATGATCATCCTTTCGAGAGTAAAATAATCCTCCTCCAATTTAGAACCTTGAAATTATCTTAAAGGGGACACTAAGAAATGATAAGCCATGATCTTTGGTACACTACTGAATTAATGTGTACAACAGACCCAGTTTTCAGGAAGTTGTGATGAAAACTGCCTTAAAGGTACATCCTTGAAAAATTACTTTTTAAAAGTAATTCAGAATGATGCAGTAGTATGGTAAAGAGATGTAACTTCACTTGTGGGGAAGCTGCCCTCAGTGTTACCCTAAGAAACTATGTCTGGCCTTAAATAACATACACAAAAGAATTAGGTTATCTTTAAAAAATCCACTTGCCACTGAAAAATTAACCCTTCTAAACTCATTAACATCTAGCACCATACTCACTGTACAATATAGACTATAAATGTTTGTTATTTTTAAGGGCTTACCAGATTACCTCTATATGAGGTACAGTATTAAGTTCTCTGCAAGCCCCCTATCCTTGAATGCTCACAACAACTGCATGATACAAGCATTGTTTACAATTCCCAATTTGGAAATGAGGATACTGAGAAGTTTAGAAAAACCACACAGCTAACGTAAGGCAAAACCAGGATACAAATCCTAGTCTGTTTGGTTCCAGAGCCTAAATTTTAACCACTATGCTGGAGAAAAAAAAATTTCAGTTACAAAGCACTTTTCTGTTTTTGAGATACTTTCATATAGTCAACTGTTTATAAAAAGAAGTGATTAAATGCATTTTGGTATCCTGGATTGAATCCTAGAATAGCAAAAGGCATTTGTGTTGAAACAGGTAAAATTCAAATAGCCTATACTTTACTTAATAGTAATGTACCAATGTTAATTTCTTAGTTTTGATAAATGTGACATGATCACGTAAGATGTTAACAGTAAGTGAAATTGAACAAAGGGCCTACAGGGGACCTGTTGTACTGTCTTTGCAACTTTTCTGTAAATCTAAAATTATTCTCCCCCAAATGAGTTAAGAAAAAAAAACACCTAAGTTCGTAATAATATAAATAAACTGATGTTTTTTAAAAAGTGAGGATACACAGAAAAAGATTTCTACAAAATTTAGTATAAAGGAAAACAGAAATGACTTGCTTCTTCTCTAAGTAGACTGAAAAGCACTCAGATGAACCAGTGGGAAATTCAAGAGCTGATAATTGGACTTAAATCAAAGCAGCCTCCAAGGATTCCACTTACACAAGACTCCAGTCCTGCAGAAATTAACAGTGGCTCCTCTTTTAGTACTAAATATAACATTACTCACTTAGGGGATCCAGACACAGACTGAACATATTACCTCCTACATTAGTCTTGTCAATTGCCTACCACACACTGACTCTCTCAAGCATGCCTAAAATTCTACCAGCTCTGAAACTTCTTTATGGACATTTGGCATGATGAGCATTAGGCATTTCTAGTATCACCTGTGTATAATATTTTAATCTTGTAACTATCCTACTTACATATATTTGGAAATATAAGAAGTCAAAGTACTAAATCAGGTGAGGTTATTAAGTTTTTCTGTGTGTTCTAGGCCTATCTTTAATAGACAATTTAACATGGCCCACATGGACACCAAATATTTCCAACAAAAATCCTTCTGGAATTTACAAAGTGATCTATAGAGACCGGAGTTTTCCAGTATTTACTATAATCTCACACCACAATAAAGCAAACTTCCTAAGTCCTAAATAAAATTACAAAAATTAGAGAGTGCATGATGGTAGGTCTGTTCTTCAAGAATAGCTGTGGTTTATTAAGCATTTACTGTATGTCAAGCATTATAAATAAATTCCTTCATGTCCAAAATAATCCAGTAAAATAGGCATTTTACCTCTATTTTACAGATGAGGATACTGCAGCTCATTTAAAATAACTAGTAAGCAGTCAAGTCAGGACTCAAAACAGCAGGCACTCTTGCCCTAAAGGCTATGTGCTATTTCCACAACCCCACTGTTCGCAATCTTAGCACTACTGACACTTTGGGACAGATAACTCTTTGTTGTAAGGCTGCCCTGTGCACTGCAGAATGTTTAAAGTGCCCCTAGACTCTACCTAGTAGATGCCAGCAGCACCCCTTTCATCAGCTATGACAACTGAGTGTTTCCAGACATTGCCAAATGTCCCTTGGGGAGCAAAATCACCTCCAGCTGAGAACCTCTGCCACAATACCCTGCTGCGTCTACATGCTGGCTAGGGCATGGTCAAAATACAGTATTTCTGGGAAGAAAAATATTTCTCATGAACAGCTCTCCAGAATAAGTTCAAATTAAAAGAAGCTGACAGTTTAACTAGAACCTTTGTAAAAGGCTATACTGGGCCAAGCTGAGGCTTTTCTGAGAGCATGCTGCTTGTGCACAAGAACCCTCAACAAATGATTTTTTAAAAAACTAATTCAGTAGTTTGTGCTTTTGCAGAGAGGACAGAGCTGTGGAACAGGGGTATTCCCGTGGGCAGCTCTCAGAGTGATGGGATCTGAACTGAGAAGGCTTAGAAGATGGAGACCAAAGGGGCTAAGTCCCTAAGTCAAAGGGACTTAAAACTGGGCTCACTAACAAGCAAAGCCCATGTGGCAGGGCTGTCAAGAGAGTCTTGAGTGGCAGATTCGAACATATGATAACTGAAGTTGGAATACCTCAAAACACCTCTGAGAAAGAAAAGAAACACCATAATAAAGAGGGAAAATCCTAAAGCAGGGGCAAAAAGGTTAGAGAACAGTCACTATCATTGAAAAGTGCAAAGTGACATTTGTGAAGAAATCCTGGGAGCTATTTTCCTGTCACTCCATAGTGTTTCCTCATTCTGAATACAGGTTTACTTTCAAAATAATGGATTAATAAAATCTGCACCTGAAAACAAGTTTAGCTCTAATTCCCTCAGAAAAGGTTTTACTACACAAATACCATAGGAATTATCTGAATCATTAAATATTTTAGCAATAATATTAACTTTTGCCTAATATCTATTTAATAATTACAGAAGCAGCAGCCATCGTCTCATTAGCTCCCATAAGCCAGGTACTTTTATGCAATAGCTCAGTTAATACTCCCTACAACTCTGACACAGCACCCCTCACTCTACATTAAGAGAAAACAGACTCAGGGAGGTTACGCTACAACTTAACAGTGACACTTTTTTACTTTGAAGTCTGTCCTCTTTCAAACAGTATTTCACTTTAAGTCAGCTTTAACTCAAGTATAAAGGTAAAACAACTGCAGGAAAATGAAGACCAAAAAAGACAGGAAATGAAAATAAAATAAAGTTCTTTACTTGTAGCAAGGTACACCACCCAGGAATAAGCCTGGAGGTCCACATAACCCCAAGAGCAGCCAGATCTTGACCAACAGTTCACTCTCAGACGTCAAGGTCACTTCTGCAGATGGTCAGGGGCCTTCACATCTAGGATGTCTTTCTGAAGTGAGCTATAAGGGAACTACAAAGGCAGAACCACGTAGAAATGTTTTTCTTTTTTTCTTTTTGCAAGTGATTTTAATACTTGCTGTTATAGTGCTGCCACTGTGTGGAGCAACTTCTGAAAAAGTAGACCCAAACTACCCCTCAAGAGCAGTAAAGTAGGACTCATTATCAGAATAAGATGACTGAGCATATTAAAACAGTTTAAAGATAATTAAAGGTCTTCATGTTCAAATTTTTAACTGTTTTGAGAAAATTCTGTTGTAGACATACATCCATGAAGGCGAGGACCAGTAATGGGTGCTGGGACTAAGAACTGGATTAGAACCCGGTTACATTACCACTAGCTATATGACTCTGGGATAATTCTTTAGCCTCTCTGAGTGTACATATCTCTATGTGGTACATGGAATAACCTCCACATCACTGGGAAGATATGACAACTAAGTAAAACACTGTAAGTAAAAGCACTGATCACCGTGCCTGGCACAGAACACACTTAAATTTAAATTTCCTGTTTCCTAATGACAGAGGGTCATAAGCCTTAGGAGATTTTCCTATGTTTGAGCTACTACACCTTACATTCCACCATTACATCCTGGAAGGTGCTTAACACTCATGCACTTATCTGTTTTCTATCAGCACCATTTGATGGAACTCCTAAAGGAAAATCTGTGGTCTAATGACAATTTTAATACTATCTGATAAAAAGCAGGACATACAGTTGAGATGGAAAAGTATGGATTCAAGATCAAAAGTAGGCATGTGTGTGTGCTGGTTACCTTATTAGTCCAAGCCTTTCAAGTCCTTCACTAAAACAGTAAGAATCAAGAGCTCAAAACATGATCTGAAAATAAGTCTGTAAAACAAAGCCAGGAGAAGAGTAAGGCAAGCCACTCTGGCACATACTGTAAAGAGCCACCCCACTCTCAGGCTTACATAGGTTCAGAGTCAGCACCTGAGAGCAAATGCTTCCTTCAATTTTGCACTCTGGGCGACTTGGTTGCAATAGGCTGAACAGTAGCAGGGAAAGCTCTGCGACAGAGAAACCTAACAAGAACCAGAAAGATACTCTATTTAGAGGCAGTAGGTCCAACAATTTAGGACCAAATGCTGACACCTGCTCTAAAAAAATATGCAATAAAGATACAATAAAACAAAAGGCATTCCTGAAATAGTTCCTAAAAAATCTACCAAGTAACCTTAAATTCTCTCTAGGAGTTTTCTCAAAGATACTTGCTGATTTGTAGTACAACCAGGTTGAGAGTTATTAAAAAGGATTATACTTTACCATGTTATATTAAATAGTGAGTCATGACTGGCATGTATTGATAATTACTGAATCTGGTGATGGTAAATGGGTTCATGGATTCATTTTATATTTATTTTATTCATTTAGTCACTCTACTTTTGAGTATGTTTGAAAATTCCCATGAGTACTATAAACTAGGTAAAAAACCAGCACAATAAAAACTTTGAATAAATCAGACAACTTAGGCTTGTTCCAGATAATTTCAACCTCTCAATTCACCTGAATAAAGATCTCTAAGTGCTTCCTAGGTACCAAAAGAAAAGTCTTTACTAAACTCTGTTAGTACGTATCAATGACCATCTGACATTATAGGTTCTGCTTTGAAGAACTTATGTCATTGTAAAAATGCCTTTTTCTCCCCCAAATGGAATTGCTTGTATGAGATATAATGCATTTCCACTTCATTCACTCCACATTCTTAACCCCACTGAAGGTTCAACAAATTTCCACAGGGTATGTGATATCCTGCTCATCTGGATGCCCAAAACTTGGAGAATGGAGCCCAAAAATTTTCTCATTTGTCCTTAGGCAGAAAATTTCAAAGACAGTTGCTCAGAATAACAGACTGAATCAAAAGCAACACCAAAAGCACAAGTTGGTGCCAGCTCAATATTCTACAAAACAGATATTACTGCCTTAGAAATATCTATGGGTTTTTTAAAAAGGTGTCATATGGTGCTGCTTGAGGGGGAAAAGGCAGGGTTGAATCCTCGAACACTGGTGGCAACCCTGTCAGAAGTCATGGTTTAAACATATACAAACCCACACCCGCTTCTATGCCCAGGAGGCGGCTAAAAGATTCCTGATGATAGCTAGTATCTCAGTACCTTTAGAAAAAATGTGACTTGCTTCATCCTTTGACCTTGGTACTAAAAGTTGAAGGACATTCTAAACAGAAGCCATGGCTATCCAAAGAGTAAGACAAACCAAAGGAGATGTCAAACAGAGATGTCCAGGATTTCAAAAAGTTCAACCAAAAAAATGTATTCAGAGGTTACCCACTGATTAACTCTTAATGTTATTCACCTCCAAGTAAATAATTCATTAGGAAAAATGGGGAGAGAACGTACCTATAGTCCTCCATCTTCTTGGTAAATGACACTTTGTGACCCAATCACTAGTTTTAAATGGGCTTCCGTCACTAGCAGAGTCAATGTACCACTTAGGACTCATCCCCCTTCATTATACAGGCAAAGTTTAAAATGTCAGTAAGAGATATGTTCTAACTGCTAAATATCAGAACATAATCAAGTTGGCTAAAAATAATCTCATCCTAGAATTCTCCTGTAAAAGAATTCATTATAGTAATTAGCCAATAAAGGTACCTTTTATTAGGTTTCTATTCCACACCACCAGAAAAAACCACAAACATCTGTCTGAAGAAACAATCTTTTAAAAAACTGATATGAAGTTAAGGTGACACCTCCTTAAAAAAATGACAGAAGAGTATGTTTGTTTCTGAACAAATACACGGGTAGGGATGATACAGAGGTTTGCTTTAAGACCCTTGTACTTTCATACTTTGTTTCACATCAGAAATACCTAGGGTGTGAGAGAGCTAACCTATGGTTTAATGTCCCAAAGATAAGGTTTGTTTTTAAACATGCTTTTTTAAAGGGACCTATTTTAAATACTCCTCTTATAAAAGCAGCATCTTCTTACCATAGGATTTGAATCCGCTATGAGATCCCGCAGAGAATCCAGAAATCCCTGATCTTCCACCATTTGGGCATTGATATCATGGAGTTTTGCCACGCAGACTGCTGCTGTTTTCCGAACATAGGGATCTTCATCCTTCAAGCACTTGCGAAGGGGCTCACAGAGATATTCTGTAATCTTGTCCACCCGGATACACCCCATGGTTCTAACTGCCAAGGCCCGAATCAGAGGATTGGGATCTTCACAGTCCTACAAAAAACAATCATTGACAACTACATGGGTACACAGTGACTAAAGTCAACAGTCTAGTTTATATAACCCACGAAAGACTATTTCATTAACGTAAGCATCCAGTTACATTCCACACCAGAACCCAATCTCTCATGCTATCCCCTTCCTAAGTATAAATCTTCATATTCACTTCAAGGAAAAACAAGAGTTTATGTTAGGAATTCATTTAACTGTCTTATATATACAATGAAGAAGAAAGAATAAAGCTGGGGGAATCACACACCCTGACATCAAGCTCTACTACAAAGCCACAGTAATCAAGACAATTTGGTACTGGCCTAAGAACAGACCCACAGATCAGTGTAACAGAATAGAGACCCAGATATAAACCTAAGCATATATGGTCAATTAAAATATGATAAAGGAGACATGGATATACAATGGTGAAATGACAGCCTCTTCAATAACTGGTGTTAGCAAAACTGGACACCTATATGTAAAATAATGAAACTAGATTATCTTCTAACTCCATACACAAAAGTAAACTCGAAATGGATCAAAGACCTGAGTGTAAGTCATGAAACCATAAAACTCTTACAAGAAAACAGGCAAAAATCTCTTGCATATAAGCAGGAGCAACTTTTTCCTCAACACATCTCCTCAGGAAAAGGAAACAAAAGCAAAAATGAAAAACTGAGACTACATCAAACTAAAAAGCTTCTGTACAAAAAAGGACACCATCAGTAGGAAAAAAAGGCATCCTACACTATGGGAGAATATATTTGTAAATGACATATCCAACAAGGGGTTAGCATCCAAAATATATAAAGAACTCAAACACCTGCTTCAACACCTAAAGAGAAAATAACCCTATTAAAAAATGGGCAAGGATATGAACATACACTTCTCCAAAGAAGAAATTCAGATGGCCAGCAGGCACATGAGATGATGCTCCACATCACTAATTATCAGGGAAATGTAAATTAAAACTACAATGAGATATCACCTCACACCAGTTAGGATGGCAACATTGCAAAGACTAGGAACAACAAATGCTGGTGAGAATGTGGAGAAAGGTGAACCCTCCTACACTGCTGGTGGGAATGTAAATTAGTTCAACCACTGTGGAAAGCAGTATGGAGGTTCCTCAAAAAACTAAAAATAGAAATACCATTTGAATCAGGAATTTACCCAAAGAAAGCAAGATCTCAGATTCAAAAAGACATATGCACCCCTATGTTTACTGCAGTACTATTTACAATAGCCAAGATATGGAAGCAACCTAAGTGTCCATCAGTAGATGAATGGATAAAGAAGATGTGGTACATATACACAATGGAATACTATTCAGCCATGAGAAGAAAACAAATCCTATCATTTGCAACAACATGGATAGAGGTAGAGGGTATTATGCTCAGTGAAATAAGCCAGGTGGAGAAAGACAAGTACCAAATGATTTCCCTCATTTGTGGAGTATAACAATGAAGCAAAAATGAGGGACCAAAACAGCAGCAGACTCACAGACTCCAAGGGAGTAATGGTTACCAAAGTGGAAGGGCGGGGAAGGGTGGGTGGAGAGAGAGGGAGAAGTGGATTGAGGGGTATTATGATTGGTACACATGTTCTGTGGGGAGACATGGGGAAGACAGTGTAGCAGAGAGAAGACAAGTAGTGACTCTGTGGCATCTTACTACACTCATGGACAGTGACTTCAATGGGGTACGGGGGGGACTTGATAATATGGGTGAATGTAGTAACCACAATGTTTTTCATGTGAAATCTTCATAAGAGTATATATCAATATTACCTTAATAAAAAAAATCAAACAACAACAACAACAAAAAAAAAACAGTAAAGGCCTTTGGTCTGGTATTCTGATACAGGGATAAAATGAGGAAGTGGAAAGACGTGTTCCACTCCACAGTCAGTCTGCAAATATGGAGTAGGAAGAAAAGAGGACTGGATTTCTGGGCCTACAGACAAGAAAGGAGAGAGTACAGGAACTGGTTTTGGGCCTAACCTAAGTTTCTGAAGTTAAGAAGGCCCTCTGAAATCCTGATTAACATACATTCTCCTTTCTTAGCAAGTGCTTCCAAATTACAGCACAAAAAGAGCACACCTTAAATTGTCCTACCTTACAAAATCTCTGTAATTACTATAAACCCACACACATGCTCACTTCCAAAAAATGTAAACTAAATTCTTTCCAATGATGTAGTACATATATGAGCTAAAAGACAGAAAGAATGAAATACTATTTTATCTCTGATTCTGCACAATGTAGCTAAACAAAGGAAAAGAACAAAAATTCCAAGAGAAGGAAGAGAGCATACCGGTTATTTTTCAAAACAGTTAAACAGAAGCTAATTTTAGAAATGCTACCTGATTTTTTTCTTTAATGCACACTGTATTCCATACAGAGAAAAAAGAAAAGAAGTCAAAAAATATACACATTAACTGAAACAACATCATTATCGTGTTAATTAAATCTAATGGTAGGAAAAACATGACTGAATATTCAGTAATATTAAGCAATTTTTTAATGGTCAATTTTTAAAGATGGGAGAATGGTAAAGTAGTTATGTTTAAAAAAGAGATCTGATGAGATTCAAGAGGGCGGCATGAGAAGTGAGACAGAGAACTCCTCCCAAAACCACATATAGTACAAAAATACAGTTAATACAACTAACCCTAAAACACCATCAGGAAAGAAGGCTGCACCAGACTACATACAGACCTCACAAACAGAGCAGACATCATGAAACAGGGTAACGTACAAAAGCCTTGATCCGGCAGGACCCAAGCTCTTCCCCCATCCCAGCTCACCGGCAGGAGGAAGAGAAATGGAACGGGGAGTGGATGGAAGCCTAGAACTGCTGAACACCCAGCCCTGGAGATCTACTTTGCAAGAACAAACCTAAATTGTGTGGTGCTCTGGATGTTGGTGGGGTTGGGAAACTGGGACAGGTGGAGTGCTTGAGAGATTGATATTCGGGCTGTTTGTGGAGGACAGGGATCCACATCCAGCCACTCTAGGACAAAGAAAAGGCAGGCGGTATGAGAGGCTTCCTAGCAGCAAGAGGGCTGCTGAAGGGGCGGGGTTTGCACAGAGCTTGCTGCACGAAGCTTGTGGCGCGGGAGAAGGGATAGGTGGACATGGTCGTCTGGGCGCCCTCTGCCCAGCAGGTTCGGAACTTTGAGGATGTTCAGGCACTCCACCCTGGCTGACTACACAGCTCCGAGGCCCCCCACAGTGACATGCAGCCTGCTGCGCCTTCTCCTGGCCTGCCGGCACCAGTTCGCAAACTGGCAGTCACTGCACTGGCGTCAGGCCAGCCAGAGGGGGGCCCCACATACATCAGCTAGAGATGAAAGCACAGAGGCTTACACTTCTGTGCGGGCCACTGGCTCTGATACTGGAGACAGGCACTGCAGCCAGGAATCAGGAAACAGCTCTTTCCTAACCCCAGGCATCATAAAAATACTCAAGAACTCAGGAACAAATTTAAGAAGGAGATTCAATCATTAAAAAATTCTGTACCTGAAATGAAACATACAATGGAGGGATTTAAAAGCAGATTACATATAGTAAAAGAGTTGGTAAATGGAATGGATATTAGAAAAGAGGAATACAAAGAAGCTGAGGCACCGAGAGAAAAGAGGATCTTTTAAGAATGAAGGAATATTGAGAGAAGTGTGTGACCAATTCAAACGAACAATATTTGCATTATAGGGGTAGCAAACGAAGAAGAGAGACAAAAAGGGATACAAAGTGTCATTAAGGAGGTAATTGCTGAAAACTTCCCCAATCTGTGGAAGGAGATAGTCTCTCAGGCCATGGAGATGCACAGATCTCCCAACACAACGGACCCAAGGAAGACAACATCAAGACATAATAATTAAAATGGCAAAGATCAAGGATAACGACAGACTTTCAAAAGCAGCTAGAGAGAGAAAAAAGTCACATACAAAGGAAAACCCATAAGGCTATCATCAGATTGCTCAACAGAAATCTTACAAACCAGAAGGGAGTGGCATGCTATATTTAATGCAATGAAGCAGAAGGGCCTTGAACCAAGAATACTCTATCTGGAAAGGTTATCATTTAAATTTGAAGGAGGGATTAAACAATTTCCAAATAAGCAAAAGCTGAGAGAATTTACCTGCCACAAACCACCTCTACAGTGAATTTTGGAGAGACTGCTATACATGGAAGCATTCCTAAGCTAAATAGATGTCACAAGGAGAAAGAAAACCACAGCAAAGTAGAACAATTACTAAGCAGATGCAAAATCAAAGCACCTACTCCAAAGTCAAACAAGGGATAGACAAAGAGTACAGAATATGATACCTAATATATAAAGAATGGAGGAGGAAGAAAAAGGAGGGAAGAAACAAAAGAAAAAAGAAACTTTAGGTTGTGTTTGTAATAGCATAAGAAGTGAGTTAAATTAGACTGTTAGATAGTAAGGAAATTACCCTTGAAACTTTGGTAACCACGAATCTAAAGCCTACAATGGCAATAAGTACATAGTACATGCCTATCGATAATCACACTACATGTAAATGGTCTGAAGGCACAAATCAAAAGACATACAGTCACTGAATGGATAAAAAAACAAGACCTCATCTATATGCTGCCTACAAGAGACTCACTTCAAACCCAAAGACATACACAGATTGAAAGTAAAGACATGGAAAAAGATATTTCATGCAACTAATAGAAAAAAGCAGGAGTTGCAATCCTTGTATCAGACAAAATAGACTTCAAAACAAAGAACGTCACAAGAGACAAAGGACATTACATACTGATAAAGGGGTCAGTCCAACAAGAAGGTATAACTATTATAAATATCTATGCACCCAAAACAGGAGCACCTACACATGTGAAACAAATACTAAGAGTTAAGGGGGAAATAGGATGCAATGCATTCATTTTAGGAGACTTCAACACACCACTCACTCCAAAGGACAGATCAAACAGACAGAAAATACGTAGAGACAGAGGCACTGAACAACGTATTAGAACAGATGGACCTAATGGACAGCTACAGAACACTCCATCCAATAGCAACAGGATATACATTCTTCTCAAGTGCACATGGACATTTTCAAGAACAGATCATATAGTAGGCCAAAAAAAGAGCCTCAGTAAATTCAAAAAGATTGAAATTGTACCAACAGGCTTCTCAGACCACAAAGGTATGAAACTAGAAGTAAATTACACAAAGAAAACGAAAAAGCCCACAAATACATGGAGGCTTCACAACATGCTCCTAAATAATCAATGGATCAATGACCAAATAAAAACAGAGATCAAGCAATATACGGAGACAAATGACAACAATAAATCAACACCGCAAAATCTGTGGGACCCTGAGAAGACTGTGCTAAGAGGAAAGTATATTGCAATACAGGCCTACCTCAGTAAAGAACAACAATCCCACATGAACAGTCTAAATTCATAATTAATGAAACTAGAAAAGGAAGAACAAATGAGGACAAAAGTCAGTAGAAGGAGGGACACAATAGATTAGAGAATAAATAAATAAAATCAAGAATAAAACAACAGAAAGAATCAATGAAAGCAAGAGCTGGTTCTTCGAGAAAATTAACAAAATAGATAAACCCCTAGCTAGACTTATCAAGAAAAAAAGAGTCTACACACATAAAAAGAATAAGAAATGAGAAAGGAAAACTCATTATGGACGCCACAGAAATACAAAGAATTAGGAGAGAATACTATGAAAAATTATATGCTAACAAACTGGATAACCCAGAAGAAATGGACAAGTTTCTACAAAAATACAACCTTCCAAGGCTGACCCAGAAAGAAACAGAAAATCTGAACAGACCAATTACCAGCAAGAAATTGATTTGGTAATCAAAAAACTACCTAAGAACAAAATTCCTGGTCCGGGTTCACTGCTTAATTTTATCAAACATTTAGTGAAGACCTAATACCCATCCTCCTTAAAGTTTTCCAAAAAGTAAAAGAGGAGGGAATACTCCCAAACTCATTCTACGACACCAACATCACTCTAACACCAAAACCGGGCAGATACCACAAAAAAAGAAAATTACAGACCAATATCCCTGATGAACATAGATGCAAAAGTACTCAACAAAATATCAGCAAACCGAATACAAAAATACATCAAAAAGATCACCCATAGGAGGGGGCTCAAGATGGCGGCATGAGCAGGGCGGCGGAAATCTCCCAAAACCATATATATTTTTGAAAATACAACTATTCCTAAAAAAGAGACTAGGAGATACAGTACAACAGCCAGGCTACATCTACATCTGCAAGAACTCAGCACCTCATGAAGGGGGTAAGATACAAAGCGGTAACCTGGCAGGACCCCAGCACTCCCCCCACTCCAGCTCACTGGCAGGAGGAAAACAATCAGAGTGGGGAGGGAGTGGAAGCACAAGACTGCTAAATAACCAGCCCTGGTGATCTGCACCAGGAGCACAGACATACATCACATGGTGTACTGGATATTAGAGAAACGGAAGGGCAGGATCCAAGACAGAGACTGTGAACGGGTCCCCACAGCCAGCTCCTCTAGGACAAAAGAAAAGCAGGCGCTTTTTTTTAAATCTTAAAGATACAAGGGCCCAACAGCTAAACAAAACTGTCCCAGCACACAGCCCAGCAGGCTGAGAATCTTGAAGAATTTCAGGCCCCCTAAGCACCTGCCAGGTAAAGAAGTCACGCCAAAGCCCTTCACGGTGATAAGCAGCCTGCCATTTGTTCCCCGCGGCCGGCGCTGCAAATGGACCAGCTAACCTGCCATAGCTGCGCAGCAACTGGAGAGCAGCTCCGCCCACAACAACCACACATAATCTCCTACTGGCGGGCATGCAGTTAACCGGGAAGGGCCGTGGAAGCCAGAGCAAGGTCTGGAAGGCACGAAGGGGTGCCAGACTTGCTGTAGAAAGCACCCGGCGTGGCTGCAACCCCCGCAGTGCTCTAGGCTAGCCTGAGGGCGGCTGGGCCCATGGCAGCCCAGGGGATTATCCCAGAGACTGCCTCCTGGGTGTGGGTAACTGGCACAGGCTGTGGAAAAGGGCAAGGTGAACAACAAACAGTAAGGGACTTTGTTCTCCCAGCTGACAAACGTGCCACCTGCGTGTGACTACGTCTATCGCCATGAAAAGACAGAAGAATCTGATCCAGTCAAAAATAACTAAGACAACTCCAGAGAGAGGGCGTGGTGGGATAGATTTAAACAATCTTCCTGAAAAAGAATTCAGAATAAAAGTCATAACCATGCTGATGGACCTACAGAGAAATACGCAAGAGCTAAGGGAGGAAGTCAGGAGGGAGATTACAGAAATGAAACAATTGATTGACAGGCTTAAGAGCAGAGTGGATGAGGTGCAAGAGGCTGTTAATGGAATAGAAATCAGAGAACAGGAGTACAGAGAAGCCGAGGCAGAGAGAGATAAAAGTATCTCTAGGAATGAAAGAATATTAAGAGAACTGTGTGACCAATCCAAATGGAACAATATTCCCATTATAGGGGTACCGAATTCAAAAATACATCAAGAGCATCACACAACATGATCAAGTGGGATTCATCTCAGGGATGCAAGGATGGTACAACATTTGAAAATTCATCAACATCATCCACCACATCAACAAAAAGAAGAACAAAAACCACATGATCATCTCCACAGATGCTGAAAAAGCATTTGACAAAATTCAGCATCCATTTATGATTAAAACTCTCAACAAAATGGGTATAGATGGCAAGTACCTCAACATATTAAAGACCATATATGACAAACCCACAGCCAACATCATACCTAACAGTGAGAAACTGAAAGCTTTTCCTTTAAGATCGGCAACAAGACAAGGATGCCTGCCCACTCTCCCCACTGTTATTCAAATAGTATTGGAGTTCCTAGCCACGGCGATCAGACAAAAACAAAGAAATACAAGGCATCCAGATTGGTAAAGAAGTGAAATTGTCACTATTTGCAGATGACATGATATTGTACATAAAAAGCCCTCAAGACTCCACTCCAAAACTACTAGAACTAATATCTGAATTCAGCAAAGTTGAAGGATACAAAATTAATACACAGAAATCTGTTGCTTTCCTATACATTAATGATGAGCTAAGAGAAAGAGAAATCAGGAAAACAATTCCATTCACAATTGCATCAAAAAGAATAAAATACCCAGGAATAAACCTAACCAAGGATGTGAAAGACCTATACCCTGAAAACTACAAGACACTCTTAAGAGAAATTAAAGAGGACACTAATAAATGGAAATTCATCCCACGCGCTTGGGTAGGAAAAATTAATATTGTCAAAATGGCTATACTACCTAAAGTAATCTACAGATTCAATGCAATCCCTATTAAAATACCAACAGCATTCTTCAATGAACTGGAACAAATAGTTCTAAAATTCATATGGAACCACAGAAGACCCCGAATAGCCAAAGCAATCCTGAGAAGGAAGAATAAAGTGGGGGGAATTACGCTCCCTGACTTCAAGCTCTACTACAAAGCCACAGTAATCAAGACAATTTGGCTGGCACAAGAAATGACCCACCGACCAGTGGAACAGAATAGAGAGTCCAGATATTAACCCAAACATATACAGTCAATTAATATTTGATAAAGGGGCCATGGATATACAATGGGAAAATGACAGCCTCTTCAGCAGCTGGTGTTGGCAAAACTGGACAGCTCCATGTAAGAGAATGAAACTGGATTACTGTCTAACTCCATACACAAAAGTAAACTCAAAATAGATCAAAGACCTGAACGTAAGTCATGAAACCATAAAACTCTTAGAAAAAAACATAGGCAAAAATCTCTTGGACATAAATATGACAAATTCTTCATGAACATATCTCCTTGGGCAAGGGAAACAAAAACAAAAATGAACAAGTGGGACTATATCAAACTACAAAGCTTCTGTACAGAAAAGGACAGCATCAGTAGAACAAAAAGACATCCTACAGTATGGGAGAATATATTCATAAATGAAATATCCAATAAAGGGTTGACATCCAAAATATATAAAGCGCTCACGCACCTCAACAAACAAAAAGCAAATAATCCAATTAAGAAATGGGCAGAGGACATGAATAGACACTTCTCCAAAGAAGAAATTCAGATGGCCAACAGGCACATGAAAAGATGCTCCACATCACTAATCATCACAGAAATGCAAATTAAAACCACAATGAGATATCACCTCACACCAGTGAGGATGGCCAACAGCCAAAACACAAACAACAACAAATATTGGCGAGGATGTGGAGAAAGGGGAACCCTCCTACACTGCTGGTGGGAATGCAAATTAGTTCAACCATTGTGGAAAGCAGTATGGAGGTTCCTCAAAATACTCAAAATAGAAATATCATTTGACCCAGGAATTCGACTCCTAGGAATTTACCCTAAGAATACAGCAGCCCAGTTTGAAAAAGACATATGCACCCCTATGTTTATCACAGCACTATTTACAATAGCCAAGAAATGGAAGCAACCTAAGTGTCTATCAGTAGATGAATGGATAAAGAAGATGTGGCACATATACACAATGGAATACTATTCAGCCATAAGAAGAAAACAAATCCTACCATTTGCAACAACATGGATGGAGCTAGAGGGTATTATGCTCACTGGAATAAGCTAGGCAGAGAAAGACAAGTGTCAAATGATTTCACTCATCTGTGGAATATAAGAACAAAGAAAAAACTGAAGGAACAAAACAGCAGCAGACTCACAGAACCCAAGAATGGATTAAGAGTTACCAAAGGGAAAGGGACTCGGGAGGATGGGTGGGAAGGGAGGGATAAAGGGGGACAAGGGGTATTACGATTAGCACACATAATATGGGGGAGGGGAAATGGGAAGGCAGTATAACACAGAGAAGACAAGTAGTGATTCTATAGCATGTTACTACACTGATGGACAGTGACTGTAATGGCGTATGTGGAGGGGACTTGATAATAGGGGGAGTCTAGTAACCATAATGTTGCTAATATAACTGTACATTAATGATAGCAAAATAAATAAATAAATAAATAAGAGATCTTACTCTGATTTTTCATCTTTATAACTTCCAAGGTTTGCTTTAAAATTATCCAGGAGGTGAGGGGGTAGGGGTCAGCAAAGTATTTATGACGAGTATAAATTAAAACAATCCCAGTCATGGGTTGGAAACTATTGAAACTGCCAAGACGGGTATTTAGGAATTTACTACACTATGCCCTCTCCTTGAATATGTTTGAAAACTTACATAATAACAGAATTTTATCAAACATTTTAAGACCTTCTATGAAACAAAGTAGTAGCTCCTGCAGTTTTTCCACTACTTCTGACTTGTAAGAATTAATTTCTACAAAGATAAAATAGGTAAAAGCCCCAGGTTACTTATACTACAATGACATGCCCAACCTTAGGCAGCCCTGGAAAGTAAAACAGGTTTCACCTGGCTTTCTTCTCCCATCTGGCAAGAATACACAAAGCCTAACTAACAAGGCTCACCATATGGTTTGAACTGGATGACAAATGCTGGCATATGGGTGCTTATGAGATGAACGTTCCTAGTCACTGCCTCTACTTCTCTAGAGGCCCTCTTTTGGAACAGAGGTTGCTTGTTTGCACTGTATCAAGAAACACTTCTGTGAAGGCTGAGGTAGAAGAGACTGCTCTTGAGTCTTTGGGGAGAAGTTACCTTCACAAAGCTGTTAACAGCCATGATAGCCATATCTGGCTGACTCTTGGCATAGTTCATTAAGTAGAGATACACGAGCTTCTTTAGCTCCAGGTTGTCAGTCTGCATACAGTTCACTACATCTGGAAAGAGAGAGCTGAGAAGAGAGGAAAAAGAAGGGAGTGAATAGATGTTGGTGTTAAAGCTGTTGGACAGAATATGAAGAAATGACCTTATTTTACAAAGTGATTTGATGTAAGGACAAGTGTCCCCACATGATAATTATTATCACAGAAACAAATTACTAAAGAAATTAGTGTTGGTTCCAAGAAGGTCTCTAAAAATAACGTTATTAAACTTGCGAAAACTGTCAAACAAAAGGGAAGAGTACTAAAATGAACCTGATGTATTCTTCACACAGCTGCCAACAACTACTGACCCATGACCAATCTTGTTTGATATACAGACTCACCTACTCTCCCCTCCCCAGTCCCTACTCCATATGGTTGCTCTGGATTATTTTTAAGCAAATCCTAGACATTGTTATCATCTTATATGTAATATTTTAGTGCATATCTTTAGGAATCATTTTTTTTAAATATCACAGTATCACATACAAAAATCCACAGTAATTCTTCCTATCAATTCATTGCAGTTTCAAAGAACTACAGTTGTTAAACTTTTTAAAACTCATATTCTTCCAACCTTGATTTTAACTTATTAGCTCCTGGGTTCTTGTGATATGAACCTGTGTTTTCAATAGCTTCCTTCCTTTCTGATAGAACAAGATGCTCCATCCAGGCTCATTTTGTGTATTTCTAATCCCACAACTGGAATCAGTCATTTTTCTAATATATCCTGATTCTCTTTTAGTGGAATGTATTTATTTTTAACATTACACATTCAGACAAATGAAAATGAGTGCACTCAAAATATAAAAGGAATTCATACTTTTTCCATGTTCAAGTCATTGCCTGGTCTATCATTCACCTATAAAGCCAAAGAAAAGAAATTTATATTTCCATTCACAAAGAATCACCTTTTGCGTGGAAGGGTTGAGCATGTCAGATTTCAAATTATAAGCTGTATTTTTTAAGTATGGTTAACGATACTTTTACACAAAGTTAGTAATTAACCTTCCCCCAAGGCTTTTTCATAGTGCCTTATAAACTTTCAATTCTTCTAAATACCTTATTACTAGTACAAGAGAAAGAGGAAGGAAATGTCAGTATATTCTACAGAAAAGTTAACAGAATGACTGAAAACCTGGTCATATAGTATAACTCCTGTACATGCAGAAAAACAATATACAGAAATACAAATTATTTACAAAGATGAAGATAGACTGCAAAGTCAAAGAATCCATGATTATCTTCAATGAACCGATGACTTCTTCCCTGGAAGGCAAACTCTGTTTAACTTGCCTGCATGTACCTAATGTAGTTTCCTGCACATGTAGATATTTAACAAACACTAATTAACACTCTTCAAAAAGGAGCATTCTTTCCATGTACTAGGGTAATAGGAAATAGCTCATGTGCAAAACAGTAAAACCAGTAAATAAATGTGAAACACGAGCCAATAGTAAATTTAAGATCGTAAATAAATTAATTCCAACAACCTCCACAAGATCAAGATCTTGATCAAAAATAGTCAAAGCTCTGGCAGACACCATGGGGGAGGGGAGGGGTGTGTGGGTAGGTGGGCGAGGGCTTGCAGTGGGTGTTGGGGACGGTATACAGGGTCACAAACCCCCAATCATAATATAAGCTGGTCACAGGGATGGCAGTGCAGCATGGAGAATATAGTCAATGGCTCTGTAACATCTTTCTATGTTGACAAATGATAACTGCACTAGTTGGGGTGAGGATTTAATAATGGATTTAACTGATGAATCACTTATACTTGAAACCAATGTAATACTGTATATCAACTATACTTCAACAGAAGAAAAAAGAATAGTCAAAGTTCTAGAGGTAAAAATTAAGTACCAACCTATAAAGCTAGACACCTGAACTTTCCAAGAGGGTAACCACTAGTCACATAAAGCTACTGAGCACTTGCAGTGTGGCTAGTCTGAACTGCGATGTGATGTATATATAAAACATATACTGGATTTTAAAGAGTTAGCATGAAAAATATATGAGTTCCTTAATAATTTTTTAATATTGATTTCATGTTGAAGTACTACTTTGACTATACTGAGTCAAATAAAATATAATAAAATTAATTTTTTACTTTTTTAATGTGCTACCAGAAAATTCAAAACTATATATGTGCCTTGCATTATATTTTTATTGGGTAGTGCTGAACTTGAGACTAAAATGATAACCTCTGAATAGCTAATCTCTACTTAATTCTGTTTCTTTGAGCTATCTTTCTAGGCACAGAACAAGTCCCATCTCCTCCAAGAACCGTTCTCCAACTACACCTATTTACATGCATCTCTCTTTTGTGGAACTCTTTATTACCTTTAATGTATACATTCTAGTACCTGATTTACGTAACTGTTTTATTATTCTCTAATTTTTCAAAATTTGGGCCTCTCCAGCTACACGGGAAGACCAATGACGGCCAAAAAGACACCTACCATCCTTTTCTGTGAATTACAATTATGTGGCATTGTGCTAGGCACAAAAAAAATGGACAATTAACAGATTAACAAACTGCATTCATCAAGCGTATCAAAAGAAAGTCAAGGAGTTTTAAGTTTTCTGTAGAATACAGAAATAAGCTTGGTAAGAACACAAAACCCTACCAATAAAGTATGCCGACTGTTACCACTTTATCTGTAGTGACGCTCTCAATCTATAGTCCTTGGCAAAAACAACCCTTCACTGACTAGATAATCATGGGTAGACAAACTATAGCCTATAAGCCAAATTTAGTCTGCCACCTACTTCTGTATGAACCATGAGGCCAAAGTGGTTTTTAACAGAGGAATATTTACAACTAACTGATTTAATGAAAGAGAGTAACCCTGAACCCTAATTAAGAATGTTATTCCCAAAATAAGAATCCCCACTTTCTCATTAGACTCGTTAACAGTACAAAAACATTATAGTCATATTTTGAATTTTATCAATAAAAAATGTGTGCATATTTGTTTTCTTTCTTGTTATATAATTATCTACAAAACATCCTCAATTTTTGCCTGTTGGCCTGGTAAGCCCAGACGGTCACAGAACAGCAAGTTAAGGACCAAATGTACTTACGTGCTAACAAACAAAACTCCAGGAACAAAACCCCTCCTCAGCACAGCAGACCCTAGAGCACAAGGAGATACAGGCGTTTCCTGTTGCCACCATCCCCACCAGGGCGCCCAGTGTGGGCAGGGGACTGGCTCCCATTTTTCTGGTCTCATGACCCCTTTACTCTCTTAAAAATTACTGAGATCCCCAGAGAGTTTTTGTTCATGTGAGTATCTCTTTTAATATTTCACCGTATCAGGAATGAAAACTGAGCAATTTAAAAAACATTCATTAATCCATATAAAATGATGATAATAAACACATTTCCCATTATAAATATCAATTTAAAGCAAACATTTAATTTTTTAAAACAACAAGATATTTTTTACATTTTGAAAAACCTCTTTGACGTCTGGTTTAAAAAAAAAGACAGCTGGATTCTCATATCTGCTCCTGCATTCAACCTATTACAGAATGTTGTTTTAGCTGACGTATAAGAAGAAAATCCAACTTTACACATATATATATAAATGGGAAAAGGGAGGAGTAGCTTAATTGCTTTTTCATATAACAGGATATTTATTCTTTGATACATTAAAGCTAGACAAATGGCTATTTTCTTTTTCTTGTCTTTAGTCCACAAAAGGTGGATTCTTAAAAGTTAGTTGGAATGTGGAACCTGAAACGTATTGATAAACTTTTTGAACTTGGTTGCATTAAAATCCATTCATTTATCATTTATTTATAAGAATGGATCTTTTATCCATGCATAATTTTGTGATATATGCACTGGTCTTTGGAAAATATTGGTTCATGAGTTAAGTAGATCTTTCCAATGTTGACAAGTTTCTTCACATAAATAGCAAATAATCACATTCACTAATTTCACCACCCATCTCATCAGCAGAATCTGTAACTACTGGGAAACTGTCAAGCTCACAAAGGGAGATACAAATTTTCCAGCACTGTAACTTTTACTTTAAAACCTGAAATGTATCTATGGTCAAATTTTTTCCCTTGAAATGCCAGTTTGCTTTGTTAATTTTTGGTAGAATGTCTCCCAAATACTGAAGTCTGATTAACCATAATTTGTCAATCATTCCTTCACAAAAATATGGTGTCCCCATTTCAAACAATTGTGCAAGGGCTTTTCTTTTTCAAGTCAACCACCACACTTTGCTGTGCAGAAGTGCTTTATATATAATTCCTATTTCACCACATGGATTATTAGTAAGACCTGCACTCAAGGTTCAAGGTTTATCAAAGTAGAAGTTTTAATGCTTCATGAAGAACAGTAAAACTGCCTTCTTCCTGTAAATACACAGTGGTGAAGAATATACATTGACTACTGTCATAGTTTGGCATCATTGCCTTGATTTATGCTAAGGCACCAGCAGTGCAAATGGCAACACAGTGAAAAAGGCAAGTATTATTATGATAAGAATAGATATGACCTCATGGACTCCCTGGAAGAATCTTAGGAATCCTGAGAGGCCTACAGATAATCTTTACTTAATTCAAAATGGTCTTGATATATCAATACAAAAAAAAAGAAGTAAGGGGAGGAAGGGAGGGAGGGAGGGGGAGGAAGGAAGAAAATTAAAAAAACAAAAAGACCCAATGGGGTTTGTTAACATTTGTTTTCATCTTGAATTCAGCAATTGAATGTAGAGCTGCAAGTTAAGGGAACTGACTTGAGCCAATTAAAGAACATAAGAGTTTCTGCTTCCCAGTATATTTTTTTCATCTTCTAAAACTCAGGAACAGGTTTGTAACTATGCCAGCTCTCAGGTTTTATGCTGCATGTATGCAACAAAATCAAACTATTTTCTCTGCCAAAACAAGATCAAGAAAGCTTAAGTCACAAGTTAACAGAGAAGTAATTTCCCTCATGATGTTTTCAGTGGGACAAACCCATTTTCATAGGGTCTATGATTATAACAGTTGTAAAGAAAAAGCAGTAAAAGCCATAAAGTAGGATATGGGTCTAAAGTGACCAACGGCAGGGGTGACCACCCTTACCTAACATCCTTCCCCACAGTCATAGCAGCAATCACTTTCTTCACAGCCTCCTTCCTCTTTTCTTTCTTTTCATTGTTGAGTTCAGCCTTTAATTCAAAGATTTCTCCTACAAGAAAACATAAGGGTAAGGTCCCCAAACGAGACAGCCAGAGCAGAACACTGTACCACATAACAAGTAACACCGTAACAGCAGACCAGAGGCAGGGCAGTAACTGAAATAAAACATTTTTAATTATAGGATAGGTACAAGTCAAGTCCCCAGAACATCAACTGACCCACTGATGAGGATACCATTTTTTAAGGTATGGCCAAAGAGGAAGGTACAATCCAGATCTGAGGAGGCACAGGAGTGGAAAACAGATCTCCTGAAATCTTAACATCATGAGGAAAAAATGGCATCTGCGGGATGATCTCCATCAGAACAGCAAGGTCCTAGGGGAACAATAAACGCAGACAAGGAAAGGGTTCACAAATCATTGTCTTCAAACCGAAAGAGACTCCAGTTATCCCATCATTCACCCCCTCTCAACTTCACAAATAAAGAGCCAAGGCTCAAAGGTCACAGTGAGTTAATGACAGAGCTACCTTCGAGCTGTGTCTCTAGACTGCCGAATCCAGAGGTTCTCAACCTTGGCCACCCACTAATATTACCTGGGAAGTATTTAAAAATAACAATGCTCAGGCTCCACTCAGGACCAAATAAATCAGCATGTCAAGGAGAACTCTTAAGTTCATATTTTTTTAAGTCCCCCAAGTGATTCTAATGCACAAGTAGGATTGAGAATCACTGCTCTCTATCTAATTAGTACTTTAAGAAGCCAGTGGGTTTTAAGGCTTCACTCTATTCAATCAGTCTAACACAAATAATAATCTTGAAGTTTCAAGAATGGTACAAACCAGAGTCATTTCTAAAGGCCCAATCCTGAATGACCCTCAGGCCCTGCACTGTGAAATGCCAGGGGTATTTTAAGGCTCAGGCTCACCTACCCTCAGAAAGCTGAACCAGAAAAGAGAAAGTAACAATCCTTGCTTGTTTTAAAAGAAGAAAATACACCAAGCCCATGAAAAAGTAGACTACTCCCAGTTCAACCTTCCACCTATACCCTTAAACTCTGCAACCATACCGCCTCATTTCCCTCCACCTTTATGGCTGCTCTTGAGGTTCATTTTAACCAGACCTCATTCACCAGTATAGAAATAGTGGGGGCGGCAACCCGTGTGATCCGCTGGAGCCTCTAAATGGGAAGGATGAAACAGGCAGGAAACACAGAAGTTGAGCACTAAAAAGATTTGTTACACCGAAAGCCATGGCCAACAGGACAACCAAATCAATGTTACAAAAATCACTGATTTAATGGACAGCTGCAAAAACAGCTGAGCCAGAAAAGCAAGTCCTTGTAAGAGTCAACTGCCTCCTCACCAAGTCCTCTGCTGCCAAATCTAGCTCTCTGGGTCCCCATCATTTACTTTCGGGAACTGTAAAGGACAAGCAGCAGGGTTTCAGAAAGTCTGCACTGTGAATAGCAGCAGGAGTTACAGAATCAAAACAGGATGTAACTGAAACTATTCCAATAGCATAACTTAAAGAGTATGTTCCAGGGCAGTTCTGGTGGGCGATGTAGGAAGTAAAGGGAACACAGTCTATCCATATTTTTCTAAATGTGGTGTTCACCCAGCTGTGATTCAATCTGTAAGTCTTAAACTTCTACAAATCCCTGAATAAAAAAGGGTTACCAGGATCCACTGCAAGAGAAGGAAGGTTTGAGGAGTTAGGTGAGTTTTAAAATTAAACCTTTTCATGTCATTATAGAATAGCTTGGTCATCAAAGCACACAAATATTAACAGAAGAAATAAACACATTTCAGAATAAGAGAATCTGAAAAAAGCTGAAAATGAATGACAAGGGACTGAAGGTTTTTGTGAGATGTAGATAATAAAAATAGGGAATAGGTGGGTGGAGCCAAGGACGGGCACTAGGGCAGACATCTATCTCATACACACCGTTAAATTCCTATCTTTCCCCCTACTCCTCCCAATAAAATCTACCAAACACAGTTAGCAGCTAGCAATGGTTCTCAATCTTGGTTACAAATTAGAAAAATGCGGGGAGATTTTACAAATCCCCCACGACTGGGCCACATCACAGACCAATGAAATCAGGACTTCTGGGGGCACACCAGTCCTGTTTTAAACTTCCTAGGCGACTTTAATGTGTAGGCAAGGTTGAAAGCCACTAGCAGTTGATACACTTCAGCAACTCACTATGGAGTTTTCTGTAATGTACTAGAAGAGCTTGTTTACCTTTACATAGCTCCAAATGACAGATCAGGACAGACATATTTGTGTTTTCTAGAAAATGTTCTGGAGCTCCTTGTTCACTCCAGGCAACTACAGTATGACCTATTTTTCTTTCATTTTTAAATAATTTCAAATTTTTCATTTTTGGTATCATTAATATACAATTACATGAGCAACACTGTGGTTACTAGATTACCCCCATTATCAAGTCCCCACCACATACCCCATTACAGTCACTGTCCATCAACGTAGTAAGATGCTATAGAGTCACTACTTGTCTTCTCTGTGTTATACTGCCTTCCCATTTCCCCTCCCCCATATTATGTGTGCTAATTGTAATACCCCTTGTCCCCCTTTATCCCTCCCTTCCCACCCACCCTCCCCAGTCCCTTTCCCTTTGGCAACTGTTAGTACATTCTTGGGTTACCGTGAGTCTTCTGCTGTTTTGTTCCTTCAGTTTTTGCTTTGTTCTTATGTGCCACAGATGAGTGAAATCATTTGGTACTTGTCTTTCTCCACCTGGCTTATTTCACTGAGCATAATACCCTCTAGCTCCATCCATGTTGTTGCAAATGGTAGGACTTGTTTTCTCTTTACGGCTGAATAATATTCCATTGTGTATATGTACCACATATTCTTTATCCATTCATCTACTGATGGAACACTTAGGTTGCTTCCATTTCTTGGCTATTGTAAATAGTGCTGCGATAAACACAGGGGTGCATACGTCTTTTTGAAACTGGGTGCCTGCATTCTTAGGGTAAATTCCTAGGAGTGGAATTACTGGGTCAAATGGTATTTCAATTTTTAGTTTTTTGAGGAACCTCCATACTGCTTTCCACAATGGTTGAACTAGTTTACATTCCCACCAGCAATGTAGGAGGGTTCCCCTTTCTCCACATCCTCGCCAGCATTTGTTGTTCCTAGTCTTTTCTATGTTGGCCATCCTAACTAGTGTGAGGTGATATCTCATTGTGGTTTTAATTGCATTTTCCTGATAATTAGCAATGTGGAGCATCTTTTCATGTGCCTGTTAAATCATTTCAATCTTAAAGGGAAGTTGCAAGATTCCCCAACTGTTAACACTGGCACCACATCTGCTTTATCATACTTTAGATTTGCATATTTATTCCCTGAATCATTTAACAGTATGCTGCAGCCATCATGTCTCTTTAGCTCTAAATATGTCAGTGTATAATTCCTAAGAACACTGATCTTACATAACCAAAATATAATAACCAAAATCAGGAAGTTTAAAATTGATACATCACCATCATCTCTTTAGACTTTATTCAAATGTCTTGATAATGTCCTTTATGGCAATTTTACCCCTACCCTGCTGTACCCACGATCATACATTACATTTACTGTCATATCTCTTTAATGTACAACCGTTCCTCAGACTTTGTGTTTCATGATAATATATTTTTTTAAGTACAGGCCAGTTATTTTATAGAACGCCCTCAGTCTGGGTTTGCCACGGGCATTCCCTCACGATCACACTGAGGTCAGGCATCCTGGCAGCATGATTCTGAGGTGATGGTGTGTTCTCAGGGCACAACATCAAGGGACAAATTATATTAATTTATCTACTGGTGATGATAGCATGGAATACTTGCTTAAGGTGGTAAATGCCAAGTTTTGATGCTGTAAAGTTACTATTTTTTCCTTTGTAATTAGTAAATAATCTGTGAAAAGGTAACTTGAAGACTATTTAAATATCCTATTCCTCAAAAACTTTCACCTGCTAGTTGGTTTAGCATTCATCAGTGACTCCTGCCTGAATTAGTTGTGATGATGATTTATGTGTATATATGTATGTATCATTCAATGAGTTATAATCCACCACTGTGATCACTTTTTTCATTTTTGTTTTTTTGTTTTTTTGTTCTTTTTTCTTTAATTTTCTTTTTAGTTTTTCTTTTTTTTTCTTGTGATCACTTTTTTAAATGATTAAACCATCTCAAATTTAGCCAGTGGAAGCCCCTTCAAACTACATTATTCCTTGACATGTCCCATTGTTTTTTCAGCACTTCCCTGCTTTCTGGCCAAGGTGTTATGTTCACCTAGTACTTTGCCTTGACCCTACCCTGGAATCAGTCATTACTCCAAAGAATCCTGATTCCTTCTCGTGGGAAATGATATTTAGAAAACAAGATCTAGGCATTAGGTGTCCTTTGTATCTACTCTAACTTGAAAGAAATTAGGGGATTTAATAGTAACTCCACATATTTCACAGTGCTGAGAAAAATCTGACTCACACATAGTAGGCACTCAATAAACATTTACTGAATAAATGAATGGAATTAATAAATCAAAGTAGAAAGACTCTGCAAAGTGTTCAAGACCAAAGGCCAAACTTATTTAAACCTCACAACAGTCAGGAGGCTGAGGCCAGTAAACATTACGTGGGAAACAACAAAGATAAATTCTGAGGCAGAAAAGCAGTCATTTTTCAGCCTCTGGGGGAGAGGAGAAAAGGTACATCTGAGAAGGCAAGCTGTTGGAGAATAAGAGGGATGCTAGTTGGTATCATGCCCAGAATACTTCAGTAACTATAAGGACGACTGAATATAAAAACACAGAATTCTGATCCTGAGGAGTAAGTAAGCTCAGCTGAGGCGCACAACAACCTGGGAAGGGCTAAATTGGTCTGCTTTTGATGGGAGGGCCATGTATATAGCACTAGAAATAAACTTTGTTATTCAGGAATAATTTTACAAAAGATGAGGAATTTGGACTTTTCCTAAGAACCCTTAGTTTCTAGCCCCCCAGTCATGTATAAAAACAAATGTGTTATTTCTGACTACAAAGATGGGTGAGCTAATAAATTCAAAGTTATTAATCCACAGTCTGACTTAAAAATCATGGAATTGACTCCAAAGTTTCCTTATTTTAACTACAAAGAATATATTAAACAAAGCCCAAAAATGAGGTAGATATATATGGAAAGATGCAAAAATATCAAGTTTCTATGTAGTTTTGCATGACCCCTTTTTTGTTAAAGATAGAAAAATGTTTAAATCGTAAGTATTAATATATGCATTTATATGCACAGAAAAAGATTGAGTATACACACCTAGTTCCCCTCAGGTATAAGGAGGGCAAAAAGAACTTTCATTTTTGTTTTTTATATATCTATACTGCTTTCATCATATTTGTTATAAAATGTTTATTTCCAAGTAAAAAATGAAAAGAAAACAAACATGTTTCTTACTCTTTTCTTCTCAGATCTACCAATTCTCAATGGATCCATGTTGGAGCCCTTCCTTTGAATACAACAGGACCTTTAAGTCAAAATGATGCACAGCACAGTCTTATCTCTAGAAACCCGTACTTCAGGAATTTGCTCAAATACACTTCTCTGTAGAAGCAGCAGATCCTCAATGAGACTGTGGGTGTCTACTGATCTGAAGACGTCAAGAACTTTCCACTCATGGCAATCTTGTACCACAACTTTTGAAGAATCTTAAAAGAACTCAAAAGTTCTTTGATCAGGTTCGCATACTTACCTTTCTTATTTGTTGTGAAGTACTTGGAATCTGTCATAGTTTTGGATCTTTAATGTGCACCTAGAGCAAGAAAAAAGAATTCCTTTATCCAATTTATTTATGTCCAGCAAGGCATTTGATTAATTTTAAGGACATTTGTAAAAAATTCTGTATTCAAAAATGAGTATCTTCTTATCACCATTACTGGTGATTCAAGGGATGCAAAGATAAAAATAATTTTACTCATTACCATTACTGGTGATTCAACAGATGCAAAGATAAAAGAATTTAACTCTTGCCTCAAGGAGCTAATTGGGCAAAGGCCAAATAGAATGGAGCAATAACCTGAACCTATTATGGCTTTGTGATTTTATCCACGGTTTTCTCCCCAAAGCCTAAAGACCTAAAACTAGACCTAAGTAAATACGCCTTCAGTTAGTCACTCAAATATTTAAGATAGGGAAAAGTTGTTTTGAAAGATCTCCCCATTGCTTTCCATTCAGGAAAATATGACTTACTTTCTGCCTCAAAACAGAGTCATTCCAAAACATGCATTCTGAAGCAGTATAAGGTCAAAAGAGAAAACAATTCTGCTAACCTACTCATCATTACAGGCAACTTTCAATAAAAGGAAACTCTTTCAGAAAAAAAGCCTACATTAATAGGACAGTATTCTTTCCCAAAAAGCATTTAGAGAGGCAAACATGCTTTACATATGAATTTTTTTTAATTATGGTTTTCTTATTTGCAACAACCTACACTTAGCCTAACAGTATTCCCAAAGAATAAATAATATCAGTTTACATTTAAAAACAGGGCAAAAAAAAAATTGACTTTTTTTTCTGTCATATTTATGACAAAAGAGAATCAGAACTGGTGCTAAAACTTAAAAGAACATGAGTCCCAGCCTCAAGTTTGATTCCTCTGTTCCAGTTCCCAGGAGAATTAATCCAGCGAACACATGGCTCTACCAGTAAAACAAAAACAGTAGCAACGGGTCACATTTCTTCCTAAATAATGACACAATGTTTTCTCATTTGAAAAACTCCAAGACTTTGTCCAATGTATTTGACTTCTCTAAATACATTAAAATTTTATTTTAATAACATTCCTTCTGCACTCAAAAATGAGTATGGTGTTCCTTATCACAATCACTAACAATACTTACTACCAAATTTAGGACAGATACCCTGGCACCTGCTCGGTACTGTTCGGTCAAAACAACGAGTGACATCTAGCAAACTTGAGTGATAACACATTTGGCAAACAATAGTAAATATGGATCTGAGAGAAAAGACCTAAGCACTAAACAAATCAGTGTAATTAAGGAAAAAGAGCCAGATAAACATGAAATCATGAAAAAAGCCTGGCTCAAATCTGATCTCTAAAATGTGTTAGGTGGACACTCTAAGGGAGACTCATATGCTATGTTTCCAAGCAGCTACTTGCTATGTACTGTCTTGATCCTTATAAAAGAATGTTTTGGTTGAACCAGAATTTCACTGAATTACCTTGTTAAAAGAAGTGAGCTAGAACTCACAAATACTATAGAGTGCAAAATTGGGTTTGACAGCATTTGTAATAATTAAAAATTAATCTGTAACAGGCTTGCCTTATGCAATACTTTATCATAATGTCTTTCCAGCAAAAATTCAAAGAATGGTATCATCATTTAATCCATTCACAATGTAAACTAAATGTGAAGTGAGCAAACTGAAGAAAGGAGCCCTTCACATAAGAGACCTGGAATAAATCTGGTAACCATGAAAGAACTTACATATACTAAGAAAAAGTATCCAGAAATGATTACTGAGCCCGACTGGACTCTATAGGCTGTTACGGTCTGTCCAGGATGTTACTATGCTATTCTAAGGCCCATGGGATCATCAAAACTTAGAAGCTGCTTAAGACTTAAAAAGAAAACTCTACAATTTTTCACCCAGTTTCTTTGGAAGGCACAAAAATTTTTTCTGTGTTCTAAAGCACTCATACACACACATTACATTCTTAACAGTTTTCACCACAATCTGTTAAACATTAAATTAACCTAGTCTTAAATCCTACCTTTATTAGTGACCCACACATTTCACTACCTTCCCTAACAAATTTCATCATCAAGGAATGTATTCTGTCCTATTCACACTGTGAGCATTGTGTTCTCAGCTAGAGAATGTGCCACCCACAAAAGAGCAGACTATCAAGCAATCTTAGATCCTAAATTAAGAATCCCAGCTCTTAAAGGGGGAAACATACTCTCTGAGCTCACACTGTTGTAAAACAGTAATGGTATATATCTTACCCATATTGACTTTATCAAGTTAGTTCCTGCCTTAAGCCCAAAAGAAACTCCATGAAAATTAAAGTCTAAACAAAGACAAATGAGGTGGCAGTTGCAAATGCCACTGAACTGTTCACTTTTTTGAACAGTTAAATAAATTTGAAATTAAAATAAAACAGGTATTTTTATGAACTGTTCACTTTAACAGTTAAATTTGAAATTAAAATAAAAGTTAATTTTATGTTACATGAATTTCATATAAAAATTATATATCTTTGTATTTTTGAAAACCTTTCTTTGGAATATAGTTGAGAGAAGGCCTCCCTATACAGATTATGTATCTAGATTTTAACATAACCTACTTTCTACCAAACACAGCTTGTGAAAGTCTCTTCTCTCCTATAACTCTCTCCTTCCAGTTCCCCTAAAGAAAATAAGGCCAGAAAAAAATTAATACGGTCTTAATTTCAAATAGCTCTCTGGGAAATTACAGCTAAATTAGGGTTGGTGAGGCCACTAAATCCCTTTTTACACACAGATGGAATTTACAGCTTGGTGCTCATAGTGAAAAACTGGCCAGAGTAAAGTATAAAGTGGAAAAGGTCATTCCAGCAAACTTTTATTACAGGGTGAGAGATGGTAATCAGCTATTTCAATAACACTGCAAAAACAAAAGCATCTTCAGTTATCATTTAGCTTATAAGAAATTATAACTGATTTCCATTTAAATATGACAGACTACAAAGCAACTTGTTAATATTACACAGTAAAGAAAAAAGAGCAAAGCTTAAAAGTTTTACATCCAATTCTTAACTGAAATACCACTAAACTTTGGAAAACTTAAGTTTGGAAGTTAGCAAAGAAGGAAGGAAAAGGAACATATCCTACTTAATTCATGACTTGTTCAGCTTAGTTCAAACTGGTGCCTAAAACAGTATACATTAAAATATGGATGTTCAAAAAAAAAAAAGGAAGAACTGGACTTTCTTGAGTCTCCCAATTCACAGAATGTTAGGTTTCTATTAATTTTCACCATCCAACTTTCAGTGAGGCAGTTAGAATACACTGTCCTCTCTGCTTCCTTGGGAGTTGAAACTGTTCAAATACCTGCAAATAGTTCTCACTTTACAACCACGCTTCGTCGTCACTGGAATTGTACGGATGCGTCTCCTTCATCTGCTGCTCTCTATTATTATTTTATAAATGTACCCTGAGGCTAAGCAATTGAATTATACCAGGAAAGTAACCAATGATTTAAATTTTTCTCATTGAGACCACCTTTTTTGTCATTCTGCCTTTTCTAAACTTACTGCGTTTTCTTAACTTTTTCTTTTAAACCACAATGATTATCAGGACAGTGTTTGGCAATTTAAAAAAGTGCTTTAAGTAGACACAGACTCCAAGAAGGGACTAGCGGTTACCAAAGGGGAGGGGTGGGGAGGGAAGGTGAAAGGGATTGAGGGGTATTATGATTAGTGCACATGGTGTGTGTGGGGTCACGGGGAAGACAGTTTAGCACAGAGAATCCAAGTAGGGTCTCTGTGGCATCTTACTACACTGATGGACAGTGACTGCAATGGGGTATGGGAGCGGGACTCGATAATAAGGGTGAATGTAGTAACCACATTGTTTTTTCTTGTGAAACCTTCCTATGAGTGTGTATCAATGATACCTTAATAAAAACAAAAACAAAACACTGCTTTATATAAATCCAAGTTTAATGAGGCATCAACACTATTCACGCTGCATAACGAAGCAGCCAAGTGAGTTCACTAAAAGCCTGCCCCTCAAATAGAAGATGGCTCTGAAAACAGCATGAATAAATTCTTTGGATTCAAAGAATATGAAGGTAACAGGAAGTTCCAGTTTCTTTGCCTCTGGCTTAATCTACAGCCTTTCTGAAACTAGATCATTCCTGCTAAACTCAGAAAGAAAAACAATCCCGGTCTAAAATTAAACCCCCCTTACTTCCCACTCTCTCGCATCAGGTCAGTTCTGGAGGTTTCTCTTCCCTTCCCCCAAGTGTCAGGAATTCCTCTTCTTTCCCCGGGCGTTCAAGATTCTACAGATATGTTTCCCCATTACCAGAGGGGAAAGAGGTGTCCCTTAACCTTTAACTACGGGAGACGGGCGCGGTTTGCCCACCAAGCGGCCAGCCTCTGGGGAACCCCTTTTCCCTTATGCTGGCTGGACACGTCCCAGTGCCTCAGTGAACGACGCCAAGACGTTAACAAGGAAGGCTCTCCCCTCGGCCTCCAGCTTCTACCGGCCACACCCCTGGCCTCTGGCCCTGCTAACCCACCCCGACTTAGAACACATCTTCCCCCCGGTGTCCCTCAACTCCCAGTGACCATATCCGGGGAGTCCCCCGCCCTACCACAGCAGCGGAGTCCCTTTCTCTAAACCCCCTCCTCCCAACGGCCACACCCGCCGGCTCACTCCATCCTCAACGGTCACGCTCCTAGGATCTCCTCTCCTCCGCGTGCCGCCGCCCAACCTGGGGTTCCCCTTTTCCCGCAATGAGGGACATACCCCAACGTTAAGCTGTCTTGGACTCACCGAGGGCAAAGGCGGGGTGGCGGCAGCAGCCTGAGAGCGCGGCCCGAGGTGGTGTAATGGTTTCCTGCGCGGCACGACTCCTCCGGCTCTAAGCCACTGCGCAAAACCCACTTGCCAGGGACAAAGATGGTGGACACTTACCTCTGACGTCAGAGAACCGCGCCTCGCGCGTCACGTCATCCCCGCAGGGGCGGTGCGGGCCGAAGGCTAGGGTGGGAGTGGGCCAGGGCCCCGGGCTTTGGGCTGGAAGGGTAAGGGCTCTGAAGCAGTTTCCAGGCAATCACGGGCTTGGGGTCACGGAGAGGGCTGGTGGCCCACCGCCTGTTCGGGTCTCGGCCCCGCCGCTCTTCCGCTGCCCTCCTCGCCGCCGACCCCTAACTCACCAGAGGGAGCGGGGAGGGGGCGGGGGCTACTCGGCCGCTGCAGCCCCAAACCTGCGACCCGACGCAGCGACCTACCGGCCACTGACAACCGGAAGCTGCGCTCGCGGCGCCTGACGCCATCACGTCGGTTCGGCGCCCTGCTCCGCCCCCGCCCCATGGAGCCAATCGCTGGGCCGGCGGAGCCGCGGAGCGGGGCCAGCGCTTTTGGAAACCCGACGGTTCCCAGCTCAGGATCCCACCTGTGGTTCAGGAGCTTCGCGATCCTCCAAGCTCAGAGGCGTTTGGAGACCCCAGGCGACCGGCGGCGGGCGGAACGCGTCCTTACTGCCCACCTCCAGCAAGGTTTGCGTCACACTTAGATGCTGGTTCTGGCTTGCGGACCTTGCCTGGCCTCAACACCATCTGTGTAACACTGGCGCTGTCGCTTGGCCTCCTTCAGTGAAGTTTGCCCACTTGCAAAGTGGGACCAATAATACCCACCCTATTTTGGCCTCCCTGACAGCACCAGAGCAGTCTGGCCGGCAGAGCCTGGCGGATTTTAAGGAAAAAAACAAACATGTTTTGACTATACCTTGTACCAGGGAGCTCCTTGAGATCCCCTGGCATGCTTCTGTAACCCGCCCATCAGCCCTGTGGGGCACGAAGCTCAGGCGGTCTGCTGATTCTCATCTAGCCATGTTGTTTGCTTGCTGTTCGCGATAGAAGTGACATTTTTCTTTCAAATAGACTTAGAAAAGGTCAAAAGTAGCAAATCGCGTCTTATCTTGATACAGACACTTCACACAAGTAGGCTTCGCTCAAATGGGAGCCCAGGGCCTGAGTGTGAGTGGAGGTGGGGAGGTACCGCTAGGAGCGGGTCCAGGAGGACTTCGGGGATGGCTACAGGGCTGGCTGGGAAACAGGCCAGTTCTTGGAAGCAAGCTCCACGGGTCTCGGCCAGGGGTCCTGTGCTCACTGGGCCTCCCCGGGAGGAAGATGTCCTCCTACCTCTGGGAAAGGTCAGGGTCCTTTCTGGTCATAACCGGTGCAGCCAAGCAGCAGTGACTTGGCATAAGCATGCCCTCCCCACAAATGGAGCACACAACAGCCCTGTTATTCCAAAAAGTTTTTGCCCAGCTGCTCTCTGCAAAACCTGTGGGAGCCCCACGGAGTAATCTATTTGCCTTTTTAGGAGACTCCATCTCAGGTCTTCTTACTTCCCAGGCCTCCACATCCCTACAACGTGTGTGGGCTTGTCCTGGGGGGGGCGGGGGGGGTTAAATTGCAATATTTCCAGAATATCTTTCCTGGCCTTAGTGCATCTCCAAATCAACGGGTGTTTCTAAGGGGTGGAGAGAAGCAATCTTCATATCAATAGAGGGCTTATCTGGACAGGAGAGGCTGGGTGGGGCCCCTTCTGCAACCGGGGTTGTGAGAGGCAGTAGAGAGTAGAAATGGATGACTGCTTGTAAGCAAAAAGTGGGTTTCCTCCACTTTATTTCTCCCTTTGATTTAGCCTCCAAAGGTATTTTGCCCCAGGATTTTCCCTCCGGAGTTACATCTTCATCTTGCACTGCACCCCTTTGTGAAGCTGAATGAAGCCTTGGATCCTGGGGAGGGGGGTGGAATGTGGGAGTAGGGGGGGCAAAAGAGAGGGGAATGCACACACATGGTGCACATTTCCACCAAAGATTTCATCCATGGACCATGAGTCCTCCAGGTAGACTCCAGCCAGAAAAATAATTTCACATTACCATGTAATTTGAACAATAAGAAAGATGCTTGCAAAGTGTTATGGTACCAGAGGAGGGGGCTGAAAGGTATCCGCAGGTGGTGACTTTTGATCTGAGACCTCCAGGTGAGTAGAGGAAAGGGCCATTGCAGAAGGTACTGGCAAAGAAGCAGCTGGTCTGTAGGAGTGGAGGCTGAGCTGGGGGAATGGTGCACCAAGAGGTGGAGAGGAAGCTAGGAAATAAGAGTAAGGTAGGAGGTCAGAATGGGAGGGAGATGCTATGCTACCGCTTCCACACCTTTAGGCAGTAAGCCATTATTGTGTTAATGTAAGGAGTTCGGCCCAGTGCTTGGCCGGAGACTGGGTGACTGGGCTGCAAGGCTGTAGGGGAGCAGAATGGAGGCTGGAGTGGTGGCAGCACTGAGGACAGAGGCCCGGAGGACGGCTGTGTGGGACGGCTCTACAGAGAGGCCCGGAGGACGGCTGTGTGGGACGGCTCTACAGAGAGGCCCAGAGGACGGCTGTGCGGGACGGCTGTGCAGAGGCCCAGAGGTAGAGACCGGCTTGCTGCATCCGAAGCAGCAGTGATAACACAGACTCGCTCTGAGTGAACGGGATTTTAGTGACTGACCTGCCACCTGGAAATAAAGTTGGGTATAACCTTTTCACCCCAAGAACCCTTTGCTGTAAATTTCTTTGGTCACAGTGAATCTATAGCGAACTTGCCTGGGGCTGAAACTCATTTGCAAGACAGAGCCCCTCTCTGGGCTGTCCTCCAGTGTGTCAGGTCACCTCCTCCACCTGTCACATAGCGGCCATCCTGGAACTCCCCTCCCGGTCTTCCAGCTTGGGCTTCATCCTGGCTCCCCTCTCTTGCTTTCTTTACTCTCTTTTCTGGAGTACAACCTCACGTTAAGGATCCCTATTTAACATGAACGTTTTTGGACCACCTCAGGATAGTACTTATACCTTTAGTACGCATTAACTGGAAAAAAATACGTAAGGACCAAAAATTACCAGGAAGGCTTTTCAATAAATTTCTTTTATTTACCAGGATAGCATCTCCAGACATGTGAAAGCCTGTTAAGACTTTAGGCTTAAGGGCTAGATCAATCTCACTTCATTCATTCTTTGATCCCTCCGGCACCTTCCTCATCCCCTCATCTTCTGGTGAGAAACCCTTATTCTTGACATTTCACTGAGACCCCTCTACTCCGGGCAATCCAGTCGGGACTGAAGCGCGGGTTTAAGGCCCCGCCCAGCATGTGCACATGACCATGCCTGGTCAATCGGGGTCTCCTCCCGGACACATGGTCCAAGCAGGCCAGTTAGAGGCTTTTAGAGGATGGGCTTTCTGCTGAGAGGTTAGCTCCGCGGCAGTGCAGAGTTGGAATTATCAGGGGCCATCTTTGCCATCGTGGGGCACTCCTGAGGCAGAAGGCATCACAGAGGAAAGCAGAGTTGAGAGATGGATGAGGAGAGGAGGTCGTTGTTTGAGCCCTGGATGCAGCCAACTTTAAGCCTCTAGGCCTCCCGGCTATAAGAACCAATGTGGGTAAAATTGTAACATTTCCAGAATATCTCGTCTGGCTTTAGTACATCTGCATATCAATAGGCGTTCAGCGGTGGAAGGCATGTGGCTTTAGTGCATTTGCATCATTCCTCAGGGGTGGAGAGAAGTTCATCTCCATATCAATGGATAATTACCTGGGCAACGGAGGGCTTATCTGTACCTGAGAGGTGAGGGGGAGGGTCGGTTTTTGGCTTCTGCTGGAGCAGGAAAGAGAGAACCGGCCCCAGACTGCAGTTTGTGAGCAATAAATGGATTTTAAACTTTATTCCTCCCTGTGGCTGATTTCGGTTTTTAGAGGTATTTTGCCCCAGGATTTCCTCACCCCAGACTTAGAGCCAACATACTGTTTGCCATTTTTGGTTTAAGCATATTTTAGTTTGATTTCTTTCTCTTGGAACATAAAGAATGGTGGTGAATATATTTGTGAACTTGGGCAAGTTATTTACCCGCTCACCTGCACCCCAAGTCTCAGTTTCCTGATTAATTGGAGAGAATAAGATCTACCTCAGAGGTAGCTGTAAGATTTCAGTGAGACAACATGCAAGTACACTCAATATATGATCACTGTTAGTGATACAGCAATTTCATTTGTGGGAGACACAAGATTTACTTTCTCTCTGAACAGTGCTTAGTGAGCACATGATTGAGAGGCCCCTGCTCTAACTGGCCTTCCAAGTGAGACAGGGACCATGGACATAGTCAGAGTAGGGTGAGGGCCTCTAGAAAAAGCAAGGCAGGATATTTACAGTCAGAGCAATGTAAGTACATGCAAGGAAACCCCACCAAAAATCTGTGTTAACTATTAAGCTCTAGAGTCATTGAGATCAGTTAATATTCCCCAGATAAAGACAAGTAGCACGTGTTTTTATTATGCTAATCATTTTAAATCATGGTAAGATTCACTTTAGCATGCTAAAAGGCCCAGGCCTATGTGCTGTCTTTCCTCCTTCAGATCTGATGAAGTGATTTGCAAACTGTGCAACTCATTTAGCATGTAGACCCAGCTGTAAACAATATAGTAAAAGGCAAGAAGGATTCCACCTTAAGATAAGATTGCATTTTAACACCCAGGAAGTTTAAGAAGTAAGATTCTTAACTTACTCTTTAACAAACAGACAATAACTCAGCCCACTTTGGAGGCTGGGCAGGTGGCCTTGTTTGATATGCTGCCTGACCAAGATGCCGGTATCCCAGGGAGAAATCAAAGCAGGAAATTCCTTATGTTAAGTTAATTCTAAATATTCAGGGACCACTTAACAAGTCCACACTCCTAAGCCTTTTTTCACGTTCCCAAAAATCCTCAACTGCCTATAAAACCCCTAGACCACCACTACGGGCTCTCTTGCCCCCTCCTGGCGTGAGCCAGGAACTCTGTCCTCTCACTGTATCTCTCAATAAAAGCCTCTCCCTGGCTCTCCTACCTTGGGTGTTTGCTAAATTCATTCTTCAACTCTGCAAACAAGAACCCCGGCATCACAAGGACCTGTGGCCACAGCTTGGAAGTCACTGCTCCGGGGGTTGCCTTTTGAGCAGATCAATGTACATTCTCCCATCCCCTCCCAGTCTGTATTTATTCTTTCTCTAAAAGCATGACTGGGTGTTGTACAGCTCCCCCTACCCCTATTCCCACCTTAACCGGCCTGGACGCAGGTTACAAGCAGGATCCCCATCCCCTGTTATCCCCATACTCCCCATACCCAAACTTGCTCAGGAGGCAAGGCATTTGGAAGTGGTGCATTTTGCAGAACACTTATTTCGGTTACAGAAGTAAAAATAACCTTCCCAACGGGTACTATGGTCATGTTTATTCATGCAGAATAAAATCACAATCATCACACATTTCTCAGGAAAACAAAAATGCTATGAACCAGGACTGCAGTTGGTTGAGTTGTCCCTTTAACATCACCTTGCTACTCATTACTTCACCCTGTTGCCTGTGAGCTCGCAGGAGCAGAAAGATGGTGGCAATAGTCAAAACTTTAAGCTGTGAAAAAAATTAAATGTGAAATCGTAGTATCTATTAACTTATTTTGTTTCAGGCAGATTGCAAAGTCAGCTCCAGGGAAGTCACTGTCCTGGTAAAGTGACCTTATCTAGGGACTCCTAATACCCAATTTGTTTCTTAAAATTTATAAAATTCAAAGGTGAATAAGGGAATGTGGCACTGCAGCCTCCCCATTGTCTCTGCAGAAAACCACCACCATTACCAGATAAAGGTAGTGACTTACCATGAGTCACTGTCCTGAGATACATCTCCCACGCACATGCCCCTGCCTGGAATGCGGTGCTGATGGGAGCAGTGCTCTTTAGGGCTCACACGGCTCCCAGCAGGCGGTTCTCCTTTAGCGTGCATCGTTGGCTGGGAAAGGCAGCAATTAAGGGGGAGCATCTGGGGCCTATTTTGCTTTTGTCCTGATGAGAGGGGCCAAGAGACTGAGGAGCCATGGGGGCTGTGATGGGGACCCTGACTAGGGCCGTGCTTCCAGCCAGCCTTTCTCTTAGGATATTTTAGGTGATCAGAATCTTCACGGATTCAAATGGTCTCTAGAGAAAGAAATTCCACTAACCTGTTTTGATGTTTACCTTGTGTAAGGCCTTTCCTTTGGAGGTCCCTAGGGGTGGCACTGGATACAAGATTTGGTATTGGATCTGCACACAAATCCCAGCTCCAAATGGTACAGTCCCTTTGCAGCTTATGGGGCAAATATATAGCACTATGGGCTGACAGGAGGTCAGTCTGTATTTCATGAGGAATCCTATGGGCAGAATGAAGAAATGGCTTAAAATTCACTCAGAAATGTGAGTCATTATTGAGGGCAGGGCCTGGAACTAGGCACTTGGGAGAGAAAGGAGATGGGATGCTTGCCGTGTCGGGGTTCGGGCCCTAACAGAGCTGCAGGGAGTCTTCCCACCATGGACAGACACTGTAGCTCATGATGTGACAGCAAGAGTGGGGCTGGGGTGTGTGACCCCCAGAGCAGGACCCAGTCACATCCTGGGACAGGGATCATTACTGGCCCTGATCCCCACCCCTCCCTGCACCCACACCCTTGCTGGATCTCCCTTGCTTCCTTTCCCCTGGCACGGGATTTGGCCATGTGAGCTGCTTTGGCCTGTGGAATGGGCAGAGATGAAAGTGTGCCAGCTCTGCGCCTAGGCTTGAAGAGGCCTGATGGGTTTCTGGTTGCCTCCTTAAGCTTTTCTTGGGTGCCTGCTGCCCCTCCGGCCTGGGTCCCAGAACAAAGACACATGGCAAAGAGCTGCCCTGGCTGATCTGCAGACCACCAGTGAGAAGCAGAGCTGGCCTGGCCTGCAGAGAGTTAGAGCTTTGCTGTGCCAGGCAGCCTGCAGACTGGTGAGAAGTGTTATTCCGACCCACTGCGTATGGGATGGTTTCTTATATAACATTATTGTGGCAATAGCTAACTAATACATGTATTCACTCCTTTATCAGGTGATAGGCTCAGCTGCTGCAGCAGAGACCCAACACAGCAGTGGGTTAGATGAGAACGTTTATTGATTTCTCAGGCAATGATCTGTGAAGTACTGTAGTTCAGTGCTAGTTTGGTGGTTCATGTGTCAGGGAGCCTATTTTCTGCTCCACCATCCTTGCAGGGTGGCCCTCATCCACATGAAGCCTTTATACTGTTTACAGCATTGAAGTCTTAATTTCCTTCCACCCTGCAAGTCGAAACACTCCACAGTGTGGCACCAAATGCTCCTCCCAGCATTGCCCTCTAACACAGAGGGCTTTGCCTTGAACCATCATTCCCACTTTGCTTCAGACTCAGGACTTCCTTCTGCGTGAGTGAGCATGCTGCCCGCACACCCACCCTGCTGGGGCCCCAGCGCCAGCCTCCCGGGCTCACCATCTCTCCCACCAAGACGTTAGGAGCTAGAGTTGGTTGCACCTGTGGCTCCCTGGGAGTGAGAAGCCCTGATCACTGTGGAAGTGGCGGCCTCTGGCATTACGTATGTCCAAGGTTAGGAATCCAGGTGTGCCCCCCAGTCATCATTGCCCTGCCCTGCCTTGCCTCTCCTACCCTCCAGTCCTGCTGACCTCCAGCCCTGAGAGGCCAAAGAACACCTGCTTTCCAAGCCTCCCTGCCCTCCCAGCCATACTTCACAAGTTTAGTGAGCATAAAGACCTTGTTAAATGGCTCCCTCTCCTTCAGAGATTGACTCAGGAGGGGTGGGCCTGTGGGTTTGGAGGGTGACACCCTCTCCTTGAACAGGCTCTAGCCTGGCTGCTCTGCACCCTCTTCTCAGTTCAACCTTGGCCTATGCAGACTTGGACAAACACTCACAAAGTTTCTAACAGCTCAAGGCTGAGTCCCTAGATGCCCCCAGTCCCCCCTAAAGTGCCTGCCTGAGAAAGCTCAAGGCTGCCTAAAGAATTTGCTGTTTGTTCCAGCCAACACCAGAGGAGGCCCCTTGCCTCCCAGCCTGTGAAAGCCAGTGGGAGCTAACTTTGGTAAGCCCAGTCAGCAAATCCAGTTGGGTTTCATGTGGACCAACCCCTCCATTCCTGCTTTTTGTACTCTTTCACAGAGCCCGTGATGCCCGCTCCCTGTGCTCTCATTCTCCCTTTAAAATGTCTGATGACCTCTTTAGAAATCCCACTTGAGTTCAGTTCATGATGGACTCTTTCCCCTGTACTATTGCAATAGTATATTACTGATTACAATTTGTCTTTACTGCTTTAAGTAGCCTCTGGCTTGTTCATTTTTAACAAGGGGAGGTATCCGGAATCAGCCTTTTATTTGTTTTAGTTAATTAATTAGTTACTATTATTTTTCACAAGCTCCAAGTGTTTCTCCAGTCACCTCTGGGGATGAGTTCATGTCATCAGCATCCAGCACCCCCTCTGCTTTCCAGCTAGAATGACACCTTTCCAGGTTTCTGACTTAGCTAGCTCTTTTACAAAGACTTGAACATCCATAAGCCTGCAAAAAAAGTAGGATGCTAGGATCCCTAGAGCACAGGTGGGGTCTTCTCACCATGCCTGCAATACGGAGGATGCTGAGTGGCCACTGGTTGGCTCTTGACACCAGTTTCTACCCCCTTCTCTGCACATGCTGAAAGCCCAGAACCATTTCACAGATTCCCTTGCCAGCAGAGTTCCACCAATAAAACGTACTTGTGTGAAATCTGGAGGGTAGAAAGGAGGTGGAAGCCATTCTTTCCTCCTCTGTGGTGGCAGATGTACAGGCTGCATGTTGGCCTCCATACACCCCACCAGTCACCAGGCAGCAGTGACCTCAGCAGTAGTTTACAAAAGTTTCCTGGGTTCTGAGTGGCAGGAGCAACTGTGAGTCTATGGAAAGCAGCTACAGCAAAGCAAACTGAAAGCTAGTGGGGTGCAATCCCCCAGCCCTCAACTTTCACCACTACTAGCCCCTCCAATGAAAAGAACCAATTGTTTGTATAGAAGCTTTTTGTTTGTTTGTTTGAAATATCTACAGTGGTTTCTGTTTTCCTATCTATGGTAACTGTAAAATGTCTGAAAATTCTTTGACTCTTTTTTCTTCAAAAGGTTTGAATGTGAGCTATATTTAGTGACTGACTTCTAAGTATTCATGTTATGTGACGGAAGTGATGCTATGTGCTTTCTGAGGCTAGGTCATAAAAAGGGTAATTTCCATCTGTCTCCTTCTCTGGATTGCTCACTCTGGAGGAGGCCAGCCATCATGCTGTGAGGACATTCAATCATGGAGCACGGGGACAGGCCCGTATGGGGAGGACTGAGGCTCCCTCCAACAACTGACACCACCGTGGTAGCCGTGTAAGAGAGCAGCAAACCACCTTGGAAGTGGACCTCCAACCTGTCAGGCCTTCAGATCTGCAGCCCTGGCAGAGATCTTGAGACCCTCATGAAAGACCCAGAGCCAGAACTGCCCAAACTCCTCCTGAATTCTTGGCTCACAGAAATTGTGAGGAATAAATGTTTATTGTTATTTTTAGCCACTATTTTGGTGTAATCTGTTGCATAGCACCAGATAATCAATACACTGTCTGATGCAGGGGTTGAGCCGGATAAACTTGAGACTCTCTGAGCGGGTGTAGTAATGAATGATGCCCACGGGTGGTTGGGGACTGTGGCTCTAGGCTCCAGCTGTTCTCTACCATAATAATTGCCATGCCAACAACCCATAGACTTTCCTGGGCACAACATTCCTTGAGCTCCTACTATGAAAAGAGGACAGTGGTACCAAACGTCTAAATATAAAGTATGGTTTTATTGTTTCTTGGGGAAACTTACAAAGAGAATGGTAACAGGGGATTAGGCCAGACTTAGCTGGACCAGGTGTCCATTGGCTAGGGGTCCTGTAGGGAGGGAGCCTGCCTGGAATGTATCACGCTTATAGGATGGCAAGGCAGGGAACATCTATACCACTAACAGTGGAAACTGCAATGATGAAAGAAATGATCTCATTAGAAAGGTGGAGTCTGTTTTTCCATTGAGCTTGTTGGTACCTGCCGAACTAGCTCTCTGCTGAGCTACTGAAAGGGGAAAGGGAATACGTCTCCAAGACTATCCAACTGGCTTCACCTCCTAGATTCCTGACACTCCACTGATCCCCATTGCTAGGTGATGCATGAACCTTATCATCATCTAGAATTTACCATAAAGATAAACCAAGTCCAATCTTTTCAAGGACATAAGCTCTTGTCCTTCCAGTTCTCACTCAAGTAGATCCACTGTCCCAAGTTCTTCACCTGCATCAAAACCTCCTATCTGGTGCCCCATTTTCTCCTGGTTCCTACTTATCTAAACCCCCAAGTGGCCTCTCTACTTCTAGGCCACCATCAAATTACTCCTCTTACAACTCAAGCTGGATCATGTCTCTTCTCTGCCTAAAACATCAGTATTTCTTGCTTTGTAGTTCTTATTTGCTAATAAGAATTGTGCAAATTTGAGGTAGTGTTATATAAAAAAGATATTATCTAAGCCTTACTTTATGTGCCCACTATGAAATAAGGCAACTCTCCCAGAATAGGAACCTGCCGGCAATCCCAGCCCACACGTTAGGAAGCCCAGCGGTACCAGACTCTCTATTCTTGGTTCTTTTCAGCTCCCTATCTTTGTATCCACCTGTCTTATTAGGATCAACCTCATACTCATACAGAGTTTGAGCCAGTCTGGGGAGTTTCTGCCCTTGTGTCCTAACAGTGTAACTAAAATGCCTAGGACAATACCTGGCCCACAGAAGGGGCTCAGTCAGCAGTAGCTGCCATCATGCTCATCACCAATATTATTCATATTGTCTTGACTTTTTGATGATGATCACGGCTTATATTTCTCTGAATCCCTATACCCTCCAACAGGGCAATGTAATGGTTAGCAGGCTTTGGAGTCTAACAGTCCTGAGTTTAAGTCTTAACTCGCAGTTTTGGATGGTGACCTGGTGCACTTGAGCAGGTTACCTACATTCTTTAAGTCCTGTTTCCTTATCTGTAAAATGAGGATAACAAAGTACGCTTCCATGGATTGTTGGGCTATGTGAAACTGTAAAATGCCTAACCTGGGGCTTGGCACCAAGTAAGCAAGTAGTAAATGTTAGTTGCTGCTACCTATTATCACTACTATTTAGTCTTCTGCTTGAAGCACAGTAAATATTTGTTGGCTCACTGAAGTCACCACACAAAGAAAAATACTTGTCACTCTCAGTAAGAAGCTTGGGAGGTAGCTTGGTCAGGCACCAAGGGAACAGGGGTCTCTTGCCCAGCATCAGCAAACTAATAAACCAGATGAGGAATGACAGGCTGTTCGCTTTGCTTGGAATGCCACCTCATCAGCAAAACAGGCTGGGCTGTTTCTCCCTAGCACTGCGACACTGGGAGCTCTGAGCTGTGGTCCCATGGTTGGCACCACTTTCCCTGTCATCACTACTAAACCACCAGCATTTATCTGTGGCTAATTTAGGTAGATTATCAAAGCTTGTTCACTCAGAGTTTCTTTTACTAATTTATTTAACTTACTGACTTAACTAAAAGTAATTTATTAATGACTTTCTTTGCAGAAAAAGTGGAGGAACCTTAGCATCTTTCACAGATTACACTGTATTATCACTTGGAATCATGCAACCGGGGATCTGTACTGGATAAGGCAGGAAGTGGGTACGTTTGCAGCTGGGCTGAGCTAGAGGGAGCCGAGCAGCATGTGCCTGACCCTCAGTGGGGTCAGGGGAGTCCAGGGCAGTACAAATGACTGGACATTTTCTGAAAGAAGGCCTGTTCAGGGCAGTCTTGGGCAATTACTGCCTTTACCCTATCCCTCCAACACCTCCCTGCTAGCTAGCTATTCAAGAGCTTGGATTTAAAAAAAAATAAAATAAAAACCCAATGTGAATCTTCCACTGGCTGATGAGGGTGAAGAACCCCCTACTACTCAGCTAGGGCCCCTGCACTGCACACGTGTGAAAGTCTGAGAAAACAGGCCTTGGCCCCACAGTGGAGCCAGGCTCAAAGATGCCGATCTCCTGGCAACAGCAAAGACCCTGTAAGAGGGGCCAGAAATGGGTGATCCTCCATGGGCAGGAGGCCAAGAGGTTGTAAAGAACTGGTACTTGACAAACCAGGGGAGGGAGAGCCCCAGAATAAACTGTTACTTGATTTAATAATCTATACTCCTTGAGGATGATATGTTTCTCAGTTTCCAGGGACTGACGATATTGGGGAAATGAGGGAGGGAAACCTCATTTGTCCTTCTTTGCCGCATTACCTCTGGGGAAGGAGGGGCTGCCGCGAGGGATTCTGGCCTCAGCCCTGCTTTTCGTGCCTATGGCACTTGTTATTTGCCTTTAAGTATTTAACACTTTATACTTTAATTCCTTACCAGACGGCTAGGATTGGTTATGGGCTTACACAGTTCAATGAGAGAAAATTACACATTTTACTGTAGGTGGCCCGGGGCAGGCTGGGGCTCCCTCTGGGGTGGTATCTTATGCTCCACTCTCCTCCCAAAGCTCTTCGGCACCGACCCTGAGTCACGTCCTTCTCCGTTAGGACTTCCCTGAGCTCTCTGGGACAAGAAGAATAATGCCAAGTCTTTTCCTCTTAAAAGGAGTAATAAAACCTTTTGTTATTACCTCATTTTAGATACAATTTTAAATTGTCCCTAATCTTTTACCCTCCATCCATGGGGAGAATCTCATCCTTGTCATGTAGCTTCTGCGCCACGTTCTTCTCACGTGAGGCACTGAGGGGTCTAAACATATCCCTGAGCCAGAGTGGCCGCCGTCTCCAGCAAAAGCCCTCCCAAAACACAGAAAGGAGATATTCATTCTACACTTCCCCTGCTTCTCCAGCCACAGTACTTGATCCTCCTCAAATGTACCTGATTCTCACCCTCTTCTGAGGGTTTATGCAGACGTGGAAGGAAGCCCCTTGGAGGAAAACACACACACAGATAATTAGTGATTCATGCTATTTTTCATGTCTCTCACAATGTGTATCTCTGCCTTATTAAGACCAAATGGGTACCTCAGTCCATCATCACAAGCAAAATCACTACAGACCTGGGATCCTGAAAATAATTGCATGCATGCTGAGCTTCAGAACTTCTCTGTATCTGTCCATTATAGCCCTACAATGTCTCTGGGAGACCTTTGTATGTGGCTTGGCAGGACTTTAGCCCCACTCACTTCTTGGCCATTGGCCAAGTGCCCTGGTGCAGTAAGCGAACTGCTCAAGCACACTGGGCAGAAGCGTTTTACTCTCTACAGAAGCATTTTACACCAGTATCCTTTGGACTCAGTTTCACATGCATCATTTGCTGGAGGGTGAGGGAGAAGGTGCTTCTATTTTCCTACTGCTTTATCCTATAGTTTGAATCGCACCAAGTTATTGCTGAGTTCAACTAGCTCACTAACTTTCATATGTCAGACTCTCACTGAAGAGTGAATGGATTGTGAAATCAGCTCAAAGGTCATGACCGGCACTGAAACACAAAATATTATTTTGAATACAAATGGAATAGAAAAAAAAATCAGAGTGCATAATAAGTTTGGTTTAGAAACTACTCATGCCTATATGGTATGCGTGTAGTGGGTTGTGACATAAAATGGAGCTCACAGCCCAAGCACAATAATCAGTGGAGAAGCCCCCAGTGGAAAGGAACCATCTTTTTTCTGCTGCTCACTCTCAGTATGACCATGGGGCAAGATCGTTTCCCTTTCTCCTTCTCCATTTCTTTATTGTAAGAAGTAGAGATAAACTCCTGTCTGAGGTCTCTCCCAGTTAATATTCTGTAAGGTTTGCTTAAAAACAATAGAGACTGGGGACCCAAAAACCAGCAGGATGCAAAGGGATGATTGACAGGAAGGGCTCATATATTTGACCTTCCATCAGCTTTGAAGGAGACTAGCATCCAGGACCATGTGGCCTTCTCTATCCTTTCCCCAGAGCCTCTGAGAAGTCCTCTGGCCAGGCCTAATGTCCACCCCCAGCAGGAAGAGGTACAACCAAACCTTTCCGCCTCCAGTCGTTTTCCTTCAAGGCCCAGTAACAGCAGGTGCATCTGTGCCAGGCGCATTCTAACTCAGCTTTGGCTGGGGGCTACTTCTGAGAGGTGTTAGGGTGAGTACTCTTCCTGCCTTTGGTGGTTTCCTCACCGTAAAATGACGTGATTGAAATAGATGAGTCCTAAGCTTTCCTCTACTTCTAAAATTCTACTCTGAAAATGGCCAGATCAATATTTTCCCTGAGCTTCCATCCTTACCCTGAGCTGCCCTTCTACAGGAACACGTCTGTTTTGAAAGAAAACATTACCGTGATTATCCATATGATGACCACTATTTCCAAATCTTTATTCATCTTTTTATTTTAAATCTCATCTACCAGTGGGATGATAACCATTTTGAGGACAGGAACTCTATTCTATTTAATAGTCCTTTGTCTCTTCCACAGTACCTAACTTGAGATCGTGCAGGTAGCTTGCAATATATTTCACTGATTGTTTCAGATAACATTCAACAGATAATTCCTAATAAAAACTCTTGGAACCAGGAAAAGAAATTACCTGCAAGGATCCTAAACAGCATCATTGTTTTAAAGTCAAGAACAAGAGTAGGAAAAAAAAAAAAGAACAAGAGTTGGGTGCCTATTATTATGGCTACTGTTCATTATTGTTGAGGAGGTCCTAATCAATGTGATAAGAAAAATGAAGTACTGTAAGGGAAGAGACAAACATGTTTGCATTTGAAGTGATGAACAACCTAGAAAGCCCAAGAGGATCAACTAAAATTTTATTGGAAATAATATGAGAATTCACTAAGATACAAAATCAAGAGATCAATATACGAACCTCAAAAGCATTCCTATACACCACGGGTAACTAATTACATAATGGAAGAAAGATCCCATTCACATCAGCAAAAATGCCTAAAGTACCTCAGGGTAAACTTAACAAAAAATGTGTAAGACCTATGTGATGAAGACATTAAAACTCTTCTGAAGGACTTTAAGAAGATAGGAATACATGACCTGAGATACCATATTCCTAAATTGTTGTAAAGATATAAGTTCTCCTCAAATTTACCTACTAATATAAAGCAATCTTATTCAAATCCCGTGATAGTTTTTAAATTAAAATCTAGCCAGCTAATATTTTGCTGGAAAATATTAGAAAATATGAAGGAAAAGCTATGAAATATATGAAAAAGATCAAAGGACAGGAGCTTACTCTATCAGATATCCAAATAAATTGTTAAGTGCCTGGAATTAAATAGTGTGTTACTAGTACAAGAAAAGGTGACTGGATCAACAGACTAGAGTCCAGGTACAGACAGTATTTTTGATCAGTGAAGAAGGAATGAACCATTCAATACAGGATTTTAAAACAATTGGATCTTCATGTGGGAGAAAAAGTTAGAGTCTCTGCCTCAACCACACTAAACAGCAAATAAAACAAATTCTAGATGGATTAAAAAATGCAACAACACATTAACTAGAAGAAAAAATCAGAAACTATTTTTATACCATCAGGTGACAAAGGCCTTACTGCAAACCCACACCCGCATGGATCCCGAGGAGAGGACTGGCAGGTAGGGTCAGCACACCTCCTACTCTTGCTATTGTCTTTTTCTCCCCTGAATCGTTTGTCTTCTTCCTCTAGATTTAGAAAACTTTTTTATTAAATATACTAATCCTTTCAGTGGCTTTCATTGAATTTCAAGGTTTCAAATATTTCTCAGGGTTTTTATCTTTAAGGAGGAAAAACAACAGTGGATTAAGAAGCACAGACTTTGCAGTTAAGTACAACTGGGTTCTACCTTTGCTTTGGGGTCTTAAGTTAATCTCCTTTATCTGTGAAAGAGACATAGTAATATTATCCTCACAGGAGTGTGGGAATTAAATCAGAAAATGTATGGCAAATTTAGTCTGAAGTTTGGCATAAATCAGTACTAAGTTTACTAATGGTGTCACAGGCAAGGTGATGAAATCTATTAAAGGTATCTGCTTGTGATATCAGGTGTAGAAAGCTCTTTCCCACCCCAAGATATAAAAATATTGCTTATTGCAATATTGACAGCTCCAGAAGGATTGTCAATACAACGTGTTTTAGAAACCCTGACACAGGCTTTTGGCTGCACTGATCTGACTGAACCTACTTCCACAATGCCTTACATGATGGGGAAGAAAGTTGCTAAGTAAAGCTAATGAATTGACAAGATCACACTTTAATCTTTTAGCCATGTCCTTTCTTCCAGGGGCAAGGATAGCTCATGAATGTGGAGATTACACATCCCTCATAATTACAGTCAACAAGGAAAGAAATCAGTGGTAGAACGGGAATGTCTGGTTCAAACTGATATAGTTTTGAGTTGAAGATATTTTACTGTCATGTCCACTCTGGCCTTCTTAAACCTCTCAAAACAGTCTAATGGCTCATTATCTGGCATCAGTTCCACAGAGATCTCCTGTGAAGGGAGTTCCTCTAAAAATCTCTGGCATATACTTTGCAGGAAAAGAATAAAGCATATCACGGTCCTTGCGACTAAAAAGGAATATCAAGTAGTAAGAGGCGGGAGAGAGGCTTTGATTTTCAGTTTGTGAATTCTGAATCTACAGACAGACTATCCTCTGGAAGCCTGAACTAATTGTTGTCCTTTCCTCAATGAGACAGAAAGCTGTAATCAACACCGTCACTGCTCCTGTCACTGATGATGCCAAGATGACTTTGCTGTGACAGCCATGCCCCAGAACCTCTTTTGTGAACTGAAAAAATAATGGAAAAAGACTTTTTAAAAACAAAGAGGTGGAAAGGATGAAAGCTAACTATTCTAAAATCTCATTCTTTCAGGCATGTAACATAAATGTTTTTAAAGAACGTACCACATCTATTGCTAATGATAAATCAGCATTTTCTTGGTTTATCTTGTGTGTTAGGTCCCCTCCTTGTCTACCCTAGGAATTGTGGCATCATTCTCTAAATGAGCACAGTGGGGGATCACTGTCTTTCCCAAAGTCCAAGGCCAAGACAGGACACAGACTAGGAGCCATGGTCTTCCTGCCTGGGTGCTTCAATGGCACATCCTAAACTGACTAAAAGGCTGGGTGCCACGTTTTGGGAGTTATCCTCACCTCACGGGACTCCTGCTCTTTCTGTTCACTCTGGGTTTCTGGACTCTCGTGGATGTAGTTTTCTGTTTTCCACTGGTCTGTATCCCAGTCTGCCCTGGGCGCCTTCGCTTCTTGCTGCTCGCTGAGAAGCTTCATCAGGTGGCCGGTTCGGGAGATGAGCTTGGCACAGGCCAGTTTCAGGTGGGGCTCAGAGCAGCCCATTTTCAAAGTCCGGACAACATGAGAAATGAGCCTTCTCACATCACTGTTGGTGATGAAAGACTGCAGCTGCTCGTTTAGCTGAGTTTTGAGGTGGTCACCGGGAGATGAGCTCCTTGGGAAAGTGAAGGCTGTGGACATGGAGGGCACGTCAGTGCCAACATTGTGGTGTTCCCGTTGTGTTTCCTTGGTGAGTTTGGTAGTTGGCATAAAGTTGTCTACAGTCAGTGCAGAATCTGCAGTGGAACCCTTCTTACGGGCAGTGACTTCAGGGGTAGGTTCTTCCGGCACAATTGTAGAAATATTTTCTTCAGGATTATTTTGTACAGCTGTGTTTTCTACAGTAGGTTTTTCTGTAGAAGGATCCAAAAGAGAAAATAGTTCTGGAAAAGGATTTTTCTGAGAAGTCAGTTCTGACGATGAAAAAGCCTCTTGTGAAGGGGAGTTTATAAGGCTCATGGCAGCGAATAGAGGCTTGTTCACGACCATCAGGCTATTGTGTGAACCTTTATTGCTGAACTGTCTACTCATCTTGTGTAGAGTGTTTTGTGAACCGCATGCCACTAAGATTTAGGAAAGAGGTATTTTTCTCTGGAATGTGAGGTTGGTTCAGAAGCCTTCATATTTCTAATTCTAGCACTCGCATCTTCTAAAACAAAAATACTGTCAGCTAGGTCTTTTGATTTCAGTTTAACCTCAGGTAGAGATTTTGGAGTATTGGAAGCAGAAGGCCTGCCCATCAAGTACTGGACAGAAGGGACGGCTGCCTTCTGTTCCCTTTGGAATGAAGACTCTGTGTTGAAGGAGCTTTCCGCTGTTTCCTGGGTGGCTGCACCAGGTGAGGCTGCTCCCGCCGCCTTGGGGATGGCTTCATGAGCCCTTTTCCTTCTGCAGTGTTCTCCACAGGTGGCTGGGCCCTCTGCGTCCCATTGATGCCTGCCTTTCTCATCTCTCTGAGTGGCCTTTTCCGTGTGCCCTTTGGGCCCTTGATGGCCGCCTTCCCACTCCGCAGCCTCTTCCCCACACTCTGAATCTCTGGGGGGCTCTTTTCCTCTAATTGGGCAGTTTCCAATTTTCTGGCGGAGATTTGTTGTTGAAATTAGGGACCCAGAAGTCTGGAATGTAGAAGCATGGCATGTAAGATATCTTCCGGAACAGAGATTTTTCCCCATTTATTTTTGTCAGTTGAAATGCTGGATCCAGGTAGAAGAGAAGTGTTCTCTATGTTGTTTTGCAAATGCCTCACAGGCTCATCTCCTCCTTGTAAGTTCGAAAGAAGTTTAATGAATCGTAATAATGTTGATTCTGCACCTTCCAGATGCCCATCAGAGAAATAAGGTAACAAGTAGTTCAGTGTACTAACAACACGTCATTGCTAAAGTCTCCTTGCTCGCTTCTGAAGGCTGACAAACTGATGGCATTTTTGCCTGCGGCTGCCTTCTCTGGCTCGATGGTCAGCTCAGCGCTGGTCCTCTTCTTCCGGGACTGTAATGCCTTCATGAATGACCCTTCTGTGCTCCCTATAGATGCTTCATCATCTGTCAAAAAGAAGAGACTGCTTTTCATCTTACTATGCTGATAGACAGTGGCTGCAATGGGGTTGGGGTTGTGAGGACTTGATAATATGGGTGAATGTTGAAACCACAATGTTGCTCATGTGAAACCTTCATAAGACTGTATATCAATGATACCTCAATTTAAAAAAAGGAGATACTGCTTTTGATAATGAAATACTGATGGGACAGCTTTTTGTCAGTCCACAGCCATATATCTCAGTCAAATAAATTGGGAATCAGCAAACATTTAAGGGTCGATTAGGAGAAAAATAAGCACAAACTTAAACCTATAGTCAGCAAAAACAAAAGGAGAGGAAGATGTCTTTTGAAAAAGTGGCTTCCTGCTAGGAACACTCCATCGTGCAAAATACAGTATTACGTGCAGGATTATTCCATTGGTCCCCAAGGGCCAATTGTCTAGTGCTTAAGAAAAACCAAGGCTAGAAGACAAATACTCCCCCCTCAGCTGGATTCTCTGCAGATCTGACTGTGACTCCTCACGGTCACATACCCCATCCTGTCCGGCTTCAGATGCAAAGGGAGTGTGAAGCTTTCTCTCTCCACCTCTTCAGTGTGATCCTGCTCTTGCTACCATCACAGATGACCACACCACCGCCCACTGCAGACAAGTTGTCTTCTACATATGCCCTTCTCCACCTACCCACCTATTCCTCTGCTTGGTCCTTGATTCCATATATCCCAGTCCCCGTAAGAGAAGGCTCTATAATAGGGGAAAAAAAACAAAAACAAAAAACACTATGTCTACCCTGGTTCTTTGCTTAAATTTGAGCAGGGATCTGGGGTGTGGATTAAGAGAGCTGTCAGGTTGTTATGCCAATGTGGAATGTTCAATAAATCAATGAATAATACTTGAGGTCCTAAAATGCAAAAGGGAAAAAACAAAATTTTTTCAGATGCCTGCTTTGCTTTCATTTAATTTCATTTCTAGTATTTCCAGCTTTACTGGGAGAACCATCCAAAGCTTCTGACTACATGAAGGTCAAGGGCAGCTGCATGAGTTCACTGGCCAGCTGGGTTTATTTCCATAAGAATTACAAGTATTTTTGGTGGTGGTGGTGAGGGTCAGAGGAGGAGGTAAGGATCATGAGAGAGGAGGAGCATGGGCTTGCAGAGAGCCCCAAACTGAGGAGAGCAGACATGAGCACTAGGCTACAATATATAACACTTGGATTTCATTTTTCCTCACCTATAAAAGTAGAATGAAAATGCCTGTTTTGCCCACCTTTAGTGGGAGAAGGGAGTGATATAACTGGCAAAAAAAAATTTTTTTTTTAATAAGCAACGTTGTATTTATACAAGAAGCAAAGTATTATTTATTATGTGCCCCAGAGACCTGTATGAAAGCTATCTGGGCATGAAAGCACATTTTGGAAGTCATCAGGTTAGTGCCAATAAAACCTACTATATAGAAAAACACTTAAAAGCACGTGAGTGTGTTTGGGGATAGAAAGGCTTGAGTTCAGAGCGAATTTAGAGTTGGACAGTCTAAGAACAGAAGAGCCTTCCCATCCATTAGAAGGGCTGGGCAGCAACCTCTGGTTATGGAACCAGAGACTCTCAGGTTCCAAAGAGAACTTTTATAAAATCGCACCACTTGTACTCTTCTATAAAAATTGCAAAGACAAAATAAACAAAAATATATCTATACTTGTCCTACAAGACAAAGGGCATGCGAGACCTAATGCACATAAAATCAGTTTGTGAACTGTAATACATGTATGAGTAAGTTCTCATTCAGGGGTTAAGCACCAGGCAGAGAGCCCGGTACACAATATGTGGCCACTAATGTTCACTCTTTCCCCTTCCATTCCTTTCTCTTGTTCCTTTAAGTATGTGGATCACTGTTACTGTTAGCTTAATAATGTAACTGAGAATCTGACTTTTAGCAAAGGAGTAGTTCTTAGAAATTTAGGGAGTTGAACTCTTAATGAATTAATAAAAATAATGCAATTAACACCATTAGTTTAAAAATTAACAGTTAAAACATAAATAAAACTTATCATCGGGTAATGGTAACTCACCACAATATGTGGTGTTTGTCAGACATTCACTGTCACAATGCAGCTTGACTGTGTTGCAGACAATCTCCGTATTATTTTTAAATTGGCAGAGGCAGCAGGCCTTAAGGCTAGCTAAAATCCTATAAGTGGAAACACTGAGAATTAAATCAGTGGTAAAGGAGTTACTTGACTAGGTAGAAGAGGCAGGCCCCGGCCACCCACAGGGCTGTGCCAAAGGAGTTCTTGGAACATATGGCCTGTGAAGTTGGGTGGGGATGAGTTGGCCAACCTTTGTTCTTGAGTACTGTAAATAAACAGGACAGAGATGCCTAACAAACAGTAGGGTAAGAATGGAAGTGGGTATCGTATGCCTAGAATAAAGGTGATAGGGATTAGAACTGGGTGGCACTGATCTGTTAAAAATAAATGATGTAATTGAGACAACTGAGGAAATTTGAATATCAACTCTTCATTAGATAACATTATGCATAGGAATTTCATTTCTTCAGTGTGTTATTAGTATTTTAAACATATAGGGAAATGATTTGGAATACCCAGAGAGGAAGGCATCTAGCTGACAAGAGAGGGACTGATTGGCAGATGCTATGGGATGTTGAGGAAGATGAGGCTAGAGCAGTGGCCAGTAGATTTGATGGTATGGGGAAGACAGTCATTTCTCAGCTGACCTGACAAAAATGATGAGAGCAGACTGCTAAATTCAGGGCCCTTTCCCACACTAATCTCGTGTAAGGCCATCAGTCAGCCTTGGCATAATACCAACTTTCTGTTAGCTTGCCATATTGGAGGGGGCATGAAACAATTTAAGGTGCAGTAAGTTGTGTAATAAATTGTCATAAGGCTCTACAGAAACATTTTTTTTAACTGCAAAGATAAAAAACAAAATTTGACCCCTACTTCACATTATATGTGAAAATGAATAAAAATGGATCATAGATAGACCTAAATTAATTAACCAACAAGTATTCAACTTATTAAAGTAAACATAGGAGAAAAATCTTTGTGATTTTGGACTGGCAGTGGGTTCCCAGGTAAAGATTTCTTAGATAAGACACACAAAAGGCACAAACCTTATAAGAAAAATTACTAAATTAGAGCTAATCAAAATTCAAAAATTAAAGACTCCTGGTCTCCAGAGATACTTTTAATAGAATGAAGACAAGCTATAACCTGAGAGAAAATATTTGCTAAACACATATCTGAGAGAAAAGACTTTTCCAGAATATATAAAGCACTCTTAAAACTTAACAGTAAGATAAATATCCAATTAAAAAATAGATTTGAACAGACATGTCATTAAAGAAGATGTCTGCACATATATAGACAACATCATCAGAGATTAGAGATCTATTAGAGAAATGCAAATTAAAACCACAATGAGACACAACCACACACCTCCAAGAAAGGCTAACATTTTTCAAAAACTGAATATAAGGATCAGGTGAAGATGTGGAGCAACTGCCAACTCTCATACACTGCTTTCTAGAATGCAAATGGTACAGCTACTTTAGAAAACAGCTTAGTGGTTTCTTCAAAAGTTACCTAGCATATGATGCAGCAAAAACATGTTCACACAAAGACCTGCATGTGAATGTTTTTCATAGCTTTTTATAGCCAAAACTAGAAACAACTCAAATGTTCGTTAATTAATGACTGGTATGGAACTCTACTCAGCAGTAAAAAAGGAGGGACATCTGTAACAACATGGATGACTGGCAAAAAGATTGTGCTAAGTAAAAAGAGCCAAACACAAAAGGCTACATGCGATACAAGTTCATTGGCAAGACCTTCTGGAAAAGGCAAAAACTAAAGGCATGAAAATCAGACTGGTGGCGGCCGGGCGCTGGTGGGAGGAGGGGTCTGCCTGCAAAGGGCCAGGAAAGGCCTTTTTGGAGTGACACATGGATTCTGTATTTCAAATGGTGGTTATATAACTATACATTTGTCAAAATTCATCAAACTGTACACTTAGAAAGTGAATTTTATTACATGAAAATCATACTTCAATAAGCCTGACTTAATAAAATAATGAAACTTTTAAAAATCAACTAAGTGAAAATAAATATAAGAAAAATCAACTTACAGTTTTTCTAACTTGGGGCTCATCATGACGATGCTCTCAACCGTTTTAAATGTCACGTGGGTTTTTCCCATGTCTCTGAAGGAAAAAGCACAAACGTTTCTGATATGAACCAAAAGATAAAACCTCTGTACTTAAAAAGATACTTAATGACACGTTATTACTTCAGTTTTGGCTTCTTTGTCTAGCCAGCTCGAGTTTACTTGCCATAGGTAATAATTTCAGAGAGAAATTACTGAAGAAATTTAAATTTATTTGCATCATCAAATCAATGACCTCGGTCCTGAACACTGCGATCTTCTTGTCATTACCCTACTTCTCATTCTCACCTGCATCCACCACTCTTGATTATTTGTTTTTTTTTTAATAATTACACCTTATTCCTCTTTGCTTTCTGGGATAAATTATATTTCTACATGCATCTACACATTCTATATCAATGTGCATTCTTCAACACCACTCTCTTTCTCTGATAGCTGTCTTGCCCATATACCTTCTTTCTTAATCCTTTCTTTGCCCAAAACTCTTATTTCAAGAACCCAGTTAAAATATAAATGATTCCTTTTTAGCCAAAATGCAAAATACTTAATCTCTGATGAAAGTAAAAGCAGAAATCATCTCATAAGCCATGAGATTGTTGTAATACTTACAAATATTTTAATGCTCTTAATTTACAAAAAATAAGAATCTTCAACAGTTGTTAGAGGATTATGACTGAGATTTCTGAAAAAATGCAATGGAATTAAAATTATCTGTATTTGCATAACTTTCATGAAACATATTCTTTTTTTTTTTGGTATGGGACTTAAAGGTTAAAAGAAAAAATCGTTATCTGTCTTTACCTATAAGTCACACTTAGAATCTGTAAAGGACTCTTCCTTTGGGAACTAACTATCTAGGTCTCTAGATGATAGAGGGGAGAAGAGAAAGAGGAAAAACACAGGAAAAAAGTGGAAAGCAAAAACTTTTCAGATTGAGAATCCCACAAAGTGACTATGCTGGGAGGAAAACCCCTTGCTCTGTAGGAAATGGTATTCCTATGTCCTCCATAATTCAAGGTGCTTTTCTTTCAGTTCTGGAAATTAAAACAGTTCCACAGTTTAAATCACCCAGTGACAGCAGGACCAGTTCCTTGGTTCTGGAGGCAAAGAGAAAGGGATAAACCTGAGAGGAAGTGGTAAAACCCATGCTCCCATCACAGCCTTTGCTACACTGCATGCCATCACCTGTTTACTTGTCAGTCTCCTGGATTGTCAGCTCCTTGAGGGCAGGGATCACACACTTCACTGACAGTGTCACTCCTGTGCCTGACATGGTGCCTGATGTTTACTAGGTATTTAATAAATGTTTTTTGAATAAATAAATAACATTTTGCTTACACGTTAATAAAATGAATAAATTCATTTTTGATGCAAATTTTTATTCCAAAATGCAGAGATTTTCTTCTCAATTCTTTAAAACAAATAACAGACCAAAAAAAAAAACAGGAAGGAAAAATCTTGTAAATGAACTTTACTCAAGAATCATTAGTGCATTTTGCAGAATATTATTATCACAACTAATATCTATGAGGCTGCCAGGCATCTGTGATCAGCTTTTCACATTAATCCTACAATAACCTTATGTGACACATATTATTATTACTATTACCCCATTTTACAAGTGAGGAAACTGAGATAAAGAAAGGTTATATAACTTGTCCTAAGTCATCAAGCTAGTACTAAGAAGCAGAGCTGAAATCTGAACTCAGTTCTGGCTCCAAAGCCTGGGGTTAACCTGGCTGGAGGAAAGGGGTTTAAGACAGCTGTTACTTTAAAGTTAATTTTGGGAGCACTAAATATAGAAACAGCTTTTCAAACTTGACCTACCCATTTTGGAAACCTCTATGAGAATTACATTTTCTCTTTTTATTCCTTTTCCCTAATCATGACCCATGCTTAAATATCTAATTAGCCTGTGGTCATTGAGACTTTAGAGATTTAAAACCATGTTGCAGGTGAATCAGTGAAAATGATGGAGTAAGGACATCTGAAAACTTATCCTATAAAAGCAACAACAACAAAAAACTAGCAGAAATGGTCAAACCAGCTTTTTCAGAACTCTGGATATTTAATCAATGGGCTTACAGCAATGTGGGGAGCATTTATTCAAGAAAAACATTAATTTCTCTACAAACTGGGAGATCTGTGTTGCTTTAACTTCTCCGAGACCTTTGTTCTCCATCCGGTGGTAGCTTTGAAAAACAGCGCGGTTCCTTCAGAGCCTCCTTCCCAAAGACTTGTCTCCATGCTACTGTCTGGCGGTTCCCTGGAGGACACTACCTGAAAGACTTGTCTTTGACCTGACTGGGAGCTGCCTAGTGCTGAAAGCCTCTCCTCAGGGGGCAGTTTTTAAAACAATTACAGGTAAATGGTTTAATGTGGTAGGTGTGTGAAGCAATGGACAAAAAATAGCCGAACCACCGAACCAAAAAGCTTAAAAGGACAAGCTGAGGGGTGAGATGTTCACAGAGACTGTGAAAGGCTCCAACACATTCCTGGGAAACTGGAAGCCATGAGCCATATTCCTGAGAATCTAGAAAAAAATCATTAGCACTAATCAATGAGTTCAGCAGGGTTGTGGAATACAAAATCAGTAAGCAAAAATAAGCTGTATTTCTATACACTAGCAATGAACAATCCAAAAATGAAATTGAGAAAACAATTCCAAGTATAACAGCATCACAAAGAATAAGTCTTAGGAAAAAATTAGTCAAAAAGTGCAAGATTCATACACTGAAAACTATGAAACAGTGATTTGCCTGTGTCACAGAGAACTCAGCTGTGTCACAGAGCATTCAAGCAAAAAGGGAGGAAAACCTACATTTCTTATAGGATAGTCAGGAAAAAGTATATGAAATGAGCCTACAGCAATGTTATTTTATTTACGACTATTTTGCACACAACAGCTTAACACAAACATCTTTTCCATACCTCAAAGGTTCCTACTGCTCACAGATAATTCACATCAGAGGTAAACACTATTTGAAAAGTAATTTTCTGGGTGACTGAGGAGAGAAGATCCCTGTGGCAAGTTTTCAGAAATCCTTTCATTTAAAAGAAGCTGATGGCTGAGGAAGCACCAACACCATTCGCTCCCTGGAGAACTTTGTGCTAAACTTAGTTCTCTCAGCGCTGTGTTACAAGAGCAGGAAACAGGTTCAGAAGTGGAATTGTGAGGCCCACCCACCATGGAGGGCGTCACAGTCGTGGATCCCCGTGACAATGCTGGCATGGGTGTTACATGCTGGAGTGCGGTTTGTTGCCTGTGCGAAAGGTCAGGAAAGCGGAGCCTGCCATGTATGACTCAGACATGTCTCCTGGCCCCTCTGTACCTTAGTTTCCTCACTTGAAAAAAAATGGATCTTAACACAAATTTTTCAGAGCTCATACTGAGCTTATCCCCAGCTAACCAGTAACTGTATCATGTTTTTACACATTATTTTTTTACACATATTCATCTTCTATTTCACTTACAATGTGCATAAGAACTGCATTCCATGCCAGGCCTGAAATGTTCCAAAGCTCAGTTCTGTAATTAGATTGCAACCAAGATTTCTACAAAAAAAAAGACAAAAGAAAAAGAAGAAAAAAATTATTTCAGAACATTTATCCTTTGGCAGGGATTCTAATCTGTATATGATGAAACATAACCTCAGTACTTCCTCATACACTAAAGAAATATGGAAGATATTTGTTTTTTTTAATATTTGTATGAAAAAAAGATTGTATATCAAGTATACTTGTTTTATAAAAAAGAGAAAGATGGATTAGTAATTGACATCTTCTTGTTTTTCTCCTGGTATCAGTGGTATTATTACAGAAAATATGAATAAAATAAAATACATTTGTATAAGATTTACACTTTCATGTTTATACATATATTGCTAGATACAAAGGAATAAGTGCTCAAAACATAGTCTAAGTGATCTTTAATTCTCTAGAAAACGGTTCCATGACTGCACTGGGCTGGATAATTCCTTGTTGGTGGGGGCTGTTCTGGGCACTGTAGGCTGTTCAGCAGCATCTCCGGCCTCTGCCCCCAGATGCCAGCAGCACAGCTACACCTCTAACAACCACAATGTGTCCAGACATGGCCTAGGGTTACCTGGGCACAAAATCACCCTACTTGAGAACCACTGTTCTAGAGTCACTCTGATCCATATAATAATTCTTACACTAGTGTTTCCTAGAGACAAAAAGGATGTGGCCACATAATTTCAGTAGCTCTCCATTTAAAATATTTCAATATTTCAAAATGAATAACAAAGAGGTTTACAATTAAGTTTATAAAAATTCCAAACATAATTAAATTATATTTGTAACTTACATAAACTGCAGAAAAGGTAGTGATTCAAATGTACATCTTTCAATAGATTGTATTTTATTGCAGGATAAATCTCTAGGAAAAGGAAAAGGAAAAATATTGTCTCAGCTATTAGATTTCTAATTAGCAGAGATAACTAGCAGAGGTTAGAATAATCATATTGAATAAGTAGCTCTTATATGAACTCTACACCTTAGAAATTATTATGTGAACCTTCCAGAGCCCCTCTCCCTGCCCTCACCTAAGTCTCACTTTCATTATCTTCATAAATAAAAATATACAACCATAAATCTTGAGAGATTGTTGAGATAATCATTCCTGAGAGCAGAAGGATTGATTAGATGAACTTTTGTGGTCTCATCAAATTCCACAGTAGGAGCTCAAAAGTTTTTATCTTCATATATAATTTCCAACATTGAAAGGAATATTCTCACATTTACAAACCTTCCTGGTTTTATTCTGTTTTTCTAGGCCATTTCACCACCAGAAAAAATAATCTTTCAAATAATTTGAAAGGAAGTTACTCTTCTAATTAATACATTTCTTTGGACTAATTCAGAATTATGCTTTCTATTATTTTAATGGAAGCTCACTTTTGGTTTCCATTGCTTTAATATTCCATGAATTTAACTGCTTCAGTTGTACAGTGGTGGGACAACAAGAAGCAACAACATGGTATTGGATTTTTATTTTAAATCACTCATCCTTTACTATTACGGGCAACTCTCTTATTTCCACTGATTCAGGCTTAATCCCTCACTTTTCACCTGGATGCATATTAACTCTTCTGAAGGATATGTCTGCCTCTGGTTCATTCCTTTCTAATCTGTCCTGCACAAAGTCACCAGATTAACTCTCCATGAGTGGTTCTCAAATACCAGCATCACTTGGGAATTTATCAAAGATGTACATTCTCAGCCCTACTCAGGACCAACTGAATCAGTAACTGTGGGGTGGGTGCTTGTGTGGTAAGAAGCCCACCAAATGATATTCCAGCAGGCTGAAGTTTGTCCTAGAGTGCTGCCGAGATAACATGACAGTGTGTTATCCTTGGCTTGGCCTTGGAAGCCCTAGAAGGTCTGGCACTAACACCCTATGTACTCTATAGGACAAGGTATTTTTCCTGTGTGCTGCCTTCCTGCCACTCTTCTTTTGCAAACTTATTCTCCCCAAGATGTCTGTCTGACGATACCCAGTAGCCCTTCAAGCTGCTGCTCTAACAGCATTGCCCTTGTAACATCTTTTTTTCTAACTTGAAGTCTTTTTCCCCTCTTTTGTGCTCCCCGAACAATTTGTACCTCTCATTGCCCATATCCATTTCCTCTTTTTAATATAGTTATTTTTATACCCCATTTCCTCTGAGCATAAACTCCCTTAAAGTATGGACAAGGTCTTACTCACCTGCATTGTCTACCATGTTCAAAACTGATGCATGACATAAACTCAAATATTTATAAAATGAATGAAGAGCTGGGGAGTAGAAGAAAAGTGATCATTTAAAAATAAATGGCTTTTCAAATACTCCCTCTTCTGCACCTCTGCAGCACTTTGTCATTCATTCAGTGCTTATGCATGGTGGTCTGAGCTGGTAAGCGCATTTCCCCTGTGAGATCATGAGTTCCTAGAAGGGTAGGAACCCTGTCTTACCCATCTTTGTGCCTGTAATACTAGGCACAGTGGTTGTCATATTTTTTTTTGGCTTTTTTATTGATTGGCATTTTTTTTAAGTAATGAGAATACTTATGATAATGAAATACTTAGCTTACAAAATATTTTATAATAGAAGTAATGAAGGGCCTAATCCACTGAGTAGTTATCTCATTTGTGTTTGGAAGGTTTGGAGCCCAGATGGCAGAGGTACCTAAGATGATCAATACAAAAGTGTCCCTTATGGCTTGGAAGGTTTGAAAACTCAAAGGACTATTTTTATTGTCATGTAAGGCCCTTTATATCTGATTCCCTTAAGCTTCTATTTTGCAAGAAGAATCTGTTTGCAAAAGAGCATCATTAGTTAGTCTAGTAAGGATGACATACACAGTTCTGCATGCTAAAGACAAAGAATAAATATTGAGCTTTCATAGAAACATAGTATCTGCTTACTTCTAAACTAAAAGAAGTACTATGCAGGCATTACTTCCTTGACAATGAGACTGGAGAGATTTTTAGTTGGTAATTAGAGAAGTTAGGGCCATTTCTGATATGCTTATTTAGTGTAAATGTAAACATTTCCAACTATACCAGTTAATCATCAATTCAAACATCTGTTTTTAATATTGGTATAACAATTCCTGCACTGAAATCATAAACACCAGTCTCTTCTCTTGGTAGCTATGTTCTTGATAATGTTGTTTACATAATTCATCTAGTTAAGTACTTAATATTTCAATGTTAATTTAGATTAAATTATAAAAATATTCTGGTTAATGGCATTCAAATTAATGTAAGTATTCTATATTTTCTTGTCTTTTAGGTGACAATATGAGGTTAACTTTAATTCCCCTCATCTCACTAAACCAACTTTTACAAATCTTTTCTGTGAAGGCCCGAAAGTAAATATTGTAGGCTTTTCAGGCTACATAGAGTCTCTGTTGCATATTTTCCTTTCTCCCTTTTCTTTTTTCCTTTTACAGACCTTTGAAAATGTAGAAGTCACTCTTAAGGGCTGTATAAAAACAGACCATGGGCTGGATTTGATCCACAGGCCATAAACTAAATGTTAATATAAACAGAGGGCATAGGAACACTTATATAACAAGGTTCCTATGGGTGTCTATAATTGCTCAGACCTCATTACCACTTTTCCTCTGTAACTGAAGGGTTTTTCTATCTATATCTTGTCCATATAATTAAAAAATTGAAAACACATAGGAGGCATTTAATACTAGAGAGTGGCTAGCGCCCTCCCTATACAGACTTACAGAATTATAAATTTTTATTGTTGGGAGAAATTATAGAAATTATCTAATTTAAACCCCTTATTTATGTTATAGATAATATAACTAAAAGCTCATAAATAAATGTGAGTAAATAACTTACAAATACTGGAGGGACAGCAGGCCTTCAAATGAGTCCTTTTGTAATTCACTCAACTGTCACTGAGAATTCTGAAAAATGGAAAGATTACTTCTGAATCAAAATGCAAAATAATTACAACTATTTACTGTACAGGACTAATCTCTACATGTGGGGGAGACCTGGATAATGATAATGGTACCACCTAAACACCCTAATTCTTATTTAATTTAGGGATGGTGATCTCTGCTGTTTTCATTCAGATCTTTCCTGTCATGTCCTCCTCTGTGTCTCTCTCTCTCCATCGCACACACACACAACTATCCACTCTTCACACCAAAATGTGTATTTAATACCTACTCTCTTGATCCCCAAGTCTCTTTCAGACCCCAACTGTGGGTGGCACCATCGTCAGCAGAACTGCCACTTCCTCCCGCTCTCTTTTCCTGAACCTCATTATGGGAGCCCCACACAGAATTATGTCAAGGCTGCAAGTGAAGCTGTTCAATTTTCTTCCCATTAAAAATATTGTTTCAGGGAACTAAAAAGTGCATTAAGATGCACATAACAGAAATGTCCAGTTTAATACAGCATCATACTCACAGACTCTGAGAAGGGACTAGCGGTTACTAAAGGGGAGGGGTGGGGAAAGGTGGGTGCGGAGGGACGGAGAAGGGGATTGAGGGGTATTATGACTGGTACACATGGTGTGTGGGGGGGTCACAGGGAAGACAATGTAGCACACAGAAGACAAGTAGTGACTCTGTGGCATCTTACTACACTGATGGACAGTGACTTCAGTGGGGTATGGGGGGGACAATATGGGTGAATGTAGTAAACAATGTTTTCCATGTGAAATCTTCATAAGAGTGTATATCAATTATACCTTAATAAAAAAATGAAAATGTCCATGTTCATAATTATGAAGCAAATACCCATGTAACACCATTTGTGTCAAGAACACTGCCAGCATCCCAGAAGCCCTCAGTGTGCCCCTTTCCCATCACAAACAGCTCTCTGACCCACTAGAGGTAACCACTGTTCTGACTTTTTAACTCATCTCCTTGCTTTTGGAATGTCGTCTTACCTTTGAGGTGTCAGTCATAAATAACACAATGCAGTCTTGCCTCTTCTTGAACTTAGTATATAAATGGAATCATATTATATATGTATTATTTTCTACATTGCTTCTTTCATTCAACCTTACCTTGTAAATTCATTATATCATCACATGCAGCTGAGGTTGGTTCACTTTAATGCCTAGTGTTACATGCTCAGCTACATGTGACTACTGAGTACTTGAAAGTGGCTAGTGTGACTGAGAAGCTGAATTTTAATTTAATTAATTTTAACTATTTTAAAAATTAAATTAAAAACTGATATTTGATACAGTTATTGGAAAACATTTCAGTATTTTGCAATAACTTGGGCATATGATACTATTTTTCTAACTGTAAATTTTATGAAATCTAAAGAGAGATCAAGTAACTTCTGATAAACACCTTGCAACTAAACTGAGATTTTACAGAGTTAGTATGGAAAAAAGAATATAAATGCATAAGTTTCATACCAATTGCATGGAGAAATTATAAAACTTCAGATATTTTAAAGACAGTATGAAAAAATGTAGACTATCTTAGCAATGTATATAATGATTACATGTTGAAATAATATTTTGGACATAAGGGTTAAATAAAATACCTTCACATTACATCTGTTTCTTTTTACTTTTATTTTTTAAGTGGCTACCAAAAAATTTACGATTACTTATGTGCCTTGCATTATGTTTCTAAAGAATAATATTCCATTGTATAACTATGCTAGACTTTATTTATTCACTCTACTGTTGGTGGATATCAAGATTTTTCTAGCTTTTGTTACTACAAACAATGCTGCTTTAAACTTTCTTATACTTGTATTTTGATATGCATTTGCCTGAGTTTCTCTAGGATCCAGTAGGGGTACAAAACTGTTCTCCTAAGAAGTTGTGCTATTTCAAGTTGGCAAATGGGAAAATGCCAAGTCTCTACTCCTCCAACGACCAGCAAAATCCCTAAGAATGATGGAAAAGGCATGATTTAAAAATCCACAACCTTACCTCAAAGTGTGAGAGCAGCTCCACACATGCTTTCCTACCAGAAATGGCCTGGAATTACCTACAGGATGACAAGCTGAAATGCTGTTGCAGGACCAGGGGCAGCACATGGCCCCGCATCCTTCCTCCTTGGGCCAGAGAGCAAAGGGGGTCTTCCTCCAGGTAGGAGCATCAGTGCTCAACAGGGGCCAGGGGCCCAGAACCTGGGGGAAGGGTGTGCACTCTGTCTAGCCACCAGAAGCCACCTCCCACCTCTTTCTGACTTTCAAGGACTCCTTTAGAAATAACAAGCCCCAGCAGCTCAAGTCACCTCTGTCCAAGAGCCAGGAAACACAAGCAGGAGAATCTCAACTCAAAGATGAACTGCACTCAGGAATGACCAAATGACAAAAAAGCCAACTCCATTATGGGCAGAAAACAAAACCAAATGAGCTGACAGCCAGTGATCCAGAGCGAAGAGAGGAAGCACAAGAGGACTTAGAATGGCATAAATGATATCCTGAGTCAGATAGTGCATCCATGAAAAAGAATCAACTCAGGATTACATGAATGAAAAGTGCTATTATTTTTTTTTTATTTTGGTATCATTAATCTACAATTACATGTGCAATATTATGATTATTAAACTACCCCCTTCATCAGGTCCCCACCACCAACCCCATTACACTCACTGTCCATCAGCATAGTGAGATGCTGTAGAATCACTATTTATCTTCTCTGAGTTGTACACCCCTCCCCGTGCGCCCCCAACATTACATCTGCTAATTGTAATGCCCCTTTTCTCCCCTTGTCCCTCTCTTCCCACTCATCCTCCTCAGTTCCTTTCCCTTTGGTAACTATTAGTCCGTTCTTGGGTTCTGTGAGTCTGCTGCTGTTTTCTTCCTTCAGTTTTTTTCTTTGTTCTTATACACCACATATGAGTGAAATCATATGATACTTGTCTTTTTCTGCTTGGCTTATTTCACTGAGCATAATACTCTCTAGCTCCATCCATGTTGTTGCAAATGCTGGGATTTGTTTTCTTCTTATGGCTGAATAATATTCCATTGTGTATATGTACCACCTCTTCTTTATCCATTCATCTACTGATGGACACTTAGGTTGCTTCCATTTCTTGGCTATTGTAAATAGTGCTGCGATAAACATAGGGGTGCATCTTTTTCAAATTGGGCTGCTGCATTCTTAGGGTAAATTCCTAGGAGTGGGATTCCTGGGTCAAATGGCATTTCTATTTTCAGTTTTTTGGGGAACCTCCATACTGCTTTCCACAATGGTTGAACTAATTTGCATTCCCACCAGCAGTGTAGGAGGGTTCCCCTTTCTCCACATCCTCGACATTTGTTGTTGTTTGTGTTTTGGATGTTGGCCATCCTTATTGGTGTGAGGTGATATCTCATTGTGGTTTTACTTTGCATTTCTCTGATGATTAGCGATGTGGAGCATCTTTTCATGTGCCTGTTGGCCATCTGAGTTTCTTCTTTGGTGAAGTGTCTATTCATGTCCTCTGGCCATTTCTTTTTTTTTTAAGTTTATTTTGATATCATTAATCTACAATTAAATGAGCAATATTATGGTGATTACACTACCCCTTCATCAGGTCCCCCCCACCAACCCCATTACAGTCACTGTCCATCAGCGTAGTGAGATGCTATAGAATCACTACTTGTCTTCTCTGAGTTGTACAGCCCTCCCCGTGCCCCCCCCAACATTACATCTGCTAATCGTAATGCCCCTTTTTCCCTCTTATCCCTCCCTTCCCGCCCATTTTCCCCAGTCCCTTTCCCTTTGGTAACTATTAGTCCGTTCTTGGGTTCTGTGAGTCTGCTGCTGTTTTGTTCCTTCAGTTTTTTTCTTTGTTCTTATACTCCACATATGAGTGAAATCATTTGATACTTGTCTTTTTCGGCTTGGCTTATTTCACTGAGCATAATACCCTCTAGCTCCATCATGTTGTTGCAAATGGTAGGATTTGTTTTCTTCTTATGGCTGAATAATATTCCATTGTGTATATGTACCACCTCTTCTTTATCCATTCATCTACTGATGGACACTTAGGTTGCTTCCATTTCTTGGCTATTGTAAATAGTGCTGCGATAAACATAGGGGTGCATCTGTCTTTTTCAAACTGGGCTGCTGCATTCTTAGGGTAAATTCCTAGGAGTGGGATTCCTGGGTCAAATGGTATTTCTATTTTGAGTTTTTTGAGGAACCTCCATACTGCTTTCCACAATGGTTGAACTAATTTGCATTCCCACCAGCAGTGTAGGAGGGTTCCCTTTTCTCCACATCCTCGCCAACATTTGTTGTTGTTTGTGTTTTGGATGTTGGCTATCCTCACTGGTGTGAGGTGGTATCTCATTGTGGTTTTAATCTGCATTTCTCTGATGATTAGCGATGTGGAGCATCTTTTCATGTGCCTGTTGGCCATCTGAATTTCTTCTTTGGAGAAGTGTCTATTCATGTCCTCTGCCCATTTCTTAATTGGATTATTTGCTTTTTGTTTGTTAAGGTGCATGAGTTCTTTATATATTTTGGATGTCAACCCCTTATCGGATACATCATTTATGAATATATTCTCCCATACTGTAGGATGTCTTTTTGTTCTACTGATGGTGTCCTTTGCTGTACAGAAGCTTTTCAGCTTCATATAGTCCCACTTGTTCATTTTTGCTTTTGTCTCCCTTGCACAGGGAGATATGTTCATGAAGAAGTCACTCATGTTTATGTCCAAGACATTTTTGCCTATGTTGCCTTCTAAGAGTTTTATGGTTTCATGACTTACATTCAGGTCTTTGATCCATTTTGAGTTGACTTATGTGTATGGGGTTAGACAGTAGTCCAGTTTCATTCTCTTACATGTAGCTGTCCAGTTTAGCCAACACCAGCTGCTGAAGAGGCTGTCATCTCCCCATTGTATATCCAAGGCTCCTTTATCAAATATTAATTGACTGTATATGTTTGGGTTAATGTTTGGATTTTCTATTCTGTTCCACTGGTCTGTGGGTCTGTTTTGTGCCAATACCAAATTGTCTTGATTACTGTGGCTTTGTAGTAGAGCTTGAAGTCAGGGAGCGTAATTCCCCGTTTTATTCCTCCTTCTCAGGATTGCTTTGGCTACTCAGGGTCTTTTTTGGTTCCATATGAATTTTAGAATTATTTCTTCCAGTTCATTGAATAAAGCTGTTGGTATTTTGATAGGGATTGCATTGAATCTGTAGATTGCTTTAGGTAGTATCGCCATTTTGACGACATTTATTCTTCCTAGCCAAGAGCATGGGATGAATTTCCATTTGTAATAGCGTAATAAGTGAGTTAAAGTTAGACAGTTAGATAGTAAAGAAGCTACCCTTGAACCTTTGGTAACCACGAATCCAAAGCCTGCAATGGCAATAAGTACATACCTACCAATAATCATCCTAAATGTAAGTGGACTGAATGCACCAATCAAAAGACACAGAGTAACAGAATGGATAAAAAAGCAAGACCCATCTATATGCTGCTTACAAGAGACTCACTTCAAACCCAAAGACATACACAAACTAAAAGTGAAGGGATGGAAAAAGATATTTCATGCAACTAATAGGGAGAAAAAAGCAGGAGTTGCAGTACTTGTATCAGACAAAATAGACTTCAAAACAAAGAAAGTAGCAAAAGATAAAGAAGGACATTACATAATGACAAAGGGGTCAGTCAGTCCAACAAGAGGATACAACCATTATAAATATCTATGTACTCAACACAGGAGCACCAACATATGTGAAACAAATACTAACAGAAATAAAGGGGGAAACAGAATGCAATGCATTCATTTTAGGAGACTTCAACACACCGCTCACTCCAAAGGACAGATCAATCAGACAGAAAATAAATAAAGACACAGAGGCACTGAACAACACACTATAACAGATGGACCTAACAGACATCTACAGAACTCTACACCCAAAAGCAACAGGATACACATTCTTCTCAAATGCACATGGAACATTTCCAGAATAGACCACATACTAGGCCACAATAAGAGCCTGAGTAAATTAAAAAAGATTGGTATTCTACCAACTAACTTCTCAGATCACAAAGGTATAAAACTAGAAATAAATTGTACAAAGAAAACAAAAAGGCTCACAAACACATGGAGGCTTAACAACATGCTCCTAAATAATCAATGGATCAATGATCAAATTAAAACAGAGATTGAACAATATATGGAGACAAATGAAAACAACAACACAAAGCCCCAACTTCTGTGTGACACAGCAAAGGCAGTTCTAAGAGGAAAGTATATTGCAATCCAGGCCTATTTAAAGAAGGAAGAAAAATCCCAAATGAATATTCTAAAGTCACAATAATAGAAACTGGAAAAAGAAGAACAAATGAGGCCCAAAGTCACCAGAAGGAGGGACATAATAAAGATCAGAGAAGAAATAAATAAAATTGAGAAGAATAAAACAATAGAAAAAATCAATGAAACCAAGAGCTGGTTCTTTGAAAAAATAAACGAAATAGATAAACCCCTAGCCAGACTTATTAAGAGAAAAAGAGAATCTACACACATAAACAGAATCAGAAATGAGAAAGGAAAAATCACTACGAACACCACAGAAATACAAAAAATTATGAGAGAATACTATGAAAAATTATATGCTAACAAACTGGATAACCTAGAAGAAATGGACAACTTTCTAGAACAATACAACCTTCCCAGGCTGACCCAGAAAGAAACAGAAAATCTGAATAGGCCAATTACCATCAACGAAATTGAATTGGTAATCAAAAAACTACCTAAGAACAAACCCCTGGACCAGATGGTTTCACTGCCGACAATGCTTGAGTAAGTAGAAGCCCTAGTCATTGTATTATGTCCAACACGTAGAGAAGCTTGGTCAGCAGTGAAAACAGAGAAAGTGGCCTTCTAAGAAGCAAACCCTGACACTGCCCACCCCAGCTTTCGCCCTGGGACAGAGCATACTGGATAAGCTAAGTGAACTGAACTGTTCCTCCCTTCTTGGAAAATCTACCCAAATGATAGGCGAAAGCCCTGCTTACTTGAGGCCAACTAACAACAGTAACGGCTAACATTTTCTGATGTTTCCTAAATGCTAAACAGAGCTAAGCATTTAACATACTATATAGTTCATTATTCCTCACACAACTATATCAGGTAGGTAGGTATTATTCCATTTTAGAGAAGAGAAAACAAGAGGCTCCAACTTGGAAAGATTCACACAGCAGGTAAGTGGCAGGACCCACATGTGGTGTCTGGTGTATCAGTCTTGCCAAACTGGGCATTTTGTAATATGAACCACAGGGTCGCATTTGGCTCATGCACATCTGCTTCTTTGTATATGCCAGTGGGAACTGGCCCCAAAGGCAGGACCTCTCTGCGCTCAAGGACAAAACTGGAGTTTGGAACTTAGGAGGCCTGGGACCTATCCAGCCCATGTGAGGGCGTATTTCTGTCCTTAGCCCTATTTGCAGAGAAGAAAATAGGCTCAAAGTGGCACACGAAGACTGGCAGAACCAAGTCTCCTGTCTCTTTCCTACTGTACCTCTCCATAGCAGCTCATTGCCTAAGAAACATAGCCAAAGGCTGTGAAGGCAGGCAGGGTGAGATGAAGTCCCCCGCATGCTCCTACAATAACAAGAGGTCCCTGAGCAGAAGCAGAACTGCATTCAAGGCCATGGAGCCCCATCTCCTTATGCACAAAGGTAGGTTCGTGTGGGCCCCAGCTGTCCTGGTTTTACCTTCCCAATAAAGGAGGGGACAGCACTGGGGGAGGAGTGCAGTAAGAGCACAGCTTCCTGGAAACCTTGCAGTCCCTTGAGCACAAGATAAATTGTTGCCTCTAATTCAGTTTCTTCCTCCCTCACCCCCGCCCTGCTCAGCTTCCTAAAACAGTAAGAAAACACATTTCTCATCACTGCATTTAATCCTTCAGGCAGGTAACAGGAGCTGTGTTTCTGGTTCCATGAGTTAAAAGAAAAGGGAGGGAGGAGACCACGGAGGGGCAGCAGGAGGGTGGGCAGCTCCAGGAAGAGACTAAGGGGAAGATGGCTCAAAATGAAATTCTTGGGGGGAAAGCGCCCAGCCTGCCTTACCATGCCCTTAGTGAGTTAATCATTCTCTCACTCAACTAGCATCCATTGAAGCAGACTCTGTTGTGTGTCAGAAAGACAGAAAAGAGAAAAACATAGTCCAGGATTCACCATGTAGGGTGCTGACCTATTAGCCACTAACTGGATTACGGCATTCCACAAACTCTGATGGGAAACATTCTGGCTCTGAAGGAGCAAGGACAAGGGAAGTTTTCACTCTGGCTATGGAAGGCTTTGTGGTGGATGGGGCATTTGTGTTGCCCCTCAGAAATTTGCCAGGCAGGTCACAGGGGGAAGAAAAATGTCATTTTACCAAGGGCATTCTAACACTGCAATGATCCTTTCAGTAAACATATGTGCAGGGCTTTAAGGGTGCAAAGACCTTTTGCTCCCATAATTGTATTTAAGTTCACGCCATCCCCGGGAGGCAGAGATCATTCTACCACACCCATTCCGCAGATGACGGAACAGAGTCCCAGGGCAGTGAAATGGCTTGCCTGGGTCTCCACAGCCCGTCGATGGCAGAACTAGAGGTCAAGCTTAGATTGTCTGACTCTAAAACCCATGCTCTTTCAACAACCTTCGGGATGCCAGTTTGTTCCCATGAGGAAGGCAATGAGGGCAGTGGGCCCAAAGTGGGGTTATGGAAGCTGTGGAAAAGTGGTCACAGCTCCCTGAAACAGGTCAGCTGCCATCCCAAACCCAGGCCAATCCGCACACATTGCTAGGTCTGAGATGAGAAAGTCCCTGCCCCCAGGGTGACAATCTCACTCAGCCAGCTAGCCACTGGACAGAGGACATGGTTAGTGTTTTGAAGAAAAGGATGTCTGTTCTGTTGGCTTAGATTGCTCTTGCCCTGTAATTATGGAGACATATATGTGTGTGTGTGTATGTATAAAATCAGCTGCTATTCTGAAAGTGGGCTGAAGGAAACGCAGCGAGGACATAAGTAGTTATAGCATCACATTGCACCAGGTGCTGTGCTGTGTTATTCATTTCCTGGGCTCCTCCTGATGACCCTATCAAGGGAAACAGCACAATCCCCATTATCCACATGAGGAAACTGAGGCTGAGAGAGGTGAAGCTACTTGCCCAAGGTCTCTAGAGACCTGACCTGAGTCTATGCTTATTCCTTTGCACCATAAATGTCCAGAAAAAGAGCAACCAGAGGTCATTAGCCCCCAAGAAGCCTGGGGGTCCCAGTGCAGCATCCTCCTGTATGCCCCAAGGGTTTGCAGAGATTCTCTTTCTTCATTTTAAGACAATCAATGTCAATAATAATTTAGTGCTAACATTGATTCATCAGAGCATGACCCTGGAAGTTGTGACCACAAAGTTAAACCATAAGCAAGAACCAGAATTTCAAAAAATGCGATTTAATATCTAAGGAAGAGTGACCATAAGAAATAGCAAGACTATAAACAGAACTGCAGTATCTGCTCTCCCCAAGGTTAAAGGTTTTTGGAGCCTGGAGACCAGACGCTATTTCAATTTCTCAAGAGGCCAACAAATAAGAAGTCTGATCACATGTTGCAGTGGTCTAGGAGGGGGATGCAGATTTCTGTAGTGGACTGAAGAACTGAGTAATAAAGGGACTCGAATCCTGGGGCATGGACTGCATGACCACCCCCTTCTTTGGTTTATGGAGTCCCTGATAGAGCATCTAAACGTGGAGCTTAGTGGGTCCTATCAATGCCACTGACAAGAATCCAGTCAGCATTGTGGCCAATAACTATGACTATTATTGGTGACCCCAAAACCATAATTATCTCCTTAGTGGGTAAAGATCTTTCATCCTCAAATATAGAAATGTTTGAGGAACTCAAATGAATTTTTTTAGATGTTAAAGGGTCTGTGCCATATTGGTAACTTAAGTGTTTGCAATGTTTGAGCATTTGACCTATTTGAGTAGCAAGTCAACCTACAGTTTCAATCAAAATGTAATTTAATAACTGAGATTTGTGATTTTTAAGTTGCAAAAATTATATTAAATTCATATACAGTGTGGAACACTCAAGAGTACTTAAGAATCTCTTTGATTTTTAGGAATTATTTAATTACTTGAGAAGGTTTATCAAGTAATAAAGCATAGTACTTTTAAATAAAATGAGATGTATTAAATGTATCAAATGACATTTAAAATATTCGAAGGTATTTGACTAACTTTGTAAACAGAACAAACGTCATCTAAAAGCCCCTTAAAAAGGGTGCTAAATTTTGGTAGGCTTAGAAATAGAGAAAGAAAAAGAAAAATTATAAGCTAACTATTAAAACTTAAGAGCTATGTGTTTATAAAATGTATACCTTGAATCAAATATTCTTTTCAAAAACCAAAGTTTCTTTTGAGTATTTTTTTCTGTGCATACAAACTGTCTTGAGGATTAAAGAAACCTCACATTGACACAGAGCACTTCCTGCCTGCTCAGACTGGTGCTTTAAGTGAATGTCCTCATAACAGCTCTGCAATGTAGGTACTATCAGTACCTCCACCTTCTGGGCACTGAATGCTGGAGACAGGATTCTGAACGAGGGCAGTTAGAATGTCAGAGCATGGGTCTTAATCCCTATGCCACAGCTTCCCACATAAAAAAGAACCCGTCACGGATGGCTTGGAAACACCATAGAAACAGCCTGGTGACTGGCCTCCTCTTCCTGTGTTCATTAGTGTTTGAGGCACAACTCCTGTCCTCATCTCTGACCTTACCTCTACGGCTCAGCTACTCACCGTGCGTTCGAAGATCTGGTAGCATGAGCATCACCTGAGAGCTTGCCAGAAAGAGTCTCAGGCCCCACCCCGGCCTTTCGGAATCAGAACCTGCACTCCCAGGACGCCCAAGGGATATGGCTGCCCACCAGAGTTTCAGAAGCCCTGCTCTATGGTATTATTCTGTATCAGCCTCACTCTATTTAGCAAAACAAGTTGCTGCTCCCATCGTCCCTCTCCTTCATCTCCTGGGAGCAAACAAAGTATTAGTAAGAGAGGTGCAAAGCCACCTGGCCCAGCCCATAGTGAGTATGAGGCTCTGCCACTACTCAAAGTTCTCCCACCACCGCTGCTGAGAAAGGTAAATTTTGTTGAGCAGCCCAAGGCCACACTCATCTTTAATTATGCCGTTAATGCCTGTCTTCCCCCAGGTAGCCATAATGCCAGCAGCTACTGCAGTGCCCTGGCTTTAAACAGCTTGCAGATTTCCTGACAATATTATGGAAGTTTTGCAAATTCATTTGGGGAGATTAGGTGGAGAGAGGCTGGTGTGACTTGATGGGAAGCCCATAAGCTGCTAGGGTCCTCTTGTCCTTGATCCCTGACTAGGGCACGAGGAAGGAGGAGTGGGGAGACCTTGGTTCCAGGCAAGCCTGTGACCCGAGGCCTGCCACTTCCTGTCTGGCCCTCTTCTTTAAAATGAGCAAACTGGGCTAGTCCAGATTACCGGATTTACCAGACAATTTCCCCTGGCTTGCATGGCTCAGATTTCTAAATTCAGAGGCTGTCAGAATGCCTTGCCTTAGAGGAAATGAGCTTCCTTCCTTCGTCCTTCCTCTCATCCAGATATTCCTCACCTCTTCACTCAATACACGATTAAGGACATATAGGAAGCTCTGCAATAGGCGCTGGGGACACAGATATGGATTAGCCATTTCTGGATGGTGTGCAGTCACCGTCAGGAAAACAGAGGCAAGCTGCGCTCACGATGGACTGGGTCAGCTCAGCGTCAGATTCACAGTACAGGCCCTGCCTCCATCATCCCCTCTGTTCCAGGGCCTGGAGGAGGGGAAGGATCAGAAGATACAGTGAGATGGGGCAGAAAGAGAACTGGCCTTAGTGCCCAAAGCCTGGGGTTTGGAACCAGCTCTGCCTGTACATGCTGAGTGACCTTGGGCAAGTCACTTTCTATGACTAGCCATCAGTCTCCTTCTCTGGAAAATGGGGAAACAGGGATGATCATTCCAGTTGTCCTGTTAGGGCATATTTTAAAAGAATGTCATTTGTGAACCTGGGGGCCTTTTGTGTATGGATGGAGAAGAAGGACTGCCATCTGTTCAGTTGCCAGGGAGCTGCCCTGACCATCCTCAAGAAATCCAGCCATGGGGCAGAGTATCCAGTCCTTGGCTGAAATCTCCACCCCCTACCCACTCCAACCCTCACCCTCATCTCACAACTGACAGTGACCTCAAGGCCTTTAAATTATCCCCAAGAAGACAGGCAGGACTGGGACAATGGGAAAATGGACCCAGGGTAGAGGGAGGCAGAGTCAGAGTTAGGATAAAAGCCAGGGGCCTGCCCCACACTCTGTAGAAGGCCCTTAGTGATGGGCCTCAATCCTTGAGCATATCCCCATCTATAAACTGCCCCATTGCAGAAAGCCAAGGACCCACCCTGACTCAGGTACCCCAGGAAGGGGAAACACCTGGCTCAGGGCAGTAGCCCTGGCCCACACAGTCAGAGCAGAGTTAGAAGACAGCTTGGGACCCCCACCCAGCCACCCCATGCCCAAGGTATATTCCTCTGAGCTGGCCCACTCCTGCTTCTCTGCCCTGGTCCCTCTAGCTGCCGTCTTGTATGTCTTAGTGCCTCTCTCCCACAGCCTCTGTATCTTCACTCTATCTGACAAGCTGGCTAACACAAGCCCCCTAAATTCTTCCCAATACCACCACCCCTGGCTCTACAGCCTCTGTCACCTATGGACTCACCAGGCTCAACCCCTCCACCATCACTGCCACCAGCAGAAGAAGGGTTTATGGGCCTGAGTTTTATTCTAAAATTAAGTTTTCAGTTAAAGGTGAGAGGTATGAGAATGTAGCCTCAGGCAGGCAGCCCCTCTCTGAGGCTTCCTTTCAAACAGATGGTTAGTAGCATTTTTAATTAATGAGACATGTGCAGATGGGGGCCCTTAATAGCCTGCAGCAAAAGGTAGAGATGGGGAGGGGCAGAGTGCAGCCGGCCCTGAGCAGGCTCTGGGTCAGGGGATGATGCCTGAGTTGGAGAAGGGAGCCCTGACCTTCAGCCCTGTGGATAAGAATGCCTTGTACCCTAGAGTCTCTGCCCAGTGCCAGTATGCCATAAAGGGTGAAAGGGCAGGGCACTCTGTACAAATCACATGGGACTAAAGGGCCTTGCGCACCTTGCTTTAGGATATTTTATGCCTCTCTACCAAAATGCCCCCTCTCCCCAGATCTCCTCTTGGAGCAAGTCTTCCAATGTCTCTGAGCTTTAGTATTCTCATAGAGAAGACAAGGATTGGAGAATCATAAACCTGCAGGCTTGAAAGGATCATAAACTCCACACAATTCAACCACCAGAGCTTGAATATCTATCAGAACCACCAAGAGGTGGCCTCGTCTCCATAGCCAGAGGCCTCACTACCTCCCAGTGTCACTCAAGGGCCAGTTTTGCCTGCGATCAACACTATAAGAAAAGTCTTCCTTAGAATAAGGTGGACTCTGCCTCCCTAAGTTAAATATGATCACTGTGAAAATCATCAAGTTGCTTACTAAACTGACTGTAACTAACTTCAGTTACAGGGGCAGATGATCTAGGACCAGGAGAGAAGAAAGTAGGGGTCAGCCAAGAGAGCGGGTGGTGGATCAGGCTGGAGAGGTGGATGGCCTGTGCAAAGTCAGGCCTCCTAGGTCAATGTGACGGGTAGAGACTGGGGACCTCCGGACAGACATCTTCCTCCTATTCCCTCCACAGCAACAGCCCCACTCCCAAGCTCATGCTCTGCTGCTGCTTAAGGTTCTGAGAGGGAAACAAGGTGGCAAACTATTTGTCTTCCGCAAGGGCACAGCCAAAGAAAAACAGGATGGTGAGGGAGAGCTGACTGGATGGCTACAGGAACTGAGAAAGAGGTGCTTCGTTATTCATGAGAGACAAGCGGACGTGAGTTTCGGTGGGAAAGGGAAAAAGAACACAAAAGATAGACAAAGCAGGCAGAGAGGAGAATGCCAAATAATAAGAGCAGCTAACACCATGTGCCAGGCACTGTTCTTAAAACTTTATATTAAATCTCTTCCTCTTCCCAACAACCCCATGAGGTGGGTACTATTATGATCCCCATTTCGTAGATGAGGAAATCGAGGTACAGAGCAGTTAAGTAACTTACTCAAAAAGTCAACCAGTTAAATGACAGAGCTGAGACTCCACCCAGGCAGGCAGGCTTTTGAGTCCATGCTCATTGACAGCCATGTAGGACTCTTGGAATGGGAACCTGACGGATGGCCTGAAGAAAAGCAGCCTGAGCAAGGGGGTGGGAAGCTCAGGGGACAAATTTTGCCCCTTATACTATTTTTCTCCCCATAAAATTCAATAGTGATGCTACTCATCAGTTCTTGGTTAGCTTACAAAGTGTTTTCCTTTTTGATCCTTTCAAGGACTATGAAGTAGGTACTACCATCACCCCCAATTTATAGATGAGGACACTGAGACTCAAGAGGTTAAATAACCTTACCAGAAGTGGCAAAGACAAGATTCAAATACAGGGTTTGCCTGAATCCAAACCCCATGCTCTTTCATTCATCTAAAAAGCTCTGACGGGCACCTATGAAGTGGCAGGTACTGAACCAAGTATTCAAACATGGAAAAGATACTGCCCTTGGAGGGATCCTTTGGTTAGTGCCTGTCACCTACACCCTATACTAAACCCCACAAGGACCTTCATCTCACCCCTGCCTAAAGCACAAGAGCCAGGGGAAGGGTGGGGAAGAACACTAGTGAGCTCCTGCTCTGTGCTTGGTTTTCATGCATTACATCACTGGGTCCTTCCAACAGCTCACAGCATAGATGTGGCTGAGACGGCTTTGCCTGTCCAGCACTGGGCATTCCTACCTCTGCAGCATGACAATCTTGGTTTTATCTAGAGAGGCAGTGTGCCTAACCAAAGACTACATTTTAAAGCCTCTATTGCAATTATGTATAGCCAATAAGACTAAGTTGTGGTCAATGAAATGTACAGGAAGTCATTGTGTGGGATTTCTGGGAAAGCTCCTTGAAACAGAGAGACTCCTGAGGTGGGCCCTTTGGGCCCTTCTCCCTTTCTCCTACTTCTTGTCTGGAACTCAGTTATGGGGGCTGAAGTGCCAACAGACATCATGAGTCATAAAGGCAACTCTGAGGATGAAAATCATGTGCTCAAAATAGTGGAACAAAAAAAATTAGGATCCTGAATCCCAGATGATACTGAGAAGCAACTTACTATGCAAGCCCTGATCTCCCTGCCTGAGCATGAGTGAGAAATACACTTCCATATTGCTAAACTTCTATATTACCATTGTTCCTCATCTCAGTTGCCAGCAGTCAATGCATGTCTTAACAGAGACAGTAGTTACTACCATCATCCGCATTTAGAAACTGAGGCTGACAGGCTGCCCCAAATCCCACAGCTAAATAAGAGAAAGAAGCAGGATTCAAACATGAATCTATCTGGTTCCAAAAATGCTTCTCCAATCCCTTTGGTAGAAGCCTTGCTCATGCTCAGTAATTCATGAGAAGGCATAGGCATTATGGTGGAGTTTAAACAGTGGACCACCCCTACATCGCCTACTTTTATCTTAAGGATGCACATTAGAGCAGACTGTCTTCCCCCTTACCTATACACTCTAGTAGAAAACCAAACCACATACCAGGCTGCAAGCCAATTTTTAATTTCCCGTTTAAGACCTCTGCCTCCAGGTCCCAAGTTGCCAGGCTCTTTCAGGACTCCTGGAAGAAAGTCCCTAAACTCATTCTCATACAAACTTGACAATATGCTCTTCTCTAAGGACAATTTGTGTTTATTAATGCCTTAGAATTTTCTAGATACCAGATACTGTTGTCTGTGAATAGTTATACTTCCTCCTTTCCAATCTGGATGCCTTTTATTTCCTTTCTTGTCCGACTGAACTAGCTACAACCTCCAGTACTATGTTAAACCTTAGGTGTGAGAGGCAATATCCTTGCTTTGTTCCTGGTCTGAGGCAGAGAACATTCAGGCTTTCACCACTAAGTATAATACAGTATTTTTATAGATGTCCTTTATCGGGTTAAGGAAGTTTCCTTCTACTCTACGTTTATTAAGCTGTATCATGAATTTTACAAATGATATTTTTATGTGTATATTGAGATGATTTTGTTGGTTTTGCCCTTTATTCTATGAATGTGGTATATTACATTAATTGACTTCTGGATGTTAAAACAACCTTTCATTCCTGGGATAAATCCCACTTAATCAAGTGTATACTCTTTTATGATATTGGATTCAGCTAGTATTTTACTGAGGATTTTTGCTCAGATGTTGTTCTGTGGTTTTCCAGTGATTTCAGGAATATTGTGTTGAAATTCCCCCAAACCACCACCAAGTTCAAGGATTTACTAGGAAGACTCAGAGGACTCATCATACAGGCACACCCATGGCTGTAATTTACTGCAGAAAAAGGATACAAAGCAAAATCAGCAGAGAGAAAGGAACACAGATTGAGTCCAGAGGAAGACGCCAAATGCAAGCCATCCCTCAGGGTGGTCAGGCAGGGCACTCCCAGGCCCCCCAGCAAGAAAACTGCAACAACATGTGTGAAATGTCGCCGACCAGGGAAGCTCATCAGAGACTCGGTGCCCTGGGTTATCAGAGGCTGGTCATGTGGGTACCCTGTGCCTGACATGTGCCCAGATATTAGACTCCCAAAGGAAAGCAAATGTTCAGCATAAACCATAATGTTGACAACTTAGGCACGGTGGCCACTCTCATCAGTTAGAGTGGTGGGAACACTTCCAAGACCCAAGTCACCAGATGCCAAGCAAGGACCAGCCGTGGAAGCAGCCCTTTCATAGGACAGGAGTCAGGCCTGCTGTGTTAAATCTTCTCTGTACATTTGCATTTAAAACAAAAACCAATAAAGCAGATAATGTTTAATACAAAAGAATTAAATGCTAATGCTGGAATTTCAGCCACAGGAGGTAGGGAGGTCTGCGTGTCAGGACATTCTCAGCACCTTGAAACCATACTGTTTTATCTTAACCTACATGTATACATGAGGTCAAGCCTGCATCACTAGGAGGTTTAGTTTGGAAAGACAGAAAAGGTCTCTCAGTTCATGTCATGCAGAGCTTAGGCAGAAATATTTCCCTACACTGTGGGAAAATGGCTTTATAGGCCTTGTGGCCTTTCAGCAACATTAGGCCCTCTGGAAACTGCACAGGTTTCATCAGCCACAGCCTGGGGTAGAGATTGACAGTGTACCAAATGGGAAACAGGAAAGCAAACACTCGTCTGACATACCCCATGGCATATTCTCAGGCATCCAACCTGTCTCTAGGCAGCATGATCCTGGTCTTACGGTCACAGCAGTGTTGACACTTCTTGAGCTCCAGTGGCTAGAATTAGAAGCTTACAGGTTTCTTATCACTAGTTGATTTTATTCTACTCATGTCACAAACTGCATCCCCTAACCCTTCTCTTAAGCATACCATTCATGGTAATAAAAAAAATAATAGCTAAACGGTTGCTAAGAACAAAGTACAGACTAGGCACTATGTGAATTTATACATACTAACTTATCCTTACAACTCATCTTACCTGTAAGATAGGTACAATATTATCTCCCTTTTACAAATGAGAAAACCAAGGTTAAGAACTGGCCATAAGTCGACTAAGAACAACAAATGCTGGCGAGGATGCAGAGAAAGGGGAACCCTCCTACACTGCTGGTGAGAACGTAAGCTAGCTCAACCATTGTGGAAAGCAATATGGAGGTTCCTCAAAAAACTCAAAATACAAATACCATTTGACCCGGGAATCCCACTCCTTGGAATTTACCCAAAGAATACAACTTCTCAGATTCAAAAAGACATCTGCACTCCTATGTTTACTGCAGCACTTTTTATAATAGCCAAGATATGGAAGCAACCTAAATGTCCATCAGTAGATGAATGGATAAAGATGTGGTACATATACACAATGGAATACTATTCAGCATAAGAAGGAAACAAATACTGCCATTTGCAACAACATGGATGGAGCTGGAGGATATTATGCTCAGTGAAATAAACCAGGCAAAGACAAGTGCCAAATGATTTCCCTCATTTGTGGAGTGTAACAGTGAAGTAAAACTGAAGGAACAAAATAGTAGCAGACTCAGAGACTCCAAGAAGGAACTAGTGGTTACCAGAGGGGATGGGTGTGGGAGGGTGGGTGGGGAGAGTGGGAGAAGGGGATTGAGGGGTATTATGTTTAGTACACATGGTGTGGGGAATCATGGGGAAAACAGTGTAGCACAGAGAGGGCAAACAGTGAATCTGTGGCATCTTACTACACTGATGGACAGTAACTGCATTGGGGTATGAGTGGGGACTTGATAATATGGATAAATGTAGTAACCACATTGTTTTTTCATGTGAAACCTTCATAAGAGTGTATATCAATAATACCTTAATAAAAAAAATTAAAAAAAAAGAACTGGCCATAAGTCACACAGCTAATGGATGGCAGAGATGGAATATGATCCCATGCAGTCTGACTCCAGAGTAAGCATTCTTAACTGCCAGGACCACCCCACTCCACAAAGACAAGTCCATGACAGAGGGGTTTCCAACACGGTCCTGCCCCCAGGACCATCACATTCTCTGACCTGGATTGAGAGTGAAGTAGAAAAGAGTGGTTCTTGAGGCTGAAGTTTACTGAAGACAAAGAATCAGGTAATATGAACAATGAAATATAAGTGGGCAGATTCCTGAAATTAAAGTTTCCATCAGTGGTACCATCTTCCAGCAGACATCTGGAAATGCAGGGGCATTCTTGGCTGTTGTAAGGAATGGGAGTGTATTGGCCCGGGTGCCAGGGACATGAAACATCCCACAATGGATAGAACAGTCAAGCACAATGAATAATGCCTCCCATATGCCAAAAGCATCCCCACTAACAAACACTGCCTAACAAACTGGCCCTTGTATACAGCCCCTCAGCTACAGAAGAAAGAGGCAATAGGAAAGACCCTTCTAAGCTCACTGCTTTTGAAACCTTACTTTATGCATCTTGAGCTTTTGTGAAGCACCTGCCAGGCAAGCATATGGCCCAAACCTGTTCTTCAACCTCCACATCTAGATATACCTTCAAGGCATGGGCAGGAGCCAGATTCAGGCCCACAGGCTATTTGCCCAACAGGACACCTGGCTAAATCCTGGCCCAGGCAATGAGCACACACAGGCTGTGCCAGCTGATTCCTGAGCTAAGCAGCTGAGCAATGTTAAGAAAGTCACAGAAGGAAGGAGACTGCAGTCATCGTTCACTGTGACTGTCATCAGCTCAGTTCTGTACCATCAGGGACTGCTGAGCATGGAGAAGAGGGCAGGTCACATTGTGGGAATCCATGCTTCCCATCTGTGGGGCTCTGGGCAAGTGTCAGCACCCTGGTACTTCCTTTCTTTCTCTGTCCTCAGACATAATGCCTCTCAATGAAGGCTCCAACTCAGGTCTCCAAGTCTCCTTTTTAAAGAAAAGCTAGTATTCATGAAATAAGTAAAGAGAAGTGCAGTTTAGAATACACAATCAAGTCTGTATTACAAGTGTATGAATACCTTAGCAGCATTTGTTTGTTTTTCACCAAAGTGCTAAATCACTGATTTTCTAAATACTGAAACACTGAACTTCAGTTCCCCACCTCTGTGCCTTTCCTGTATAGCCTAAACATCTGGCCAGGAAAAGTATGACTGAAGATTAAATCTAATTCCTGAGACACTTGATTGCTTCCCTGATAAGCTTAAAGACCTCACTCTAGAATCGGCTAAGGAAAGCAAGTCTATTTACAGAGTCACTGGGGATGTCCTTAATGACTGTATCCTTGCTCCCCTAGATCTCTCTGACAAGTATATAGGTAGCTGTAAAGGAAAAGTGAATGGATTGTTACAAGGCCTTAATACTTAAAGAGATATTAAACTGAATTATGTTCAAGAGCCAAAACCCTGGGATGGCGGGAAGTGGTATTGTGGGAAGTTGGGAGGGTAGTAATGAATGACTATCAGACAGGATCAAAACATAAAGCAATAGTGATGGCACCAATAAAGTGGTCTCAAAGATAGAGTTATTGTTATGGAAAGGGCTGTAAAAAAAAGATAGATAAGAAAAAAACTGTTAGCAGAATGGCAGACAGGGGGATAACGATTCTTAGCTCATGATACTTTAACTAAAACTGGGATTTATGAAGCCAACAGGACAATCTTTTTTATTTCTAAGGGAACTGTCATAAATATTTTACATACTTAAAAGTTGGCTACTCTACAAACGACAGAAAATTAATTAAACAATTTGCATTAACAATGGATTGGTCTGGCAGTAGTAGCTCACAGCAGATTTAGCTAATGTGGACGACCCTCAACTCACACCAAAAAATGCCAGATAAAATGCAGCATTATTTGGGAGCACATGGCTCATTATGAGATTCCACTTCATACTCATTAGGATGGCTATTTCAAAAAAAAAAGAAAGAAAATAACAAGTGTTGGTAAGGATGTAGAGAAATTGGAACCCTGTGCACTGCTGGAAGGTATGTAAAACGTATGGTGGTTCTTCAAAAAATTAAACACAGATTACCATGTGACCCAACAATTCTACTTCTGGGTATATATTTTTAAAAAAAACCCTGAAAACAGGGCATGAACAGATATTTATATACAAATGTTCATAGCAGCATTATTCACAATGGCCAAAACATAGAAGCAACCCAAATGCCCATCAACAGATGAATAGATAAACGTAATGTAGTGTATACATACAGTGGAATATTATTCAGGCAAGTGTATTTGGCAATACTGTCAAAATTACAAAGCATACACAATAGCAGGGAAAAAATAGGACAATATTCCCAAAGTGCTGAGAGAAAATAACAGTTAACTTAGTTAATTCTGCACCCAGATAAATTACCATCAACAGTAGGCGGGCATAAAATCTTTTGAGGGAAGCGAAGCTGAGGGTGTCACTCCCAGACCCACACTGGAGGGACTCCGGGTGTGTATCAGGAAGAAAGGAAGTGAGCCCAGATGGGACACTTGCAAGAAAGAATGGTGAACAAAGAAATGAATAAACATATGGAAAATGTAAACAGGACTGGTTGTATAAAACAATAATGATTATTATTATGACTAATTCAGGGGATTTAAAAAACAAGAGGACAATAATGTTGAATAAGTCCACATGTGAAACAAAAGGCATGACTGTATTTTAAACGTTTTAAGGATTTTTGTATTGTTAGGGAGGAGCAGAGAGTTATTAACTGTATTAAGTATGCAAGTTAAAAATTTTTAAGTAATAATAAGGGAGGGAATAATTAAATTTAAAAATTGGATCGATCAAGAAGGTAATAAAAGGACAAAATGCATAAGAAAGGAGTAAACAGAAAGTATCAAAATTATATGGTAGAAATAAATCCAAAATATCAGTAATCATAAAATTAAACATGCCAGTTAAAAGACAGTATCAGTCTGGATATTTTTAATAATAAAAATCTAGTTATGGACTGTTTTTAGAGACATACTTAAAACCAAACGACAAAGAAAGTAAAAGAATGGGAAAAGATATACTATTACCCTCTCTCAACCCCACCCACCAAACCCAAAAGAGCCACCATCACTAGAGTAATACAAAGCAGTTAAGACTTTAGGGAAAAAGCATCATTTTATAGAAGGTTTCTGTAAATACATAAATTACCAAAACAGCCTCAAAAGGAAGTAGAAAACTCAAGATCTAAAACAATGAAGAAAATTGAATCAGTAGTCAAAAATCTATTCTCCCCATTTAAAAAACTACAAGGCCAAGACCAAGCTATCAAGAAAAAGATAATCTTTCATCTTCTGACTCAAACTGTTCCAAAGAAAAGAAAGAGAGGAATAATTCTTTATGAGGCTAATAGGTTTTGATACCAAAATTCAGCAAGGATCCCTGACTTAGAATGATTCCACTTACAATTTTTCGACTTTTCAATGGCACAAAAGCAATTCACATTAAGTAGAAGCTATACTTTAAATTCTGAATTTTGGTCTTCTTCTGAACTAGCAATACGTGGCACAACACTCTCTCATGATGCTGGGTAGGGGCAAAAAGCCACAGCTCCCCGTCAGCCATGCAATCACAAGGGTAAACAAGTAAACAACCAATACACTTAACAACCACTGTGTACCTATTCAACCATTTTGTTTTTCACTTTCAGTACAGTATTTAAAAGTTATGAGATATTCAACGTTTTATTGTAAATGGGCTTTGTGTCAGATGTTTTTGCCCAAATGTAGACTAATGTAAGTGTTCCGCACATGTTTTAGGTAGGCTAGGCTAAGCTATGATGTTCAGTAGGTTAGGGGTATTAAATGCATTTCTGACTTGTGATATTTTCAGCTTGCGATGGATTTATCGGGATGTAACCCCATCAGAACTTGAGGCAAGATCTGTAGTGAACAAGTAAAATTATAGAACAATACTGCTTATGAACCCATGCAAAAACCTAAAAATCACTAATCAAATCCAGCAATGTACCAGAAGTTACTACCATATCATCAAATCGAAAATGTCACTGATTATAAGGTACACCAGTAATTTATATACTAAGAAAAATGCTACCACTTCAATCTTAACTTAATGCTCTTATCACTAACACATTTTATTTTATACCTACTGAAGGAATTTTTAGATTTATTTACACAGATTTTTATCATCTATCATTCTTATGCATTCATAACAAAGAAACCACAGGCAGAAAATAAATAAGGTAAGATCTTCATATTTAGACTGCCACTCTTCTAAATCACTTTTCAACTCAGTCTTTGATATTCATTCTTGAACCAAGATGCTAGTACATTTCATAGAAAAGTCTCTACCATTCTATTTTCTTCTAAGCCACTGACACACATTCTGAGAGTTTTGATGCTGAAATTTTCTTTAACTTACTGCAAGATAACTAAGTTTTCAGACAAAAATTGACTCATATTTCTCCTTCAAATGGTCCTTAAATAGTTGTTCAGTAAATCACAAAGGAATTACAGGTGGCCAACTTCAAGCAAGAGCAATTAGACAATGACATTGACTGTAAAACATATTCGAATTACAGAAATGTGAAAAGTCTGCATCTCAGAACCAATAAATATGGTGTATCACAGTCAAATAGGGTTTACCTCAGGAATGTAAGAATAGTTTAACATTAGAAAAATCTATTAAAATACGTCACCACATTAACATATTAAAGAAAAAAATCTCAATCAAAGCAGAAAAGCATTTGGTAAAATTCAACAACCAACTTTTTAAACAAATCTCTTGGCAGAATAGAAATACAAAGAAACAGACTTAGCCTTATGCAGCTCCCTACAGCTAATATTTCACAGGAAAACAAAACAAACTAGTAAGATACTAGAAACATCACATTGAAACTCAAGAAAAGGAGACGGCCATCGTTGCTTCTATTCAGTATTTTTTTTTGCTATTATTAATATACAATTACATGAGCAACATTATGGTGACTAAACTCCCCCTATTATCAAGTACCCACCACATACCCCATTGCAGTCACTGTCCATCAGCGTATGTTACAGAATCACTACTTGTCTTCTCTGTTATACTGCATTCCTCATATCCCCCCACCCCACTCCCACCCTGCTACATTATATGTGCTAATTGTAATAGCCCTTTTCCCCCTTATCCCTCCGCTCCCACCCATCTTTCCCAGTCCCTTTCCCTTTGGTAACTGTTAGTCCATTCTTGGGTTCTGTGAGTCTGCTGCTGTTTTGTTCCTTCAGTTTTTGCTTTGTTCTTATACTCCACAGAAGAGTGAAATCATTTGATACTTGTCTTTTTCGGCTTGGCTTATTTCACTGAGCTTAATACCCTCTAGCTCCGTCGATGTTGTTGTAAATGGTAGGATATGTTTTCTTCTTATGGCTGAATAATATTCCATTGTGTATATATACCACCCTCCTCATTGTCCAGTTACTTTTTAAAGGGTGTAAAATTTGGTTTCAACTTTATCAAGATTTTTTTTTTTAGGTCATCACTCATGGGTACATGGCTTTTTACCTTTTTGTATAATTTAAATATTTCACTTTAAAAAGTGGTACAGAAAGAAATCCTACCATTTGCAACAACATGGATGGAGCTAGAGGGTATTATGCTTAGTGAAATAAGCCAAGCGGAAAAAGATAAATATCAAATGATCTCACTCATATGTGGAGTATAAGAACAAAGAAAAAAACTGAAGGAACAAAACAGCAGCCGATTCACAGAACCCAAGAACAGACTAATAGTTACCAAAGGGAAAAGAACTGAGGAGGATGGGTGGGAAGGGAGGGACAAGGGGGAAAAAGGGGCATTACAATTAGCAGATGTAATGTTGGGGGGGGGCGCAGGGAGGGCTGTACAACTCAGAGAAGACAAGTAGTGACTCTATAGCATCTCACTACGCTGATGGACAGTGACTGTAATGGGCTTGGTGGGGGGGACCTGATGAAGGGGGTAGTTTAATAATCATAATATTGCACATGTAGTTGTAGATTAATGATACCAAAATAAATTATAAAAAAAAAAGATCCAATTACCAATCTGGAAATGGAGGACAGAGGGATTTTTTCAACTACACCACAAGAATGAAGACAGCAAAATTTCAGCTGTGGAATGCTACATAACAAACAGTCCCATTTCTTCACCAATTGCAAGGAGGCTAAAAAACGAAGTGGAGAAAGATACCAAAAGTAAAAGATAACCTATTTTATTTAAATTTAAATATGCTCACTTGTGTGACAAAAAATTATAAATAAAAGGAAGCAATTACTACAAAAAAAAGTGGTACAGAATTCCAATAAAAGGCATTATTTTGGCAAAAAAAAAATTACTTCCACTTTTGTCCAAAAGTATCTTGACAAAAAATAACTTTTGCCCTTTAAAATTAAACCAGTTTACTAGTAAAAAAAAAAAAACAACCCGCCATTCAAAATAAAGTACCATGTTAATATGAATTCTTTAAAATTCTGATACCTCAGAAATGTAAAGATGAGCTTCTTTTAGTAATTCTCCAATAATCAGAACATTGGAAGTAGAACCATGTCCTGTAATGTCACCCTGAGCTGTTGCTACTTTTGCGATCAAGGAAGCTGTTGGGTGTTGAATTTGCTGGAAAAGCAAGCAACAGATTAAAAAAGAGAAAGAATGAGATTAAAAAAAAAATACTCCACCAGGAACAATATAACCTAATGAAATAAGCTTCCTTCTACAAGTTCACAGGTTTTTTATTATCAATACTTAACAAATGCAAGACCAAAATATAAAAATTGAAAACTAATGAGGTTTGAACATTTTATAAAGTAGTCTTTACTTCGGAAGGCAATGACATTTCCAGAATAAGATGAAATTTTTAATCTCAAAGACAAATATACTTTCTAAAACTACAAAGAATTATTTTCTATTTCCATGATTATAAAGAACACAAGGCAGTGCCTTTAAGAGATGTAACTAATTTAAGAGAAGTATCCCTAAGCTATTATTGGGCCTATACAAAATTTGAAAACAGCCAAAAAACATTTTTTATTGAGGTTTAATACAACAAGCTTATCTCATGACTGCGGTATTTAGCTGACAGCCTTGGTTTAAAATACACAAATCGTACTACATCCTGAATTAAGGTCTGTTAAGGATTATTAGCGTCAGCAGCATCAGCTCACTGTCTCAGGGAGCAGCACATGGCCATCTTTCGTGAGTTTGATGTCACCTGCACCAGAAATAAGCCTGTTCAAGAAACAGTGATGTTATTAACCTCAGATGGCAAGAGTCAAGCAAGACATTTCCAGTGCTTGCCACTCCGCTATCCTTAATATAAGGAACTGGATTTGGAATATTTCCACAGAACCATGGGGAGATACCACAGTAATTACCACCATGTGCAGCCCACAGAATCACTTCTCCCCAAATGGACAGCTTATGGCGATTTCATTCCAAATGGAGTATTTACACATTTAAATATAACAGCAGTTAATGAATTATGAACAGTGGTTTGGTAGAGAAGAGTACTTAGAAGTCTACAAACCATAAACTTGTGAATTTCCTGCAAGTTTTTTATTTCAGCAAACTGCTACCATTCATTTGCTCAATTTAGTTTTCTTCTCCTTGTCCCTCACACGTATTAGATCATCAGGTTCTGTCAAATGTACAATCTCTTGAGTCCACCCCCTCCTATTTCAACTGCCATCATCATCTCTCGTCTGGACTACTTAGACAGCATCTATTATCTCCGAATTTTAATCTACCCCACACATGATATTTATCTTTCTGAAAAGCAATGTGACTCAACTCCATGATCAAAAATCCTTCATCATTTTTATGGTCTCCATCACCTTCAAGGTAAAATCCAAATATAACAATAACATAGTTAATCTTTCACAGTCTGGCTTATGCCTATTTTTCGTGCCTCAACTACCAAATGATATTCTTGGGAAAATCTGTGATTCCCTTAACACACCATGTTTGTTTTCTGTTGGATTTATACCAACGGGCTTTCTCGTTTCCAAAGTTACTCTGTCTATAAGGCCTTTACTCCCTTCTCCAGCTAGTGCAATCAAATTCATCTTTCAAGACTCATCAAAAATCATGTTATTTGAGATGTTTTTCCTTCTCCCTTCTCCTATCAGCAATTAGTCCTTTCCCTCAGTGTTATATAATTTATATTATATATATATATTATACAACACACAATGTTTAGCACATTCATCTGTCCCAGATATCAAGGACAGAAACTATACATTTGGCCATCACTTGTGTTCTCGGCACCCAGGTAGTGCTCCCTTTTTTTCGTTAATATTTTGCTCATTCCTCTGAGAATGTAAGTCTCGCTTATACCATTTGTCCTTACTACTCTCTTTTCCTCACTCTTCTAAAGTAATAATAATGTCAAATATAGGCGGAAAGTTTGCATAAAGAACCGTGGCACGGAGCGTTCAAGTAACTTGCCTAAGGACTCAGAAGTATGGGGAACTTGGATTGCCTGCCAGGCTCCAAAGCCCTTTCCACTACGGCAGACTGCCAAACAAAACCCAAACAAAGGGCGTAAAGTCTTGAAGAGCGGGGGGCTTAGGCGGCTTATGTTTCTAATGAGACAGTCAATGAACTAAGGAAACAGGGACCCTAACCAAAAGCGCGGGGGCGGGGGCACAGCTTCACTAAGAGCCCTTTGCTCTGGGAAGCTTTTCCCTTCCTCCCACCAGGAAAGGGATGACCTCAGGGCAAGAATAAAAATGAAGGAAACCAGGCCCACACTGCGTTCACCTCGCCTCCATCTCTTCGCAGAGTATCTGCCTCGGAGTGTCCCAGGCACCCAACAAACCGCCGGCGCCCTAACCGCCGTTCCAACCGCCGTCTCACATTTTCCCAAGTTGGGCCACAGCACATCCGCAGCCCTCGGGCGGCGCTAAGATTGATGGCCAAGGCCGCCCGGCCCCGCGCCACCTCAGCCTTCCCGTTAACAGCTTTTGCCGAAACCATAAACGGCATCGTCGAGACCCTGACCCAGCTCGCAAACACAGCGGTACCCGCGAAGCGGAGGGAACCCGAGCGCCACGCCCCACGCTGCTGAGCTCAGCCAATCCTCGCCAGGGCAGGAAGTGACGTTGACCAGGCATCGCCGGGACGGAAGCCAGTATCGCCGTGGGGCTGGTCGCGAAAATGGCGTCTCCTGCTTCTGCTCGCCCTTCGGCGGGGAAGCGCGTGGTAAATCAAGACGAGCTGCGGCGGCTGATGAAGGAGAAGCAGCGTCTGAGCACCAACCGGAAACGGATAGAATCTCCATTTGCGAAGTACAACCGTTTGGGGCAGCTGAGTTGTGCCCTGTGCAACACCCCGGTTAAGAGCGAGCTTCTGTGGCAGACTCACGTCCTGGGAAAGCAGCACCGAGAGAAAGTGGCCGAGCTGAAAGGCTCGAAGGACGCCCCCCAGGGCCCGTCCGCCAGCGCAGTGCCTCAGTCCTCCAAGAGGAAGGCGCCCGGTGCGGATAACCAGGATGCCAAAAGACCGAAGGTGCCTCAGGTACAGCCCTCCACCTCCGCTTTACCCACCAACTTTGGCAAAGCAGGGAAGGAGTCCACTAGAGCGACACTCAGTAAGGCTTCGGGACTCGGTTTGCTCCCTGATTATGAAGATGAGGAGGAAGAGGAGGAGGAGGAGGGAGGAGAAGGGAAAAGGGGGGACGCCAGCAAGCAGCCGCCTAACGCACTGAGCAGGGAACACTCACTGTCCTCCCCTAGGGAGGCGAGTAGTAATATGCTGCCAACCAAATTCTCGGATACAGATCCTCCCAAGGCTCCTTTAATTCCTCATTCAGGTTCAGTTGAGAAAGCAGAAATACACGAAAAAGTAGTGGAACGGCGAGAAAACACTGCGGAAGCATTACCGGAAGGGTTTTTTGACGACCCTGAGATAGATGCCAGGGTACGAAAAGTTGATGCCCCAAAGGATCAGATGGACAAAGAGTGGGACGAATTTCAAAAAGCCATGAGACAGGTCAACACTATTTCCGAAGCCATTGTTGCTGAAGAGGATGAGGAGGGACGGTTGGACCGGCAGATTGGGGAGATCGATGAGCAGATAGAGTGTTACCGACGGGTGGAAAAACTGCGGAATCGCCAGGATGAAATAAAAAATAAGCTTAAAGAGGTTCTGACTATAAAAGAACTGCAGAAAAAGGAAGAGGAGAATGTTGACAGCGACGATGAGGGAGAACTACAGGATTTGTTGTCTCAGGATTGGAGGGTGAAAGGGGCTTTGTTATAGGGTTTCAAAGACGCAAGGTTTCTCGGTGATTGTATAAAAGTGCCATCTGTCATTTTGATACCGGTTACGCCATGCCATGGGAGTTGATAATCTGAGTTGAGGTACAGTGAGCCTGCGAAGATAGCACTTTCAAAAACTGGTGTAAAATGTTTTTGAGGATTTTGTTTCTGAAATATTTTAAGTATTGCATACTAAAATGACAGCTTTTTCCCACATTTACAAATTTAAGTATTTAATTTTGTGTTGTAAAGGCTAAGCTGTAAATATTGTACATAGTTAAATACATATTTACTTAAGTAATTCTGTTTCAAAATTTATAACAATAGAAGACCAACAGACAAGGTTTTAAATGAAAACGTGTGATTTTTGCGATGTGTGTATAACTCCTTTTTTGACTCCCCAACTCAGACTCAGGAGGGTTTGGGAGAGTTTATCTTGTGTTTTTAGGAACACTACTCATAAACACCTAAGTCATTTAGGGCTAATCAGTTCTCTGAGTGTTCTGTTTCAAAAACATATTCTAGGAGACCATGTTGAAAATACACGCCAAACACGACCAACCTCCTTAACCCAAAGTCTCTATTAAACCAATGATTTTCAAATGTAGGTGCACGTGAAAATCATCTACGAAGTCTTCTAAAAGGTGCATATGAATCATCTATGAAGCTATTTAAAAATTCATGTGGCCAAGCCTTTCCACAGACATTAAATCTGAAGTGGGGCCCAGATATCTATATTAGTTTTGAAAGTTCCCAGGTTATTCTCATATATTGGTGAACCACTGCCCAAAATCCAAAACCCATTTGTATTTTTTCAGGCTTTTTTCTTTCTTTGAAAAATACATGTTTATCATCTATTGTATAAATGAAATACTTCTGTTTATATCCCATCCAGTCTTAAATTTTACTGCTACATTTTGTAGTAAATTAGAGTTCATAGTTAATTACAGGTTCTATCTACTGTAGGAAGGATATATATGTTTTTCTCCAGGCTTGTGCTGGTCACTGATAGTTTAAATCACTCTCCCTTTGGAGGTAGAGGTGTTCAAATAGGGAAAAGGAATTGGCAGTGTTCTGGAAAGAAATGCATACAGCATACTCACAAGTGAGCAGTACTAATAATAGCTAAGCCTTACATAGTTATAATATGGGCCAGGCAGGGTTCTAAGTGCTTCAAAAACTTAGTTTTATTGCCCTAAATCCCAGGTTTTATGAAAGAGATAATAAGGTGTGAAAAAGCCTTGAATGTTAGATGAAAGAATTCTTCCTGTAAGCAACGTGGGAAAAGTAGAAGTTTTTGAGCAAAGGATTATGTCTGCAAGAAATACTATGAAAGGTTATTTTAGTTGCAGTATATATAGAACAGCTTGAAAATGGGTAGGGTGAAAGGAAGCTGGGAGACTCCTTAGAAAGTACATTTTAAAAGCAAGGTGACCAAAATTTTGAATAGGTATAGACTGAGAGAAAAGCAACACAACTGACAGAATTTCACAGAAGAGTTCATGGTTTAGTGACTAGGAGTGGAAGAAAAACAGGAAGGATAAAGATGGAATTCAAGGGGTTGGGGTTTTTTTTAGTGTGGGTGCCTAAAAGAAGTTAACTAACACTGAGTAATTATCTTGCTGCCTTTGGCAGGAAGTGCTTTTTTTGAGCTGTGTCACACGATCAGTGATAGCCAACTTCTGTTTGATAACATAGAAGGCATACCTGCCTCAAATGTATGAAGCCGCACATACTCAAAAGAGTTTTCATCATTCATGGTGGGCTTGAATGTAAACCCAGTTCTATATTGGATTGAGAGGCTAGGCTAATGATCTAGAGGAGCACTGTCCACTTAAAAATATAAAGCAGGTCACATATATCTTAATTTTCTAGTAGCCACATGGAAAGTAAAAAATATGAAATTTAATATATTTTATTCAATCCAGTACATCCAAAATATTAATGTTTCAATATGTAATCCATATTTAAATATTAATGAAATTTTTACATCTTGGGGGTTCTACACCTTGGAAATCTGGTGTATCCAACACTACATCTCAATTTGGCCTGGCCACAATTGAAGTCTTCACTAGCCTTATGTGACTAATGGCTACCATAAAGACAGTGCGGATTTAAAGAGAAAGGTATGCCGGTGGAAAAATAAAACACACCCAGGGTAGCCGGCAAACCAGTTTAGGGTAAAATGTTCATTCCTGACAACAGTGGGAATTGTTATTGCAAAGGTAGATTATGAACCATTGTGGAGCCTTCAGTGCCATGCTGTAAGGAGTTGGGACTTTCTCATAAGTTAACAATTGAGTATCCCTGAGGTTGTTGAGTCCTTAATTGTAACACAAAGGAGTGCCAGGTATGTGCTACTACACATACAAACCCCATTGGGTTTTTAGATGGGCCAGAAAGCTCTCAAAATCTGCTCCCATTGCTCTGTCCAAGAGCATGAGTGATAGGGCCCTGACCAAAATCAAGTGAATCCTTGTTGGATCTGAGGTTGATGTAAACAGCTACAGGGGTTAGTGGATCCTTCCCATCCTCCACATATTGGAGAGCTCCTTTGTACTCTGACCTGGGGCAAATAGGTTTTGGCATAAGACTGTGTCCCCAACATTGTAAGAATTAGTCCCAAGGGTTTCTTTCAGTCAGTTCTCTTTTTAGAGAACCCCCTGATCAGCCAACAAATTAGAATTACCTGCTACAAAAGTAATCCTCTCAACCCACTTCATTTACCAATTTAATACAGTTCCCTTAAATTGGGGGAAAAGAAAGGATCTAACTAGCTTTCAGATGTGCATTTGCCTAGAGCCTAAAATTTACAAAATGCTTTCATATATATTTCATTTAATGATGGACTATTTTTTTACACACCAAGGACCAAAATAAGAGGCTGTGGAAATAAAATCACAGGAAAAAGTATAATTTAGGCCTAAAACCTTTAATAGTAACAATCACGAGACGAGTAGTAGAAAGAGCAAGGGAATTAGCAAGAGAAAACAAGACACAGGTTCAATTTTCCACCCTACCTTTTAGTGGCTATTGATCTTTGGCAAGTCACCTCTCTGAACCCTAGTTCACTCTATAAAATGATGATACCTCACAGGGTATGATGAGAATCAAATGACACATGCGTGAGAAGGGTTTATAAACAAGTACAATAAAAGTATTTCTATTAGGAGCATCTGGTCTTCCTCTGCCTCATGCTACTAACTTGCTAACTTGATCATTAGCTAGTAATTTAACACCCGCCCTTAATTTCCTCTCTTAACATGAGGTGATCAGAGCAGATGATTTTGCCATTTCTTTTAATTTCAGATCCTTAATTTTGCCATAAAGACAAATGACATCTCACCTTTTAAAGATTTCTAAAGTCATTTGGTTGACTATCTGGAGACAGAGATGTCCCAAGTATTGTTACTTTTGCTTACAAGATTTACCCAGGATAATCCCAACTGTCTTGGTATAATTAGGAATATTGCCCCTTTCACTCTCAACACTGTCCCGTTTTAGAGATACATATATGTACTCACCTACCTAAAAGTTTGCTGTGAGGAAAAAACACCTTCTAATGAACACAGAATGAATGGTTTAATGGAAGTAGTCAGTTTCCTGTTAATGATGCACCAGTTGGCTAGCTATCTGACTGGTTGTGTAGGGACATTTGAGTAAGTATTAGGTAGAAAGGGTGGCTAGATAAATGACCTTAGATTGCTTTTTTAACACTAAGAGCCTGTACGATACCAGGAATCTAGAAGCTTTAAATTTGAACAGGAAATTTAAAAGCCCTAAAACTCTGCTTCTATTTTCTATCCTATTTCTTCCCTAAGTGATCTCATTCATTCCCATGAGTATCACCTATATATTAAGGAGCCCAATTTTTATCCCCAGCCTTGACCTTTCTCCTGGGAGTTATCCTTCATTCCCTTTTCTTATCCCCCAAATAATGCATAATTAAGTCCTGGAAACTCTACCTCTGAAGTGTGCCCAGAATCTGCACTTTTTTTCTGTCTCCACTGGTCGTAGTCACCAAACTATCTTGCATTAAGTGTTGGCATCCCACCTTGCCCTAGCCACAAGCTGTTACCAACATAGTAGTCAGAGTGGTCTTTCAAAAATTTAGATCAAGTCACTCTTCACTTAAAACCCTCCGTTTTATGCTTCCATCACACTTGGGGGAAAAAAATCCACGGCCCTCAGTAGTTACTAATTCAAATGTCTACTACTAATGAACGGATGACCACAAGCCCCAATACAAGTATGGGAGGGGGCAGGTGAGCATAAGTGCTCTGTGTTGAAACCCACTGTTACAATTCAGGAATAGCTGATAAAGTTTTTTCTTTAATTTTCAAGAGAAATTGCAAGTCAAAATTGTTTTTGTTTATAGTAAAATCTCAGAAACACTGTGTGGACTGAATGTGATCCATGGGCCCCCATTTTGTGACCTAGCTTCATCTGCTGTACTCTCCCCCATAATTCTTTATAGCTAAGCTAGATATCGCTGGCTAACTTTCTGTTCCTCAAACATGCCATATCAGGACTTGTACCTTGCAGTTCCCTCTGCTTGGAACCTGACTTCAATTCAATTCTCAGCCCAAATGTTCCTTTCTCAGATGGCATACACAGCCACGCCCCCACCTCTGTCACATAATTCTATGAATTCATTAAACTTATCACTATCTAAAATTACCTTATTTGTACATAAGTTATGTCTCTCCCACCAGAATGTAAACCCCACAAGGGCACAGAGCTCACCTGTCTCATTCACAACCTAAAATAATGCCAGGCCCGTAACAGCTCAATAAATATCTATTGAATGAGTAATAATGCCCTCACAGCAAGAAGTTGCTGGGAAAGTGGTAAAAAGACCGAGCTGACTCATGGAAGTCGGACCCAGAACAAGAGTCAGGCTTAAACAAAGAGCTAAGAAATCTCTTCCTGCCTTGCATCTCCTTTCTCTGGCACATGGTAGCTCTCACCTATCCTGAGAGCAGCAGTTCAAGAAGGTATACACAGCAGCCCCAACAGTGCAATGGGCCACCTGGCATTTAGCAGGTAGTAAGAATTCCTCAGGGCACCAACAAGCAAAGAGGGATGACCATATGTCAGGGCAGCAAATGGGAAGCCCTATTGGCATAGAGGCCTCTTAAGTGGACGGATAAAGAGACTCAGTAGCTGAGTAAGATCAAAGAATCAGAAAGTACACATTGTCTCCCAGCTGCTCTCAGCCCTCAGTCCCCTCCTCTGCCATCACCATTTCATTTGGCTCCCTCCCCGGTCACTTGGCAGTCAAAGCTATTTCAGTGTGAGTCTTTGCACTCAGCCATCCTTCACTGAAAGTGCTCCCAGTCTCTCATGGAGGAAAAGAGTTCCACCTGGCTGTACCTCCATTTTGCTAACAGCGTTTGGCAGGCTTTTCTTGCACTTGGGAGCCAGCGGTCCCCTTAAGGGAAACTCGGAGGGCCACACTGCGTGGTTGATGACACTGTGATTGTTTCCATTTTGTGTGTTTGCTTGCTTGTTCTGTCAATGTGGTTATAAGAGTATCAGTCAAGCCAGGTTGTCGGGTTATTATTAATAACAGCTACATTTAGTGGATTCCTATCACGTGTCTGCTAACTCACTATGCTACGACTTGGCATATACCACCTCACAGCCACCCGTCAGGTATACAGCATTTTTTTAAAGATGAGAAAACTGATGCTCAGAAGTGAAGGAACTTGCTAAAGGTAATAATCTCAAAGTCCCTTCCATTACCCTGCATCATTATTTTTTTTGACACTTTTTTTAAATTTTGGTATCGTTAATGTACAATCACTTGGACAACATTATGGTTACTAGACCCCTATTATAAAGTCGCCCCCACATACCCCATTACAGTCACTGTCCATCAGCATAGTAAGATGCTATAGAATCATTACCTGCCTTCTCTATAAATACTGCCTTTCCCATGTCCCCTGCTGCTGCATTACGTATGCTCGTAATGCCCCTTTTCCCTCTTCTCCCTCCCTTCCCACCCATCCTTCCCAGTCCCTTTCCTTTGGTAACTCACAAAACATTCTTGGGTTCTGTGAGTCTGCTGCTGTTTTGTTCCTTCAGTTTTTCCTTTCTTCTTATACTCCACAGATGAGTGAAATCATGTGATACTTGTCTTTCTCCGCCTGGCTTATTTCACTGAGCATAATACCCTCTAGCTCCATCCATGTTGTTGCAAATGGTAGGATTTGTTTTCTTCTTATGGCTGAATAATATTCCATTGTGTATATGTACCACATCTTCTTTATCCATTCATCTACTGATGGACACTTAGGTTGCTTCCATTTCTTGGCTATTGTGAATAGTGCTGCGATAAACATAGGGGTGCATATGTCTTTTTCAAACGGGGCTGCTGCCTTCTTAGGGAAAATTCCCAGGAGTGGAATTCCTGGGTCAAATGGTATTTCTATTTTGAGTTTTTGAGGAACCTCCATACTGCTTTCCACATGGTTGAAGTAGATTACATTCCCACCAGCAGTATAGGAGGGTTCCCCTTTCTCCACATCCTCGCCAACATTTGTTGTTGTTTGTCTTTTGGATGTTGGCCATCCTAACTGGTGTGAGGTGATACCTCATTGTGGTTTTATTTTGCATTTCTCTGATGATTAGGGACATGGAGCATCTTTTCATGTGCCTGTTGGCCATCTGAATTCCTTCTTTGGAGGAGTGTCTGTTCGGCTCCTCTGCCCGTTTTTTAATTGGCTTATTTGCTTTTTGTTTGTTGAGGTGCGTGAGCTCTTCATATATTTTTGGATGTCAACCCCTTATCGGATATGTCATTTATGAATATATTCTGCCATACTATAGGATCTCTTTTTGTTCTACTGATGGTGTCCTTTGCTGTGCAGAAGGTTTTTAGTTTGATATAGTCCCACTTGTTCATTTTTGCTTTTGTTTCCCTTGCCAGGGAGATGTTCATGAATAAGTTGTTTATGTTTATGTCCAAGAGATTTTTGCCAATTTTTTTTCTAACAGTTTTATCATTTCATGACTTACATTCAGGTCTTTGATCCATTTTGAGTTTACTTTTGTGTATGGGGTTAGACAGTAATCCAGTTTCATTCTCTTACATGTAGCTGTCCAGTTTTGTGAACACCAGCTGTTGAACAGACTGTCATTTCCCCATTGTATATCCAAGGCTCCTTATCGTATATTAATTGACCATATATGCTTGGGTTTATATCTGGACTCTCTATTCTGTTCCACTGGTTGATGGGTCTTTTCTTGTGCCAGTACCAAATTGTCTTGATTACTGTGGCTTTGTAGTAGAGCTTGAAGTCTGGGAGCATAATTCCCCCTGCTTTATTCTTCCTTCTCAGGATAGCTTTGGCTATTTGGGATCTTTTGTCATTCCATATGAATTTTAGAACTATTTGCTCTAGTTCATTGAAGAATGCTGTCGGTATTTTGATAGGGATTGCATAGAATCTGTAGATTGCTTTAGGCAGGATGGCCATTTTGACAATATTAATTCTTACTAGCCAAGAGCATTGGATGAATTTCCATTTACTAGTGTCCTCTTTAATTTCTCTTAAGAGTGTCTTGTAGTTTTCAGGGTATAGGTCTTTCACTTCCTTGGTTAGGTTTATTCTTAGGTATTTTATTCTTTTTGACGTGATTGTGATTGGAATTGTTTTTCTGGTTTCTCTTTCTGATAGTTCACCATTAGTGTATAGGAATGCAACAGATGGCTGTGTATTAATTTTGTATCCTGCAACTTTGCTAAATTCAGATATTAGATCTAGTAGTTTTGAAGTGGATTCTTTAGGGTTTTTATGTACACTATCATGTCATCTGCAAACAGGGACAGTTCGACTTCTTCCTTACCAATCTGGATGCCTTTTATTTCTTTGTGTTGTCTGATTGCCATGGCTAGGACCTCCAGAACTATGTTGAATAAAAGTGAGGAGAGTGGGCATCCTTGTCTTGTTCCCAATCTTAAAGGAAAAGCTTTCAGCTTCTCGCTGTTAAGTATAATGTTGGCTGTGGGTTTGTCACATATGGCCTTTATTATGTTGAGGTACTTGCCCTCTACACCTATTTTGTTGAGAGTTTTTATCATGAATGGATGTTGAATTTTGTTGAATGCTTTTTCAGCATCTATGGAGATGATCATGTGGTTTTTGTCCTTCTTTTTGTTGATGTAGTGGATGATGTTGAAGGATTTTTGAATATTGTACCATCCTTGCATCCCTGGGGTGAATCCCACTTGATCATAATGGATGATCTTTTTGATGTATTTTTGAATTTGGTTTGATAATATTTTGTTGAGTATTTTTGCATCTATGTTCATCTGAGCTTTGGTCTGTAATTTTCTTTTTTTGTGGTGTCTTCCGGTTTTGGTATTAGAGTGATGTTGGCCTCGTAGAATGAGTTTGGGAGTATTCCCTCCTCTCCTACTTTATGGACAATTTTAAGAAGGATGGGTATTAGGTGTTCACTAAATGTTTGATAAAATTCAGCAGTGAAACCATTTGGTTCAGGAGTTTTGTTCTTAGGTAGTGTTTTGATTACCAACTCAATTTCTTTGCTGATAATTGGTCTGTTCAGATTTTCTGTTTGTCCCTGGGTCAGCCTTGGAAGGTTGTATTTTTCTAGAAAGTTGTTCATTTCTTCTAGGTTATCCAGTTTGTTACCACATAATTTTTCATAGTATTCTCTCATAATTCTTTGTATTTCTGTGGTGTCTGTAGTGATTTTTCCTTTCTCATTTCTGATTCTGTTTATGTGTGTAGACTCTCTTTTTTTCTTGATAAGTCTGGCTAAGGGTTTATCTATTTTGTTTATTTTCTCGAAGAACCAGCTCCTGCTTTCATTGATTCTTTCTATCGTTTTATTCTTCTCAATTTTATTTATTTCTGCTTTAATCTTTATTATGTCCCTCCTTCTACTGACTTTGGGACTCATTTGTTCTTCCTTTTCTAGTTTCATTAATTGTGAGTTTAGACTGTTCATTTGGGATTGTTCTTCTTTCCTGAGGGAGGCCTGTATTGCAATATATTTCCCTCTTAGCACGGCCTTCACTGCGTCCCACAGATTTTGCGGTGTTGAATTATTGTTGTCATTTGTCTCCATATATTGCTTGATCTCTGTTTTTATTTGGTCATTGATCCATTGATTATTTAGGTGCATGTTATTAAGCCTCCATGTATTTGTGGGCTTTTTCATTTTCTTTGTGTGATTTATTTCTAGTTTCATACCTGTGTGTACAATTTCAATCTTTTTGAATTTACTGAGGTTTTTTTGTGGCCTAGTATATGATCTATTCTTGAAAATGTTTCATGTGCACTTGAGAAGAATGTGTATCCTGTTGCTTTTGGATGGAATGTTCTATAGATGTTCATTAGGTCCATCTGTTCTAATATGTTGTTTAGTGCCTCCATCTCTTTATTTTCTGTCTGGTTGATCTGTCCTTTGGAGTGAGTGAGTTGTTGAAGTCTCCTAAAGTGAATGCATTGCATTCTATTTCCCCCTTTAATTCTGTTAGTATTTGTTTCACATATGTAGGTGATCCTGTGTTAGGTGCATAGATATTTATGATAGTTATATCCTCTTCTTGGACTGACCCTTTTATCATTATGTAATGTCCTTCTTTGTCTCTTGTGACTTTCTTTGTTTTGAAGTCTATTTTGTTTGATAAAAGTACTGCAACTCCTGCTTTTTTCTCCCTATTAGTTGCATGACATATCTCTTTCCATCCCTTCACATTCTGTCTGTGTATGTCTTTGGGTTTGAAGTGAGTCTCTTGTAGGCAGCATATAGATGGGTCTTGTTTTTTTATCCATTCTGTAACTCTATGTCTTTTGATTGGTGCATTCAGACCATTTACATTTAGGGTGGTTATTGATAGGTATGTACTTATTGCCATTGCAGGCTTTAGATTTGTAGTTACTAAAGGTTCAAGGGTAATTCTATTACTATCTAACAGTCTAATTTAACTCACTTTGTATGCTATTACAAACACAACCTAAAGCTTCTTTTTTTTCCTCCTTTTTCTTCCTCCTCCATTCTTTGTATGTTATGAATCATATTCTGTACTCTGTCTATCCCTTGGGTGACATCTATTTAGCCTTAGGAATACTTCCATCTATAGGAGCCCCTCCAAAATGCACTGTAGAGATGGTTTGTGGGCGGTAAATTCTGTCAGTTTTTGCCTATCTGAAAATTGTTTAATCCCTTCTTCAAACTTAAATGATAACCTTGCCGGGTACAGTATTTTTGGTTCAAGGCCCTTCTGCTTCATTGCATTAAATATATCATGCCACTCCCTTCTGGCCTGTAAGGTTTCTGTTGAGAAGTCTGATGATAGCCTGATGGGTTTTCCTTTGTATGTGATCTTTTTTCTCTCTCTAGCTGCTTTTAAAAGTCTGTGTTTATCCTTGATCTTTGCCATTTTAATTATATGTCTTGATGTTGCCTTCCTTGGGTTCCTTGTGTTGGGGGATCTGTGCACGTCCATGGCTTGAGGGACTATCTCCTTCCCCAGATTGGGGACGTTTTCAGCAATTACCTCCTGAATAACACTTTCTATCCCTTTTTCTCTCTCTTCTTCTTCTTCTGGTACCCCTATTATGTGAATATTGTTCCGTTTGGAGTGGTCACACAGTTCTCTCAATATTCTTTCATTCTTAGAGATTCTTTTTTCTCTCTGTGCCTCAGCTTCTTTGTATTCCTCTTCTCTAATTTCTATTCCATTTACCATCTCTTCTACTACATCTAATCTGCTTTTAAATCCCTCCATTGTATGTTTCATTTCACGTATGGAATTTCTTAATGATTGAATCGCCAACTTAAATTCGTTCGTGAGGTCTTGAATATTTTTCTGTACCTCCATAAGCATGTTTATAATTTTTATTTTGAAGTCTCTTTCAGGAAGATTGGTGAGTTCAGTTTCATTTGGCCCTTTTCTGGGATTTGTGAGATTTTGGTCTGAACCATGTTCTTTTGACATTTCATATTTGTGTGGTGCCCACTAGCGGGCAGAAACTCCAGTCTCTGGAGCTGCTCAGCCCCTAGAGTGAGGTTGGGGGTCATAGGGGAGCAGAGCTGGTGCCCTGTTTTGTGAGGTCTGCTCTGTTTGTGAGGTCTGTATGCAGTCTGGTTCAGCCTTCTTTCTTCTTGCTGTTTTAGGGTTAGTTGTATTCATTAACTGTATTTTTGTACTGTTTGTGGTTTTGAGAGGAGTTCTCCGTGTCACCTCTCATGGCGCCATCTTGAATCTCTGCGTTGACTGACCTGCCCTGCACCATTATTATTTAACATTACCTTATATTTGCATAGTAAGAGTATTGTTTATTCACCAACCTTCAGGTCAATTTTCTTCAAGTCTTGACACTCCTCCAGAAAAGTTAAACATCTATCGCCTCCATTTTAGACATCTAATGACTCGTCCAAGGTCATTCAGAAAGTTCATGGCTAAAGTAAGAGTAAATATAACTTGATTTCCAACCCGATATCGTCTCTACTATTTAATAATAAATTAGAAAATGGGAGCAGATGCCCCAAAATAGCAAGAATTAAGATTAGGGATGTTTACTGTCAAGGTTAAAGGAATTCTGTGCTGTTCACCATCTTTCTGGGTTGGGAAGCCATATCTTTTTAAGTTTATCAGATTCTCTCCATACTGCCCTGCCCTGCATTTCACCAACGATACATTCAGAACACAGTGGCCTCTGATGGGAGCAAGAATGATGACTTCAGTTCCCAGATACTCAACTGGGATACAACAGTTACACAGTGCCCTGTGGTCCACCGCTTTTTAACTACATGACTTTGGGTAAGTTACTTCTCCCTTAGCCCTCAACTGCAAAACAGGGAAAGTAATAGTTTCCACCTTCTGGGATTACTGAAAGGATTAAGTGAATTAAATGCATGCAAACACTTTTAATAGAGACCCTCAAATAATACTAGTTGTATAAATGAATGAAGAAGACAAGTCTGGTTATTGCAAACAATATAAGAAATTGAGCAGGACCCAATTATTTATTAAACTACTGGTCTAGGCAGTGGAAAGAGGCTTAGTCAGAAGTCTAAGCTCTAACTTTTCCCACTCACAAGCTATGTGGTATCTACTTATTAATCATCCCAGAGTCCAGTGAAGGAGACAGACCTTTAAGTTTTTTTCAAATAGACCCACGTATTTGTAAAATGAATTTCCCCTTTGAAAATTAAGTCACCTTCTAAAAGACATGATCACCAGGATTTCACACCAGCCTAGAAGTTCAGAGAAGATAGTAGCAGCTTTGAGTCTCCCTCACTCCTTACCCGTGACCTCAACCCTGTTCCAGAGCCCGTCTCTGTACCATGAACCTCCTATTCCCAAAGGCACACTAGACATGACTCCTCTCAGCTCTGTCGGTCGTACCTCAACTTGGCAGCCGCAGCACAAAGATATTCAGAGAGGCCAAGAAAACCCCCTGGTTAAGAACCAACCTCCACAGCTTCACTGAGAATAAAGAGCCATGGTATGATTTGAATTATTACACCTTCCTACAGCTGTTTCCTTTTAAATATTTATTCTGGCAAACACTACCACCGTTTTTTACAACTTATTTTAATTGTGTGACCATTAAGCAAACCAAACCGTAAAATTGGCTCTCAGTGCTGAGATTTATGTGATTCATAGACCGGAGTTTATTAAAAAAAGGCAGCCACTGAGCGCAGACTAGCCTCACGAGCGCCCCGCACTGTCTCCAGGAAGATGTGAACCCTTTTCCCTCTTCTGCCTATGGCTGCCAAGCTTCCATAGTGAGGAGCATAAAAAATGAACAGAATCTACCCATTTCCCTGTGATTTTTTTTCTTAGTCCTGATGTCTAAACTGGAAGTCAGGGATGCTACAGTCTTACAGAGGGTGGCAGAAGCTCTGAGAAGCTCACAAACAGAATCAGTGCCCTGGAGGACTTAGGGTCAAGGTCTGAAGGGAAGCTTTGAGACTCCACTAAAAGCTCTCCCTCCAAAAATGCACTTATACACAAGTATTTATATAAAATCTCACAGGGTTCAAGGACATCCCTGAGCACATCCACAGACTCCCTAGGGGTCCACACCTCAGGTTACTGCTTATTGTTCTCCGTTACCACCTAAACTGCCCTCATTTCTCCCCCGTATTTTTACAGTAGCCATCTAATTCATCTCCCAATTTCTCTACACAAGCAGCCAGAGTGACAGCAAACCTGCCAGATCATATTACTTCTTTGCTCAATAATAACTTCCCATTTCACCTGCAATAAAAAGCTGACATCTTTACACTGGTTTACAAGGCCCTGCAAGATCTATATACGGATACCCTGCTGACCTCATCTCCTGCTCTTCTCAATCTTAATTCCTGCTGTTCTAGCCATGTCCATCTCTTTGCTGAGCTCCCAAAATGACAGACATCCTGGCCTCTGGGCTGCTCCCTTGACTCTATACTCAGCTCTCTCCTTCATTCCTTCTAGTCTTTAATTCCATTTTCACTTTGTTGGTGAGGCCTTCCTGACCACTGATTGTAAAAATGCAACCCCACCCCTGCCCTACCTGGCACCTCTTACCCTCCTCATCTGCTTTTCCTCCATAGTACCCATCATGATCTCACATACTATACATTGTACTCTTTATTATCTCCCACACTAACTTGTTAACTCCACAAAGACAGGGGTTTCGTTCTGTTTCACTACTGTACTCAGATTCTGGAATAATGCCTAACACAGAATAGGCACTCAATAAATACCTGACTGATGACTAACTGAATGATTAAACTCTGTAGTAGTATGGATATACGCAGGCTAGGGAGTAAAGGGGAATGTAGATTTACTGGAACACCACTAAGTGCCAAGCAGTTTGCAAATTAATGTAAGTCACCTCATTTAACTGTCACACACAATCCTAAGAGGTATCTTTATCCCCAATTCACAATGAAAACAGGTCTAGAGAAGTTAGAAAAGAGATGAAGGTTACATAGCCACTGGTGGGGGATAATCCGAACCTAAGTCTGTGTGATTCCAAAGCCCGGCTATAGGACATTACCTAATTCTCCTTGGTAGCGGTTTCTACCTTTCAAGGAAACGCAACTGCTGGCTTTCACACCTAGTTCTATTTTACAGCAAGGGCCTGAGTCAGAGATCTTTACGAATTTCTTGGAGCTTCTAATCAAGCAAAACGGACATTTAAAGCCTGAGGGGGTTTTTTTGCACATTCAAATCAAACATTGTCAAAGATACTCTGTAATGAATATTCTTCTGAGGGAGCTTATCACTTTCAGAGTTGCATTCCTTCAAACATTCATAAATATTTGCTGAGTGCCTACTTCGTGCTGGTATGATTCTAGACACTGAGGATAAAAGATGCACAAGGGACAGATGGCACCCTCCACAAACAGGTTTGAAGTCTGGAGCAGTGCTGTCCAATAGAAGTACAATGTAAGCCAAATATGCAGTTTTACATTTTTTAGTTGCCACAATTTCAAAAAAGGAGTGGAAATTAGTTTTAATAATATATTTTTATTTAACCCAATGTATCCAAAATATCACTTCAACATGTAATCAACAGAAATGTATTATTAATAAGATAATTTACAGTCTTTTTTTGTTTGCTAACACATCTTCAAAATCAGAGTGTATTTTACTCTTACAGCACATTCGGACTAGCCACATTTTAAGAGCTCATGGAGCTAGTTATTTCAGCATTTGAAGTACAGAGCTAAGGAAAAAAAAAGGTACAGTCAAAGGGATTTCCAAAACAACATGGTAAGTGCAGTGATAGAGGTAGGCTCAGGATCACAGAACTGCCAGTTAAGACTAAGCTTCCAAAGATGGCGGTGTGAGAGGTGAGACAGAGGCTTCCTCCTAAAACCTCATATAATATGAAAATAAAGCTACATCAACTACTCTTGAAAGAGCAACGGGAAAGAGGACGGCAACAAACTGCATACACCTGGAGGCAGGAGCACCCCTCACAGAAAAGGGTAACGTACTAAAGCTGTGGTCCTGCGGGATCCAAGCCCTTCCCCCACCCCAGCTCACCAGTGGGAGGAACAGGAATGGAGCAGGGAGGGAGTGGAGATGTGGGACTGCTGAATACCTAACTCTGGAGATCTGCTCTGGGAGCACAAACCTACATTTCAAGGTGCTTGCATGATACTCTTGTAATTAGGGGGTTGGAAAGGTAAGACAGGCAGAATTCCTGGAGAGACTAAGAATCCAGCTGTTTGTGAAACCAGGGATCCATACCCAGCTGCTCGAGGACAAAAGAAGGGTGGGCATTCTGAGAGACTTCCTAACAAAGAAGCGCTTAGCAAGAGAGCTACTAAAGGGGCAAGGATTGCACGGAGCTTACTGCTCAGGAGAAAGGACAGGCAGACAAAATTGTCCGGGTGCACTCTACCCAGCAGGTTGGGAGCTTTCACGATCTTCAGGTGCTCCAGCTCCCTGGCTGCCTTCACAGCTCCAAGAACCCCTTCTGTGACAGGCAGACTGGTGCGCCTTTCTTCTGGCCAGCCCCACTGGGCTTGCAAACCGGGAAATCCTTCCCTGGTGTTAGGCCATCCAGAGGGAAGATCTGTCTATAGCAACTAAAAACGCAAAGCACAGAGGCTTATACACGTGCTCAGCCCACTGGTTCAGGCATTGGAGACAGGCATAGCAGCCAGGAACCAGCAAACACCCCTTTCCTCCCTGGAGGCACCAATACCAGTCCCCTACAATCCCCGCATTGCTTCAGGGGCTGAGCAGCTCCAGAGAGTAGAGCTTCTGGGCACTAGAGGGTGCCATACACAAACATGAAATGCCAAAGAAAGCTGGTTCAGAGTAAAATTATTAATACAACTCTTGAGAAAGATTTAAATGATATCAACCTCATGACTCCCCCTGAAAGGGAGTTCAAAATGAAAATCATTAACATACTCATGGAGGTAAGAAAAGATTTTCAAGAACTCAGGAATGAATTCCGGTTGGAGATCCAATCGTTGCACAGAACAATGGACGGTATGAAAAGCAGATTGGATATGGTGAAGGAGATGATAAATTAAATAGAAACTAGAGAAGAGGAATACAAAGAAGCTGAGGCACAGAGAGAAAAAAGGATCTCTAAGAATGAAAGAATATTGAGAGAACTGTGTGACCAATCCAAACGGAACAATATTCGCATTATAGGGGTACCAGAGGAAGAAGAGAGAGAAAAAGGGATAGAAAGCGTCTTTGAGGAGGTGATTGCTGAAAACTTCCCGAATCTGGGGAAGGAGATAGTCTCTCAGGCCATGGAGGTGTACAGATCTCCCAACACAAGTGACCCAAGAAAGACAACAGCAAGACATATAGTAATTAAAATGGCAAAGATCAAGGATAAGGACAGACTATTAAAAGCAGCCAGAGAGAGAAATAGGATCACATACAAAGGAAAGCCCATCAGGCTATCATCAGACTTCTCAGCAGAAACCTTACAGGCCAGAAGGGAGTGGCATGATGTATTTAATGCAATGAAGCAGAAGGGCCTTGAACCAAGATTACTTTATCCGGCAAGATTATCATTTAAATTTGAAGGAGGGATTAAACAATTCCCAGATAAGCAAAAGCTGAGAGAATTTGCCTCCCACAAACCATCTCTACAGTGTATTTTGGAGGGACTGCTATAGATGGAAGTGTTCCTACAGATTAATAGTTGTCACCAGAAGTAATGAAACCACAGTAAAGAAAATAGAACAGCTCATTACTAAGAAAATGCAAAATTAAATTAACTATTCCCAAAGTCAATCAAGGGATAGACAAACAGTACAGAATATGATACCTAATATATAAAGAATGGAATAGAAAGAAAAAGGAGGAAACAAACAAACAAAGAACCTTTAGATGGTGCTTGTAATAGCATATTAAATTAGCTGTTAGATTTTTAGATAGTAGGAAAGTTAACCTTGAACCTTTGGTAACCACAAATCTGAAGCCTGCAATGCCAATAAGTACATACCTATCCATAATTACCCTAAATGTAAATGGACTGAATGCACCAGTCAAAAGACATAGAGTCACTGAATGGATAAAAAAACAAGACCCATCTATATGCTGCCTTCAAGAGATTCACTTTAAACCCAAAGACATAAACAGACTAAAAGTGAAGGGATGGAAAAAGATATTTCATGCAAACAACAAGGAGAAAAAAGCAGGTGTTGCACTACTTGTATCAGACAAAATAGACTTCAAAATGAAGAAAGTAGCAAGAGATAAAGAGGGACATTACATAATGATAAAGGGGTCAGTCCAACAAGAAGATATAACCATTATAAATATATTTGCACCCAACACAGGAGCGCCAGCATATGTGAAACAAATACTAACAGAATTAAAGGAGGAAATAGACAGCAATGCATTCATTTTAGGAGACTTCAACACATGACTCACTCCAAAGGACAGATCTACCAGACAGAGAATAAGTAAACACACAGAGGCACTGAACAACACACCAGAACAGATGGACCTAACAGATATCTACAGAACTCTGCACCCAAAAGCAGCAGGATACACATTTTTCTCAGGTGCACATGGAACATTTTCCAGAATAGACCACATACTAGGCCACAAAAAGAACCTCAGTAATTTCAAAAATATTGAAATTCAACCAACCAACTTCTCAGATCACAAAGGTATAAAACTAGAAATAAATTTTAGAAAGAAATCAAAAAAGCTCACAAATACATGGAGACTTAACAACACTCTCCTAATTAATCAATGGGTTAACGACCAAATCAAAAGAGAAATGAAAGAATATATGGAGACTAATGATAACAACAACACAAAGCCACTACTTCTGTGGGACGCAGCAAAGGCAGTTCTAAGAGGAAAGTATATTGCAATCCAGGCCTATTTAAAGAAGGAAGAACATTTCCAAATGAATAGTCTAAAGACACAATTACTGAAATTGGAAAAAAAAGAACAAATGAGGCCCAAAGTCACCAGAAGGAGGGACATAATAAAGATCAGAGAATAAATAAATAAAATTGAGAAGAATAAAACAATAGAAAAAATCAATGAAACCAATAGCTGGTTCTTTGAAAAAATAAACAAAATAGATAAACCCCTAGCCAGACTCATTAAGAGAAAAAGAGAATCTACACACATAAACACAATCAGAAATGAGAAAGGAAAAATAACGACAGACCCCACAGAAATACAAAGAATTATAAGAGAATATTATGAGAATCTATATGCTAACAAGCTGGAAATGGACAACTTCTTAGAAAAATGCAACCTTCCAAGACTGACCAAGCAAGAAACCGAAAAACTAAACAGACCAATCACCAGCAATGAAATTGAATCAGTAATCAAAAAACTACCCAAGAACAAAACCCCCAGACCAGATGGATTCACCTCTGAATTCTACCAGACATATAGAGAAGAAATAACACCCATTCTCCTTAAAGTTTTTCAAAAAATAGAAGAGGAGGGAATACTTCCAAACTCATTCTACAAAGCCAGCATCACTCTAATACCAAAACCTGGCAAAGACCTCACCAAAAAAGAAAATTACAGACCAATATCCCTGATGAACGTAGATGCAAAAATACTCAACAAAATATTAGCAAATCTAATTCAAAAAAACATCAAGAGGATCATACACCATGATCAAGTGGGATTCATCCCAGGGATGCAAGGATGGTACAATATTCGAAAATCCATCAATATCATCCACCACATCAAAAGAAGAACAAAAACCACATGATCATCTCCATAGATGCTGAAAAAGCATTTGAAAAAATTCAGCATCCACTCCTGATTAAAACTCTCAACAAAATGGGTATAGACGGCAAGTACCTCAACATCATAAAGGCCATATATGACAAACCCACAGCTAACATCAAACTTAACAGCGAGACGCTGAAAGCTTCTCATCTAAGATTGGGAACAAGACAGGGATGCCCACTCTCTCCACTGTTATTCAACATAGTACTGGAGGTCCTAGCCACAGCAATCACACAAAACAAAGATTGGTACCAGCATCCAGATTGGTAAAGAAGAAGTCAAATAGTCACTATTTGCAGATGACATGATACTGTACATAAAAAACCCTAAAGACTCCACTCCAAAACTACTAGAACTAATATCTGAATTCAGCAAAGTTGTAGGATACAAAATTAACACAGAAATCTGTTGCTTTCCTATACACTAATGATGAACTAACAGAAAGAGAAATCAGAAAAACAATTCCATTCACAATTGCATCAAAAAGAATAAAATACCTAGGAATAAACCTAGCGAAGGAAGTGAAAGAAATGTACTCTGAAAACTACAAGACACTCCTAAGAGAAATTAAAGAGGACACTAACAAATGGAAATGCATCCCATGCTCTTGGCTAGGAAGAATAAATATTGTCAAAATGGCTATACTACCTAAAGCAATCTACAGATTCAACGCAATCCCTATCAAACTACCAACAGCCTTCTTCAATGAACTGGAACAAATAATTCTAAAATTCATATGGAACCACAAAAGACCCCGAATAGCCAAAGCAATCCTGAGAAGGAGGAATAAAACAGGGGGAATTACACTCCCTGACTTCAAGCTCTACTACAAAGCCACAGTAATCAAGACAATTTGGTATTGGCACAAAAACAGACCCACAGACCAGTGGAACAGAATAGAAAATCCAAACATTAACCCAAAAATATACAGTCAATTAATATTTGATAAAGGAGCCTTGGATATACAATGGGGAGATGACAGCTTCTTCAGCAGCTGGTGTTGGAAAAACTGGACAGCTACATGTAAGAGAATGAAACTGGACTACAGTCTAACCCCATGCACAAAAGTAAACTCAAAATGGATCAAAGACCTGAATGTAAGTCATGAAATGATAAAACTGTTAGAAAAAAAATTGGCAAAAATCTCTTGGACATAAACATAAACAACTTATTCATGAACATCTCCCTGGCAAGGGAAACAAAAGCAAAAATGAACAAGTGGGACTATATCAAACTAAAAACCTTCTGCACAGCAAAGGACACCATCAGTAGAACAAAAAGAGATCCTATAGTATGGCAGAATATATTCATAAATGACGTATCAAATAAGGGGTTGACATCCAAAATATATAAAGAACTCATGCACCTTAACAAACAAAAAGCAAATAATCCAATTAAGAAATGGGCAGAGGACATGAATAGACACTTCTCCAAAGAAGAAATTCAGATGGCGAACAGGCACATGAAAAGATGCTCCACATCGCTAATCATCAGAGAAATGCAGATTAAAACCACAATGAGATTATCACCTCACACCAGTGAGGATGGCCAACTTCCAAAACACAAACAACAACAAATGTTGGCGAGGATGTGGAGAAAAGGGAACCCTCCTACACTGCTAGTGGGACTGCAAATTAGTTCAACCATTTTGGAAAGCAGTATGGAGGTTCCTCAAAAAACTCAAAATAGAAATACCATTTGACCCAGGAATTCCACTCCTAGGAATTTACCCTAAGAATACAGCAGCCCAGTTTGAAAAAGACAGATGCACCCCTATGTTTATCGCAGCACTATTTACAATAGCCAAGAAATGGAAGCAACCTAAGTGTCCATCAGTAGATGAATGGATAAAGAAGATGTGGTACATATACACAATGGAATATTATTCAGCCATAAGAAGAAAACAAATCCTACCATTTGCAACAACATGGATGGAGCTAGAGGGTATTATGCTCAGTGAAATAAGCCAAGCCGAAAAAGACAAGTATCAAATGATTTCACTCATATGTGGAGTATAAGAAGAAAGAAAAAATACTGAAGGAACAAAACAGCAGCAGACTCACAGAACCCAAGAACGGACTAATAGTTACCAAAGGGAAAGGGACTGGGGAAGATGGGTGGGAAGGGAGGCATAAGAGGGAAAAAGGGGCATTATGATTGCAGATGTAATGTTGGGGGGGCATGGGGAGGGCTGTACAACTCAGAGAAGACAAGTAATGACTCTATAGCATCTCACTATGCTGATGGACAGTGACTGTAATGGGGTTTGTGTGGGGGACTTGATGAAGGGGGTAGTTTAATAATCATAATATTGCACATGTAATTGTAGGTTAATGATCCAAAATAAATTATTTTAAAAAAAGAGAATGCTTAGGAGAAGCTAATAAAAGAAGAAGTGATTAAAAAAATATGTATGGGATGTGAACAATTTCCAGGGATGTATTGTTTTAATTTGTCTGATTTTTCGCATACTATTCAAGATCAAATAGACAACATTCACCATGGTATTGATAAGTTTTCACAAATGCCTGAATTGCTAAATTGGTTTTCTTTGTTTCATTGGATATGGCCTATAATTGTAGGTCTAATACTGTTATGCATTTGTATTCCTGTTCTCCTAGTATGTGTCCGGAAGGCATTTGTTGGTCTTTTAAAGCCAATACAAGCATATGCTACTTTTCAAGAATAAATTCAAGAAATAAGTGATTCCTTTTAAACTTTGTGAAATCATATACTGATTCCCCACCTGCATTTGCGGCAAGAAAATAATCATGTATATTGTGATTTTATCCAGAATTATAGCTGCTGGCTGTCCTCTCTTTCATATTTTATCTCCCTGTTTGGTCCCAGGAGATGGCTGGTTAGCCAGAGACGGGTAAGATTCCTCATGGGAGGAACAACCTAAGACAGGCACAGTCGCAAGGGACCTCAGGTGAGCAACGTGGGGGCCAACTGAGGTGAGGCATAGAACCTCACCCCTCCAGACGAGAGAGACATTGCCTGTGACAAGCTATGTCACAGGCCGAGCCCAGCTAGTCATTATTCTGGTACCTTCCACAAATATATGCATATGCATTTGCGTCAATTAAAACAAAAAAGGGGGAAATGTGGGATTCACTTATAATTTAAGTATAAAAATCCTATGAATAATCATAGTTGACTTGATTGATTATAGAAACTGAACTAGTTTCTCTGATATGACTGCCTTTGCATTGTTCACCTTGTGGGAGCTTGTTCACTGTATTGGAACTTGTTCATTGCATGGTGAGCAATAATGTCTTGTGTACTGAAAAGTTGTTAAGAGAAAAAAACCTCAAAAGTTCACATCGCAAGAAAAAATAATTTGTAACTATGTATGTTGAAGGATGTTAACTAAACTTACTATGATAATCATTTCACAATAAAAAAAAAAGAAAAAAAAAGACTAAGCTTCCACTGACCTTCCAATCCCAAAGACCATATTCATTCTGTGGCACATTAGAGATTTTGCCCCACTGGGAACAGTGGGATTATGTTGGCCTCCAGCAACCAAACTTATATATCCAAAACAAAACTGATCTTTTCACCCCAAATGCCTTCTCCTTCCTTCTCGTTTTCTCCTTCCGTTTATAGTACCATTATCTACCTGCTCATCCTCATTTCATCTTCAGGCAGATGAGCGCTTTATCTAGAAGATAATTTAAAGTCTAAATGCTTATCAAAAAGGCACCTTCCTCTCCAACCCAACGTACTGAGCTTGCTCAGGCCACTTTCATGGATCTCTACAAGAATGTATTTTCCCCCCGAGTTTCATTGAGATATAATTAACACGTATCACTGTATAAGTTTAAGGTGTACAGCATAATGGTTTGATTTACGTACGTTGTGAAATGATTATTGCAACAAGTTTAGTTAGCATTCATCACTCATATAGACATAGTGAGGAAAACAAATTTGCCTTAAAAACATGGAAGGCTTTACACATTTGTAGATCATCCTTGCACAAGGGCCATGCTACCTCCTTCCAATTTTAGTGTATGTGCTGTCCAAGCAAGCATCAAGAACCTTTCAAATGGTTCCTTTGCCTCAGTCTCTATCCTAACCCAGCTTCAACAGTAGTTACTATTCCCTAAGGCCCATCAGTGGCTCTTCATCCCTTACACAGTAAAGACCAAGTTCTTTTTCACATAGCACAGAATTCCCTCCAGGATCTGTTCTCTGCTTACCTAACAATGCCCACTTGTTTGCCGTTCCTAAACTGTGAACAAGTTCACTTATTTTCTCTGAACCTCTTACTTTTTTGTAAAAATAGCCAGCCTAATCTCAAAAAGTTGGCTTGAATTTAAGAAATAATACACCTTAAACAGGACACAATCAAGGGGTTACCTTTACACTTTCTATCTAGTGCCTCTTTTCAATTCAGTAGTATTTACTATGTGCTAGGCACCGTGCGAGACACAAGACAGAAGAAATACAGAAGAAGGTTGAGCGAAGCGATCCTTTGCCTTTCCCAAGCTCATCAGAATAGTTCTCAAGAAGTATCTTTAAGGACTAGATAACCTCCGACATTATAAGCAAATCAGGAAGTCCTCGTAAATTCTGGCCGGGCTGCGCCACGTTCAAGAACCACCGCTTTCCCCTGCAGCGACAAACGATGGAAACCGACCCCTACTCCGGGCACCTAGACCCCGGGCTCACTCTGCAGAACCCAACCACCACCAATGGGGCCGGCGGGGGGCGGGGACTCGTGACCAGCTTGAGCCTGGACGTTTGCGCCTGCGCGCTGAAGTCAGCTCAAGGACCCGGATTTAAAGAGACAGGCGCTTCAACCGTCTTTCTTGCACGCGGCGGGTAAGTGCCGGGTCCGAGGCCTGCTCTGTGCGCCGGAGCCGGGAACACAGGTGAGGGGCGCCGTGGCTGGGCCGTGCGGCGGGGAGTGTGGCGGCCCCGGGCCCTGGAGCCAGCCCCCCGGCTCCTCCCCCGCCCGCCCGCAGAGCCCGGGGCACACCCTCCGTGACGTGGCGGCCCCGGGGGGCCCGCGGGGTCTGCTCCTGCCCGCCGAGGTCCGTACCCTGGCCGTGCCGAGGTCGGTGCGCCTCTGCGGGAGTTCGGGACCTTTCTTTTCCCGCCGCGTCCCCGGCCCCCGGGTTCCTCGGGTTCCCGGCCGGCCCGAACTGAGGGGCTCGCTTCTCCCCCTCCTCCCCGGGCGTCTCCACCCACCCGGCCAGTCCCCCTGCCCACTCTCCCGAAAGCGTTGCCGGAAAGCTCTCCAGGAGGAGCGGCTACAGGGATTTCACTTCCCGGCCCGGTGCGGCTCACCGGCTCGAGGCTGCCCGGGCTGCGGTCAGGCCTCAGCGGTTTCCTTCTCGCTCCCTTTGATGAAATGCTGAGCAGCGGCCGTTGACGCTGTGGGACAGACGGTTTCCTCAAAGCAGCTTTGTGTCTCCCTGTGGCTCGAAGCCTCCTGTGCCTTCCGCCATGCGGATTGTAGGGCGCTGACAGGTGATCGCAGGTCGGCTCCTTTCATTGAGGGAGTGGGGTGCTTTAGAATTCCTTCTGAGGAAGGTGTGGAAACCTAATTTGTTCTGAGCTCCTCTTAAAGCCTTGCCATACTTTCACATACCTCACTTCTGTGGCTCTTAAACTTCTGGGGGTCATGGAGGCCTTTGTGAATTTCATTCAAATCATCATTTTCTCCCAAAAAAATGTACATTGATGAATATGCACATTTCATATACATTTTCAGGGAATTCAGAGTCCCTCCCACCAGCCCATCCATGGACTCATTTTTAATTTTTCCAACCATCCCGCGAGGTATGTATTATTTTCTCTGTTTTAGAAATAAGAATATTGAGACCCAGAGGAGTTAAGGATTTCTCGAATATAACATAGTCACTAAAGTGTTGTCACTCTTACAATCCCATCCTTGATTCCCAGTCACCTGATTTCCTCAGAATCATATTGCACTACAGTTAAGTAAAGCCTACTTTTCATTATAACCCAGTTAACAATTTCACTACAAAGGTGTGCAGGCTAAAAATAATTTCTAGTCTATTTTAAATTAGAACAGTGACAACACTTCAGAAAATATGAGTATAAGAAGGTGGGGGGGTACCATGCAGATACTACCCCTGCTTCCATTTGGATTGATTTATCAGTTCCTTTGATCCTTGCACCCCTGTTACTTCAGCATTCCCCGATTCAAGTTGCCGCATTATTAACAGACTAATTGCACATAGGGAGCCTCTGCTTAAAGGATAACTGTTCCACTGGTTATAGGAAGAGCTAACATTTACGGAGCCCCTGCTGTGTGCCCAGCTCTAGTCTAAGGAGTTTATTCAAGACAACCCCTTGAGTTAGGTGTTGTTATTGTCTGTATTTTACAGTTAAGGGAATTAAGGAATGGAAAGGTTAAGTAACTACACAGGTTACACAGCTAAGGAGTTAGGATTTGAACCCAAGCAGTCTGGTTCTAGGCTCTGTTTAATTGCCTCACGAAATAGGGCTTCTAATTGAATCACAAATCTCTATGGTGGCCTATTTATTTTCTGATCATGACATGTTACACTTCACATTTAAAACTTCATGAACATAATTTTTCTTGGTTATTAAAAAGAAACTTCAGGATCTTATAATACTGAAGGGCCATCATCCAGTAAAAGCTTTTATGTCATTTGGAGTCTCTTAATTGTGATTTGCTAGATAAACATTTGAATATTAGATAACTGAATGCCCTTTTGCAAACTGAATTTTCCTCTATTGGAACTCTTCATCCTGTAGGCAGTAGATCTTTAATACTTTGGGAGGTGTTTGATTAGTTCGTATGGACTGTGTTAGGACTTTGGCTTTTGAGGAAATGGAAGCCTAGCTCTTTGTTTTTTATCTCACCCTTTCATGCAGCTGTATGACTTTGGCTTTCAAGATCCTCTTCCCGCCAATCCTTCGTGCACTCAGCCGAAAAGAGCTACATCATTGGCCTGGCATAAGACAACTCTGCCAGTGGTCAGAAACAGATCTGCTTTATGGGTGCTGCCCCCTCCAGAGAAGAAAGCCTGCTCTGTTGTCATTCCAGGACAGCAGTCTAAGACCACGTGCCACTTGCCTTGTTTTCTTGCCAGGGTCGCATGTTGGACTCTGCAGCGGCCCCTGTGAGATGGCTGAGCAACGGTTCTGTGTAGACTACGCCAAGCGTGGCACAGCTGGCTGCAAAAAATGCAAGGAAAAGATTGTGAAGGGTGTCTGCCGAATCGGCAAAGTGGTGCCCAATCCCTTCTCCGAGTCCGGGGGTGATATGAAAGAGTGGTACCACATTAAATGTATGTTTGAGAAACTAGAGCGGGCTCGGGCCACCACAAAAAAAATTGAGGACCTCACAGAGCTGGAAGGCTGGGAAGAGCTGGAAGATAATGAGAAGGAACAGATAAACCAGCACATTGCAGGTGGAGTAGAGAATACTGCTTTCTCATCTCACTGGTGCTGAGAGAAAAAGGGATAAGGAGATAGAGTCCTATTTTTTTTTCCTCCTTCCTTCCTTTTTTTCCTTCCTCCCTCCCTCCCTCCCTCCCTCTTTTTATTTGGAAATAATTTCAACCTCACAGAAGGGTGATGATTAAAACAATATAAAAAACACTCCTACCCCTTTTACCTAGATTTGTCTATTAACATTTTGCTCTTTATCATTTGTGTTCATTGGTGCACACACTTTCTCCTTCAACATCCACATACAGTTTTCTTCCTCAACCATTTGAAAGTAAGTTGCATACATCATGGCCCTTGGTTTTAAATACTTCAATATGTACATTTTAAGAATAGGACTATTCTCTTACATTACTGTAGTGCAACCATCAACTTCAGCAAATTAACCCTTGATATACTTTAATTTACTTTATTCTAGTTTTATCAGTTGATCAAATAATATCTTTTATAGTTTTCTCCCTCCAGAATCCCAATTTAGAATCAGGTTTTGCATTTAGTTGTTATGTCTCTTTGGCCTCCTTTAGTCTAGAACATTTCTATAGTCTAGAACATTTCTATAGTCTTTCCTTTATGATACTGACATTTTTGAAGAATAGAGTACCTTCCACTACCCCCTTTTACCTACCAATTTATCTGTGTGGACTCAGATTACTTTTTCATGATGGTTTATAATTTTACTGTACTTGATTAATTTGGTACTTAATCGTACCATATTTGGCCAGTCGGGAGCCCCTTTGAGCTGGTTTCTGTATCCTACACGTGCTCAGCATTTTAAAAAAATGTCTTAAGGTATGTCTGGCATAATAGTATGCTTTTAGGCTTACTTTGTGTATATCTAACCCCAGCCCTGGAATCAGCCATTTCTGAGGAACACTGGTTCCCATTAGGGGAGAATGGCATTAGAGACCAACATCTGGATGCTGTGTGTCCATGAGGACAAGAACTAGAGAATATATGTAATGTGTATACACAAAACACACATAAATGCATACACAGATACATATATATGTTCATATACATGCATATTTTAGAAATCTTACATTGATACTACCAAATCCAATTAATTATAACCCTCAGTATCTTCATCTTAAATATATCTTCAATTAAGTATAGTTGTAGTCATTGTAGGAGGACTCTAACAGTGGCTCGAAAAATGGGTATCTATCCTTGTTCTTTGAGAGGAAAAAAGACTTCCAGGAGGGAAAAACTACTCATCTATTCCTTGAAGATTCCTTCATATTCCCTAGCTTGCCCTGCCCTTAGCCATTGGCCTCACCTTTGTTACCTCTTGACCCATCTTATTCAGAGGTAGAGGAATGCAGGTAGGTAAACTGTCGCACTGCTCAACTATCAGTAGGTGGAAGCTCTCCTGCCTGTGCCAAACCAACGTGCTCTGTTAACTCATCTTTGTTTTACTATCTTGTTCATCTACAAATTGGGGTAATTCCATGGAGCTGAGGTCTTTTGAGGTGTGATTTCTGGTTTCCCCCCAAATAATCTGGAGTTATTAACATATAAGAAGAGAGTGTTCATGAAATCTTAAGTTACTAAGAGAAGTAAAGGGTAACTGGGTCTTTATCCTCAGAGCCTTCGTCCCCCAGTACCCTGTTACCCTCTTCTACTACTCAGAAGGACCAACCAGCTGGCAGCCAGCCTTGGGGAAATGTGCTATGGCATAGTAACCTGCCAAGCAAGGCTTAAAAGAAGTTGAGAAATTCCTTGGTCTCAGGGATCTTTCGCTGAAGGATATTTTCGCTTTTGGGGTCTGCAGATCTGTCTTCTAAGTCAGGAAGCACACCGAAGAAGAAAACCCCTGTCCAGGCTAAGCTGACAGCCACTGGCCAGGTGACATCTCCAGTGAAAGGTGCCTCATTTGTCACCAATACCAATCCTCGGAAATTTTCTGGCTTTTCAGGTAATATAGGTTAGAGCTACTTCAGCTGTTATGTTCTTCCTTTTAGTATGGTATCCTATTTGGGACTTCGGCTAAAAATGAAAATTCTGGTCTACCTAGTCTAATTAATAATTTGCTTCCATCTGAGCAGAGACGGCTGATTTTAATGCTCTACTTATATAGTGTTTTGCTGTATACTTTAATTTCTATTGAAGCAGAAAAGATGCTTGTTTTCTCAAGATTTCTTCCCACTTAGTTACCTGTCAAAGATTATTATAACCTGCCTTTAACTTTGGTTTTTTGATAATGAAAGAATTTTGAAAAATTGCATCCCTGACCTTTCTCAAAACAGAGATGAAAGTATGGGAGAAGGGAGATGTCGTGCATGACTATGTGTCATTGATAGTGTTGGGCTAGGGGGTTTTGCATGTGTAGCTTCATTTGTTCTTCAGTAACCTTGGGAAGTACTTTTATTAAGTCCATTTTATGAACGAAAAAGCTGACGTTCGGGTTCATTGTGGAGTATTTTCACTTTTTTTTAACTCTAAACTTTTTAAACTCTCTACTTTAACTCCAGCATCTGTGCTCTTTTACCTGAAACCCTGTTGCCTCTTTTGTTTGGAGTCATTCTTGTCTGACTCAGGTAAAAAAAAATAAACCCAAAACACATGGACTCAGAAGTTGTTTGGGGAGGCAGCTTATGTGAGTGAAAAAAGCCTAGATTTGAGGTTAGGAGACCCGGTCCTGGTTCAGCACTGTCACCTGACAGCTTGCCCAGGGCAGGAAGTTACTTGACCTCTGAGTCTCTGTGGCCTCATCTGTGTAGTGGGAATGACAGTGCCTGCCTCATTTCCCCACAGTGTTCTCACCAGGACTAAGGAAGTTACGGTTGCAAGAACAGGGTAGCAAGAACAGTGCTGATTCTGGGATTTTTAGTATTTTAAAACTCTGAGGTTTTATTGTTCTAATGGTAGGCCAAATATAGACATACAGAAGAATTCCAGGTTACAGTAAAGACAGCATATTTTTGGAAGGGCCCTGATCCTGGGTAGGGAATTTTGCAGTTGAGAGAAATGGAGTGTTCTAGTTCTTGCAACCTGCTGAACATAAGTGCTTTGGAGAATTTGTCCCCTAAAAAAGCCCTCTTTAGACTCCAGGTCAGACATGGGGATGGATTTAAATTTACAAACTCCAGACAAGAAGCTTACATCAGCAGCCTGCTTGCTAATGGCTCTGCTGCAAGCTTGCAGAATGAAATTTGCTTTGTGAATGGTTACAAGGAGATAAGAGGGGATCACTAAGAGTTGTACAGTTACTTTGGGGTGTCTGGAGGAAAGCCCTGCTCATTGACTGCTTTTTAGTTTTTTTGACAATAAGAAAGACAAGAAAGTGGGGATGGGGAGGTGGGAGTGGTGAGGGTCTGGGAATCTCTCCTCAGGCCTGCTCTCCTAATCAGAAAGAAGAGGTTGAACTAGATCATCTTTAAGGCTTCTTCCAGCTCTGACAATCTGTAAAAGCAGGGGTTTCACGTTGACTAACACATCCCTTGATTTCTCCCCCTTCCTCATCCTGACTTTTCTGGGATCAGCTTTGTAACTGCTCTGAAATCCTCCTGACCACTCTTGGCATGAAGGTGATCTTCTGTGAAGGGCTCATATAGAGATGCACATCAGCTAGATCTCTGCCTGTGTCTGAGACCACTGTTTTGTTTTTTTTATATCATTAATATACAGTTAATGAGCAACATTGTGGTTACTAGATTCCCCCCATTATCAAGTCCCCACCACATACCCCATTACAGTCACTGTCCATCGGCGTAGTAAGATGCTATAGAATCACTGCTTGTCTTCTCTGTGCTATAATGCCTTCCCCGTGCCCCCAGGCCACTGTTTCCTTACCTGTAAAATGGGTATAATTATATCTACCCCAATAGGGCTATGCAGGACAGGGCGTTAAATTCCATACAGAGTACCAGCAAAGCATCTGTTAAATTTTCCCTTTCTAACTTCTCAACAAGGCATAATGAATTGTCTCTCCTGTTTCTCTCTCCCTTTTGCTTTCTCCACCAGCCAAGTCCAGTAACTCTGGGGAAACTCACTCAAGCCCTACCTCTAAGGCAAGTCTGTCCTCAAGCAAATGTGACCCCAAGCACAAGGATTGTCTCCTGCGCGAGTTTCGGAAGTTGTGTGCCATGGTTGCTGAAAATCCTAGCTACAATACAAAGACCCAGATCATCCAAGATTTCCTGCAGAAAGGCTCAGCAGGAGGTGGGGCCAGGAGCATCCTGGATGGTCTTTTCTTCCAAGGAGCTTAGAACCATGCCACCTTCATGAGCATGTGAACTATACAGCTGCACAGGGTCCCATGCTTGGCTTAATGCTGTGTTACTGCCTTTTTAATAAGTTTGAACAAAGAGCCCATTTTTATTTTGACCTGGGCCCCACAAAGTATTTAGCCAGTTCCTTTCAGAACACATTGGCATCTTTCTTTGGCCCTTATCTGCCTTCAGGAGGCCAGAAAAACCTATCCCATTTGACCAAGAGGAAAATTCACTATCCTGCATGTTAAGTTTTTGTGAACTATGTGCACAGCTTGGAAGCTTGGAATAGAATCTTCCAACTTTTCTTTCATGTAACAAGTCATCATTGAGTATCTATAATGTCATCTCTGGGGACACTGAAGTGAAAGTCATGGTTCTGCCCTGCGGGAGTTCATCCAGGGGCTAAAGAGGCAGAGAGATGAGCCACCAGCCACTGAACGCTGTGGCCTTTGCCAGAGTGAAGTGCACAGGGTACCGTGGCAGCACAGGCAGCGAGGTAGACACGTCTTCAGTTCCTTAAGTTATGTATTTGTTGAAGTTCTTGTTTCTCAAGAAAGGTTCCTTTCTTCTGTCTCCAGATGGTTTCCATGGTGATGTGTACTTAACAGTGAAGCTGCTGCTACCAGGTGTTATTAAGAGTGTTTACAACTTGAATGATAAGCAGATTGTTAAGCTTTTCAGCCGCGTTTTTAACTGCAACCCAGATGATATGGCACGAGACCTAGAGCAGGTCAGAGGAGAGGGAGGGCCTTGGGGGTGGGGGTCCCAGGCTGAGGAGCACCTGCAGCCTCTTTTTTCTGGTTGGGGCACACACTGTTTTTAGGAAACCAGAAACCATGTAAGGAAGCTTCCGTTGTGAACAGAGCTGAACGTGAGGCTATAGCTGTTTGTTTCACAAGGTTCTGAGGAACCATGCTGAACCACGGGAGACCTAGAACTCGAGGGTCAGGATTTGAGACTTCCTGCTGTCGCTGGAGCTCTCGTTCTGGACACCGATTTTTCTTGCTTTTACCCCCTGTGGCTTGGGCTCACCATTCGGCTTTGGTTCGTTCATGACTCCAGCCTTGGCACCTTGGAAAGTCTCTAAGCACCATTAGCTGATGGCTGTGTTTATCGGTTCACATCCTAACGGGAATCACATTGGCTCAGCCCTGGATCAGTCCTTGTTTCTCTTCTCAGCTAGGGCAGGTGCCCAGATCCTGTTGTGGATAGAGGTGCCCTTTCCAGGAACTGTGGGTGGGATAGACTCTAAGAAGTGAGGTCAGTATGTGTGAGCTGGGACAGAAGTGATGATTTAGATCTCTGACTCACTTTTAGTCCTGCAATCTTGGGGGATGATGCACTTGGCCACTCGGGGGTTGCAGCAGTGGCATTTTGGTTTTCGGAGACAGGGTGACGTGTCAGAGACAATCCGAGTCTTCTTTGAGCAGAGCAAGTCTTTCCCCCCAGCTGCCAAGAGCCTCCTTACCCTCCAGGAAGTGGATGAATTCCTCCTGCAGCTCTCCAGACTCACCAGGGAGGATGAGCAGCAGCAGGCCCTACAGGACATTGCCTCCAGGTGGGGGAGCTGCCCCTGGGGACGGACTTGGGGAAGGAAGGTTTGGGGGTCCGGAGCTCTTCAGAGACCAAGTTGAATGTGCCTCATCCCCCTAGGTGTACAGCCAATGACCTTAAGTGCATCATCAGGCTGATCAAACATGATCTGAAGATGAACTCAGGTGCAAAACATGTGTAAGTACCAGCTCCTCCGACAGCCTTAGCTGCCAGCAGCCTTTATTGCCAGCTGCCGTCAGGACTTTGGGGTCCCGATCTGGATTTGAGTCCTGATTCTCCCTCCTTTCTTGGGACCTGTCACTTGACCTAATGCAGCCTGTTTCTCATGTAAAATGGAGGAGTTAGCAATACCCTTCTTACAGGTCGTTAACAATTGAAAATACAGAATATGTTCAGTTAAGTATAGAACGAATCGCTTATTCACTCCAGCCCCCTCTTTGCTAAGGTGTCATCCATGTAGGCACAGTATCTCAAAAGAGCTGAGTTTTCCAAGAGCTTTTTCTAATAAAACGTAACCCATTCCCCATATATTGGGATTCTGCCTCTGTGTGAGGACAGACTGCTATCCAAGGAATAAAGTTAAAATCAGTGGTTTTTGTTTCCTTGTTTCTGTTTGCCTTGGCAGGTTAGATGCCCTTGACCCCAATGCCTATGAAGCCTTCAAAGCCTCTCGTAACCTACAGGACGTGGTGGAGCGGGTCCTCCGTAATGAGCAGGAGGTGGAGAAGGAGCCAGGCCGGAGACGAGCTTTGAGCGTCCAGGCCTCACTGATGACCCCAGTGCAGCCCATGCTGGTAAGCATGCTGCTCTGGTCCTGCTCCCCACCCTTCCCCGAGCACCCCATCCCTCCCCAAGCACCCCACCATTCCCCGAGCACCCCATCCCTGCCTGAGCACCCCACCCTTCCCCGAGAACCCCATCCCTCCCCGAGCACCCCACCCTTCCCCGAGCACCCCACCCCTCCCCGAGCACCCCACCCTTCCCCGAGCACCCCACCCTCCCCGAGCACCCCACCCCTCCCCTCGAGCACCCCACCCTTCCCGAGCACCCCACCCTTCCCCGGAGCACCCCACCCCTCCCCAGCACCCCATCCCTCCCCTTGGCACCCCACCCTTCCCGAGCACCCCATCCCTCCCGGAAAACTCCCATCCTCCCCGAGCACCCCACCCTCCCCGAGCACCCACCTTCCCGTTAAATTTGTATCCCTCCCGAGCACCCCACCCTTCCCGAGCACCCCACCCCCTCCCCGAGCACCCCATCCCTCCCCGAGCACCCCACCCTCCCCGAGCACCCCATCCTCCCCGAGCACCCCACCCTTCCCGAGCACCCCATCCCTCTCCCCGAGCACCCCACCCTCCCCGAGCACCCCACCCCTCCCCGAGCACCCCATCCCTCCCCGTGAGATCTGGTCGGGCGTGAATGCTGATACCCCTTTGCAGTTGACGGGAGGAAGAATGCAGATGCAGAGGGTTGTTTCTCAGTGGAGAAGTAAAGGCAAAGGAAAAGATAGAATGATAATAGTGGAAATTCCTGAACTCTAGGCCCAGGTCTGCCCCCAGTAAGCTGTAGAATCTTAGATGAGTTACCTAGCCTCTCTCGGCCTTTAGTTTCCTTGTGTGAATGACATCTGAAACTCTGAAGGACCTACCTAGAATGGTTTATCTGTCATCTTTCCTGAAGACAGGTGGATGTAATCGGTAACTCCTGGGGTTCTGTGACCTGCCCCAAAGTGCTCTGGTAGTTGGTGGCAGAGCCAGGCTTCCTATGTCTTGGGTCTCCTCTTCTGGAAAGCGGAGTTTAAGGAATGAAGACCAGCTCTGATTATCTTCTCATTTTATGAGAACTGAGATTTACATTCTGGCATTGGTATTGGTTTTCTTACATAGCAGGACCCTCCATGTGTGCTTCCATGCCTACTGTGAGAGCCTGTGGGTTGTTTCAGTGGTATCCAGTGCTTCGTATGCAATGGTCTTGTGTGTTAAACTAAAGCCTTGCTGCTGTAGGGTTCTGGGTTTGGGATGGGGATGTTCTCTCCCTCCTAGGAATGTGCAACAGCCAGCACCGATATAATGAGATCTCCATCCCAGAGACAGGACCCGAATCACCTGCAGTAGGTGACTTTTATAAGAATTCTTTCTGGAGTCTGTTCTACAACCCTTCATTTGAAGAGTGGCATGGCTTATATAGTTTAGTAGTTGACCACATAGGCTTTAGAGTTGGGCCTAGATTCAAACCTCCTTCCTGCCATTTACTAGCTGTGTAACCCTAAGTAAGTACTTAATCTCTTTGAACTTCAGTTTTCTCACCCATAAAATGAAAATGATACCTATCATATATCATATCAAGGATGAAATGAGATTATGTATATGATCTGCTGCACATAAATACCCCCAAATCACAGCCATTGTTGTTGCATCCAGATGGCGCAGGTATGTGAATAAGCACTCCTGTCATGTCCTGTCTCAGGGATCCTTAATCACCACTAGCCTGTCACCTGCACTCTTTAACTTCTGTGTGCCTCTTTTGCTGAGATAAATGATGTGCTATAATAATAAGCCAGAGGCCCTGCAAGATCCTTAATTATTGAGAAAAAAAATGAAATGCTACTTCAGTGGAATTTTATTTGCTTTACAATGAACTGCATTCATATTCCTCAAAATGCAAGCTCCTTTGTCAACTCTGGTGATGCTTTTACAATCAGAGCACAACACTGCCTAGCCTTGTCTGTTCTCATCACCTCTCCAATGACCTGCCCTGAAGGTGTGCTCTGGCAGTCCGTCCCCAGGACCTGGGCTCTTGGGCTGTCCCTGTTAAGTAGCCCCTCACTGGAAGAGCACCTCTAAGTGTCCAGGGTTTTCTTTCCCTGCCCCAAGGCCGAGGCCTGCAAGTCCATCGAGTATGCAATGAAGAAATGTCCTAATGGCATGTTCTCTGAGATCAAGTATGATGGAGAGCGAGTTCAGGTGCATAAGAACGGGGACCACTTCAGCTACTTCAGCCGCAGTCTCAAGCCTGTCCTGCCTCACAAGGTATGGGTCCCTTCCCTTCTGCCAGGACTCTTTCCCTTCCTGCCTCTGAAACCTCAAGCCCCGAGGCCCATAGCCATTCTAGTGCTGGTATGCAATAGGTTTGTTTTGTATTTGTTGGATGAATTCATCTATTCATTTTTAGAGTCTTCTCCCAATGAGGGGCTGCTCAGTAGGCCAGCCCAAGAGCCCAGATGTGGGTTAGGCGGCACAGAGGGGGCAGGAACGCTTCCCTTGTCCAGTGACGTTGGGACAGCAAGCTCACCCAGAAGTAGCTTGCTTATCTTTGGTGTTTCGGTGTCTTCTGTGCTCCCCCCACCATGACCAAGCTAAATTACAACTCAGTACAGAGGGCTGTTGGGCTGTCATTCAGGAATTTAACAAATGTTTCTCGGGTGCTTACCTTGTGCAAGGCACTGTTCTAGGTAGTGGACATACTGTAGTTTTTAAAAAGGGACAGAAGTTCTAGCCCTCCAGAAGCTTACTTTCTGATGTAAACATAATCCCATGGGGACGTCTGGGAGCCCAGACTCCTGACCTTAGAAGGCATTGATGACCTTGCTCCTCCGCCCTCCTCGACTCCCAGGGCCTCTGTGAGCCTTTGGGGGTGTCTTCTGGGAAAATATGTGGCTCCAGATGGACTTTCTGTCCTACCTCTTCTTTCCTAGCTGAGACTCCATTTTTCAGAGCCCCCAGGGTGAAGGGGACATTCGTGTGGCTCAGGTTTGTTTCAGGTGCCCCAGAGGCAAATAAGCTGTGGCTCCCCATGGAGCAGGCTCACTTGCTCAGTAGGTCACAGTGAATCCACCGAGGAACTGTTCCTGGTAAGGTTGTCCAGTGGGCACTTCCTGGTTCCCAGGAAGAAGTTTGAGCACAGCTTTCCAGAATTAGAGAACTTTTCCTTGCTCTCCTCACCAAAGTTTGATTCATCCCTTGTCTCTTCCGCGTTTTGGTTTGTGAAGGGCGGGGTCAGGGACTGAAGCAGGGCGGGATGGCTGTGCAAGCCTGTCCTGTCCCTGCTCCGAGCATCACAGGTAATGATGGCCCGTGCGCCCTGCTGTGGAGTCGGGCCGCAGCCATGCTCTCCAAACCTCGCTGCTGCCATCACTTGGCAGGAGCTGCTGTGGGCTATGATCAGGCCTCTCCCTGTCCAGGACAGTTAGAGACCCGGGCTTTGCCTTGAACAGGAAAAAAACCTAATTCCAAACATCCTTTTTTGCTCATTTTGAAGATGGTCGTGGGTTCAGAGCTCCCACTCAGAAGACTCTCCTCACATCGCTTCGCTATGCTCCCACCAGGGTTCATCTTTCCTTTCCATCTTTTTTTCCAGCCAGTCTGTTCTCCCCCACAAACCTTTCTGTGTCCTGCCTGTCCTCCCTCCCGTCCGTGGTTGTCCCCACTTGCTTCCCCACATACTCACTCTGTTTTTCCCTTTTCCTCAGACTCTCCTTCTCTGCAGCCCACAGAAAGTGATTCAGCATGGGCGGGCCTCTTCCGGTCTGGACAGAGGTCCTGAAACATACCCTACTTCTCTTGTCTGGGTGGCTGATAAGGCTTCGGTCTGTGTGTTTGCATAGTAGCTGGGCTTCCCCGTGTTTGTGTTCTTTGTTCCTTCTGGGGCCTGGGTTTGCTTTCTGTGGCTCAACTTCAGGGCCCTGCCGTGCATTCCCCCTCACCTCCACGGCCCTTCTGCCTTCAGGTGGCCCACTTTAAGGACTACATCCCCGAGGCTTTCCCAGGGGGCCACAGCATGATCTTGGACTCTGAGGTGCTCCTGATTGACAGCAAGACAGGCAAACCGCTGCCCTTTGGGACTCTGGGAGTGCACAAGGTACTGCCTTAGGGCCGGATGCACAAGACGGAGTGTGCACGTGCACATGCATGTATGTCGTAGGTCTGAAGGGGAGGGCTCTATCACTTGAGAGTTGGGCTTGTTCTTTGTTTCTAAACTGTTTCTGAATTTAGCCAGTTTCTGCACAAAAGGAGCTAGTATTGGGAACCAACTTAAAATTGGGTTGGTTTTCCTTCAGGACCACCTGCTAAGTGCCCTTAAAGCCCAAGGGCTTCAAAACACAAATAGTACTTTTTTCAGGTGCTTCAGAGGGTTCTCCAGAAATGGACTGGTACTCCCCATTTTTCATGCCCTTATTTTTGTCCCTCATGTACCTACCACCTCATTTTCCCTTACAGAAAGCTGCCTTCCAGGATGCTAATGTCTGCCTGTTTGTTTTTGATTGTATCTACTTCAATGATGTCAGCTTGATGGACAGGTGAGGAATCTATTTTCAGTTCCCGGGTGGGGAGGGTGGGGGTCAGATTGAAAAGGAGAGGAGAGGAGGGGCTGGAGCATATATCTCTCGGTGCCCAGGAGCAGGGCAGGAGAGAGCCGAGACGTAGCACCCTTGCTTCACAGTCGACTCCCGTTCAGTGTTAGGAAGAGCCAATGTGTTGAGAGCTTGAGTTGGAAAGGAAACCCAAAACCCCCACAGAAATTCTCTGCTCTGGCAAAATGGACTGTTGACAAGAAACAGACTATGAACTCAGAAGAGTTCCAGTTTATTTCTCCAACAGCACCCATGAGGCAAGGCACAGATGGTTTTCAGATCGGAGCTTTTACTTTGGAAGAGACAAACAGGAAGCACATGATTGTAGGGGGACTGTAGGTGGGACCGTCTTAGGAAGAAGTAGCAGCCCTGACTTACTTGCATCCAAATTCTTGGGGCCAAGTATCAGTCAGTACTGGCCCCTTCCACATGGGGAAATGTATTCCTGCTCCCCCCTCCCACACTGGCCCACATGTCTGAGTATAGAAGGGGAAGGACGTGAAAGAAAGAATTGTTGTGGGCAGGAGTTGGGGTTTGGGCTTTAGGTCCTGAGGCCTTTCGGCCTGCCGAGCCCAGAACCAGCCAGCCTTGGACCTGGGGTGAGCAGGGTGCAGAGTCATTTTTCAAGTGGGACCAGAATTTGTGCAGTCTGGGCTGGAGGCCAATGCTCCTGGGCTTGACGCAAGAGCAACAGGATCCCGCGGTGAAGGCGCTCTGTGCCAGAGCCACAAGGGGCCCTCGGCAGGCAGCAGCAGCGCGCACAGGGCCCTGTGCCGTGGCAGCCCTCTGACTGTGTCCCTCCCTCCTGGGAACTCCCGATGGGGTGGGAGGAGCCTCACCTGACCACAGCTGTCTTGTCCCCTAAGGCCTCTGTTTGAGCGGCGGAAGCTTCTTCATGATAATATGGTTGAAATTCCCAATCGGATCATGTTCTCAGAAATGAAGCAAGTCAAGGTGAGCAAAGACCTCACTCTAGGCGGCATCCTAGTGGTTTGAAAGCAGAGCAAAAAAACCCTCGGGTCAGATGTGACTGGGAGAATGAGTCTTCATTTTCTTTTGGGGTTGCTGGTGCACAAAGGATGTCCACTAGTCTCCACCTAGGAGGGAAACATCTTCCCAGATGGACTCCCTGTGTCTCAAAGCCATAGCAGCTCACTGGTTCGGAGAGTCCCTACTTTGTGAGCCCTTTGTTCCTTGTGTTCAAGTCGGGAAGCTTCCAGCGGGCACCTTAGTGTGCAGAATGAGCAACTTTCCACCTCACTCCCGTGGCACTCTCTTCTCACACCAGCCTCAATATCTCTTCTGTTATCCCTCAGAGAGCTGCAGACTTGGCCGATATGATAAACCGGGTGATCCGAGAGGGGTTGGAAGGGCTGGTGCTGAAGGATATGAAGGTGAGATGGTCCCATCCTTTGCTTTCTCCTGCGGACTCTAGCCCTCCCCTGAGCCTTTCCAGCCCTGGCCAGGAGATGGCAGTGGCGGTCTGAGGTGGTTGGGGGCGGGTGCTGAGGGGGCGCCTTTCCAAGGTTGGACCGCTGTGTTGTGCATCTGCTGGGTGAGTTTGTCCGCCTCCTGCGGTGGCTGAAGCCTAAAGGTTCCTGCCCAGTGCGCTGCGATAGATCGGGTACATCATGTGAAGAGGCAGATCCCGCCGGCACGGAGTTCCCATTCTAGTTTGTGGTCTCTTGCTTCCCCTCAGGGTACATATGAGCCTGGGAAGCGGCACTGGCTAAAAGTGAAGAAAGACTATTTGAATGAAGGTGCCATGGCAGACACAGCTGACCTGGTGGTCCTTGGAGCCTTTTATGGGCAAGGAAGCAAAGGTCGGGATGGCCTTCTGGCCTTTGGGATGGTCCTTCTCTAGACAGCACCACTCAGAATACAGGCTGGCCTTTTTACAGGCTTGATCTGCCAGCATGGCCCGTTGTGTCTTCCAAAGCTCTGGGATTGGGGACCCCGGCCCGGCCCCTGTGTCCTCAGTCAGGGGCCTGTGAGAGCCGCACACTCAGGCAGGGGCACAGGCAAGAACACCGCATGCCCGTGCGGCACAGACAAGCCGCTCCGGGCTAGCCTTTGAAGGCCTGGCGGGCTTCTCCTCGGGAAGGGTGTCTCCTGACTGGAGGGGAAGCTGGGATCTGAGGAGCTAGTGCAGGTGACCCTTGAATGACATGGGTCTGAACTGTGCAGGTCCACTTATATGCAGATTTTTTTCAATAAGTATATTGGAAGATTTTTTTGAGATTTGTAACGATTTGAAAAAACATGAACCATGTAGCTCAGAAATTGAAAAAATTAAGGAGTTAGGGATGTTGAATGCATAGAATGTGTACAGATGATCGATTTTATCATTTGCTGCCATAAAATCAACAGTAGACTATTAGTTAAGTTTTGGGGGAGTCAAAGTTACTCGTGGTTTTTTTTGACTGTGCTGGGGGTCAGCACCCCAGTCCCTGAGTTGTTCCTGGTGAGCTGTGCTTTCAGGCCGTCTGCATGTGCCAGAGGGTCACTATTCAGGTCCTTTTATTCCTCACGAGAGCCCGACAGGTCATGTCTGGTCATCCCTAAGTCACTGAAGAGGAACTTGGGGCTCACAGAGGTCGAACTTACACAGCTGGTAATAGGGAGATCCCAGAGGTGAACTCCGCACTCTGATGTCCAGGCCCAGGCTCTTCCTCTCCAGCAGGCCGCCTCTCCTTGGGCACGGGGGGTCGGCAGAGGCGGCTTCCTCCTCCCTCAGCTTAGCCCGTCCCCCCCAGGCGGCATGATGTCTGTCTTCCTCATGGGCTGCTATGACCCGGGCACCCGGAAGTGGTGCACGGTCACCAAGTGTTCGGGAGGCCATGATGATGCGACGCTTGCCCGCCTGCAGAAGGAACTGGACATGGTGAAGGTCAGCAAGGTGAGGAAGGGACCCGGTTGGCCTGGCCTCCAGGCTGGCTGGCCTTGCCGAGACAGGCTGCACCTTGGGAACGCAGGTATCATTTCTCTCCACGGAAAGGAGAGCTGCTTGGCCAAGGAGCAACCCTCAGAAGTGTCTTAAGTGCCTCCTTGTGGAAACTGGCCAACATGCCCTCTGGACAGGGTGGATTCACGGGGTGAGGGTCAGCCTTTCGTGAACAGTCCCCCTCTTCCCAAGCCCATGACCAAGAGGTGGTTTAAGTCTTGTTTTCGCTTGGGAACAGCCTGGGAACAGTGTCATTTCTCTTCCAGGATCCCAGCAAGATACCCAGCTGGCTGAAAATCAACAAGATCTACTATCCCGACTTCATAGTCCCAGACCCAAAGGTATCAGCTAGTGGCCTGCGGTCCTCTGGTCCACAGAAAGCACAGGTTCTCTGGTGCCACAAAGGCACCGTCTCACCCTCACTGATGGTCCAGCCAGATAGGATCTGGACTGTTGCCAAGTGACAGGCTCAGGGACAGCCCGTTAGCACTGAGGTTTCCTCGGTAGAGAAAGGGAAGAGACTACCTATCCCCTAGTCACAACGGGTCTGCTCTAAAAGTGACCTGGCCAGTCCCTTGTACTGACGGAGAAACCAAGGCTCAGAGAGAAAGGATGTCCCTAAGGTCATAATGGGGTCAGCGGCAGCAGGACCACAGCCCTCTCTCACCTGTTAGCCGGTGCATTGGTGGTGGTTTTAAGTGTTCTGTGTTGCTTCTAGTTGGTTGGGAGGTGTTTTCTTCATAACCAGAGTGACCGGACTTAACTACCGACAGAAAGCTGCCGTGTGGGAGATCACAGGGGCTGAATTCTCCAAATCTGAGGCGCACACAGCTGATGGGATCTCCATCCGATTCCCTCGCTGCACCCGAATCCGTGATGATAAAGACTGGAAATCTGCAACTAACCTCCCCCAGCTTAAGGTACATGTGTCTTCTACCCCACTACCTGGCTTTGGCTCTGGGGGCATCTGGTCTGTTCATATGTCCTCTGTCTTCTCCTTTCCCCCATCCCACTGAGACAGGGCAAGGAGGGCAGTTAGACCAAACTGTTGCAGGGCCAGGAGCAGAAGCACGAGGCCCCCACCCACATTTCCCAGTAGAGAACCCTGCCTTCCTCAAGCCACTGGGCAGCCCTGGGTCCTGGAGAGGGAGAGTCCTGCTCTCACAACTTCCTGTGGAAGGCTCAGTCCCAAGCCACAGTCTCAGTGTTCCTGGTGAGAGCTGGGCCCTGAGCACAGTGGTTTGCACTGATTACTCCAAGAACAGGGATAAAGGATAGAAAAGCACCAGGGAAGGCTGCTTCCTTTCCCTGCTCGTTGTCTTTCTTCCCTCTTCTCCCCTTTTGGTTCCCCAACCACGTGCCTGACACACCAGACAGCCTCTGGGGCCTGTGGCTGGGAAGGGAAGGGTACACTTGACGTTCTCCCTCCCCGTCCTCAGAAGCTGTACCAGCTGTCCAAGGAGCAGGCCGACTTCACTGTAGTGGCTGGAGATGAGGGGAGCTCAACTACAGGGGGCAGCAGCGGTGAGAATGAGGGCAGCTCTGGGCCTGCTGTGTCTTGCAAGGCCTCTGGAGCCTCCCCCAGTGTCAAGAAGACAGGAGGAAAGCTGAGTAGCCCCAACAACAAAGGCGGTAAGGAGAAAGCAGAGGCTGGGGTGATGAAGAGCATGGTGTGAAGGCAGGGATCAAAAGACAGGGACACTTACATTCCAGCTCTGAGATCCTTTAATTCTACTACATCTGATGTTGATTGCATTCCAGTTATGTATTCAGCCCTGGCCAGAAACCGTTCTGCTGGGTATCCCCCATCTGCTCAGTAAACCTGAGTATCAGGACCCTGGGAGAGCCTGTCTGACCCAGGGATACGCCACCTCCGAACTAAAGGCTTGGCTTACAACTCATCCCTCCTGTCTTACCCATGCTCGTCACACAGGGAGAGCCTAGCCCTTCTCTTTGCTGCCCTGACTTCAGGGGCCATTATCAGCTTCCCCTCCCCTCTTATTACTCTTATCTTTTCTGCAGGTGGCAAGCCAACTATGAAGTCTTCTTCCTGGAGAGTCGGGGAAAAGCGGAAAGCTCCCAGTGAGACCCCCTGCCAAGCAAAGGTGAAGGTATGAACAGCATGTAGTGGGGGGCCAGTTTGGCCCAGGGCCTTGTGTTCCCAGCCCTCTGCACTGAACTCTAAAAGAGATGAGCAAAAGTGTTTTGGGGACTAGGGGGCCAAGCCCCCTCCCCTCTGGCAGCTGCTCCTCTGTCCTGGGCGGAACCAGCAGTGCCACTGCCCCATCTGTGCCCTCTTGTTGCCTTGCAGAGGCGGCCAGGCAGCCAGCAGAGAGGAAGGAGAGCTGTGCCAGCAGGCAGGAGATAGAACAGCCCGGCCTAGCAAGAGAGGCAGCAGGGAGAACCCAGTCTGCGTGTGGGAATGCAGCAGATGCCTTTGTGCTCGGGGTCGGGGCAGGGCCAGCCAGCTGGGGGGACAGGCGCTGGCTGGGTGACTGGACTCGCGCCCAAGGAGCCTTTTCCCTTCTGTACTCCCTACTGATGCCAGTTACTAGGCTCAACCCCAGTAGGGCTGGTGGCCCAGAGGGCAGATAAGAGAAGTACACATCTGATGACTGCAGGGTGTGATCGCATCCCCAGAGCCCCCACGAGCCGAGAACAAGCACAAGCCTTGAGCCCAGTCCCCAGGAGACCTGTGGACCCTTCCCTATCTTTTCCCTGCCTGAAGCCATTGAGTCCATCCCCAGTAATGAGAAGGGCTCCCTGGCCCCTTGGTCTAGCTGTTGTGCACAGTGGACTGCTTGATGAGTGACGTCACTGAGTCAGAGAGCCCCTGGACCTGCCCACCAGGATGGCACCCGAGACATACTTTTCCCTCCTCTAGGTCCCCAGTGTTGGGACCCGTCCCCGCTCCCTTTTTCCTCTAGGCAGGGATAGAGTGTAATCTGGAGGATGGGGGTCTTGATGACTGTGCCTTTTCTCTGATAAACTTTCTGCTCATGTCCTGGCCACTAGGCCCCTGGTCTCTGGCTCCTGTTCTAACCTTACTCGATGGCCCAGGTGGAGACCCATCTGCCCGCAGCACAGGTCTGGCCCACCTCTGACCCTACCCTGACTCCTGTGCGTTTGCAGGTGCTGCTGGACATCTTCACTGGGGTACGGCTCTACCTGCCGCCCTCCACACCAGACTTCAGCCGTCTCAGACGCTACTTTGTGGCATTCGATGGGGACCTGGTGCAGGAATTTGACATGGCCTCAGCCACACACGTGCTAGGTAGCAGGGACAAGAACTCTGAGGCCCAGCAGGTCTCCCCGGAGTGGATTTGGGCATGTATCCGCAAACGGAGACTGGTAGCTCCCTGCTAGGGCTGTTGCTCCCCTCCCCGTCGCACCTACCACACTAGACTGGGCTTTGGCTGGGCACACGGACAGGGTGGCTGGGCTGCTTATCCAAGCAGTGCACCTGCCGGAGCCCACCAAGCAGGCATGGTCTCCTCCTAGCTGGGAAGTCAGTTTCTCCTGCTGGTTTAGAGATCTTTCAGGTCCAGGTACTGGTTTGTCATCTTTAAAAAGTTTTGGGGTTTTTGTTTTGTTCTGTTTTTAGTATCTTGCAGTTACCTCTGTCCTGTCCTTTCCTCTTCATCCCTGTAATTTCCATAGTGGTTAAGGAGTAAAGGCCATCCTGAAGCTGTCCACAAGGCCAAACCTGGTGGCAGTCTTCTATCCCTCGCTGCCTGCCCCTTTAACTTACAGGCTTATTTTAAAGCTGTATTTGAAAGGCTGCCCTCAGAAATGCTTATGTATGGCAAAACTTGTGTTTTGCCTGGTCTTTTTGCCAGGAATGAAACCTCACTTGAAATAAAACAAAACGAATTTTATGACCAAATTCTCTGTGTCCTCCTATTACCGGGTGTGGGTCCTGGTTTGAAGGGAGGGAAGCAGCATTAGGTAGGAAAATGGGGCTTTCATGAAGGCAGGTTGTTGTTTGGGGCTGCTTCTCTGGGGGATACAGAGCTCCAGAATGATCTGCTTCCCTAAAATTTGGCATCAAGGCTGCTCTTTTAAGACAAAAATGCACCTGAGGACAAATCTACACAGCCTGCTTACAAAGAATGGCTCCTGCGCCACCTGACGCTGATTTACCTGAATGAAGGAAAACCATTAGAGGAGCGCTGTTCAGAGCCTCTTGCAACAGTGGGAACATCTGTAAATCTTCACTGTCCAATATGAACTTGAAATGTGGCTAACACAACTAAGGAACTGAAGTTTTCGTTTTAACTCAACTTTAAATGGTCGCATGTGGCTAGTGAGTCCCACGCTGAACAGTGCAGATGTAGTCAGACCAGTTTCAAATCCTGAAGCTTTCAAAGCCCTGAAACTTAATAGTTACAACCTTTGTCAAATTATTTAACATCAGAGCCTCGCACATGGTTATCCAGAGGTGGGAAAATCAACATTGGCTTTTATGTCCAGACCCTACCCAGGGGAGAGGGGCCCTTGGCTCTAACTTCAGAACCCTGTCAGACCACCTCCACCGGCTCACATCTGCTGCAGGTCTGAGTGCAGGCTGCTCGGGTCACCATCTGGTCACAGACTCGCATCTGTGTCCTCAGTTCCGTTCACTCCTGAGGGTCAGTTCTTTTTCCTTAATCAATAAATTGGCAAGCTTGCTTTGTCCGCTGCGAGTCAAGTTACTGTGATTCAATTTCTGGAGCCTACTTGAGTGTCTGGGCCTCTAAGGTTGAGGACTACTCGCTCTCACCAAGCTGTCCTTCCAGTGTGCCCGACTTGAGTATCAAGGTAATACGCTTCTGGGAGGCTGCCTGCCAGTCAGTTTGGAGGCCAACTTTAACCTGATTGGCCTGGTTTCCTTTCCGCCTGTTGGTTAAAATGTGCTGGGAGGAAGGGGCAGGAAGTAGAGACGCCCTGACTCCAGTCCAGAGCTTTAGTGGTTTTGAACAGGCGCCATTCAGTCTGGCTTCAGCACTGAGAGTAAGACATTATTTTTATTCTATTCTCTGGAGAATAATGCTCCTCCTCCGATCACTGACCCACACAAATTTCCATCCCCCTCTCCAGCCTCCTCAGGTCAAGCCACTGGACAGGCAGCAGAAGGCTCTCCCCTCAGGTTTCTGCCGAAGAGCACCGGCGCCGCCTTCTGGCCCGGCTGGCCTAGACCCAGCCCACGGCCCTTCCTGGCCACTTACCCTGAGGTGCACTCAGCCAAGGGGCCCTGCCAGCCGCAGGGGCCCAGCAGTATGAGCTCAGCCCTTTGGCCCCTCCCTGCCTTGCTGGCTACTATCTTCAACTCACTGTTTAAGGTGTTTTGTCTATTCCTCAGTCTGACACCGTTTTCCTTGGTGCTGAGATTATACTGTATATACAGTTTTACATATTTTTGTGTATTTCCACAGATCTAAGCAGCAGCATCTTAAACCTGCCCAGAATGCTGGAGGTTTGCCCCCATTGAGCCTTTGTTTACAAGCCGCTGGTTGACAGCAGACAAGCGGTTGTCCTGTGTGCTCAACAGGACAGCCAGTGAGGACACGGAGCGGTGGCTCAGCCTCCAGCCTTTGTGCCCCGTGGGCCATATTCCTTCCTCTCCTTGGTCACATGGCAGATCTACATACACTCTAGCTCTCCCAAAGGCTGTACTCTTCGGGAGTCCCCTCACCTGGGCACCTGGTCAGGGAGGGGTACAGGTGGCAGACAACAGCCTAGACTGCCCACGAGGCTGGGCCAGCCTCTGAACCACACTCCAGCTACTATACAGCTGTCTCCAGAAACTACCATCCATCTCTGAGGGTTACCTGAAGACTCAACTGTCCACACCAGCTGTCCCTCAGATTCCCTTCTACCCACACACTTAAGGCCCATCTCTACCAGATCACTGTCAATGTCTGACCTCACTTGGTGCTTCCCATTTGGTCTTGGGATTGGTCCTTTTCCTACCCAGCTTCTAGGCTGGCCCATGGCCTCTCCCACATATGAGTTGTGAGATCTTAGACGAGTCACGCCACCATCAAGCTTCAGGTTTCTTCATCTGTTGAAGCGGGACTTCTTGACCAAGGCCACATGGGCCAAGCGTCTCCAAGGCGGTCTCTCAGGAGCACGCCCATGTGCACACAGCCTGGGATGGGCCTGGGATTTACCGACTCTTGTCAGCCTTAGGCTGTCAGACCTCATTTGGCATCCTCACACCAGATCAGACAGGCATCTATATTGAAACTTTATTACAAAATTATAAAGCAGAGCTCTGTAACAAAAAATACACATTGGGGTTTGCTTTAACACCCAAGTTAAGTCTGAGAGAATCTTAATATAAGCCACTTGAAGAAACACATTTACATCCAAAAGATCAACAAATGTATACAATATATATTGAGCACTAATTCCTGTACACGTCATTCTTACCAGTTTGGATCCAACCATTTCAACATATTATGAACCAGTCAGCTATCCAAGTCTTTTAAAACAAGTCTCAAGTGAAATCTCAGAACAATCACAGCAAAAGCCACAGAATAATTGTGAATTAGATGTTTCCATGATAATTAAGACCAAGGATCTATGAGAGGCAGGAGGAAGCATTGAAGGATAAAAATCATGTTTTCTACCCAGGTGAGAGAGACAGTAACTGAAATGGGAACTTAGAATTCTTTTATTTGGTGTAATAATAAGGTACCTGTCTACCCTCCCCCAACCAACTAAACAAAAATCTGGGTCATTCAACATCATTTTTCCTAAGGGAAACCTTCACCAAAAGAAGTCAGAAGACTTAAAGGCAACATCTTTCTCCACAGTAACATCAGTTCTCATTCTTACTGAGGTCACGAGCCAACCATCAGGACGTTATTTTTAATTCATGTCTTGGAGGGAAATTGGGAGGTAGGGAGAGGCAAGGCCTCAGCAGAGAACTTTAGTAGCGAGAGAGCCAACTTCAGCCCCAAAGTCACTGCTGCATCTTGGCTGAGCTGCGCATATGTGCCTGTTTCACAATACGACCGAGGAGCAGCTGAATCTTTTGCTGAACTGATCAGCATTGTAGACTATAGTATTGACCATCCGGCAGAAAGGTGAGACGATGCCTTCACAGAGAAATCTCTTGATTTTCCCCCGATTCCTACAAAGGCTGTAGCCCAGATCAAATCATCCAGGACTTGGTATAATGTTGAGATAAGTTACCCAGTATTTAGCTGACAACTACTTTATGAAATTATTTCATTCTTCCAGAGGGGATTAGTGGTTGAAGATGGAGGGAAAACCTAAGTATGTCTGCACTGATAAACAAGGCCTCTTACAGGTTTCCTGCTGCTTCCCAATGTCATGATTGGTTCGTCTAGTCTGAAAGATCTTGGCTGCATAATGGGGGCATCTGCCAAGGCCCTCAGGTGTGTAGTTTGCATAGTTCATCCAGTGGTTAATGGTAGCACACAGCTCTTTAACAGCATGTGCTTGTGCTTGGCTAAACTTCTCCTGCAAACTTTAAGTCCTTTGGCTCTTTAGTGGTATAAAGATCCTAAGAGGACTCAAGAATATCACCTACTCATCGCATGGTCCTTCCTAAGGGGACTAGAGAATGCTGCTTCCGAACCTGCACCCAAGTCAGTAGGCTGAGAAGTGAAATGGGAGTACAGAGTCCTCACCCACCTGGGGAAGTGAGACTTCCAGCTGTCTGCCCAAGAGCTGAATCCGGCCTCGTTCAGTACCTTCTGATAACCGCTAGGTGCTCTGCCTTACGTGCTGTCTCCAGGAATGTCACGAGAAGTTTAGCGAGAGAAGATCAAGGCTCTTTGCCTAATTCTCCATGCTTCAGTGAGATAGACCATGTTTAGAACCTCCATAGGAAAGAGGGACTTATTTTCAGGGGAAGGTGTTTTAAGACTCCTGTCCGCTGGAGAAGTCAAAGTCAGGCAAAAAGTCATTGCTTCCATCCAGCATTTTCCCTTTTCTCAAACTAAAATTAAGGACGGTGTAAAGTCAGGCCCCAAGAAAGGCAGAGGTGAACTATGCGCCATCTCTTGCATACAGAGACCAATTTCCCAGAAAGTTAGAAGCCAGGTGCTTTGTTGGCTCCCAAGACCACGTCAGGGGACAGAGCTTCCAATCCCAACACTTAACAAAGCAACTCTTAATGACTGAAAATGTTCAATAGCATTCGTGTTTCATTTCTCACCAATAATCAGTTTACTGGTCCAAACTCTGTCCTAAGGAGGATCACCATTGGTCTGCTAACATCTTTTTGGTCTGAAGAAACAAATGCATTTTAGGCAATGTAGTAAGAGACTTTAGCAATGGTAGGTTAAAGCACAGAAGGCCAGAGAGACCAGAGATGAATTCAAAACGAATCCAAATGTGCTAGAGAGGAGAGTCATTCTACCAGATTTCTGATTGGCAAAACAGAGGCAAGCAGCTCAGGGGGGGGGTAGGTGGGGTACAGGAGGATGGGCAAAACTGTTTAGGTTCTCAGAGGAAGATATGGTCTAAGTTATGCAAGTCCTCTTTTCATCTACTACTATCATCACATCAAGATCACGGAATCATGGACTGGCCCATGTGATCTATACCTGTCCCCACTGGCCTCAGGCTCTGCCAGCCAAAAGGTGCACCCCCATGGCAAGACGGGCACGCACAGAAGTGACCCAGTATTTTTGCTTGCCCTGGTCTGGGGAACACTGCAGATTTTCTTGTTAGCCTGCCCTCTTTGCAAGTGGGCCAGTCCTGAGCCCAGACACCTCAAGCTATGTCCCTGTAAGGCACTGAAGGGGCCGGTCCAAGCCCTCAGGATCGGAAGACGTGCACAGCTCGAATCACGTACTGCCGGCAGATGGGACATTCATTCATGCGCTTGCCACACTTGGTACAGGTTACCATGTGGCCACACTCCAGCAGAACACAGTCAATGGGTGAGTCCATGCAGATCCTACACAGGTTCTCCTCCAGTCTGGGTGGCACTTCTCCCCCTGTACAAACACAGGGCAGAGGGGACGGTAAGGAGAATAGTCTAAGTGTATGGAGCAGTGGGGGGATGGAGATGGGATAAACAGGCACACTGTGAAAATAACCCCAAATCCACATACTTCCTTCAAATTCCCAAAAAACATTTCCCCAGTAACCAATTCCAGGTGCTTGTTCAAATCTATAACCTGACCTACAGAGGTGCAGATGAAGAGTTAGATATTTGTAGCTCAGATACACCCCAGAACATGAGAACTAAATATGGCGAAGTCCTCAAAGCTTGAAAGAAATAATTTTCAGACAACGGAGGCCGTAATATAGTGAGTGGCACTTAGGGGCTCATTATTCCGAGGCAGAACATGCTGAAAAGATAAAACTGGTTCAGATAAGTTTAGATATAAACAGAACTGTAACGTATGGTTTCATTAAGGATTGCAAGGCTTACCTGTAAGCCATCTTAATAAATTAATACATTTATTGACTTTAATTTTATAAAGTCAAGGCTCATAAGCACCCCCTCCACCAATCTATCTCCAGGCCTCCTCTGAGGAGACATCCTGGTGGGAGGGCCCAGCAGAGATTATAGCTCCTTTTCTGTGCTACCCCCACAGAATTTTATTCATACCCCCACCAATCTATGGGCTCCTTAATTCAGCAGATTCAATCAGTTTCAACAGTTATATGCTTAGCATTTATTCACTATATGCTCTGAGGTCAGATATTCCTCTTTGAATCCCTAACAGGCCAGCACACAGTAGGTGTTCTCTAAATGTCTGAGAAATAGACACCTTCCACAAGGCAATGATAGCAGCGCACATTTACTGAATGCTCACGGATACCAGGTAGGGTCCTGAAAGCTTTGCATGTTTTAACTCATTGAATCCTCACAAAAACTTATGAAAATAGGTACTCTTATTTTACAGATGAGGCATCTGAGGCCAAAGAGTTAAGTGGCTCACCCAAGAACACAGTTGCTAGGTGGAGGAGCCTGGATTTAAGGCAGGCCTTCTGGGCAAGCAGCGCGAGGAAAGGGCCTAGCAAGACAGTCCTAAACACTTGGTGCGCAGTTCTCACCAGCAGCTAACTGGCTCGTACAAGTGGTGAGATTCAGTGGACATGGCTGGTAGCCTCCTGGTTTAGCTACACACAGAAAAACCTTCATGTCCAAAAACACAGCCATCCCCAGCGTGTTTTAAGTGGCAACCTGAACCTGGCAGCCACGACTAGGGAACTGGTATCAGTCATCACTATCGTTCCACAGAGGAATTCTCTCATACTGTTGCTATTTAAAAAGCCAAGAAACACGTGAAGTGGGCTGGCTGTGCAAGGGAGTGAAATGTTTACCTCCTTCAGGAGCAGTTGGCGCTAACACGGAAGGTCTGGAAAGGCTGAACTATACAAATAATCAAAGATGAGCTGGAACAATTTATAGAATATATACTAATTATTCCTCCCAGGAATAAAAATAAACTCATCAACTCAGTTGCCAGGATTCTCCCAGAGAGTCAGAGAAAGAAAGGAAGACGCCAGGTGGATTAGCCTGACCTTGGCATCAGGTGAGGCAGTGGGGCTAGAAGTCCTTCGGGAACTAAGAAGAGCTCAGCCAAGAGACTGCCCCATTCTGAGCAAAAGGCCGTTTTACACTAGATAACAGATTTGGAGAGTCTTCTTTAAAGTCTTTAAATGCTTTGCAACCCACTGCACTACTCAGAATACTCAGGGAAGAGACCACAACCAAATGACCTTGAGGCTTTCAAAAAGCCAGAGCATATTTTAGAATGATGCCCCGATCCAGCCAGATTCCTGGAGTGCATTCTTGGGGTGCCTGAAGGCCCAGTGGGGGTTCTTTAACACACGGTATATATGTGGCAATTAAAGTGGAATATGCATCTTGTGTTGAGAGAGGACCTGTGACGCTTTTCCTGATCTGTCCACAGAACAGCCCTAACCACTGCCAAGCCCTGTATGAACAAGGCTTTCACAAGCTACCATCCTTTCTTTTCAGTTGGTTCCAGAAGCTGTTCACCATCCCAGGTGGTTTCCCTGAAGGTGCACACAGAGACCTCGCCACTCGGACCAGAATGGAGTAAGAACTGTAGGGGAGGGAGGGCCTTAGCCCCAGGAGTGTAAAAGTGAACTGCACGTGACACATGCTACCAGTCGCTTTGTTAAATACTTTACAAATGCCGGCTTCTGAGCTCTGGCAACCCAGAGGCACACAAATCAGCCTGCCCTTAGGTAATGTGGCTGTTCTCCTCCCTTCTCAGGGAGAGAACAGGGGTTTCTAAACATGCTGAGATGCCCTGGTTCTCAACAAATTTTCCCCACATCCTCTTCCTGGATGCTGCTATGCTCAGGATTCGTAAGCATGAAAGGAATCAGGGTGCAAGGAGGGGAGCTCCTCCCAGGGGAGGGCAGAAGAGCCAAAAGCCCAAGCCAGTTCCCCAACAGAAACAAGTACGTACCATTTTGGTCCTCAGCACCACACACTGAAAAGGAAAGAAAGGAAGATGTCTAAATATGTGATGCCACGAGGAAGCTCTCCAGCCACCAGGACTTCGTTTCTGGCCTCTATTTTCCTGCTGCAAAGCAGGCTGGTTGGGAGCCCAGACAAGGATACCCGTCCTCCTCACTCACTCTACATGCTGAGAACTCACAGCTCCCACTGGTACTGGTCCAGTCGTAGAAAAAGGGATTCCCCTGGTCTGCATGAACAAAACTGCCAAGCAGGAAGGATACTGCATACGCACAATATCCTTTTCCATTGCTTTTGATGCCAGCATCGAAGTCAAGAAAGAACGGTCCTTTCCAGTCAGCAAGGGGGTCTGGCTGGAGTTCCCTGGTGGAGCCTCCTTTCCTATTCCCAGGTCCTCACAACTCTGAGGAGTTCTGGGGATAATCCCAAAGGGAAGAATGAGTGTGTGATCACATCACTCGTCAGCCATCCCCTAACTCTGCTGAATTTGAGCTACTGGGAGAGGAGAGCCTGAAATATGACTTCAACCACTGTTAGCATGCAGGGCATCAAAATGTTGATCTGCAGAAGCTGAATCAGTCAGGGAGAGAAGGACTCTGGGTAAAATCATTTTGGGCAATGTGGAGAGAGCTCAAAAACAGCTAATTACATTTCTCTTCTGCAGGATTTCTCTGACTTTACTATTTTAATTGTGTCTATCATGAATCAGTAGCGGGGGGGGGTGGATATTTTACTGGACACCACCTGAAAATGATACCATGTAGAAGCTTTGGGAAAGGAACAAATGGAGAAGCCCAAGTGCAGACAGAACAGATCTATTCTCCTCACACCATGTGTGCAAAGATTGGCTTCCTAATCTCCTATTTAAAATAGTGTTGGAGGTAGTAGAGTGTGGTGGGGGTGACATACGGTGGGTAAGGCCATGGACTTAGACCAGGACACCCTCAGTGCAAATCTGGACTCTCCCGTAAAAGGGGAATGAATGCCAATCATGCCTATCCCATAGGCAGCTCTGAGGATTAAATAAACATATACACTGCCTAACCCGGTCCCGGCATTCAACCCCAAATGACAGCTATTAATAGATGGTGCAAATGTGTAAGGTGACTCCCTTCTTGGATAAAAGCATGGAAATTAGGTCAATGCTATCATGCTTGAGAGTTGACAGCAAGCACTCCGGAACTCCATGCAGCTGTCACCCAAACAGCCCTCACCCAGGTGCTGGAGTCCTTTCTGATCCTTGTACAGCCGCGTCACCCTCTCCATCAGCTCCCACTTCTCACAGCAGCCCTTGTAGTTGACGAAGTTGCGAGCCAGGATCTCTTTCAGCTGCCGCACAGTCAGACCTTCAATGTCCCCCAGGTCAGTCAAGTCAGACAGAGAGGCCCTCCGGCCTGGGACGAAGCTGTCTTCTGAGTCGACGGACTACAGAGGCAAAGATGAGATGGGTGGGCTCAGCTCTCACCTCCATGAGTTCTCACCAAGGACCTCAGAACACTCATCACACCATCTTTTGGTGACTGGCTTCAGGAAGAGCTGCAACCAGGGGCACGAAGAGTGCCCACATAGGGCTCTGCATTGTACAAAAGACCAGCGTCTCCTGTTCTCAGGCAAGCCAGCCACAGACTGACTGACCAGTGTGTTATAGCAGAAGGGGAACCAGTGTGAGTCAGACGGCTCTAGTTTTGAATTCTGATTCCCTCAGAATACTACTGGGCCAGTTACCTCTCTAAGCCTGTCTGCCCTTCCGTAAAGGAGAGACGGCTGTCTACCACATGAGGCTCCTGTGAAGATTAGATACAGCAGCACAAGACACCACTGAGCATGGTTCCGGCCTCTCTCCCTGCCCTGGAGAGAGTTCTGCTTTCCACAGTAGAGGCAGACCTCCCTGGCAAGCACCCCTCTGTGCACAACCGTGACCACAGCTCCGTGGAACTGGCGGCTGTGCCCTCTGGACTGGCCCCACCACGGCTGAGGCCTGAACTCCCTCTCATCTTTCCTCCTCCCCAGCAAGGGCTACTGTGTGCTAGAAGCAGATTTGCCCAGCAGCCCCAGGAGCCTGTCCTCTGGCAGCTCTCAGAAAGGCCAGAGACTGGAAACTGATGCGCCGTGAGGCTCCTGTCTCCACTGTGACCTCACAACTTCACACTGACACACTGACAGCTTCAGGGATCAGTCCGGAACACGGACACTAAACTCCACCCTTGCAAACAGAATTTCAGCTGGACTATCATCACAAACCGGCTCTTTTCTCTCCACTCCTGAGTCCGCTGAGAGGTCCCTAACGGCCCGAGAGCACCGACGGAAGGCCCACCTGGGTCTCACCCTCAGCAGGTGCTCTGGCTGTGTTCTCCGGGCAGACAGGTCCCTCCTGGTCCTGAGACACACGGCCATTGGCCTGCGGGAAGAGAAAGGAGCCATCACATCTCCAGAGATGCCCTAGGGATCCGCACAGCATGGACCTCATCCCAGCTCACACCACGTCCAAAACAAAGCCCCATCTCCCCCAGAAATCTGGAGTCGCACACAACAGCATTACAAAAGCCTGCTAATACTGACTTTGGCAGGCAGGGAAACAATACAAACAGATTTAAACTCTAGAACAAGAGTGCATTAATTCTGCACATCACTGAGAGGGCACTCCCCACCACTCACCGTCAACTTAGTCTCAGCTGGAATGCTCTGAAGGGAGATAGTGCCGCTGTCCCACTCCTGGACTGCTCTCTAACGCCATCACGTTTTTTTTTTTTAACTCTGACCTCCCACACTGTCCTCCCTACATCTTCTACCCATTGTCCCTGGTTTTGCCCCTCAGACCAATGCCCTTTATTTCCTTCCAAACTGTTCATACCATGTCATCCCTTCCTGCACACTAAGTGTCCCTGGCTGGCTTATCTGGCCCGGATAATACAGCTTTCAGACTCTTGCCCTCCCTTCTGGTCGATCACTGCTTTAACATTCCAGAAATGCGCTCCCCAGCACGGCACACTACGACTAAAAGCAAACCTGAAAACTAGTGAAAAAATATTTCAGTGCATCTAAGAATCTATTAGCCTAAGACTTATTACATAAGACAAATGCCTATGTTTAAGGAGTTTCATTCTGCTTAGAATTCTAACTTCTCAGAGAAATTCCTCTTAGGTACTCCTTCAGGCTTTGCCAAAGGGTAGTCAGAACTGTATGTCTCCTAATTCCGTCACCTGAAAGCCACAACCTGAACTAGATCCTCTTCACCCCCTGCTGCTCCAGGCAAGGGACCTGGTGTGAGCCCAGAACAGAGGTGTCTTGAGCTAACAGGCCTTTTCCTTTAGACTCTCAGAACACCTATAAAGGGACAACCTGGGAAACCAGTCACCTGCTGGCCCCAGCCACTCATCCCCAATCAGGATGCATAATATACTTAAGAGGCAAGCAGCTACAATGGAAATGAAAAGTAGAAATCACCACCACCACCACCAAAAATGCCAAGTGGTAAGATCACACATACAGCATATATGTCCAAAACAATGTCTTCATCACCACCTCCAGTTTCCTCTCTGCTTTATGTAACTGTGGGCCCCAGTGGCCTCCTGTGTCGCCTTGGAGTTACCAAGTCCTTCAGTGTCTATTCTGTTCCTAAGACAGCTTTTGTATGTCTTTTTTTACTGAGGAGAGAGTGGACCTCATACTGCAAGCATGCTCTTGTCTTTTCAGTTTGCCCACTGGCTAAATAAGACCTACAAGTAGTATCTGTCCATTCTGCTTATTCCACACACTTCCTCCCCGAGCAACAACTGCTAGGGCAATAAAGTTAAAGGAAAGAACCCTGGTGGAGCAGACGCTATACGGTTCACATTTCAGGTGCACCACTTGTGGAACTGTCAAGTAGCCTTGCACAAGTTACTTAACCTCCCCGTGTCTGTTTCTGTGGCTTGCAAAATGCAGATCTTACCACAACAGGGGACATGAGCTGTTCCTGAAAGCCCTCTGAAAACATCAGAGAAATATCCAGTGAGATCTGGTACATAGTGTGACCTATAGGCAGTCTGGAAAGTTCTGATTAACAACAGAAAGCTTAAAACCTACTCCTTTCATTGGAAAATCCACCTGAATGTTCTCTGTGGAAAACAATTTCCTCAAGTTATCGCTCAACAAGGCAAAGGGAGGAAGGAAGTCATAGGAGGTAAAACCTGTCCAGCAGCCAGCCAGCCAAAGCTTAGGAGAGTTCAACTCCAGCTGGGCTTTAACACATGCGCAAGCCAACCAGGGGACTACATGAGTCGTCTACTGCAGGTGAAGTGTGCATCCCGCTGGCCTTTATGCCTCAGTGCCCCTCAAGAGCTGAATCAGAGTCCCTGTCCTGGCAAAGCAGGTGATCATAAACAGGCAGCAGCCACCCACATCCTGCGTGCGAACTGACAACACTAGTACTGTGCCAGCTCTGAGTAGCTCAGAGCTCTTTAGACACAACTTCACACTGGTCCACCCTCCTAGCATCTTGGCAACAGCAAAATGGCCTAACCCCATGTCACTGTTGAAGATCCAAAGTTCGTCCAAGGTGACCAGAGAGTCAGTGACAAATTGAATATGGAAACTGGATCTTCTACGTCCTAATCCACCAACTACTTGCCCAAGCCATATAAACAAAAGGGTCACTGAGGCACTAAAGTGTACCTAAGGGACGCCATCACTCCTTACACAAGGGTTAAATCCACAGGCCTCAGTCAGATCCAATAGTCAGCTTGCATGTCTGCCCTTGCTCTCAGAGGGGCTGAGGGCAGAGACCATGTATTGCTCATTTCTGTATTTTCCATGCCTGGCTCAAAGGTGCCCCTCTTGGCTTACCATTTCCCCATGGACGATGGTCAGGCAGCTGCCAACCACTCCCCGGTCCAAACAGTGAGCAGCATTGTCTTCATGTTGGCCACGGTGTTTCCCCACTCACCCTCTGTATTTTTCCCCATGTGCCTTGTGATGGTCACTAAGAAACTGAGTCTCCCGTCCTGCCACGGAAGCCCACGGCCAAGGCAGCAGGAGCAGAACCAAGTCTGCAGAGCGAACAGCGACTTATCTCAAAATATTTCTGGAACAATGAATTTTTAAAAAATTTCTGAAATTCAACATCCATTTGTGATTAAAAAAAACCCTAGTGTATTAGGAATACAAAAGAACTTCCTTAGAAACAAAAAGAGTAGCTACCAAAAACCAACAGCAAACACCATACTTAAAGGTAAAATGCTAGAAGCTCTGAGACTGTGGGCACACACAGGATGACTACTACCACTTCTATTCAGTATCTTACTGAGCCTAGCTGGGGCAGCAAGGCAACAAAAGAAATAAATGTGTAAGGATTGGAAGGAAAAAAAAATGAACTGTCATTACTTATATATGATACGATTGGGTATGTAGAAAATCCAAAATATGTATGAATCACTGGAATTAATAAGTGAGCTTAATAGATCACTGGATACAAAATCAACATACAAAAAGCACTGCATTTCTATATACCAGCCTCAAACAATTATAAAATGATAATTTAAAAATATGTTCTGTTAATAACAACAAAACTTTCAAATACTCAGGCATAAACCTCAAGAAAATAACTGTATAAAAACTACCTAGATAAAGAGGGATATGTCATGTTTGTATATAATATTGTATTGTAATACAATATTATAAATGTTATTTTCTCCAAAATGATCTACAGATTCAATGTATTCCCAATTAAAATCTCAACAGGGTTTTTAAAATAGATTGAAGATTATTCTAAATGCCTATTAATGCAAATGGCCAAGAATAACCAAGACACTCGATGGAGAATTGTTCAAAGATTTGCTCCACTGGGTATGAAGACTGTAGAAACTGATATAATGTTGTCACTTGAATAAAAAGACAGAATATGTGTCTCAGAAAGAGACCTATGCATACATGGGCACTTGATTCAAAAAACAAAGAGCAGTCTTCCTCCAAACTGGGTCAACAGGCTATCCTTATGAGAAAAATGAATTGACTTACTGCTTTACACCAGACCCCAAACCAAGAAACAAACAAATAAATTCGAGGTGGCTGTAGTTCTAAAAGTGAAAGAAAGAACACTGACGCCTCGATCTTGGGAAAAGGGAAATTTTTTTAAGGTGGGCACAATAAAGCCAAACTTTAGAAAGAAAGAAAAAAAATTTTCTGAGATATACATTTAATAAAACCCACAAAAAACCTAGTACTGTGACAATAGGGTATGGGCAGGGACTCGATAATAAGGGTGAATGTAGTAACCACATTGTTTTTCTTGTGATACCTTCATAAGAGTGTATATCAATGATACCTTAATAAAATAAATAAATAAACAAACAGGTTTCTCCCCCTAAAAAAAAACAAACCTAGTACTGTGCATTGTCATCTCTGGAAAAAAACCAACATGAGCGTGACATCCAGAAACCACTCGTGCATCAGTAGGCAAAAATTTGTGCCCCACATACCCCAGACACCTAACCTCACGCCCCACTCTGCAATGCAGGCAGGAGCCCTCAAAACAGGCAGAGAGCAGCAGAGACTGCAAACCGGCCGGCCCGTACCTGCGGGTTTTCCTGAGCCTGGGCTGGGGGAACAAAGGTGGCTTGTGCGGGTGAAGAAGGGAGGCTGGGTGAGGTAGGAGGTACCGTGCTGGTGTGTGGCTGGGTCAGGAAGGCCTGCTGCTCGGGGAGGTCCGGGGACAAGGTGGGGGCATGAGTCCTGCCCTCCTGGGAGATTACAGGCTGTCGGCCAAGCACCAAGAACACCAGCTCCTCTTTCTCCCGGCACATTTCGGTAGAGATGTCATGGAGGCTGAGGTAGTCCCTCAGGTCCTTCACCTTCATCTTCATGAGCTCCTCCCGCTGAAAGGCTGTGGCTCGGAATCGCTGGCAGAGAAGGCAGAGGCGGGGCCCATTCCCCACTTGGCTCGAACAGGTCATGCAGAAATTTTTCTTACAGTCCCAGCAGGTCTGCTGCTCAGAGCAAGAGGTAGAGGAAACCACGTCAGCCTGGGAGAATAGGGCAGCAGGATGGGAGTTTAGGGATGCCAACCTCATGAGACCTCCTCAGATCACTCATGCTTTTACTAAGCTACCTCCTTTACCTAAGGGTGCAAACTACCTTGCAGATTCAAGCTAAAAGCTGCTCAGAGGGGACAGAAACCCCCTGCAACCATCTGTGTATGCATGTTCAGGACATTACATTTATTATTCCATTTGAGGCTTACTTTATTCATTTTACTGATAGAGAAATGGAGGCTATTAATTAAGACTACCAGCTTTCAATAAAAGGCCCTGCCTATTTATTGTCTCCCTTCCTCCATTTCCTGTGGTATCATCTTGGATGTGTGACTTAGCCTCTCTGCCCCTCAGTTTCCTGGGGTGATACCTTTACAACAATCCTATCAGGTAAATACTGTTAAGAGAGAATGCATTTAGCACACATGACACATGAGTCTCCAATACATGTTCAACTGTTTTAATTATTACTGCTAAGAAATTCAAGCTAATGACGAGAGCCAGGATTCAGGTCCTGAACAATGATTCTTTTTGCTTACTGCTGAGATAAGAAAGCAAATGCATAAAGCTTATGGCGGTGGTTGCTACTATTATTAAACTTACTTAGGGGCTATTATGTGCTAGAGCTATGCCTAGCTTGTCATTTAACTCTCAGAGCAACTCCGCAAAGTAGGTATTTGCGTACCTCCCTGTTTAACAGACAGAGCAACAGAGGCCTAGTGAGACTGTCACATTCAAGGGCAGGCAGTAAACAGCAGAGCTGGGATCCACACTCAAGGTCTGTTTGAGTTCAGTGTCCATAGCCATGCTCTTTCCCACCAAGTCATGTTGCCTCACTCATTCCCATTCAAGCCTACAGCAGCACCGAGTCAAGGGCCCAGCTCTCTACCTCCAAACACCCAGCCCAGGGCCCCATCCACAGGGGCTGGTGCCCAGACTGCCTCGCTCAGAGTGCTCGGAATTCAGTGGGGCATAAGAGCACACCCAAGGTAAATATTTGGACAGCTACAGGAGGCCCCCTGAACATGATAATGGAGCTCTCGTTCGTGAAAGTACAGAGGGTCACAGCCAGGCAATGAGAGCAGCTAGCAGGCAAGCTGGTACCGCTTGGCAGCAGGCTACTCCGCAGCCGCAGACGACACAACACACGAAGGCTTTCTCAACTCACAGAAAGCCAGTTCAGCTTCTCGCCCCGCAGGCTGAGCAAGCGCAGTGACATCTGACTGGGCTCTGAACCAGCCGGGAGCAGGCCGCGCTCCCACAGGAGAGGCGACTCCTGGGCATGCTGGGAGGGTCCTGCATGGCACACTCACTGATCCTTCAAAGAAGTTAAAAACGATTCATCCTATGGTGACTTAAGTAGTGACCTGAATATTCCTGCTCCTTTTCTAAATATAGAAAGCTATTTAGGCTAACTTAGACTCTCATAGTTGAAATCACAGGCACTCTTGCGTGAGCTGAAGTAAAAGTCTGCCTAACTGAGGTAGGTAGGTTTGTCTGTAATTCATGTAGTGAAAGGAAATGGGCACAGTGTTTACCATGTACTTTTGACTATTAATACTTAGAAGGCATTATGGAAGGGCACATATCAAGCTCCCTTATTCTCTACACAATTATAGCCGGACAATAAAATGGTCAGCGACTGACTTAAAAGGATGCATGCTGGCACTAGCATCAGAATGTACACGGCATACAGATCTGGGACCAGTAGCCACTCAGGTAGAAAATGGGTTTTGAGGGGCATTTGGGGGGGTCCATTCGTATCTAAAGCCTTTTATATTGGGAAATGAAATGTGTTTAAGATGACTGATAGTGAAATGAAGAGGCTTCAATGTCATAAAGCTCTAAGTCCTGACATGGAACGTTACCTAAGTCAATGCAATTTGACAACACCTAGCCTGACACAATTAAAAAGCCCTGAGTTGCTCAATTAGCCACATCTGAACAAATCTCTTCATGTGTGGCTTATTGGTTGCAAGATCACAATGCAAACACAGCAACCGAACCTCTATGTGCCCCCAGCTAACCAGGGACTCTGAAGTCAGCCTCCATCTAAAAAGATACCCTAAAGGAGTAAGACAGTGCTCGAGGCTAAAACCCCAGTCTACAGAAGCAGGAGACAACGCAGGAAAAGAAAAAAATGACTGCCAACAAATGTGAGCAGAATGCATAAAGGAAAACACGCATGTGTAATCCTAGCAAATATTGAAAAACAACTGAGTAACAAGGTAGCATGAAAGATGAATTAGCAGAGACAACAAAAATCAGTATCTTGGCCTGCAAAAATGCCATGAATACAAGCAAATGTGCATCTGAGAGCTGACGGGCGCCACAGACAGAAACCGCCCATCAAGGGTGCTGTGGGTTGCTTCCCTGGGCTACTCTGCTCTTCTCTTATTCCTACCACCTCCCCACCCACACTCCCTGGTGCAGGGCAGGCCCACACTCACCCTACCAGCCCCCTGTCCTCACCATCCTTCCTATAGGCATTCCTTCCTGCAGCCCACTGGGAGGAGAAACTATTAAGGTCTGGCTGGCCACTTCCTAGCTAAGGGAACTTGTGCAAAACAGACCACCTCCCAGAGCATCAGATTCCTCACCAGCAAAGTCAGATGGCCAGCCTGCCTCTAAGTTCTACCAGAAGTATTGCACAAGCTAATGTACATAAAACCCTGGCATAAGGGAGGCACTCACAAAAAGGTAACTCAGTCCCTTTTATTCCTTTTCCCTTTGCCTCATCTCTGAGTTTATGCCAGCATCTAAGAACTACCCCCTCTCCCCCTCAGAGATTTGAGTATCTCTTCCATGTTCCAAGCACAACCTCTTCCTCATGCTTGAACTGGTCCAGCTAAAGATTAGGCTGGGGGACAAACTCCCTCCAAAACTGTCAGGGCTGCTGCTGAACTATATGCAGTGTTACCAATTCAGATGGCATGTTGGCTTGTGGCAAAATTACAGCCTGCCATTTCTCTCCAAGACTAGAAACCTGAGGAAGGCAGGGTTACTTATGTGCTCTCTATAAAGCCCTTAATGTTCTCTGTACTTTGTACCCAGTGAGTATTCAGAAATATTGACTGCAATGGAGAAAAGAAAAAGACAGTAGGCTCCAGCCACATAATAATTTTAATTCAACCACTTCTAGAAAAGACATTTTAAAAGCCTGTGGCTGTCATTTGCCAAACCCTTAAGATAATGCTGATCCACTTAAGCATGAAATTACAAATGGAAATTTCTCATAGGAGAAAACATCCATAATATTCACAGAACTCATTGTGAATTATACAAAATTAATTCATGCTTTTCTAGCAAGAAAATGTACCAGTAACAATCTTTTACCATCCACACTGGAACCTTTTCTTCTCCCCACAAAAGCTCTTCTTGCTACACAAGCTTTTTCTTGCCTCTGTGTGTGGCTCTGTATTTGCCCCCATCTTCCTGTCAGAGTGCAAGCTCCCTGCTGAATAGGGACAACGTTTTGCATCTCTGTCCTTCTAGCCCAGGCAATGCCCAACACACAGTAGATATTCAGTACTTTGTTTGTCAATCAATAGGAAAAAAATTTATTTTAAGCACTGCCCTGCTCCTAGGCACCCAGGCCAATTTCCTGCTGTCTTCAATGTGACCTGCTCCTGCTTCATTTTACCTATCTTCTTCTGCTGTGTGCCCTTGCATCTTAGCAGCTAAGCACCTGTGTGTCTGATCTCACAGGTTGACAACCACTCCTTCACAAGACCTGGCATGAAGAGTCGCGCACTAATGGTGCCTCCATCAGCCTTAAGTCACCACCCAAGACCAGGGTCAGATTAACTGACTGCTCGCCAGGTATGTAAAAGCTCCCACGGAACTACTGCTGCTGCTCCATCAAACCATCCTCCTAATGAGCCACACCTGCTACCTGAAGAGGACTGGTCAGGTCGTTCCTTTGTTCAAAAGTCTGAGAGCTACAAGCTCCTTTCTGGGGCAGCCCTGCATCACTTGATCCCAACTATTGTTCCACCCTAACTTCCCAAGTACCCTGCACTCCAGCCAAACAGGACACTCACAGTTCCCAAACATACTTTGCACTTGCCCCACATCCAGTGCCTCTACTGCAGCCACTGCTTTGCAAATCCATCAACCTTCCTTCATCCAGCTAGAATTACCATCTAATGCCTCAATTTAAAATGCGTGATTCCCTAGTACTAGACATGTATGCAGCTGTTATTAGTTCTCTGTAAACATGGGCCTCCTTAATCAGACATTAAGCTCCTTGAAGGAAGGCCTATGTCTTAGCTCCCTCTCCAGAAGGCTACAACCTCTAGCTGCCGCTAATGAATTGGGCCCTTACCAGTGAAATGAAAATCTTGGCATGAACTTGTCAGCCATAAATAATGGAAATAGAAACTCTCTGGCCTACTTCCTCTTTTTCAAACTGTTCGACTCAATTGTCCATCCATTCATTTTTTTTGTATTGCTTATCTACTATGTGTCAGTCATTGTTCAAGACACTGGGGATAAAGCAGTGAAGAAAATCTCTGCTCTGTATACCATCCGAGAAGATAGGAATTGCATGAGCATATTATATCAATGATAACAAGCACTATAAAGAAAAGTAAAGCATCTTCCCATCTCCACCTCACCTTTTGCTGGGGCAGTTTCCTCGCTCATTCTCATCCTCTCTACCGGCTGGGAAATGTCAAGGATTCCTAGATCCTCCCATTCTTCAAGTTTCCAACATGCTTAACATGCTGATCCGCAAGCCTGGATCACAACCATTGTCCTTTGTGCTCTTTCTCTACTTCCGCTGATGTGTAAAACAGAAGAGTGCCTGCAGTGTTCCGAGCATCGGGCTGGGCTCCCTTTGTGGCTCATCTCATTTTATTCTCACAACACTGGGACAGGAGTACGACCATTCTATCCCCACTTTATAGATGAGGAAAGTGAATCCTAAGAAAGGTTAAGTCATACAACAAACAAACCTACTGCAAATTCATGCAGCCTCATTTAATCAAAGGTCCTTCCTATTCCTTTCTTGCCAATTACTTTGCCACGTCTACCCGCACTGTTTCTAGCATTTCTCACGATGCAAAATAATGAAAACAGCAAGACCTTTCCCTATCCAACACTCTTGATTCACCTGAGGAGTCCTTGAAACTACTTCCTTAAATAAAGAGGATAATTTTGTCATCTGTAAATGGGAACAAATAATAATACATTTTTCCTAGGCTGTTGTAAGGATTCACTGAGATAATGCATTTGAAATGCCAAGCTCGGTGCCTGGCTTGGGACAAGCACCCTATAGTCTTCCTTCCATCTCACTGCAGATCCCAACTCCACCCCATCTCCATCACTGAGAGGACTAAGGCTGTGAGCCTCCAAGTTCCTTCTACTCTCTGTTTCAGTCTCAATCTACTGACTCAACTTTTCAGTATAAGCATAAAAGTAGGGGCATCTCTGCCCCCAAGCCCCAGCTCCCTGGTCACCTGCAACAGCCTCTCTAATTGACTTCTCACAGTGGCCGGGGCACCAACACATCACAACACAGCCCTGCCATATGCCCCCCACCTTCCCTGCACCACACCGCAGCCTACAAGGCAAAACACCAATCTGCTGTGATCTTACAGGTACAAAAGGGTGGGTGGCCAGCACTTCAAGTGGCAGAAATTCTGACACGTGGAGTATCTTCTGAGCAACAGCTTGAGAGTCAAAGATCTGGGTTTGAGTCCTGACTCTGCTATTTAATAACTATGTGATCTCAGGATGCTACGTAAATGGAGGGGGAAAAAATGAGCATTTTAATGTCTCTTATGTTATTTGTCAGGAGCTTGACACATAAAATTTCCTTTTTAACTACTGAACTCTAAGCCTTAGTTTCTCACATGGAAAAGGGGAGTTTAGGGGCCCTAAAACCTCTTAGAGAGTTACTGTGTGGATTAAATGAAACAAAAAGTCTTAAATTGCTTGAAATAGTCTCTTGCATAGAGCAGATAGGTGAAGAAGTATTTTTTCCCCTCAAATTTCCCATTATTACCATTTTAATGTCATATGCTGGGCAGCAAACCTGTCATTCTGCAGAAGAATGCAGAACAGAAGAATTCTTTCTCTAGGTTAGGGTCAACCTTTCACCTCTGGCCCCAGTCGTGCCTGACCACAGAGAACATGCTGCCTCTGGGCCCTGACAAAGGCATAGGCCATGGCCACACACTGTTACCCAGCCAGTAATGTTACTTGCTGCTCGCTGATCTGGAAGACATGGCTACCATGCATTTCCAATGAAACCACTGCCTCTCATTCTCTACAGTAATGAAACTGCTATCTCTCATTCTGCTACAGTACATAAGCCCGTTTTGTCTTGTCAGGGTCTGGATGTACCTGAGATGTCCTTGACATCGCTTTCAATGAAAAGAAGAAATCAATCTGCAGTCAGGCTTTGTATAGCGGCAGCTGATGAAGGAAATGGGTGCCTGCTGTGTTCCGAGCATCGGGCTGGGCTCCCTTTGTAGCTCATCTCTTTTAATTCTCACAACACTGGGAGGCGAGTACAACCATTCTATCCCCACTTTTTAGATGGGGAAAATTAAAATGAATCTCAAGAAAGGTTAAGTTATACAAGGGGCAAAGCTGATATATGAATTCAGGTCTATCTGGCTCCAAACCTATGTGGAGAGACTTTGCTTTTGTTTCGTTAGTTTTCCCTTAATCCCGTAGCCTTTCAGAACAGGTCTGGGTTACCAGCATTGCAGAAGCCAAGCCCAGCAGCAGGCTTTATAGAAGGGGCAGCAGGCCTGCCCCAGGGCCTGCGGTCTCAACAGCCAAGCAGGCCAAGAAGTTCATACTCACCTTCCTGGCCGTGCTTGCGAACTGGGCCCCACAGGCCTTGCAGCTTGGTTCTGAGCCTGTTGGGGAAGGGAAGGAGCTGTACCCAGGGTTGGAATAGGCCTGCGTCCTGGTCCCCTGGGGAGGTGCGACCTCCTCAGGCTGTCCATCCAGGCAGAACCAGTTACAGCAGGTTGCCCACATGATGCGATCTGGTGCAAGGGAGGAAAGGGAAACGGTCAGAGTCAGCACACACCCCTACTGCGTCCCCATTCCCAAGGACACAGGTGAGCAGGAGCACCCACTCCACACCTGCCTCCAGAGTTGAGCTGAGGACATGTTTTCAGGGACCACCATTTTCTTGCCTCTTCTACGGCATTTGCTGATGCACATAATAAGTGGGTACAGACACCAGGTCTGCCAAGACAACGGCTGCCAAGCTGGCATGCATACTACCTTTTAAAGGTTGCTGATCCCTGCTTGGGTTTAACTGAGATATAATTTCACATAAAATGTTTTGCCTTAGCAATTATAAGTGGCCTAACACCCACCTTATTCAGGAACATGACCTTGCCGCTAGAGCTCAGGCAGACAGCACTTCATCATGCATGCATGGACATACACACTTACACACATACATATGCATATAATCCCACACTCACAGTTGTCATGGGGAAGACGTATTATTTCTTTTATAAGATGAAGCAACCCAGGCTCAAAGGCGTCAAGGTCACACCACTAATATACAGAGAACTGCGATTCTGAAATCCAGGTCTTCTGACTATAAATCTGACGTTCTCTTTCCTATACCATGCTACCCACCCTTGACTTCCCCTCACATCAGCCCGCAGAAAGAACTACTCTTACATTTGCACCTCCTCCAATCCTACATAAACTTCTCTTACAGCAACTATAACAAGTTTCTTGCACAGATACACTTACCCTTTGTTTTATACCACTAAACCGAAAATTCCTGAGGGCAGGGACTACTCATTCATATGTGTACTGTAGCCCAGCAGTGTCATGCACATAGCAGATGCTCAACAAAGTTGCTTCTAGTGAATCAGTGTCTCTGTGAGTTTATTAAGAAGTTTTGGATTATTTACATATCAAATACAGGTACTAAGGACAAGGAGACTGACGACTTTTTAAGATCACAGAACACAAAACGTGCAATCCTTCACAGGCCAGAATAACATAAAGATTGCAAGAGGGTCCACTAAAAAGCCAAGCATTGCTGTGATAAAAGCAGGAAGAGTGTGTCTTTCTCAGTAGACTGAGGTAGGCAACATGGACATTGTGAACCAGAATTCTTCGCTTAACAAAGATAATAAATGAAACATTTAGTGTTATTACTCAATCTCTTCACACAGAAGAATGGTACTTTCTGCTCTGCCTCCTCTGACTCACTGAAAGTGCCTTTGTTAAATCATAGTTCAAAGATGTGGTAAGCTGGAAGGAATGAAGAAACCAACAGGTTCAACCCTGGTCATTTTACAGAGGAAAGAAAGAGGCCTGGTAGGGGGAGGGACTTCCTGGTTTACATAGCTATGACCTTGGGCTTCAGACTGCTCCAGGGCCTTCTTAGCTTGCAATCATGGTCTCCGATACACCGTGATATGCTTCATTCAGATCTGTACGTGTGTCTGATGAACAGCTGTCTCCCCCACTTGCCTGTGACCTCCGTGAGAACGGGACCATGACAGTCATCAGTGCCCAGCACGTAGGTAGCTCAACAAGGACTACTGAATGAGTGAATCACATACAACATATTCAGATCTTCACTAACCACATACTTGGTCCATTTCCTACACATCAAAAACATTTTTCTCTGGCTCACTATTACTTGTCCACAGGGAACCTAATCTGCCATACTTCCAATTAATAATTCACAGAGAATGATAAGGAGCAGTTAAATAAGTTCTTTCTTGGCAAAAGAATGGAGACAAAGTAGAGTAGTAGCCCTCTGAATAAGGAATGTTAGCCCTGCTGTGCTAATGAGCGGTGTTCCTCCCTCTAACAAGTCACCACCTTTCTGTACTTCATTCTCATCTGGACATTCTCTCAGCTGTGAAGCACAAACCAAACATCAGCTGTTGCTCCCAGCATTTTAACAATGCTTTAGCTACAGTTTCTCTGGGAAGGCACAGGTAAAAAGTAAACGTAGGGATTTCACCAAAATGACCGCTTGGCCTCCTGGGCTTGTCCCAAAAGGGACAGACAGCTCTTTGGCAGAATTAGCAGGATATGTCAGTTAGCCGCATGAGGTGGGGGAAGGAGAGTAACAGAGCAGCCCTGGGTCCAGGCTGTGGGTGACTCGCTAACTGCTGTCGATCCCCACTCACTCGTACACACACCTTTAGTGAATCCAATGCCTTGCTGTTCCCAGTATTAGTAAGATAGAGTACCTACCCTCAAAGAGTTCATGGTCCAACAGGAGGACTAGAAACATAAAACTAAAAACTGAAATTTCAGAGTGATCAATGCTTTAATGGAGGTTTGTACACTGCATGGGGGGTAGTTACAAAGATGGAAATGATCGCTCCTCAGGTGTGGAGGGGTGATCAGAGACGACTTTTTTTTTTATTAAGGTATCTATCATTGATACACAATCTTATGAAGGTTTCACAAGAGCAACAGTGTGGTTACTGCATTCACCCATATTATCACATCCCCCCCCCCATACCCCATTGCAGTCACTGCAGAGATGACTTCTTCTTAAACGAGGTGCCATACATCCTGATGTGGGAGTAAATGGGAATTTACCAGCACCAACAGTTAAAGGAATTTTCAAGAAACAACAAACAGCATGCACCATGGCATTGAAGGAACTAGAAAATGCCTGGTTGGGTTGAGGTGAATAAAGGTACAAGTAAGGCAGCAGCCACCAAAAGCCTTGTGTCCCACAGTGAGGAACAGGGAATCTGGACTCTATCCTGTAAGTAATGGGACACAATTAGGGATTCGGGCAGTCGGGTTTTGTGATCTCATTAGCCTCTGGGAGTGGGCACTATGGCAGTAAGCAGGATGGAGAACAATCTGCAAGGGCTAGGCTGGAAGCAGGAATTAGCTGTAGTAGTAGAGGCATATACAAGGAGATGGGATAAGAGAAAGGGAGAGATCTTTGACAGAATTAGCAGGATGTGTCAATGAACTGAAGAGGTGGGGAAAGGAGTGCATCTCAGGGTCTCTCTGAATCACACGGCAGGATAAACAGTGGAATCATTACCTGGAATGAGGCCCTCAGGAGGAGGCATGTGTCTGTGTGTGAAGGACTGGGGGCAAGTTAAAATAATCTTGTGTATCCATGGGACATACTGATGTGTACACAACACACAGGGGATGGTCTCGGTTGAAGATAAAGGTTTGGGAATCCTCAGCCTAAAGCCAGAGTGGGGCAGAAGACAATTAGATAGTCTGGATCAGAAGAGGCAGTGGCCTGGGAGAACCCTGTGAGCACTGGATCTAAAGGGCAAGCAGAGGAAAACCCACCAGCAAAACAGAGGAAGGAGGAAAGTTCAGAGGTGGGAGAAATGGAAGAGTATTTTGAGCTTCAAGAAGAAATGATCAATGCTGTCAAATGGCCCAGAGAACAGAACAGGAGGAATGCAAAATGCCCAATGCACCTAGTTTTAGGAAAATGTGAGTATGCTCTTTGCCTGAGCTGCTGACTGATACCCATAAGCTGCAAAATGAATGAGAAGTGAGGATTTGCCAGACTCTAAGGATAAATTATTCTTGAAACTTTTGACCGAAAGGAGGAGAGATGGCAGTAACTGGAGAGGATCAGGTCACTAAGATAAAAGAAATGTACACACATTCAAAGACTGCAGAGGAAACCCCCAAAGACTAAGAGATTATGGAGGAAGGGATGCTGGCAATAAATGATGGCACTAGGGCAAGGGGTAGAAAGAAAAGTGACCAAATGATCAGATTCGGGGGTGGACTCTACTCCTGGCAGGAAAGATCACTTCTTTCACCAGAGTCGGGCAGAGTGAAGACAGATGTAACCAAAGATAAGTTCACAGTATTTGCAGAGAAAGGTGAGAGAATGAAATAAAAAGGAAAGAAGAGATGTACATATAACTGCACAAAAAAAAGCAAACCTTTCCTCCACATGCTGCCATCTTTTCCTAAGAAAAATTCCTATTTTTTCCTAAAATTATTTTGCCACATAACGGATAGGCCCACTTGGTAAGGCACAATCAGGAGGAAAAAGCTGGAAAGCAGGCCAGCTGTGCACTGTTTAAATCCACCTGCTTTAACAAGCACTTAGAAAGCCCCAGCTTTGTCCAGGGTGCTGGGGTTATCAAAAGTGACTTTAACAAGGTCCTTGCCCCCAGGGGACTACGGGCCCAGTAAGGCACAGCTCAACCTGGCCATCTAGCTAACCCTTAGCTGGAAGTCAAGAGAACCCATCTTCCTCAGCACTGTTTTCATTCTCTCGACTTTGGTTCTAATCTTAACTGCCTCCTCTGAACAGCTCTGAAAAAAGAAGCCATCTGCCTGCTCCTGTATTTGGCCGCTCTTAGAAGGCCTTGGCTGTATGAGAAGACTTGGTCTTTACCACACCCTATTTTACAGGCCCATGTGTAGGTAGAGAACGGACTTATGGGGTATGTCCATGTAGGGAAGCAGTTATTATGGAAAGGGCTAGGGAGAAAGAGTCTCCCTGTTAAAATAACCTTACACCTGCTCAGTCTAACAGAACAGGTTCACCAAAGTCAGTAGACTAGGCTTCTACTCTTTTGCCATATATCCAAATACCAAAAAGATACATTTTCTAACTTAAGTCAATTTAAAGTACTCTCTTGCCAAACTGGAAGGCCCTAAATAAGCCTAAAAAACAACATATATTCAGGTTAATTCAGGGAGTGAAAGGAAAGACTCTGTAATTTTAACACTGCCATACAACTAAACACTTTTCCCTTGGGAATATTTTCCAGCCCTCAGTCCTGAACAGATACACACACATGATATCCGATAATGCTACATAAGGACCGAAAACAGAACCAACTGTTGGGTACATAAAGAATTCTCTCCTACAGAATAAATATTAAATATTTCCCTCTCTGATCTGCAAACCTCCTTGCCCAATTCCCTAACCCTCTTCAGAAAAGATAGGCTTGGCAATTTAATCCTCAAATATAGTCTCTAACTGCTCTCCCAGTGAGTTCATTTGAAACGTGCTGGGCTTTCCTCTTCCACGTTGCTTAGCGGAAAGAAAGACCAGAAATGTAGGGCTGGGTGAACAAGAAAATCTACTATCCCCCGTGGAAAAGCCCTGCGGAATGAGGCGAGAATGGCTGACCAGCACATGGAATTTTGTCGGCTTGACAAGTATGCTGGAGACTGAGCCCTACTGAACGGGAAGATTACAGCGTTAATAACAGGGTAAGATGAATGGCCTATCCCAGAGAGGCCGAGTACAGTCATAGAGGCAACAGGGGGAGATAATGTGATTCCCCTCTATTAAGTCCTGGAATCCTAAGTATTTTAAAACAACCACTTCTTCGCTTGTTCCCAAGGCAAATAATCTTAAGTGCATCAGGGATTGTCATGGGCTTTCTACAGAGGGGAGAAGGGTCAGAAAGGACCCATGGAGTAGAAGGGTCGGAATGTCATTATCCTAGTAAAATTAGTGATCTGAAATGCAATGCCTTGCTAACCACCAAAATCTAAGGCAATAAAGTCAAGTCCCCAAGGTTCTCATCCAACCTGTTCTGATTTTAATTAACTTCTCTGTGTGCCAAGGTAATTCAGCAATAATAGGCTTTACAACAGATGCACAGACAGCAACATCTTGGAATTAAAATACTTACGGTGAACCCATTATATGAGAATTCAGAAAAACCCTTCAAAAATACCCAATTAAAATGCCCCCAATCCTGAAAAAGGACCTCTCTGACATGGCAAATCAGAAAACGGCTAGATGGCAGGCCTTACAAAATGATCTCCAGTGTACTGAGAGTGGTGTGCCTACTGACACTACCATATTCCTGGAATTGTTAAAAGCATCTAATGCTGTAAGTGCATAAAGAAAAGTATCTCATGTTATGGATCATTAATACAGAATGGGCTTTGCTTCATCTTGTCTATTATCCTTAAAAAGCAAAGTACAATCGCAATGGCTATGAAAGGAAACGCTATGAAAAACCTATTAATATGGCTTGGCTGTGCCTCTGAAAAAATTGGTAAGTAATTTCATATTTTGAGAAGTAAAGAAGAAAGCAGCCTTTCTCCGTTTTCTTATCTGCCAAGTAATGAGCAAGGTACTACCTAGTATTATCTCATGTGTTCGTCACAACAATTCTGGGAGGGCACATTAGTTCTTCCCATTTTCAAGTGAGAAAACAAAGGTTCAGAGAAGTTAAGTAACTTGCTAAAATAAAGGTTACAGCTTAGAGGACAGCAAAGCCAGAATTTGAACCTGTGTGGCTTAGACCCTGAAGCCTATGCTCTGCAGGCTACAAGGGAAGTGTTCTGATTCTATCAAAAAGAAATCAGTCTGTCTATCCAGATGCCCAATCCCCTCTTTGCTTTCTATCTTTTCTGGAGCTTTCCCATCAGGACACAGGCTTGCTCCAGTATTTCCCAGATTTTAAAAACTCCTCCTTGTCCTAAGAGAAGTACAAATTACAACCACAATGTATTACCACCCAGCACCCACTGGAATGGCCAAAAATGGAAAAGACAGATACTAGCAAGAGTTGCCAAGGATATAAAGCAACTAGAACGTTGCTGGCAGAACTGTAAATTGGTACAACCACTTTGAAAATACACACACACCATGGCTTTGCAACTCCACTTCCAGGAACCCAACAGAGATACATTCACCAAAAGAAGTATCCAGGAATGCTCACAGCAGCACTATTGTAATAGACTTAAGCTGGAAACTATCCAAACATCCATCAACAGCAGAATAAAGAAATAAATTACAGTATATGCAAGAGTACAGATGAATCTTGTAAGTATAATGCTGAGTGGAAGAAGATAGGCACAAATAAATATATGCTAAGTGATTCCATTTAAACACAGGGAAACTAATCAAAGGTGTTAGAAATCAGGATAGTGGTTATCCTTCAGAGTAGGACTGTAAATGGAAGGGGGCAAAAGAGGGATTCTGGTAATGTTTCATAATTATCAAATATGTGCTGGTTATATAGGTAAGTTTACTTCATGAAAATTCATTAAACCAGACACAACTTATGTATTTCTCTAGTTAAATTTTAATTAAAAGTTTACATAAGAGCTTTTAAAAGCATCTAAATTTATAGACTATTTATAGTTTTTAAAAAGAAATAACCCAAAATACCATTTTGACCCCACATCCCCTACTCTTCAATAGTGGCCTTTTCTCTGGCCTCCTGTGCATTAAAATTTCTCCAAATATTTGACTCCACTTCCTCAACATCTAATTCACTCTTCAACCTTCTCCGGTCTAGCCTGACCCACCTAATTTCCTAATTTCTTAGGAATTAGAAACACTCCACCTAATTTCTTCTTTTCAAGGTAATCAAATAGCCAGATTCAAGGTACACTTCTCTACCTTCATCTTACTCAACCTCCCAGCAGTGCTGGATGCAAGTGGCCCTCCCCTCCTCCCTGTAACACTCTTTCCTCTAATCATCTCTTAGCTTGCCGAACTCTGTACCTTTGGTCTCCTCCTACCTCAAAGCGTCTTTGCTGCTTCTTCCCCTCCCTTTGGTCTTAAATGTTGGGAGTGCCTAGGCTGTCTTCAGGGCCCTCTGCAGCCCTACTCTCTCTTCCCCAGGAGCCCCCAGGCAAGTGGCTTTAAATACCATTCATAAATTCCTATCTCCCTCGCCTGTGGTCTAAACTGCCAACCCTCATCTGTATTTCCCTACACAGGCCCTCTGAATTTGTTGTTTATTCCTTCAGCCTGGTCTGTTCTCCCCAGAAACATCACATGCTTGTCTCCTTGTCATGCACCCCTCAGTTTATTTATTTATTTTTTTAAATAGGTTTATTTTGATATCATTAATCTACAATTAAATGAGTAATATTATGGTGATTACACTGCCCCCTTCATCAGGTCCCCCCCCCAACCCCATTACAGTCACTGTCCATCAGCATACTGAGATGCCCTAAAGTCACTACTTGTCCTCCCTCCCCGTGCCCCCCCAACATTACATCTGCTAATCGTAATGCCCCTTCTTCCCCCTTGCCCCTCCCTTCCTACCCATCCTCCCCAGTCCCTTTCCCTTTGGTAACTATTAGTCCGTTCTTGGGTTCTGTGAGTCTCCTGCTGTTTTGTTCCTTCAGTTTTTTTTCTTTGTTCTTATACTCCACATATGAGTGAAATCATTTGGTACTTGTCTTTTCGGCTTGGCTTATTTCACTGAGCATAATACCCTCTAGCTCCATCCATGTTGTTGCAAATGGTAGGATTTGTTTTCTTCTTATGGCTGAATAATATTCCATTGTGTATATGTGCCACATCTTCTTTATCCATTCATCTACTGATGGACACTTAGGTCACTTCCATTTCTTGGCTATTGTAAATAGTGCTGTGATAAACATAGGGCACCCCTCAGTTTAAATGTCACTTGATAATCTCATGGGTAACACTTTGTACTGGCTGATATTATTTGCTTACTTGCTCGACTGTATTTCCAGCTTCCTGGACAAAAGAAGAGCCTCCTAATTAGTTTCCCAGGTTCAGTTCTTGCCTCTCTGGTTCTTTCTCCACACCCATGATCCACTTCCCTCCTCCACCCCCCACACACTTGGGGCTCTTTAATGGATTCCCGCTGCGCTTTAGAATAAATTTCAAACTCCTTGTGTGGCTACAAGATCCTTCATATGCCACCAGCTCCTCCCCACTTCTGCGATTTTTATTGTGCTACTTTTCTCACTGCTCACTAGGCTTCAAGACATGGGGACCTGTCAGTTGTTCTAGTCCTTCCTGCTTTGGGGTCTCTGCACTTGTCTCCCCACAGCTACTCCTCCTGCTCAACCTTCAGGTCTCCATTTGAGTACCACCTACGTAGAGTCCTCATCCTCTGTCACACACCCTCTTCTCAAAGCTCTTTTGGTTGCCTTCCTGAGAACTACCAGGTCTGTAATCATGTTTGTTTACAGTCTTATCTACCATCTATCTATGGTAGACAGTAAACTCCAAGGGCAGGAACCTCAGCATCTTCCCCTTTGTTATCCGCATCATCTAGCACAGGGCCACATTGCGGCAGACACCCAAATAGTTGGCAGGATGAACAAACTGAAGTCAGAGGAACATTCAGTATTTTATCAATATGGCCAATGAGGCAAGTACCAGTTATCTCTCCTTAGGGCCCAGAGCATTTTATCGATATTTATAGTGACATAAAGTAACTATGAAAAAGTCCTTTATCAAAAACAAAAGGCAGTTAACCTTAGAAAGGTTACTCAAGCTTTTTGAGTCTGTTCCCTCACTTTTATAAAAAAAATAACCTCTCTTGTTGGAAGGTACTATAGGGATGAAAAATAATACAAAGTATCTAACCTTTACAGTGAATACTGCATGAACAGCACAGTAAAATAAACTATCACTAAACTATAAATTACAAATTCTAAAATGGCAACAGCCTAGAAATTTAATAGTGACTATTGGCTAGAAAACCAACGTTCTCTCTCATTCTCCGTCTGGGTCACCCAAACCTTGAGTTTCCTACCACTGAAGGGACTGGTTTTGGTTGGGGCTCTGAAACAGCTTATCACATCACCTACACAATAAAGAATCAATCCTTATCCTGAGAACTCACCTGAAATTTAAAATCATCTGTGAACTTGGAAGGCTACTTACTTTAAAAAATAAGACTGAAAAGAAACTTGAAATCTTCAATAACTGTTCTATTTAAAACAGAATGTTACTTCCGGGAAGATGGTGGTGTGAGCAGGGCGGCAGAAATCTCCTCCCAACACTATATTTATCTACAAAAACACAGCAAATACGTCCATTCCTAAAAGAGAGACGAGAATACACAGGAAAGCGCACAGCGTGCAGCTACACCTGAGAGCACTCGGCATCCCAAGAGGCAGTCTTAAAGAGCCCAGCTGACATACGTGGCAACTATCAGTGACCAATTCTATAGCCATGAAAAGACAGAGGAATATGGTTCAGACCAAAATCAACCAGATAACCCCAGAGAGAGAGTCTGAAGGGATGGAAATGCACAGTCTTCCTGAAAAAGAATTCAGAATAAAAGTCATAACCATGCTGACGGACCTACAGAGAAATGTGCAACGGCTGAGGGACGAAGTGAGGGAACTGAGGAAAGACAATGCGGAAATCAGACAAGCGATCGACGGGCTTAACAGCAGAATGGATGAGATGCAAGAGACTGTTAATGGAATAGAAAACAGGGAACAGGAATACAGAGCAGCTGAGGCAGAGAGAGATAAAAGGATTTCTAGGAATGAAAGAATATTAAGAGAACTGTGTGACCAATCCAAACGGAACAATATTCGCATTATAGGAGTACCAGAGGAAGAAGAGAGAGAAAAAGGGATAGAAAGTGTCTTTGAAGAAATAATTGCTGAAAACTTTCCCTCGCTGGGGAAGGAAGTAGTCTCGCAGTCCACCGAAGCTCATAGATCTCCCAACACAAGGGACCCAAGGAAGACAACACCAAGACACATAATAATTAAGATGGCAAAGATCAAAGATAAAGACAGGGTATTAAAGGCAGCTAGAGAGAGAAAAAAGATCACCTACAAAGGAAAACCCATCAGACTATCATCAGACTTCTCAACAGAAACCTTACAGGCCAGAAGAGAATGGCATGATATATTTAACGTTATGAAACAGAAGGGCCTCGAACCAAGAATATTGTATCCAGCACGATTATCATTTAAATATGATGGAGGGATTAAACAATTTCCAGATAAACGAAAGTTGAGAGAGGTTGCCTCTCATAAACCACCACTACAGGATATCTTAAATGGACTGCTCTAGATGGAAGCACACCTAAGGCTAAAAAGATGTCACCAGAGAAAATAAAATCATAGCAAAGAAAGCAGACCATCCAAATACTAACTAAAGGCAAAGAATAAAACACCTATTATAGAAAGAATGGAGGAGGAGGAATAAGAAGGGAGAGAAAGAAAGAAACATCAGACTGTGTTTACAATAACTTAACAAGAAAGTTAAGTTAGATTGTTAGATAGTAAAGAAGCAACCCTTGAACCCTTGGTAACCACGAATCTAAAGCCAGCAATGGCAATAAGTACATACCTATCAATAATCACCCTAAATGTAAATGGACTGAATGCACCAATCAAAAGACACAGAGTAACAGAATGGATAAAAAAGCAAGACCCATCTATATGCTGCCTACAAGAAACTCACCTCAAATCCAAAGATATACACAGACTAAAAGTGAAGGGATGGAAAAAGATATTTCATGCAAACAACAAAGAGAAAAAAGCAGGTGTTGCAGTACTTGTATCAGACAAAATAGACTTCAAACGAAGAAAGTAGCAAAAGATAAAGAAGGACATTACATAATGATAAAGGGGTCAGTCCAACAAGAAGATATAACCATTATAAATATATATGCACCCAACACAGGAGCGCCAGCATATGTGAGACAAATACTAACAGAATTAAAGGAGGAAATAGACAGCAATGCATTCATCTTAGGAGACTTCAACACACCACTCACTCCAGAGGACAGATCAACCAGACAGAAAATAAGTAAAGACACAGAGGCACTGAACAACACACTAGAACAGATGGACCTAACAGACATCTACAGAACTCTACACCCAAAAGCAACAGGATACACATTCTTCTCAAGTGCACATGGAACATTTTCCAGAATAGACCACATACTAGGTCACAAAAAGAACCTCAGTAATTTCAAAAATATTGAAATCCTACCAACCAACTTCTCAGATCACCAAGGTATAAAACTAGAAATAAATTTTAGAAAGAAATCAAAAAGGCTCACAAATACATGGAGACTTAACAACACTCTCCTAATTAATCAATGGGTTAACGATCAAATCAAAACAGAAATCAAAGAATATATGGAGACTAATGACAACAACAACACAAAGCCACAACTGTGTGACACAGCAAAGGCAGTTCTAAGAGGAAAGTATATTGCAATCCAGGCCTATTTAAAGAAGGAAGAACATTCCCAAATGAATAGTCTAAAGACACAATTACTGAAATTGGAAAAAGAAGAACAAATGAGGCCCAAAGTCACCAGGAGGGACATAATAAAGATCAGAGAATAAATAAATAAAATTGAGAAGAATAAAACAATAGAAAAAATCAATAAAACCAAGAGCTGGTTCTTTGAAAAAATAAACAAAATAGATAAACCCCTAGCCAGACTCATTAAGAGAAAAAGAGAATCTACACACATAAACACAATCAGAAATGAGAAAGGAAAATCACGACGGACCCCACAGAAATACAAAGAATCATAAGAGAATATTATGAGAATCTATATGCTAACAAGCTGGAAAACATAGAAGAAATGGACAACTTAGAAAAATACAACCTTCCAAGACTGACCAAGCAAGAAACAGAAAAACTAAACAGACCAATCACCAGTGACGAAATCGAATTGGTAATCAAAAACTACCCAAGAACAAAACC